>CM061063.1:207408794-208155794 GCA_030762895.1 Sophora flavescens | reverse complement strand
AAAGCACATCCATCCAAATCAGGATATGATCCAGCTAAGATATATGGTGGCAAAATAAAAGATGGCCCCACCCCCACACCTAAAGGACATTTGGTCAATTCGGCAGCAAGAAAAAATGGGTCTTTTTCCACACTAAACAGTCAAATACTGCGGTGACCTTACGCTACAAAAACCAATGTTTATCACCACTAATCTACCTAGTCCCTACCTTCACCTTTTTATTGTCTCGAAAAATGTGGTTTGAAAAATGAAATTACTATCTTGGAAGTAACAAAGATAAAACAAAATACACCAAAAATTAGCCAAAAATAAAAATTACCTTCACTTCCTCGTAGAGCTTCTTCTCCCAAGCCAAAAGCCGTTCCAAAGTGGAACAAAGACTCTTTAGACCGCCCGGTTCTTCCAGTGAACCGGTGTCCAGCCGGTATTTAACCGCCAATGGCGGTTTTGAGGTCCAACTCGAGCTCAAGTTGCTCAATATACTGCTTGAGTGATACACAGTTTCTGCAATCAAAATCGTCAAATTCGAATCAATTCAGACATGCCCAGAATCTTCAATCCACTATTTGGAAGCTCAGAAAACCGAAAGTAACGTTTTTTATCTAATTAATTAATCAACAATAATATGATGCAAATACCAGAAAATTGAACTTTCCTGTGCTTTCTCAGTAACCAAACATAAACTGATAAACCCAGAAAAAAAAAATTTGAGACTCAATTTTTAAACAACCCAAAGATTTCAAATTTCCCACATTAAAAAATAATCAAAATCGTCAAAATCAAGCAAATTCAAACTTGCCCAGAAATTTTTATCGACTGTTTGCATAATGAGAAAACCTGAATTAATGCAAATGCCATAAAAATCGAATCTGGATTATGCCTAAACTTCCCTACATTCCTTCTTAGCAAAGACAACAAATCAACCCCAGAAAAAACTCTCAATTGTTAACCCATGACCTTTTCACTCCATTTTCAACCTCATTCCAAAGATAAGAAGTTTAAATGAATCATCTCAAGTACTTCTCTTTTTCAGTGATTATGTAAAAACCCAAATGTCATAAAGGAAAATTTCAATCTATCTTCCGCGCAAGCAAGGTTACTTGAGGCCGCAATGCGACCGCAATTGCAATAAATGCAATGTAACCGCAATTTACAACCAAGAAAAAAAGAGAATCCATCTTACTCCTCAATTGTCTGAAACTTCGATCAAGCTGAGCCTTGCTAATTTCCAGCATCTCCGAAACCTGATCTCCCGCAACAGCAGCTTTCTCAAAGTTGTCTTTAATAGCTTCCACAATCTCCTTCAAATCCTTATGCCTCACCACCATCTTCGTCTCCATCATCTCCCCAGTCCTATAACTCCCCGCCGACGAAGACGCCGCCTCATAATCCGATTTCCCCTTCCCCACCGCCGCAGCCGCCATCACCGGATCTCCCGCCCGCATCGACGACCCAAAATTCGACCGCGTTCCGATCTCAGACCCCATATCCACATCCCCTTCCTCCTCATCCGAAGAGCTCGTCGTGCTGTACCTGTCATCCCACTCGCTACACTGCACCTCTTCTCTCTCAGTCTCATCATCAAGATGATGATGAGAATCAGAATGATGAGAATGAGAATGATCTTTTCTATGGAAAAAATCATATTCGGAATCGGATCTCTCTTCAACAAGTTTTGTTTTCATTCCGTAGGTGTTGTTGTTGTACTTGTGGTATTGTCTTTGTTGTAAATTATATTCGGAATCCGAACCTTCTTCCGTTTCTGTTTCGGTTTCGAAACGTTGTTGTTGTGGTTTTTGTGGTTGTTGGTTGTGGTTAGTTGAAAGGTGGTTGAAGTAATCCGAACCTGGAGGTGTGGGAGGAGGGTAGAAATTTTCCCAGTTCCAAACCGAGGAGGTTTGGGAAGGCGTGGATGAGTAAGTAGAGTTAGCTTGGAAGGCAGTAGGGTAGAAATTCGACCCGGGAGTCGAGGAAGGGCTGGAGTCGGAGAGTATGTGCGGCAGCTTCGGCGGCGGTTTACGGCGACGCGGAATGGAGGGTGGGATGGTGGTGGAGGAGGAGAGGATGTGAGGGAGCTTGGAGCTTGTTATGGTTGGAGAAGGTGATGGGTTGAATGGTGGATGTGGTGGTGGAGAGGGGTGGAGGGAAGGAGAGGGAGATGGGATGTGAAGTGGTGGAGGAGGGTGGTGGTGGTTGACGGCGGCGGAGGCGGTGGTTGTTGTTGTGGTGGAGGGTTTTGGTTTTGGGTTGAGGAACACGGCGGGGGTCTCGTCGGAGACTGAGAGGGGTTCACCGGCGGCGAAGGTGCAGAGGGCGGAACCGGTTAGGCGGAGGGAGCGGCAGTAGTCGGCGTGGGCGGCGGCGAGGAGGTTGCGAGCGTAGACTGCCTCCTTCATGAGGCGGCGGCGGTCCTTGCACCGCCGAACCGTGTCCTCGTTTTCGAGCTTGGACGCGGTGCAACCCATCTGATGCACCACGCGCGTGGGTTTTATGTGGTGGCGCGTGGGTTGGAGTGAGAACGGGAGTGTCTTAACTTTTAAGTGAAAAAAGAAAGAACTAAGAAGAAGGAACTTAAAGAGTTATACTGTATGATACTTCTCTGGTTCTATCTAGAGTGGCTGAGAAATGGGTTTGAGTTGAGTTGGCATTTTTGGTTTTGGAGCAGGGAAGTGCATTTTCCACTCCAAGTCCCATTTTCTGAGTTGCTTTCTTTCTTTGCTATTTTGTTTGTATCCGGTGAATTTATTAAAGAAAGACTGTTTTGTTTGGTGTCTGGAGAAGAAAAAGAAAAGCTAGATGGGTTGATGAATGGAGATTTTTGAAGTTTCAATGTTGTAATCATTTTTGTTCATTTTTTATCATAAGAGATCAAAATAAAAATTCAAATAAAGATAAAGCATCAAGATAAAAGTTTAGTCTTTTAATTAGTTGGTTAGAGAGGCGGTGGAAAGGGTGAGGGAAAGGATTTTAATTTTTCAAACTTTACTGTCTTTTTTATTTGTAAAAGAGGGGTTTTACACTTTTCACCAAAAAATAAAAAAGTTTTACACCGACTTTTGTCATAGTAATTAATACTATTAATTTGTTTATTTGTTTAAATGAGTAATAATTAGAGTTAAGGTGGCTCCCCATCGTAAGGTCGGGGCATGGCCCTGGGGACGGGTTATTAATTATGTTTGTTGACATTATTTATTTAGTTAACTACTTATTTATTTAGAATTAACTCTTGTCACCTAAATGTAGTGGGCTTGTTAAAAAGGTAAAAACCTAATTGCATGATGCATATAGAGGTGATTAACCATTTGGAAGCTGCTATCTACACTCCATAGATTTGTCATCCACCCCAACCTTTGTAGTTTTTGACATATATAATTACTATTTTATCCTTTAAATTTTAAACTCCCTCTCTTCTTCCTATCTTTCTCCTATTCGACCATACAGCCTCACACCCCTTCCTCTTCGTTTATTTTTTCTTCCTCCTCTGCTTACCATCTTCTTCTTCTTCTTTCTTTTATGGTTTAAACCCCTTTCTAGTTTAATGTTTCTTTTTTGGTTTAAACTCGCCGTGCATGGAGGAAGTGAAAGAGGTTTATTAACCTCTTCTGTCGCCATTGAAGATTTAGAAAGTGAGGAAACTCAGAAGCAAGCACAGTGGTGCCACACACGCCATTCTGTCCCCTTTTGCTGGCCATGGCGGTCTTTGGATCCTACCAAGGTTGGATTGCATTTTTAAATTTTAAATAATTTAATATTATGTGTTTTTACTGTTTTTATTATGATGCTATTGTTTCTCTTTGTTTTTTCAAATAATTATACCATGTTTAATGGGGGTGTGTCTTTGTTTACAGGTATGAGCTTCGGATACAACCAGTAAACACAAAGCTATCAAGTAACAAGAACTAATCTTGGGTTCAAGGTGGGAATGTCAAATGGCGTGCTCTGAGGCTTGATATACTGAGATATACGGAGCCATTAAGAAAATATGCTTGATTACATCGACATAGAGGGAGATGACAGAAGAGGGGGTGGAGGGAGAAGATAGAAAAGAAGGGGTGGAGGAAGGGTAGCAAATGGATGGATGGGATAAATTTTTATTCGGATCTTGATGGATGGATTAAAAATAATCCATTGATTTATTATAATTTATTAAAAATTCATTAAAAAAAATCTAATCAATCCATGATCTATTAAATAAAATTTATCCGATTCATCCATTAACAACTTTTCATGGATGGATTTCCAATCCATCCACCAAAATTTATTTTAAGAAATTAAATAATTTTATATATTTTTTATCCATCCATAAAATATTTTTAAAAATAAAATAATTTGTAAAAAAAATTAAAATATTATCTCTATCTCACCCTCTTTCTCATCTTTCTTCCTCTCTCTACCGTTTCTCTCTCTCCCTTTTTTTCTACTTTCTCTCTATCTTTACTCTCTATCTCACTACCATTTTGTATCATGGATATTTTTCTATTATTATATGAGAGTTATTGATTACGTGCATCTACAGAGGTTGTTTTGTCACGACGTTCCATGACATTGTTTTACGAAACTTGTTACGACTTTCTATACTTTCAGTTAGTTAATACTTTTTTTTTAAGTTTCTCAGGAAAAAAAAGACAATGAAAAAAGAAAAGTACGTGATAACGTGGACTACTATTGGTGCTTGAGAACAATTAATTAGTTAATACTTAATATAACAAAAAAAGAAAAAAAAAGCAGTTAAATAAAATAAAAAATAGTGAAGAAAAAATAATAGGAAACAGAAGAGAAAATTAGATGAGGTGTTTTTTTTTGTTACAAATGGAGGTTTTTTATTTGGTGAAAAATAATATAAAAAAAATTAATTGGTTTTGGAATGGATAAAAGTTGATCCATTATATTTTTGATTGTTGGTCCAATGGATTTTAAAAAATATTGGATGGATCATAAACCATCCACTAAAAAAATAATTCAATCCATCCAATCCATTTATATTATTTTTTTATAAATGGATGGATTGGATAGATTTTCTCATTGATGGACTGGATGGATGGTGGACAAATGGATCATTTTGCCACCTCTAGGGCGGAGGGTGATTTTTACCAAGTAATTAGAGTAGATATGTTAATTAGGGATAATTTAGTAATAAAAAAAGTTTAAAAAATTATGCGGGGATGGATGTTCATGTGTGGGGGTGTAGGTAGCAGTCCCGTAACCATTTTAACTCGTCATTTTTTATGGTTTGAGTTGAGGTCCGTACTAACATTTTAACTAGTTCCACCTAACCCACCAAGAAAACGAATTAGGTGAGGCAGGACGGGTTAGCCCATCAAACCGTTTATTTTAACCAGAAATTTTTTGTGCTAGATTTTTTTAGTTTATCCCTCGTAAGGTCATTAGTTAGTCAATCTTGTTTAGTCCTTATTTGTATATTTTTAGTTGAATTACCTACTCATTATAACTATATATATTTGTATATAATTCATTCTGTTCAGTAATATGTTTATATATTAGTTAGTCCACCACCAAAAACAATTATTTGTATTTTGTGATGTTTTAGATAAATTTGGTATGTCAGTAATTTTAATTTTTCATTTTTTCACATTTTTTTATAAATTTTAGTATTATTTTTGCGGGCTAACCTGCTAAACGGGGTGGGTTTGGAGATTCGACCCATTTCACTAAAATGTGTCAAGCCACCCCGCCCCGTTTTCGACGGGTCCATGGTGGGACAGACAGATTGACCCGTTTTATCATCTCTAATTACAGTGGGTTGCAGTGAAAGTAAACTATGCTTCTAAGTAAACTTTATAGATCAGGGTTTTGAATCTTGAAATTCCCACGTTGAGAGGGTTTTAGATAACACCACCCTCAATCCAAGAGTTAGTATCATGACTATATATGTGGGATACCTGATCAAAGACAAAATTTCTCTTTTGTCAACTTTAGAAATGTTTGTTAAGAAATTAACAAAAGATAAATATTTATTAAAAAATAAATACTATATTAAATAAGCTACTTTGGTGGGCATTTGCATTTAGACTTAGTTATTTCACTTGTTCAGGAGTTAGAGTTTTAATTATTTATTTATCAATATATTGCTAACAAACATGGATATATATAATTAGTGAACTTAACGATGAATATTATTTTTTTTATCTTTGATCGGTTATCCCCACATGTAAAGTTGTGCGACTAACCCACAGCCTCAAGTCGAGGATAGTAGTTAGGTAAAGTCCTTCCTAAAGAGTGACTTATCCGGGATTCGAACATCTGACCTTACAAGTAAGTTTGTTTAGAGACACGATCAACTTCCACCGTGATCAACCACCTTTGGTTGTTTATGTTGGAAGTAATTCAAATAGAACTAGTTAGTTGTTAGGAGTTTGTTAAGATGTGATTAGTTTGTTGTAACTAAAGTGATTAGTTAGAGAGTTATTATGAGAGTTAGTTAGTGTATGTGTAAGTCTATAAATAGACTTAGTGTGATGTGAAAGTGTGGAGAGAAAGTGCAAGTGTGTAGAAGTGTATGTGCAAGTGTTATGTGCAAATTTTTCTGATTTCTCTCTCTCTCTATTCTCTCTCAATTTCTCTATTGTGTTAGTGTGAGTGTGTGAAGCATTGTGAGCTTCTTGCCCCAACAAATGGTATCTAGAGCTACAAGATTAGGGACTTGTGAGGGTCTTTCCATGGAGGTAGAAATTGATGAAATTGTGAGTGGGGATTTATCAATCCCATTACCGATTCTTGATGGCAAGAACTTCCATCAATGGGTGGTGAAGATGGAGAACATTTTCAATTTCTATGAGGTGCTTGAGATGGTGCAAGGTGTTCAAGATGTGGAAAATGGTGCTTCCAAAAAGAGAGACTACAAAGCTCTCTTCATCCTTCGTCAGTGTGTAGATGAAGCAAATCTTGAGAAGATTCTTGCTGCCAACACAACCAAAGGAGCATGGGATATTTTGCACAAAATCCATGGAGGTGATAAGAAAGATCAGTGCAAGGAAGCAAAGAAAGATGCAGAGATGAAGTTGTCATCTAATGAAGAGGAGCAAAAGCATGAGAATGCTTATGAGCCAATGGTGAATGACGAGAAAGAAAGGAGTGATGATGATCTTGAGACAAACAAGATCGAGACAGAGAGCGGTGAAGAATATGATGTTGTGTTCACTGGGTCATTCCATCAAACACTTTGTGAGCATCCTCTATTCCAATCCAAAGATGTTGTAAAGAAAATTGCCAAGATCGACAGAGAGAAAGAGGAGATGGAAGCAGCTGAAAGCAAAGGACTGGGATTGATGAAGACAAGAGAAGTGATGGTGGCGGATCGCAAACCCAAAAAGAAGACGAGGAGCCGCTTGCAATTGAGAACTGCATCAAGTCATGAAGGCTGTGGACGCAAGTTTCTTGATAGAGGGTGATGAGAAGTCTTTGGGAGAAGATGGTACTGTAGCAGAGATGGTTCCGAAGTGCGAGGCGAACGCGCCGCCGCTGCCGGTGAAGACAGAGTTGTGGGTTTCGAACAGGCCAAGCGAACCGCCGGATCGAGATGCTCAGGCGATGATGGAAGGGGCACTCGCGGCCGAGATGGAGGTGACGATTCCAGATCTCCGCAACTCGCAATCATGGAGCGAGAGGTGAAGCCACCATTCGCGAACCCATCTCGTGTGGTCGAAACGGTGTGTTAAGACGAGCGACCATCGTCTGTGCCGGAAACGATGATCGGAAATTCTCCAGGTGAAATGCGGTGGTGTAGTGTCATGGTGGTGGTGTTCTGTGTGGTTGTTCGTTGTGAGGATGGCGGTGGTCTTGTGTTCTATCGAGAGGAAGAAGGAGAAGATGATGGATGCAAGGTGGCGGCTACAAGCAACCATCGAGAAGGAGAAACGATAGTGCGGGGGCAAAACTGGAATTCCGAAAATTAGGTCCAGATTTTGACCAAATGGGCCAAGCCCAAGTTGTGGAGGAAGAGCAGAAATTGTTTTCTGCCATGGGAGCTCAATTTCAGAAAGTGGGAGAAGATTTTGTGTTAATGGGTCAAGCCCAAACGTGTTACAATGACAGAAAATGGGCTAATATGAGATTGATATGGGACCCAGGAGGATATATGTGTATGTTAGTGATAATAAAAATGTGCATTATAAAAAATGCAAGTTTAGTGTAATAATAAAAATAGTGTAAGTGGAATATTTGAATTACGGGGAGTGTTGGAAGTAATTCAAATAGAACTAGTTAGTTGTTAGGAGTTTGTTAAGATGTGATTAGTTTGTTGTAACTAAAGTGATTAGTTAGAGAGTTATTAGGAGAGTTAGTTAGTGTATGTGTAAGTCTATAAATAGACTTAGTGTGATGTGAAAGTGTGGAGAGAAAGTGCAAGTGTGTAGAAGTGTATGTGCAAGTGTTATGTGCAAATTTTTCTGATTTCTCTCTCTCTATTCTCTCTCAATTTCTCTATTGTGTTAGTGTGAGTGTGTGAAGCATTGTGAGCTTCTTGCCCCAACAGTTTAATGATAAATATATAGTTATAAATATCATTTACTAAGTAAGTAATTAAATGATTACAGAAGTATATCAGTTCTTTTTAGGTGAATGCATTAGCATATCGGTTTGACTAGTCCTGAATACCTAGTTCGATTCAAATGAGATTCATCTTTCCATCAAACACAATGACAATTTATTCAGATTGACAAAAATAGTTGCCCTGCTTCTTTTTAGTCATAACTTGATTGGTTATGTCAATGACACTCATCCACGTAAGATTGGTGAAAGTAGCTAGTGACAATGTTTCATATCTAGCTCATTCTTTTCGATTGCTCACCCAATAATTAATCCTTATCATTCATGGTTCCTATAAAGTTAATCCTTGTGCAGTCTTGTCCTTTGCTATAAAGTTCATAGTTCACCCAACCCACAAATTATTCGTCATGACATCCACTCAACAAATTTTCATGTCCCCCCCCACAAAAAAAATAAAAATAAAAATCATGTTGATTGCCTTTCACATTATTCCAACAAAAGAACATAAATTACCGTTTTCTATACTAGTTTGGATATTAAATTTTCTCTTAACTTATTCACTGAAATATTTGGGGACATCCTTCCTAAGGCTCCATTAATGAATTTTGGTACTACATCATATTTGATAATTTTTCAAAGTATGTTTGGTGGTATTCATGGAAACTCAAAATCTATTGCATCAAATTCCATTACAATATTTTATAAGAGTTAAACAAGCTGTATAATTTTCATTAATTTTGAAATGAATACAGTGTACACTATATATAGAAGCTGCTACAAAAATAATCAAATCCCATACAGAGGCTAGAATCAAGGAACCAAATCAACCTATTCAAAATATGGATACTTCCTAAAATCATGGAAACTAACTTAATGCTTCTACATATTTCACTATAACATATTCATTTCCACATAAAAGTCCTATAAATTCCATTTAATCCACCTTCTAACCAAAGATGTTCTCATACTTAATGCCTCCATTTATAATGTTGCATTTGATTTCTATATCTTGTTTTGCACAATGATTTTTGTAGACAAAGTTTATTTTGCCCGATGAAGCACGAGATTGGGTTGAGACAATTGTTAGAGATGCTTGGAGACGATATAAATGCCAAATTAAGAAGGATTATTTTTTTAAGTATCCCAACATGACTCATAGACTCAAACATTGTCCTCCAAAGGTGTCAGAACCTCATTTTAGGAAGCTTTGTAAATATTGGCCGGAGTTTGGAAACTATACAAGAAGATTTATAATTGGTTTTGATGCATGTACAATAAATATAAGTAATTTATTGTAATATTCCCTTCAACTAAATATGCAGACAATCAGTAGAAGGAACACTCAAAATAGAGCTCAGCAAAAGTAGAGGCGTCGGATGGTTGTAATTTATTGCTCTGTTTTTGTGAGTTACTGTTGTTTTGCTGGTTGCTGATGTTTTTATAGAGTTTCATTGGTGTCCATACCATTCTAAACCTTCCAAAATGACTTAATCTGCTTGCTGCCAAGTTTCTAATGCTGCCAAGCTTCTATTATTCATGTATAATTGTTTTTTGTTTTGTGAAGCGTGTAAAGGAAAAGAAGAACCCTTCCCAAGAAGCAATGTTTATTGAAACTCAAAAATGAAATAAAGGAAAACAACTGGATGTAGAAACTGACGATAAAATTGTAAGTTGGAAATTATCCTTAAAATAAATTAAGATTTGCTTTATATATTCATTAGACATTGTTTAGATTAGTAGGCAACATCTAATGTTCATTTTTTTTCTAGTCCCAACTTCAAGGGTTGATAGAGAACAATGAGGAAAATGATGAAGATGTCGTTCAAGTTGTGTTTGGGAAAGAACATGTTGGGATGGTGCACTATGGGAGAAATGTTACAAAAACTTCGTAGAAAGAAACACATAACGAAGAAGTTGATTTTTTTTTTTTTTTTGTATTCAAAAGTTTAGGTGAGTTAGGTCTCGAGGCTTAACAGGGTCAGGGCAGGTCATACGACTCAAAGAGCACTTACAAACAACGAGGTACTCACATCGACAGCGGGATTCGAACTCACGACCTTGTAGGTTATGAGTCTTATCCTTACCAACTGAACCAACATTCGTTGACTAACGAAGAAGTTGCTTTATTAAATGAAAAAATGTAGAATATGGAGAGTATATTTAAAAATGCTTTTAAGGCTTTGTTGCAACTTTGAAAACCTGAAATGAATATAGAATCAATGGAAGAATTGTTAGGATTGTCTCCTGAAGATGCAAATAATGCTCAAAAGATAACTGGACAGCCACATGTACATTCCTCTACATCAACACATGATCCAAATTCTTGAAAGGTAATTAATATATGCATGTTCTTGATTCTCTAGGATATGCTTTTTAGAACTATTTTGTTATTTAAAGCAAGATTTACAAAATTGGACCGGCCATTGAACTGGTGAAGATAGCGGTTCGAGGTTCAATGGTCCAACCGAGGTTGAACCGGTTATAATTAAATAATATTATTTTAATTTTTAATATAATATTTGTAACAATATTAAACAAAAAAAAACAACATAACAACTAAAATTATTAAGCATAATTTTTTTTATTTTGAAATTAAATTAAATAAATATAAAGATATATGTTAAACCGACCCAAAATCTACAACCAGCCCACATATGTTAGAAAACAAAAGAATTGGGTTTTGGCTAGGATGACCCAAATCCTTTTATACTTTTTTTTTAAGGAAACCGGTTCAGACCGGTCCACTACCGGTTATGACCGGTTTTGGACCGGTTCTCCGATTTTTCCACCGGTTCAGTACAGGGACGGTTTTTCCTGTAAACCGGACCGGTCAAGGTCACGGTTCCCAGTTAACCCGGTCGGACCGGCCGATCTGGTCCGATTTTGAAAACCTTATTTTAAAGTTATGCACTGAGAATAACAATTGGTCTAATTAATTGACATTTTTTTAGCTTAATCCTTTGTTTTTTTTTTTTTTGCTTGTTTAGTGTTGTGGACTTGTCTGATATATGGCACCCTAAGATTGCTAGAGCTTTTAGCAATGAACCCTCCATTGTGAAATATATTCATTATGGTTATGGTCTAGTTGAAAGTGTGAAATAAACTTGGATTATCCAAAAAGTTTTCGCCTAATAATTTTTTGTTTTATTTTCTTGTGCAGGAAGGTTAAAATGGAGGAGTTGCAAGATGATGATGATGATGCATTTTTATTTGATCAAACCATGTGGTCCTGTCGTTGACTACTTTTGTGTTTTTAGGTTGATGTTCAAACTTATATATATATATACATATATATATATATATACATGTGGGCCATATCTAGTAAGAAATTGGTTTTTATGTGAGAATGGAAGGGTTGTATTTCAGTCATTGGATTAAATTTAATGGTTGAGACTGAGAGAGTCATTTAAAATAGATCATGTGCTCTGTTTTCTAGTTTTCAAAATCATCATTTTCACAATATGCTTTTATCTTATTACGTCTACTTCAGCACCTACTATCAAGCAGTTCTGTTTCACATCTTGCCTTCACCTTCGTCAATGGTCACCCACATGGTTTAGCTGTACTTATCACTGTAGGGCTGAGTCGTTTACGTTCAGCAATTTGCTCGTCTTTATACATTACCGCGGCTGTGGCAATACGTTTAGCTATTTGCATCCTTTATTCACCTAATTCAACTTCTATGCCCACTTCATTGCAAGTGGGGATGTTTATGTTCAGCGAAGCATATTTGATATTTAGTAAGAACCTATTTAATTGCTTCTTATATTCACATAATTCACCCTCTCTGTAAATCATTCAACATCTCTGCCATATCAAAAACACCGAGCTTTTCTTTTTCACCTATTTAATATTCACCTATTTATATTAAAAAACCCACAACCCAGTTTCATTCCCACGTGCTTTCCTTTTTACCCACAATTCATACAAGTGTTCCTTTATATAGGCAAGTGTTCCCTAGCACCTTTTAAGTTCAGGCAATTGAAACAAGAGGAAAACAGGAACAAGAAATTTGGAAGAAGAGGGCTAACGTAAAATCGAAAATGAGGAGGTTTAGTGAAAAAAAAAAAAAAGAGGCACGTGAGTTTTTAATTAGGTAGTGTAATCTCAGTCATTAAATTTAATTTAATGACTGAAATAAAATCCCCTCACTCTCATATAATAACTCCCTTTCTCACTAGATATGTAAATTGTGTATGAGATCAAATTAAGGTTAAATTTAGAAAATTAATATAAAATATTCTGAAAATTTATGAAACTAATTAAATTGATGGTTAAATCAAATTTAACGCTATGACATTTATAAAATGTTGTCTTTATTCTCTTAAGCAACAATTATTAAGTATACTCAAAACATGGTTAAAAATTGTTGGTCTATACTCTAAGCATACAATTTAAAAAAATTGTCTATAAGTAGCAGTAACATTTAAGAAATGCTGCATTTGGATCTTTAGGCAACGGTTAAGAATTGTACTAATTAATATTTGGTTATATTTGAAAACTGTTGTGCTAGATTCGCCTGACAACTATTCCCTATTCGTATCAAACAGGCAACAGTTAACGAAAGTGTTGTCACATGATTTAAGAATATTGCTGCCTTATATAATATGTAACGCTCGAATAAACAACTCTTAAAAGTTGTTCCTATACTTTTAGGCAACATTTTTTTTATAGTATCACTAGTGCAAAATATGTTTTTAACAACAGAGATTCCACATCGGTTTCCCTAAAACTGATGTGTAAAACGAGGCGGTGACATTTTTGAAATTAAAAGCAAAGGATTCTACATCGGTTTCAAAAATAACCGATGTGTGAATATTTTCCACATGGGTTATAAATTAATCGATGTCTAAAATTAAAACAAAAAAAAATTAAATTTTAAATTTTTTATCTTTCCACATCGGTTCTTTTTGAACCGATGTCTAATGTATAGATTAACCACATCTGTTATCTTTTAACCGATGTATAAAATTAAAAAAAATAGAATTTAAATTTTTTATCTTTCCACATCGGTTCCTATTGAACCGATATCTAATATATATTATCCACATCGGTTTCTTTATAACCAATGTAATAAATTTAAAAAAATGAAATTTTAAATTAAATCGTAAGTTTCTACATCGGTTAATATTAAACCGATGTGAAATATGACTAACCACATCGGTTTTTACTAAACCGATGTGTAATATTTGACAAAACCCTACTTTTTGTTTCTATTTTCATTCCCTCCATCTGTTCCGCGTCCTCTTCCATTCCTTTGTTTTTCATTCCTTTGTCACTTCTTCCCCATCTCTCTCACTGCTCTATGCTCGCCGTCCCTACTACTTCGCCGCGACCTCCCATCTCTGTCTCTCCCTGCTGCTCGCCGGTCTCCGCTGCTTCTGCTTCTGCTTCTGCCTCCTCTTCTGCTTCTCCTTCTCCCTCCCACTCAAGTTTTGATGGTAAAGTTCACTCCTTTTTCCTTACAACACCATTTTCTCCCTCTCTCATCCTCACACACGTGTCCTCATTCTTCCTCTACTTCTTCACCTCTAAGATGTATGCTTTGGTTTCTTCTCTCTTCAAGTTTTGATAGAGCGGATTTTTTTACGCAGATTTCAAAGAATTGAGGTGCGAAATGCTCTCTTCTTTATAAGATACTCTTTATCTGTTCCATCTTCTAGACACAACTTTGCTTTAGATTGTATTTGTATTTCCTTAGTATTTTCAAAATTCTGGAAAATTTTGATATTTGATTTTATATGTTTTGCGAAAAAAAATTCTGAGGATTTTTTTTGCAATTGCTTTATTTATTGACTTCAAACGCTGAATCCTTTTGAATCACTCTTTTGTTTAATTTTGGTTATATGGTTGCTTGCTACTGCTACAGTTAGACTAATGGGCAGTTATGTATCTCCGATGTAGAAGGAAAAAATGGAAACTTGATTTGATTGTATTGTTGGTGTTTCTTTGGAATTGACTTGTTTTTTTATAAATTGTTTGAAACTAATCATTTCTGTTTTTTCTACGTGTGTTGTCCATCGGATTGTGATGGAAAGTGATTTGTTTATGTTTGGGAGGGTATGTGCTTCTAACTTGGATCTGACTAGTAGCAAGATCAACTTATGATAGAAAACTTATTTTCTGCATACTTCCAGAATGTTGTTTCCAAATGGTTTTTTTTAATATTTATTATCAGTGCACTACCTAGTAAGTACCAGTTATTTAATTATAACTATATATGACTTAGTCACTAATTGTTCCGTAAATACAGCAAGCATTGGCAACTGTTGATCTTGTACCCTAGGATGAATGTCGTGGTCTTCTTCTGCTCAATTGGAAATAAGCCAACCAATGAACTGAAGACGATCATGGAAACGTAAGCATTAAAATACTTTATAATCAGTAATGCAGTTGTTTTAATTATCTGAAGTCTATTAGATATACTTTAATTAATGTTTATTTTGTCATGATAGTTCTATTAATGCAAACCACATATTGCGTGGTGAAAGGCGTCGGGTTATCAGATGGATTATTCCTAACATAAGATATTTATTAGTTCAAACGCTTCAAATGCAGTGGGTGTAATTATTGATTTCTATTTAATTTCTCATATTCTAATTGGGTTTCATTTGTACGTAGTCCCGTATCCAACGTGGATCATGGGAATGTGGATACTATGTGATGAAGTGGATGTTCGAAATTATCTCATCCAGGATCACTGAAAGATGGCACGAGGTAAATGTTAATTGGTAACAATTACAAGTAACAATTATAGATTCGTTATATGTTTTATGTTAGTTTATTACTTAAAAGATATAATCTTTTATCCAATTAAACTTGTAGATATTCAACAATCCAACTCCATTATCTGATTTCGACATCAATAACATAAGGAGGCATTGGGCAACTTTCTTTCTTGAAGTGTACCAACCATAGTTTGTATGTAGTTAGTTTAAAAACTTATCATGTACTAGCTATAGTGTACTTTTGACTGATCATATATATTTGGATATGAAATCTATAATATATCATGTAGGTTTTTGGTTTCTAATTATCTTTGTTGTCTGAATGTAATTGAACGTACATATGTATTGTTCGTAATAAATTCAGTATATATTAATTTAGTGTGTTTTTGTTGTACAAAAGTGATTGTGTTGAGAATATTTATAATATGTTATACTGGTATTGATTTGGATTACTGAAACAGGGGAAATGAATGATAGAAATGTAAAAAGAGTTTTTTAAAAAAAATGAGACTTTACACATCGGTTACCCAAAAACCAATGTGGAAAGTTCACTTTTCATACATGGGTTAAAAAAAAACCGATGTGGAAAGTTAAATTTCTACATCGGTTTTGGTTAAAACCGATGTGGAAAGTGATATTTCCACATAGGTTATGGGATAACCCATGTGACAAATGAACTTTCCACATCGGTTATTTAGAAAACCGATATTAAAAATGTACTTTAAACATCGGTTTTAAAACCGATGTGAAAAGTAATAATAAACAACATCGATCTTTTCAACATCAGTTTGAAAACCGATGTAAAAAGCTAAAAATAATTGATATAAAATCCCTTTTCTGCATCAGTGTATAAACAATAATTTTTAATCGTTCTATAAAGCAAAAATGTTGTAGCGAGTCCTGTGAGCTGAATTGACCAAATAAATACCCGACTTGTCTCCATTCCAAGACCAACCATCAGCTCATTTTGCACCGACCGCAAAGACAGAATTGCTAGCAAGGGGTTGCATTGATCTTGCCACCATACAAACAGGTTCCTACGCCAAACTACGTTCCAACTCCAAGACCTGTCTCTCCAAACACACATTTCTTGTACAGTTGCATCCTTGAAGGATTACACCTGGTAAAGCCTCCCAAACATGTTTTCTAAGGACTCTATGCCAACCCATTTTCCCTTACAGAAAAGAATATTACTCCCTTATAACACGTTATCATTGAGACGTAGACTAGATGTTTCCCTAAAATTAATCTAGTAACTGTTTTCATCTTTTCTCATAGACACAAAAATTTACAACAAAAGCCAAGAACTGGAAAAAGTATAAATTAAATCTATACCATCATCGAGTAAAGGTTTATTTACTTTCCAAATGAAATTATGTATTCACCTATTGTGAAAGGTAAGATATTGCTTAGGCTACATGATCACTAATGGTTTGTTTGGTGTAGGAGAAAATAAGAAGAGAGAAAGGGATATGAGAGAAGAGGAGAAGAAAATATGATTTTGTCTTGTTTGGTAAGTGTACTGGCCGAAGAGTAAACCCGGCCACCGAGCTCGAATACCCGGCCCAGTCCGGAAGTTAAAGATAACAAGTTAAAGATCACTTAATTAAAGGATAAGATATTAATATTAAATCCGGATATTATCTAAAATAACCTTATCTGGTTAAAAGAGATAATATCCCTTAAATTAAGGAATCACATCTCAAAAGAGATTTAAGAGATAAATCAGATCTCTAAAAGATATTTAAGAGATAAATCAGATCTCTAAAAGATAGGGGAATCATATTATAAAAGGAGGAGTACCCATGATAGAAACTCACTTTTCACTGAATCCCGGTGACTCTCCCTTACGCGTATTAGAGGAACTAGCGTCGACCAAGAGACTCTCAGACAGTCCTTGCTCCCTAGTACTCATCCGATACAAAATTAGGGGATTGAGATCACCGCCCCACCAAGGGTTGAACCTAGAACTACGTCTGGCTTTGATTCCCATTGGGATACGTAGGACCGGAATATCAGATTCTGTCAAGCCAAAGTCTAAAACAACCCAATTGTTCACTCTTGGTATGACGTTCTACGGCGAGATTCCGACAAGTCGGATCTCGGCAGGAACATTTGGCGCCCACCGTGGGGCCAGGTAAAACTTTGCCCCGACCACTCAATCAACCATCGTCAGCCACCTTCCAAAACCCACACACACAAATTGTCCATAACGCAGAGAGAGGAAAAGAAAGGAGAAAAGAGACACAACCAAACAAACCTTCTCCGTTCTCTCTCCTCCAGAACCCATAACATCATGGCTGACACCGTTATCTTCACAGGCCACAAGCACAGAAAAAAGAAAAAACGCAACAGAATCAGAAGGGGAGCCTGTCGGGTGCAGACCTTGACCTCCCTCAAATAAAAGCGCACCACCCTTCCTCCGCCACACTCTCATCGCCGGCGCCTGCCGTAAGATCGGCGTCGCCGTCGACCTCTCCGACGAGAGCGCCTACGCCGTCCGGAGGGTCGTTCAGAACTAGCTCCGCCCCAGAGATGCCGTCGTCCTCCTCCACGTCAACCCTACCAACGTCCTATTCGGTGCCGACCGGGGCTCCATCAACCTCTCCATCAACACCGATCCTAACTCCGATGACGCCGCTGTCGTCAACAATCACCACCACCGCGACCGCCGCAAGCTCGAAGACGATTTCGACGCGTTCACTGCCGCTGTAGCTCAGCCCCTTGTGGAAACACATATCCCCTACAAGATCCACATCGTGAAGGATCACGACATGAGGGAGCGGCTCTGCTTGGAGGTTGAGAGACTCGGCCTCAGCATCGTCATCATGGGGAGTCGCGGCATCGGTGCCGTCCGCCGCGGCAGCGATGGTAAGCTCGGCAGCGTCAGCGATTACTGCGTTCACCATTACGTTTGTCCTGTCGTAGTCGTTCGCTATCCCGATGATAAAGACGCCGGGATTGGAGCTGGCAGCGGTGGTCCAACAAGTACGGTGGTGGCGCCGAAAGAAGAGGAAGAGGGTGAGACCGTGATAGAGCCAGTACCAGAGCCGCATGAGCATAAAGAATGACATGTATCTGATCCAAAAGGGATGCACAAAGCCGTTGTTGAGTTGCCCTCTTTCTTTTACTGTCATGTTGTACTTAGAGCATTTCCTGCATATGAACTGTGGAAAGATAAGGAGGGTGTTGTATGGTTTGATGTGATCTTGGTTCGAGTAGGCTGCTGGGAGACTCTTTTTTTTCTCCCGAAATATGGAATGGTGTACTCAGATAAATAGCTACTTGGAGATGAAGCTGAATGAATGCATCTCCGAAATGAAAAATACAATTCGGATCTGAGAATTCTCTATCAGCGAGACTCTGATCGGAGGCCACCTTCTCAAGTATGATAGGGAGACGACCGCCACAGCGGGAAGCACGGCTACCACAGCTCGTCCTCAGAGCTCGGCCACCGCAGCTCGGTCACCACAGCTCGAGCTCGGAGAGCTGAAGAAGATGTCTCGGAGAGCTGAAGAAGATATCTTACAGAGCTCGGCCAGCACAGCTCAGTCTAGGAGGGCTCGACCATATGTAGCTTGAAGGAATGCCTAAATCAGAGGCCGCGAAATGCTCAGGTGATATTGTTCTTTAAATCTAGTTTAAATCTAATATGATTTGATATGTTTTGCTCCACGCCTTTAATGTTGTGTTATGTAGCTTCGTATCATTTATATATTGGAGCAAAGGGATGTTCGGATGATACCACTCCCAGAGTCACAAAATTTGCGACTACAAAGTGGTTGAGCTCCAGCTCCCCAATAACAGGTCGAAGCTCCTCAAATTAAAACCATGGAGACCGAGTCAGACTCCCTCTATAAGAATCATAGAGATCGAGCTCTCCCTTGGAAAATAAAATTCCATCGGCTCCAGCACTCAGACACCACACTAAATCCTAAAGAGGCTCCCAAGCCTATAAAGGTGCTTAAATCCTAAAGAGGCCCCCGAGCCTATAAAGGTGCTTAAATCCTAAAGAGGCAGTCCCGAGCCTATAAAGGTGCTTAAATCCTAAAGAGGCCCCCGAGCCTATAAAGGTGCTTAAATCCTGAAGAGGCCCCCGAGCCTATAAAGGTGCTTAAATCCTGAAGAGGCCCCCGAGCCTATAAAGGTGCTTAAATCCTAAAGAGGCCATCCGAAGCCTATAAAGGTGCTAAATCCTAAAGAGGCCATCCGAAGCCTATAAAGGTGCTTAAATCCTAAAGAGGCCATCCGAGCCTATAAAGGTGCTTAAATCCTAAAGAGGCCGACCCAGCTACGACCAATTAGGGTCGGAGTGTCGAGCCTATAAAGGTGCATAGAGCCTAAAAAGGTGACCGTACTGACCGAGTTAAAATCGACCGAGCCACCGTCGAAACGCCGGACCTAAAAAGGCAAGTGCCTAAAGAGGTGACCGAGTTAAAATCGACCGAGCCACCGTCGAAACACCGGACCTAAAGAGGCAAGTGCCTAAAGAGGTGACCGAGCTAAAATCGACCGAGCTGCCGTCGAAACGTCAAGTCTACAACAGTAAAAACACCTTAACGCCTGAAGAGGTATTTCAAGACCTAAGAAGGTAGGTAAGAACCTACAGATATTTCGAGTTATGACTATTTCGATTAAATCGCGTAGCACACTGAAACTAAACAAGTACCAACTTAGAAAAATAGTTCTTGAGAGCTGGCCGCATGTAGGTCCATTAATAACCATGGGCCAAGACCAGAATACATAAGATTTCAAAATCAAAAGGGCATCGCCCAAAAACAACGTGTTTCCTAACCTACTAATACAAAAATCTGAGCAATGCTCATCCTCCTCATCCTCTAGCTCGGACAATGGAACTAGGATTCCATCTCGGTTAAAATCCTTGTCCACGTCAGCACAGGAGAAGTCAGCATTCGGATTGAAATGTTGAAGCTGCTTCACGGCTCGGTAAAAGACATTAACATGATCCCGCATGATAGAAGCCTCGACTTCAACCAGATCAGAACGGAGCCTCAGATTCTCCTCCTTCTCGGTTTCCAGTAACTTACGCAACTCAAGACTGGCTTCCTTCTCGGCTTGAAGCCCTTCCACGACCTTCGGAAGGTTGAGCCGGTCGGTTATTTCCATTTCCAGCTCTGCCATAAGGGTGGTATTGCCTTCTTTCAGCTCCACCTTTTTGGCTTTCAATTGCCCAATTAGCCGAGCTTGCTCTTCACATTTTGCCATGGCTTTTTCAAGCTCATCCCCAGTGCGCAAAGTTCGGGCAGCTCCCGCCTTCATACTTTTCATTATTAGAAAGCTCACGGCTCGAAAAACAGGAGACCCAGAAGAGCATAAGTGACCGCAGCTTTCCTGCTCGCATCATGGCCCGTCCAGAGTTAAAATTGTCTAGCTAAGAACAAAGGGCAGAAGCCCAGAAAGCCGAGGTAGAGCATTCCTCCCTCGCATAAAAAAGCCAAAGTCGGGGTCGAGCAATGTTTCCTTCCTCGCAATAAAAATCCTAGGCCTAGCACAACATCTTCGCACCAAGATAAAGTCCACAGCAGATCATGCATGTTAGAGACCCAGGATTCGATGGAAATCCTGGTAGTGTTCAACCAAATAAGCCGAAATCCCAAATACGACTGGGCTCCGCACAAAAGTCCGAGCTGTGCTCGGCCAAGCAAGACGATAACCCAAGAAAGGCTTAGTTCTACAAAAAACAGATTTCCGAGCAATGCTCCCGCGAATCATAGTCCGAAGTCCTCGGCACCAAAAAGCGTGTTAAGACATGCGGGTTGACATTTAAGCTCTTTCGCTTATTTCAAGCTCGGAGTTTGGGGGGCTAGTAGGGATAAAAGGAAGGACATTCTCGGAAATTACAGAGAAAGGATATCCCTTAGCCTACAACTCGAAGAACTTGTATGAAAACTATTTTCTCATACAAATTGGAGAAGATATTTGGAAATTTTATTCTGAGACATACCTCCAAGATCGGGAAAAATAACTTGAGGTCAAGTTTCAAGGTTAATGGGTATTTCAAAATCCACCAAATGAAAGGATTATGATCTACTTGAAGAAAATGTTAAGAGCTCTCAAGAACTTCAAAGACCGAGCTACATTCGGCAAAGGGCAGGTCAAATTCAAACTCTCAAGATAAGCATCTTGAAAGCATCAAAAGTTAAAGGATGAAATACAAGCACCGAGGTAAATTCCTACTGACCGAGTTTGAACTTAACTCTTCAAAAGATCGGTTCAAGCCTGAATCACTGATAAGTCGAATCTCAGCTACCAGCTTCTAAACTTGTCTTAAACAAAGGTAAGATTGAAGTATCTTATGTTCAGAGCATGTTATTGGCCGAGATGTGAACCTCAACCACTAAGCTCGAGTACTGCCCGAGAGGTATTAGCCGAAGCAAGAGGATCTACGCAAATCCAGTACTTTACCAAAGCTTTTTCGCGGGATTCTGAGCTCAAAGCTTGGGGAGCTTATATACTGATCGAGATGTTAAACTCGGCCACTGAGCCCACCAAACTAAAATGTTGGACAAGAAATAAAACTAGATCTCCAAACCCAAACAATCAAAGGGAAATGATTACTAGACTCGCCCACCGAGTCCGCTGAACTTAAGAATTGGCCGAAATGTGAAGCTCGACAACTTGAAACGAGACGCTCAGGCTCCCTACTCGGTTGAGCCCCGGCTCCCTACTCGGTTGAGCTCCGGCTCCCGACCACTTGGTTGAGCTCCAGCTCCCGACTACTCGATTGAGCTCCGGCTCTCGACTTATTATTTGAGCACGCAACTACAGCGCAAGCCTTGGAAATGATGCCGTGAAGGCCACGCGTCAGCACAACACCAGTAATCACCTCCACCTCGGCTTGCCTCGGCTCCCGCGAAAAAGCTTCCACGCCATAGGCTCAAAGCTTGGGGGGCTTGTGTATGAGCCGAGATATAGAGTTCGGTACCCCGAAAGCATCAAGCTCGGTCACCAGAGCTGCTCATCGAGTTGGAGGATGTATATATATGAATAAAGTATGAAGCTCGGCCAATCATCTCGGCTGGCCTAAAGACAGAAAGATGAAACCAAGTTCCTGAGATCGGCTGACATCATGAAAGCTTTTACGCCTAATCAGCTCAAAGCTTGGGGGGCTTGAGTACTGGCCGAAGAGTAAACCCGGCCACCGAGCTCGAATATGTAACGCCCTTCGTTACATTAGTAGCTCAAATTAATTTTCTATAAAAACCTTTATAATATTTAAATTAAATAATCGTGTCACAAGATTTTTCACAATAAAAAAAATAAATGTAAAAGATTCTCGTATATTCAAAATAATTAAATAAAATAATAGTGTTAAATAAACCATTATATCCAAATAAAATAAAGTCTCATAAATACTAATTAATGAAAACCACATAGCTCTTTACAATTGTTTTTGCCTCAAAGCACGGACGTCTAATAAACCCAAAAGAAATAAATAAATTATATCGAATATCTTCAAGACTCTCTCTCAAAACGCTGCATCATCTATCTCAACACCTGTAAACTCTGAAAGACAACACCACTAATGAGATTTATAATCTCAGTAAGTAAACACAGTTCTAAAAGGTTTTCGAAAAGATGTTGCTTTCAGCCGGCGCGATAACCGGAAAAACAATCATGGTACCCGCTAATTTTCCAAAATAATGTTCATTAAAAAAAAACACTTAATTACAACAATCATATAACGACAACATAATCAAATATCATATATTAATAAAACAAAGTAATCAAACATCACACAATAACACAATCCTCAAGTGGCTCGGAAACCCCACTCTGTGTTGGTTTCTTGCCCAATTCGGTGACTCGAGAACCTCATTAAATTGGTTCCTTGCCCCTTGTCTACGGTGACTCGGGAACCTCGTTCTAGAATTGATTCCTTGCCACCCTCTTTATGGTGACCCGAGAACCTCGTTCTAGAATTGATTCCTTGCCCCCACGGTGACTCGGGAATCCCATTTTAGAATTGACTCCTTGCCCCTATGGTGACCCGAGAACCTCGTAATTAAATTGGTTCCTTGCCTCCCATTAACAGTGACCCGAGAGCCTCGTTCATAAAATGGATTCCTTGTCCCATATCTTATTTTTCGACATCCCATTAAATGGCGATGTTACAAGTCAATGCCCCATTCTTAGGCGGCATATCAACAAATTCTACACATCATGCATATACTCATCCATCCATATTCCGAAGCATAACATCATCAATCACAATTGACAAACTTTTCAAAGCATATAATCACTACAATTCCATATCATCATATAATCAACTCATAAATATCAATTGAACAAATATCATGTTATCACGTAAATTTACGAGTACAATATATCAATCATAAACACAAGGAATAATATACATCAACAAGCATCTCAATCAACCAATACAAATACCAAGAATGTGTTTCATATCAAATAGTCAATTTAATCAATTTTATTTTGAAGACAAAACCCCAAATAATTACTATTTAATTTCATACTCAAATCCTTTAAAATATATACCATGGGAGTTTAAGAAAAGAGTGTTTACTTATATCTTGTAGACCTCCAAAATGCTCTGACAACTATCTAGGAGAAACATTAATGCCTCACAAAAAAAATCTTTCTCCTTTTACTAATATATTTTATCCGCATGACTCCCTACTAAGCACCGCAAAAGCTCCTCAATGCCTCAATTCTTGTCCGGCGGGGCTAAACTTCTTCTCTCGTTATCTTCCAAAAACAAGGTTACCTATCTATTAAAATATAATTCTTATTCCTTCCCATCTCAAATAATGTCGTCCCCGTCCCTTAATTCATGTATAAGAATTGGAAACCAAAACACTGCCTGACGTCATGGGCTTGAAATTAGCCTTAATATTTATTAGAATATGGTTCCCTTTTAATGATTTTGTTTTATAGTTATTATTATTATTATTATTATTATTATATTCATTTCCTAGAGAAATCTATTGCTATACGTGGTTTCATTTTTTTTAAACAATTATAATAACTCTTATACTACTAATTTTCTATACTAAACATTATAATCACTTAATATTTTTATTAAAAATATTATATTAAATTACATTAAATTTTAGGATGTTACAGAATACCCGGCCCAGTCCGGAAGTTAAAGATAATAAGTTAAAGATCACTTAATTAAATGATAAGATATTAATATTAAATCCGGATATTATCTGAAATAACCTTATCTGGTTAAAAGAGATAATATCCCTTAAATTAAGGAATCACATCTCAAAAGAGATTTAAGAGATAAATCAGATCTCTAAAAGATATTTAAGAGATAAATCAGATCTCTAAAAGATAGGGGAATCCTATTATAAAAGGAGGAGTACCCATGATAGAAACTCACTTTTCACTGAATCCCGGTGACTCTCCCTTAAGCGTATTAGAGGAACTAGCGTCGACCAAGAGACTCTCAGACAGTCCTTGCTCCCTAGTACTCATCCGATACAAAATTAGGGGATCGAGATCACCGTCCCACCAAGGGTTGAACCTAGAACTACGTCTGGCTTTGATTCTCATTATAGAGAAGAGAGAAGAAATTGGGTGGGACCCATCCAAAATTTTATTCTCTCCAAAGTTGAGAAGAAAATGAAGAAGAAGATAGATTGATAAGTTAAATTACTCATCTACCCTTTTTAATTGAATTAGATTAATAATTTAATTAAATTGAATTAGATTAATATTTAACTAAATTGAAATTAATAAAATAATTATATTAAGATAATAAATTTTATTAGTTAAAATAACTTAAATCAATTAAGCTAATTTAAATTATTCGATTTTTAAATTAACTTAATTAATGAAATTAAAATATCTGTATATGTTTTTTAGTTAAGGGTATTTTTGTTTTTTTAAAAATAACTACATTTCTCTTTTCTCACTTTCTATCAAACCAAACAAAAGTGAGAGAGAATAGAGTTATTTCTCCTCTTTTTCTCTCTTATTTCTCTTACATCAAACAGCACATCAAATTTATTATATTTATCACATCTTCTTGTCTTCTCATACTCGTTCTCACTTTTTTCATTCTTCTTTTCTTCTCACAACCAAACAAAACATAAAGATTGCTTTGCTATATAGGAAAGAAATTTTCATATCACTATCATGATTGCTTGGCAACCACATCTAACAGAACACCTCTTTTATTTGCTAATTGGCTCACTAACAATACAACAAAATATGCCTTGCTGTTTGAAGCTGTAGAGTCCCACATTATTATTGTCATCCGATTTTCTATATACCATATAGAAGATCTCAAGTTTGATACATGTTGAACTTGAGGACAAAAGTTTAGATATAAGAGAAAATAACTTTGAAATTTTCATAAAAGAAACAAGTTGTGCTGCACATAATTGTTTTAAATTTTATATTTACGATAAAAAAAAATTTATTGAACAGATGAATATATATTATGTTTCTAAATTAGCTTTTGTTTTGATTTTATAAAAAACAAATTAATTAATCAAAATACTCCCAAGAAAGTTTTAAACTGAAAAAAGTTTTAAACTGTAAAATAAATTATAAATCCAAACATACTTATAATCATACATAGTATAAATATAGAGAAACTAATAAAAAAAATTTAATAAATATATAACTTGATTTTTTTTTGGTTGTTTGTGGTAATATTTTGGTGAAATTCTAATTAAGGTTTATATATAGTTAATACCTTCATGCAAGTTGTGTAAAATGAGTAAACGAAAAAGTTAATTTTGATTTATTTTAACATGTTAAGTGATTTTTTTATGACAACAAGCCTATGTTAAGTGAATTTTTTATGACAAGAAGCCTATGTAACTCTCTCGCTCTCTCCCCCATTAACTAAAAGTTAATGTAAGCTAATAAACTGTGTTTTAAAATTTAATCTTGTACTGACCGAAAATATAAGGCCGAGGACTTGTTAATACAATGAACCGACCGAGCTTACTCTTATAAATGGGCCTTGACCCGAACTCCTCCAAAGCCGAGGACTCGTTGATGCACTTGTCAACCGAGGATAAATACTCGGACCTATCCCATAATAGACCACGGATGAAGACATCTCGGTCCCGTGTAATTCAGTCACAACTGACTGAGTCAAATATCTCGCTGGTCCAAATATCCCTCTGTATAACTCGGAGCCTTATCCTTATCTAGTTATGATAACAATACGATCTTATCAGATAGGATCTCAATAACAGTCCACCTCAAACTGTTATACCAAAACATCTCTATAAATAGAGGATCAACCCCCTCACTTAGAACTACGTTTGCTTTGAGATATTTGGATGGAACATTTGGACGGAACATTGGCGCCGTCTATGGGAATCGAAGCAAAATTTTCCCATACCACAAACAATGGTGAGGACAAGGAGCGGGAACTGCAGGAGAAAGGGGCTGGAGAATGCCAACAATGGGGATAATGGAGAACGATCCATAAACCCAGCGATGACGACCGACAATCCCATTATTCAAGAACTTCTCACACAAGCGACAATGCTGAGAAGGGAGAATGAAGAGATTCATCGGCAGAACAGCCGTCGTGAACGAGAACAAAGCAGAGAAAGATCTGCCTCTTCTCCTCATGAGAGATAGCGCCAGACAGCTGAGAATGAAGGATCCAGAAACACGCGCAGAGAAGAAGGAATCCCACAACCCCGTGTTTCTCATCATGTTGACCAAAGAGGCGAGGAGGAATTTCCTAGGCAGGCCCCTGAACTTTCACTTCAGGTAAATAGGCCTAATGAAAGGGCTGGCGCGCGGAGGCCGAGACATCCCTTCACTGACGCCATCATGGAGGTTCTTCTACCAGCCAATTACAAACCAATAAACATTGACAGGTATGATGGCACCACGAATCCGGAACGTCATTTAGCTGCTTTCACTACTCAAATATATCTCTTTACCAATGATGATGCTGTCATGTGTAAAGTTTTCCCTACTACTCTGAAAGACGCTACGTTAAGCTGGTATACCCAGCTACCGCTAGCATTGATTGACTCCTTTGACACGTTTATGATTAAATTCAATCCTCAGTTTGCCACGAGCCGAGCTCATCAAAAAACCTCGGCCTCATTGGTAAATTTTAAGCAAGAAAAAAACGAGTCTCTGCGTGATTTTATGGCCAGGTTCAGCAAAGAGACTGTCCTGATCCGGAATCTCAGTGCCGATGTCGCACTACATACTATCTTGACCGGATTATGGCCCGGCCCTTTCGCCAGACACCTAGCTCGGAAGCCTCCATCCAGTATGGATGAGTTGAGGAGAAAAGCTGTCGGATTCATTAACATGGAGGAAATAGAAGAGTCTAAGAAAAGAGAAAGAACCGACGATTCTGATAGACGAGAAGGGAGGGAGAAGAGGAGAGTTGGAGGTGACAAGCAAAAATTCAAAAACACATCTGAGCATTTACATAGGGGGCCAAAGTATGAGCACTATACCCCCCCCGCCCCCCCTCAACACCAATCGAGCTCGAGTATTTGAGGAAGCCTACAACGCAGAACTTTTGCAGCTCCCCAACCGTGGCCACACGCCCCAGAATGCTGATCGACAGAAGCATTGTCGGTACCATCGTAACTACGGGCATACCACCGAGGAGTGCTGGGTCCTGCGTGACAAGATTGAAGAGTTAGTGCAAGCTGGTCATCTGAATAATTTCATTCAGAGAAGTCACAACAATGGTGAAGGGCGTGGCAGAGGTAGAAGAAGAGGAGGTGGCCAAAGCCTGGGAAGGGGCGGCGGTCGGCAAAATAATGAAAGAGCAGAAAATAGGGAAGATCAGAGTGAAAGGAGGGTGGAGGATAATACTGTCTGAGGTGTAATAAACACTATTTCAGGTGGATTTGCGGGAGGGGGCACAACGAGTTCAGCCCGGAGAAAACACCTGCGGGCCATTCAGACTGTAAACTCGGTAGTTGGCAAACCCCCGAAAATTTTCCCGCCGATTATTTTCTCCGATGAAGACTTCTTGGGTGTGGATCCTAATCAGGACGACCCAATGGTAATCACTGTGCAATTGGCCAACTTCTCTGTCAAGAGAACTCTCGTCGACCAGGGAAGCTCAGCTGATATCCTATATTATTCAACATTTCAGAAGCTCGGGATCCTAGAAAAATCTATTCAGCCATACGACAGTAAACTCATCGGCTTTGCTGGGGAGCAGGTGGATACCCGAGGATACATAGACCTCCTAACTACTTTTGGAGATAGAAAAACGTCCAAAACTATTCTGGCCAGGTACGTGTTGGTTAATGTAGTGACATCGTACAATATCCTGATCGGAAGACCATCCTTGAACGAGTTGGGAGCTGTGGTCTCTACTCCCCATCTTACTATGAAATTCCCTTCCAACTCGGGAGACATAGTTGCTATCCGGGCTGATCAAAAAATGGACAGACAGTGCTATGCCGATAGTTTGCGTGTAAGCAAACTCAAGCCTACACCTGCAGAAACACTAGAAAGAGGGAAAGACGAGTCTGTAAACTCAGTTAGTTCTGTTGAACTAGACCCGAGGATTGACATGCAAGAACAACGGCCACAACCCATCGAGGAGTTGGAAAAGTTCCAGCTTGGATCACAGCCCGATCAATGCACTAAACTAGGAGGTTAACTTGAGCCGAATTTAAAAGAAAAAATAATGGAAGTACTCCGGAGCAACGCCGATTTGTTCGCCTGGGTAACATCAGATATGCTGGGGATTGACCCCAATTTCTTATGTCACAAACTGGCAATCTGTCCCGAAGCAAAACCGGTTGCTCAGCGGAAAAGGAGACTGGGTGAGGAAAGAAGAAAAGTGGTAGAAGAAGAAATAGCAAAATTGGTTAAAGCCAACTTTATTCGAGAAATAGAATACACTACTTGGCTGGCCAACGTGGTTCTGGTCAAAAAAGCAGACGACAAGTGGCGCATGTGCACTGATTATACAAACTTAAACAAAGCTTGACCAAAGGATTCTTATCCTTTACCGAGTATTGACAGGTTGGTGGATGGTGCTTCCGGGTACAGAATTTTGAGCGTCTTGGATGCATACTCGGGGTAGAATCAGATACGAATGTATCCCCCAGACGAGGAAAAAACAACCTTTATAATCGAAGGCTCAAACTATTGTTACCGGGTAATGCCGTTTGGATTAAAAAACGCTGGGGCAACCTACCAAAGGCTCATGGACAAAGTGTTTGAAAAACAGATCGGGAAGAACATGGAGGTTTACGTTGATGATTTGGTTGTAAAATCCGATGACCAAAACAATCATCCGAGGGATTTGGAAGAAATTTTTCAGCAATTGAGGAAGTACAATATGAGACTGAATCCAGAAAGTGTGTTTTTGGTGTCCAAGGCAGAAAATTCCTCGGTTTTATGTTGACACACCGGGGAATCGAAGCCAATCCGGACAAATGCCGAGCTGTGATTGAGATGCGAAGTCCACAAAATGTTAAAGAAGTGCAACGACTTGCAGGGCGACTAGCATCATTATCTCGGTTTCTCCCCAGATCTGCAGAGAAAGCTCGGCCTTTCTTTAAATTATTGAAGAGGCCTCAAACCTTCGCGTGGACTGAGGAATGCGAGAAGGCCTTTGTCGACTTTAAGACTTTACTGTCTTCACCGCCAATATTAACTCGACCTATCCCAAGTAAAGAGTTATATTTATACCTGTCAGCCACCGAGTACGCCATCAGTGCGGTCATTGTGCAAGAAGTAGAGAAAACGCAAATGCTGGTGTATTTCATCAGCAGAGTCCTTCATGACGCCGAAACCCGGTATCAAGTCATAGAAAAGCCAGTTTTTGCTCTGGTAACTGCAGCTCGGCTATTGCGTCCATATTTCCAGAGTCACCAGGTGATTGTCAAAACTGATCACCCTATTAAGCAAATTCTCAAAAAGCCTGAGTTGGCAGGTCGCATGATTGCTTGGTCGGTGGAATTATCTGAGTTCGGCCTCAAGTACGAGTTGAGAGGTCCCATGAAAGCTCAATGCATCTCTGACTTCGTAGCCGAGCTCAACCCGCTGCCAATTACTGAAGATTTATGGTGGAGTTTATATGTGGATGGATCCTCGAATGTCAAAGGCAGTGGAGCTGGGGTAATACTGGAGGATCCGGGAGAGCTAATCCCAGAGCAATCATTAAAGTTTGAGTTCAAAACCTCGAACAACCAAGCTGAATACGAAGCCTTGATAGCAGGGTTAATACTGGCTAGGGAAATGGGAGCAAAAGCTGTTAGATGCCGAAGTGATTCACAGCTGGTCACAGGACAAATCTCTGGAGAATACCAAACAAAAGAACCTCAACTTACCAGAGAAGAAAATACTCGGGTCGATCTACTGTCAAAATTGGCCAGCACAAAGAGGCCAGGCCAGCATAAGACAGTTATTCAGGAAACCATTAATGAACAGAGTATTACACTTAGGGAGGTGATGACTAATGAACCAGCTGACCGAGAATGGAAGACACCCATATGGGAATATTTATCCTCAGATACTCTGCCCCCAGATCACGCCGAGGCCAGAAAAATCAGGCTCAGAGCAAGTCATTTTGCTATTATTTCCGAAGAGTTGTATAAAAGGGGATTCTCGGTACCGATGTTAAATCGTCTGACCAAAGCGCAGTCAAAATATGTAATGGAAGAGGTTCACAAAGGAATCTGTGGCTTTCACTGCGGGGGTAGATCGATGGCCTCCAAGGTAGTCCGAGCAGGATACTATTGGCCTACCATCCGAGCAAATTACCTCGAGTGGACGAAAAAATGTGATGAATGTCAAAGATTTGCCAATGTAAGTCATACCCCGCCTGAAGAACTTCACACATTGAACTCGCCTTGGCCCTTTGCTATGTGGGGGATGGATATACTCGGACCATTCCCCATAGCCAAAGGTCAAGTCAAATTTCTTTTGGTAGAGGTAGACTACTTTACAAAAAGGATTGAAACAGAACCTTTGGCAAAAATTACTGCCCAGAAGGTGCAAAAGTTTGTGTGGAAAAATATCATCTGCAGGCACGAAATTCCCTTCGTAATTGTCACCGATAATGGAAGGCAGTTTATAGATAAATCATTGCGAGAATTCTATGTCAATCTCGGTATTAAACATCATGTCACATCGGTGGAACATCCCCAGACCAATGGACAAGTCGAGGCAACCAACAAAGTCATTCTCGGAGAGCTGAAGAAAAGAGTGGGAAAGGCTAAAGGAGCTTGGGCAGAAGAATTGCCGAGTATTCTTTGGGCCTACCACTGCACGCCACAATCCACTACTCAAGAAACACCCTTCAGACTGACATACGGAACAGATGCCATGATCCCAGTTGAGGTTGGTGAGCCGTCTTTTCGGCGATTGCAACATGAGCAGAATGAGAATGAAAGCAACTTAAGGATCGAACTTGACTTGGTGGAGGAGATCAGAGAGGAGGCTAAAATCAGAGAGGAGGCCTGCAAACGAAGAGCTGCTCGGAGGTATAATTCAAAGCTAAAATCGAGAAGTTTCGTGCACGGGGACTTGGTGCTAAGAATTCAAGGAGAAGCAAGAAGAGATTATACGGAAGGCAAGCTAGCAGCGAATTGGGGAGGACCATTCCGAGTAGTAGAAGGCTTGGGAAACGGAGCATACAGATTAGAAGAATTGTCAGGGAGACCTATCCCGAGAACTTGGAATGCTTCCCATTTGAAATTTTATTACAGTTGATGTACATAATCTGGTGATGTACTCTTTTTCATACCTCGGTATTTTTTCCCAAAAAAGGGTTTTGACCGAGAAGGTTTTAACGAGGCACACCGCAGACTTTTTTATCCAATAAAGAATTTATTATGAACATTGGTCCATTTTCTTATTTTGCCGATGTATTTACTATTATTTTGTGAATATTTAAATTATTAAGGCCGAGTTCAAGCCTAAAGGCCGAGTTCGAGCCATTTAAATTGTTAAGGCCAAGTTTGAGCCTAAAGGCCGAGTTCGAGCCATTTAAATTGTTAAGGCCAAGTTTGAGTCTAAAGGTCGAGTTCGAGCCATTTAAATTATTAAGGCCGAGTTCGAGCCTAAAGGCCGACTACGAGCCATTAAATTTTTAAGGCCGAGTTGGAGCCATTTAAATTGTTAAGGCCAAGTTTGAGCCTAAAGGCCGAGTTCGAGCCATTTGAATTGTTAAGGCCAAGTTCAAGCCTAAAGGTCGAGTTCCAGCCATTTAAATTGTTAAGGCCAAGTTGGAGCCTAAAGGCCGAGTTTGAGCCATTTAAATTATTAAGGCCGAGTTCGAGTCTAAATGCCGAGTACGAGCCATTAAATTGTTAAGGCCGAGTTCGAGCCTAGAGGCCGAGTTTGAGCCATTTAAATTGTTAAGGCCAAGTTTGAGTCTAAAGGCCGAGTTCGAGCCTTGAAATTGTTAAGATAAATCAAATACGAGCATTAATTAAGGAGAGAACAAAGTTTGAATCCAAAGGCCGAACATGAGCCGTGAAATTATTAAGGGAACCGAGTACAATGCTGAAATTGAAAATAAGGCCGAGTTCGAGCCTTAAAAGTTACAGATATGAAATAGAAAGTAAGGCCGAGCCGACCTCAAAATCCTCGAAACTGGAGCAAGACCGGTTGGCCAGTAGTCCCCCCACTCGGACGCCACGACTTTCCTTCGGTGGGGGAAGTAATCACTTCCCCCTAAGAAAGCTGGACGATGAGGCACTCGGCATGCTTCGGGAGGAGATGGTTACTACCCCTTTCTCCACTCCCGGAAACTGCTATTCTCCCAGCTAACATCCTTTTTAAAAAGGGATTACATCACGAAAGAGATTATGGATCCCATCTCCCAATTACACCCTTTTTGGCAGCTTTAAAGCTCGAAAAAGGATGTTAACTGGGAGAGAGGAACGTAAACCCCTAGCAATATTACGAAAAGAATTACTCGGGTCAAAAGGGGACGAACTTTGCTGGACGAAGAGATGAAGAATGAAGAAGTGAAGCAAACAAACAGCCCTATTTATAAGGGGGGAGAGGCGTTGGAAAGGGGAAATATGCGCTGGGAAAAGGTTTATTGAAAAAATAAATCTCGAAACTCAACAAAAAACAGTAATTGCATGAACCCACTGGGATTTCCAAGGCACATAACGTGTGAACACATATATAAAATGTGAATCATGCATTTCACATTTGACAACAACTATTCGTTTCAGATACGAATAACAAAATATCTCGGCCTTAGTCGAAGTCTCGTTCAAACAGCCGAGCATGCAATACAAACAACGTCGGAATATAGAAATACTCCGGTCTCACTCAAAGTATTCGAAGAATATCTCGACCGAACAAATGCTATAAATGTAAGAGGAAGTCATCAAAATGCTGGAAGAGTTTTTCATTAGATTAACAAGGATTACAAGGGGAAAACCCATTACAAGGGTAAGAAAAACAAAAATACAGTTACTCGTCCCTATGGCTATCTTCGGCGTCGATGTGATCCTCGGGAGAATCTTCCCCCCTTCTCCCTCTTCCTCCTTTTCGGGAATAATGGGAACAAGTTCCCCATTTTGCACCTCTTTGGTTACATCGGCACCCGAGATATCAATCCCCGGAGCGAGAATTTGCACCTGAGCGATGGCTTTTGTGAAACCTGCCCGATGCTCCTGAAGGATGCAATCGGTGGCCTCTTTCAAATCTTCTTGAATCTCCAGCCTGGCCTTAGTCTCAGCAGTCAAGTCGGCTTTAAGTTGTTCAATTATAACTCGAGCCTCCTTGAGCTCCTCTTCAGCACGAGCTTTATCCTCCCCAGCTAATTTTGCTTGAGAGTTCAACTCGGAATTCTGACCATTAAGCTCGGCAATGGTAGTACTCAGGAGATTATTGGCTTAGGCCAGCTCATCCCGCTCCGTGGAAATCCGGGCGAAATCCTCCTTCAGCTTCTTAATCGAAGCAAACTCGGCCTCCAAATGCTGAGACTTTCTCTCAGTCTCTGTCAATTCTCGGCTACAAAAACGGGCTAGAGCAGCATCTCGGAGACAGTAGACTGAGAGGGCCTCCATACTAGACCGAGCCCCATGCTGCTTAATTAAGCGGAGATCGGCAGGCTTCAGGAAATTCGAGTCAAAAGAAGAGAAGGGGTTGAAGTCTTCGCCCTAGAGAGACGAGGTTCTTGCTTTCAAAGAAGTGTTATACCACTTCACATTGGCAGAAGGAGGAAGTTGCTCCTCTCGCCCCGTAGTACCCGTCTCGTGAGTGGTAGGACGTTGGGGACTCGAGCGAGGAGGGGAAGAATCTTCGGCGTCAATTACCATCTCTACCCTTTTTCTTTTATGAGGGGCGGATGATGAAGTCCCCTTAGCAGTGGCCTTAGCAGCGGCCGAAGGAATTCTTTCTTTTTCTTCTTGGTCGCTGAGGGACCCTCCTTCGAGGCAGATTTCAAAAGCTTAGAGAAGTCGAATTTCCCTATGATAACTGCCGAAAAGAAAAGCTGTTAGTATAGGAACACATTCAAAAAATATTTAAAAACTAAAAAGCCGAACACTTACTTTTAAAATCGGCTCTCGGAGTGGATGAAAAGGGGAGTTTCAGAAGACGTCCACAATGGAGAGGCCGAGGAAGCTTTTCTAAGATATCTATATCCCGTTTATCTTCGGCAGGAAGGGATTCGTATTCAAAACCAACAAATTTGGTAGGGGATGATTGCCAGTACAAAGGAAACCTGGCACATCCGTCTTTATCAAAAAAGAAGGAAAGGCGAGAGCCCGAGGGGAGAACTCGGAAGAAGCAGACTTCGAAGTTTTTATACGATGATGTGTATAAACTGATCAACCCTCTTCGGTTCAGCCCATTGAGGGAAATCCACCCAGTTTTCTCACCAAATCTTGTTTGGTAAAAATACAGAAATTTGGGAGTAGTGGGCTCCATCCTGATGTATTTACACAGAATTTGAAAGGCTTTTAAAGAAGCCCAACTGTTGGGATGAAGCTGAGTAGGTGCGACATTCATGGTTCTCAGAACGTCACACTCAAACTCAGTAAAAGGAAGAGACACACACAGCTGAGAAAAAAGTGTTTTATACATATATGTAAAAGGGGGCTCAGAAGGATGAGTCCTGAGGAAAACATACTCGGTACCCGAGCTTGGAGAACAAATAAACTCGGATTCGTCTCCAGATGCCGAGACAGTAATCTGGGACCGAAGACGAGCAATTGAATATGAAGATTGATAGCTAGAAAAATAAACCCCAACCTCACCCTTAACCCACGTATACCCAGGAAGGGTAATATCGGGAATAGGGTCTTTTGGAACCCTTTGGCGTCGTTTGCGTGCTGAGGGTTTGGAAATTTGGGGGGAGGGAGAACCAGAACTAGAAGAACCAGACCCAGAAGAACCAGACCCAGAAGAAGACGACCCGGAGGAGGACGGCCTTACCTGACCGACGTTTGGTTCCTGTGAAGGAACAGAAGCAGTGGAAGGAGAACCCCCAATGGGGGAAACCTCGCATTCCACCAGAGGCGAGGTGTTCGACTCAGTAGACTCGGATGAACTCATATCCGGAAGCAGAAAATAAACTTAGAAAGACGAAAGAGGGAAGAAGGCTGGGCGTACCTGAAGAGTGAAAGGCATAAAAACGATTGCAGAAACTTGAAAGACAGAGATGAAGAGCGGAGGAAGGTAGTGGGAAAGGGGGAATAAGGTGAAGTTAGATGAGATATTTATAGCTGCTACGGTTGATGATGAGATACGATCAACGGTCCGCGTTCCTTTAAATAAAAAATAAAAAGGGGTGCGACTTTTAATTTTCCCCCTCATTAAATGAGAGCGGAACTCTAGGGTTACTCACCCATAACGTGCAGCAGAAGATTGAAGGGAAATGATAACCTTATTTGACAAAGGGGGAGAAGGAAGGGTCAGTTGAAATGACAGTTTGAAATACGGAAGGAGGAAAGTCCACGTGGCCGAAGCATAAGCTCAGTTTAATATTTGTCAGCACTTTCGCTTATTTAAGCTCAGAGCTCGGGGGGCTTGTGTACTAACCGAAAATATAAGGCCGAGGACTTGTTAATACACTGGACTGACCGAGCTTACTCTTATAAATGGGCCTTGACCCGAACTCCTCCAAAGCCGAGGACTCGTTGATGCACTTGTCAGCCGAGGATAAATACTCGGACCTATCCCATAATAGACCACGGATGAAGACATCTCAATCCAGTGCAATCCAGTCACAACTGACCGAGTCAATATCTCGCTGGTCCAAATATCCCTCCGTATAACTTGGAGCCTTATCCTTATCTTTATCTAGTTATGATAACAATACGATCTTATCAGATAGGATCTCAATAACAGTCCACCTCAAACTGTTATACCAAAACATCTCTATAAATAGGGGATCAACCCCCTCACTTAGAACTACGTTTGCTTTGATTCCCACTTGGGATACGTAGGAGCAGAATATCAATTCTGTCAAGCTATTCCATAAACACTCCCACAGAGTTTCACCGGACGAGTATCTCTAACTTGAGATATTTGGACGGAACAAATCTCCCTCCCTCCCTCCCTCGCTTCCTCTCCCCCATTAACTAAAAGTTAATGTAAGCTAATAAACTGTGTTTTAAAATTTAACATTATATTTTATAGTGTCAGTAATTACTTATTTTTAATTTTGCATATGCACATAGAGTTAATCACTACAAAAAAAACCTATTTAGCGACCGAAGATTTCGGTCGCTAAACTTGATAATTCGGTTGCTATACTGTATAGCGACCGAATTAAGGGGGTAGCAGAAACCCTGGTCGCTAAATGTTTAGCGACCGAACTTATATTTCGGTCGTAAATCTGCCACCGATATTTCGGTCGCAAAATTATATATTTCGGTCGCCGTATAGTTGGTCGTATGCCAGCTCGCCTAATTTGGTGACCGATATTCGGTCGCAAATTTTGATTTTCTTTTGTTTTTTTTTAATTTTCCTGTAACTTAATCCTGCCGACCAAATATTGTTTTTCAACTATTACCCCATTGATTTTTAATTTCTGATATAAACAAAATACACCAATATTTTTTTAAAATAAATAGAAAACGTAAATATGATGTACTAACGATCCAAAATATGATCAAGAAAACATATACATTAATTAACGCAAGTTTAATAATGGTTTATAAAAAAAAGTTTAATAAGTACTAATTAACGATCAAAACATAAAAATACACCACAGTCAATAAGTACTAATCAAAATATCAAAACTCATCAATCTTCCAAAGGGATGAACATGTAGAAGCGAGAACCCCCAAGGTACTTAAACTTTGCCAATGCACCAGTGGACAACAAATACAACTCCCCGATACCATTTGTATCTGTTGCAAAATATGGGCGATCCTCATGGATTACTATATTCCCATTGAACAGATTTCCGCTTTTGTCTTCGATAGTCACAACACGCGGTATTTGTTGTCCCCAACGACGGTAGAATGATCGCGGGATTGAAATCAAATCCTGCAAATACACAAGAACAATTTAGTAAATGATTATTTTATACCTTAACCATCATTACGTGAATCCGATCATTATTCTTAAGTTGATGAGATACTGTACCTGGTCTATATGGATGGCTGTCTCAAAACATTTAGTCGGATCCATTTTCTGATAAAACGATAAGGAAAACAAGTCATATGTTTAAACTTCATTCCAATGCTTACAATGTAAATATATACAAATATGATTCCATAATCATTTCCAAACAAGTTATCAATAAATACATATCAATTTATTCTAATTACATTGATTAATTGTTATTGAAAGATTTTTATTTTAAAGAGAATAAACTATTCTTCATAGCAATCCAAATGTATGAACATGCTCAGATATAAGTACAAGCCTTAGATAAGTAGAATTACCAAATGAATCCGATTCAAAATGAGTGAAAAGCTCTCTTGGAATTACAGGCTAGAATAATGTTTTTAGATCATTTCATACTCCAACAAAGAATATTTTTTTGTTTACAAAGAAGTGAACAAGAACTTGAAATCCCTAAAACCCTCTTTTGAAATTTTTGAAACAGATTCAGACAAGAACCAACAAATTAATGGATTCCAAACGAATCAAAATACAATACAATCAGAATGCATACACGTACAATACAATATGAAATTATTCACAAAGAAGTAAACAAATGCATCACAGAGGCTATAGATCATACTATTGTGAGATATTCCCTGAGGCAATATAACAGAACAATGAACAACCTTCAAAGACATAAATTCAGCCAAGATATGGAAAGATAAACAGACCAGAAATTACAAGTTCCATATTTAATAGAAAACACATCATTAACACAGGGACAATCTTGTTACTGGACATGTTAAACTAGAATGGTCTTCAAACAACTGCCTCAGTATTGGTCATTTGTTTGATATCCTTGTTTGAAATTGTAGACACCTAGCATAAAACAAATTGAAAATCCATAGCACACATCCTCACTAACCAATTTAGATGCATTTCACAAAGCAGAACTGAATCTAAATCAAAGACTAAGATGCTGAAATGGAAGGTAATTTCACAGCTAATTCAACAAGAAGCAAACCAGAAGGGTTCTCAGATTAAATTTTCCCGTTAAATTGGTACGTCAATAATCAACAAAAAACCAAAACCTGTTTATGTTTCGCAGCCTCACAGGCAGCAATGGCATTCCGTGGCTCAAGTAAACATCAATTATAATCTCACAGTCTTGACTTTTGATATTTCAATGCATTCAAAAAAAAGTTACAAAAACAGATTTCTCGTGCTTTCTCAATGAGAGCTTCCTAATCCTAATAGGAGTGATTAAATAATGACACATGAAAACAAATGATCATCACAACTCACAACTCACATGAAATACACAAGTAGCTATTCTGAGTAGTAAGCAATAAAGCAAACAATGAAATACATACAATCCACAAAATTTTTGAAATGAAACAATGAAGCAAAATAAAAAATGATACATAGAGAGTCCATGGTTACCTCAAGGCAGAGCAGGGAATGCACAAAATGAGGAGAGAAGAGGGTAGGAGGAGCTCTGCGTGTGGTGACCGGAGGGCTGCGTGTTGGTAGCCGGAGTATTGGTCGAAGCACTGAAACGGAGGGGGGGGGGGGGGGGGAATTAAAAACAGAGCAGGAAGAGAGGAGAGGAAGAGATGGAAGAAGAGGAGGAGGAGGATGGAGGCTTATCGGAGATGGCGGTGCGCACTGCGCGGTGGTGGCGACGGTGACTGGCGGTGCGCATTGCGGACGCGAGGGAGAGAAAAGGGGTGAAGGGGTGAGGGTGGAAGAGATGGCAGAAATGAGGAAGAAGGGAAAGATTTCACGATTTTAGGGATTTATAATTTGGCGACCAAAATAATCGGTCGCTACATCGGTCGCCAATCACTTAAATAAAAAATGGTCGCTAAATTCGGTAGCGGGATGAGTTAATTTGAAATTTGAATTCATAAATTTAGCGATGGAGTTTTAAATCGGTCGCTAACATGCGCGGTTTTAATTTTTTTACGCGCCGTTTAGCGACCGAATTAATATCGGTCGCAAATGTAAATAAAATTTAACCGTTGCATTTAATTCTCTATTTCGGTCGCTAAGAATACATAAAATTTCTGACTTTTAACCATTGCATTTAATTCGGTCGCTATTTCGGTCGCTAAGAAGACATAAAATTTCTGACTTTTAAGTTCCTTTATTTAGCGACGGAAATAGCGACCGATAACCCTGCTACGCTCTATTTCGGTCGCTATTTTGGTCGCAGTATTATCTCTAATCAGTCTTTCATGTAGATCCTACAATCGATCGCCATTTCGGTCGCAAAAAGCAACCGAAAAATTCGGTCACTATTTTCGGTCGCTAAACAACCTTTTTTTTGTAGTGAATTAGGGGTGTTTGTGGAGTGGGTTTGGTGGGTTTTAAGACATTTTTGGACCTAACTAGCTAGCTCATCAAACTAGTGGGCACATTAAGGAGGGATTGTACATGGACTAAATTTAGATATGACAATGGATTTTGAAAACTCGACTTCATTTGACTACTTTGTTGAGTCAATGATCTAAATTCTAATAATGGTACAAAAATTAGTTATTGCCTTTTTTTGTCATGCTCACTATTTGCAACATGGTGGCCTATTTCAAGAGAGGAAGGCAAAGAGAGTTAGATTTATTTTCTGGCATGTAACTGTTTGGTCTATTTAGTTGATACGAAATAAGATTATTTTTCAAAATGATTCTTTTGATATTATCCAACTTCTTGATAGGATAAAGGTTATATATTGGGGTTGATTTAAGGCTAAGGTTAGGGTCTTAATTTAGTGTTTTTGGATGGTGTGTCAATCTTGTTAGACTTGGGTGAATATTTCCTTCTCGAGTCCCTTATATATCACTTAGAGTATCTTTTGTATTCTTTTCAATATTATTACATTTTATCGAGCTAAAAAAAATTCGGACTTAATTTTTTATATATCAATTTTGTACAAAATTAAATAATTTTTTGAAAAATAATAAACTCTCAATTCTATTAGGAGGTTTATAAGTCTTAATCTACACATAAAATAAGCCTCAAAAGTCAAAACACAAAGTTTTGGTCAATTTTATTGGTAAGTATAATTGTATTTGCTTTGTAATATGTATCAGGTTTATAACTCATATTATTTGTATTGTCCTATTAAACTACAGAATGATGTAATTGTGAAGTTAAGTATACTATTGGAAATTTTAAATTTTAGGTTTAATTATTCAATTGATTCCTGAATTATTTGAGTATTTTGAAATAGGTCCATAAACTTAAATAGTTCTAATTGGGTCCCTGAATTTATATAAAATTTTCAATTTTGTCCCTCAAGTAGAAAATATGTTAGTGATCCGTTAAATTGGATGGAATATTACTGATTCTATCTAAGCCAGTGACTTCATCCTTACCTACTTCTTATGCACCCCTGCTGCACCCTCACCGACCTTTACTGCACCTTCCCCGACCCATATTCCAACCGCCTCCTCGTTTCCATCACCGACGCCCACATAACCGCCACTCGTCGTCCCCTATTGCACCCACACCACCCCCTCCACCACCATCATCATCTGATGTGCTAGCCACACAACCCCGATTGATGTTTATGCTTACTCCCGGGCTGGCGACACCGTTAGACCAGGCCACTCCATCATCATCTTATGCGCCCACGCTGACCAGCGCACATCATCATCTGTCTAGCAGGAGGGCGTGCCAGAGTAGGATTGGATTCCGGCACCTGGTGATCGAGCCTATTTCAGGATCGTAAGTATTTTTTATGTAATGTTTTATAAGAATTCCTGTTTTTGTTATGATTTTTTAAAATTATAAATTTGTCAGGTTGATTCCATCGAAGACGACCTCCAAGGCCATTACATTTTCCCTCATGGCACAAGAGATCGCATTCTAGCCGTCCTAGGGCAAGTTGAGCTTCGAGGACAGAGATTGTATCTTTACATAATTCGGGGTAAGTAGTTTATTTTTGTCGGTAATTTGATAATTTTTTTTCATGCATTAACTTCTATTATATATAATTTTGCTTTTGTGTATTAATTATTTTTTCGTTGTTAACAACACATTATGCGCTGGTGTCCGAAGCATACAGCAGAGATCCGGCTCCTTTTTGAGGCCAGAGCATCTCTCAAACCTGCGAACATGGTGCGGGAGCATAGGAACAGCCGCATACGTCTAGATTGGATCGACCCCAACATTTGGACCCAGTTGTGTTAGTACAGGAAATCTCCAACTTATATGCTGAAGTGTGGGAAGGCAAAGAAGAACCGGGCTTCCGAGAAGGACGATAGCCTACACAGGGGTGGTTCGATTAACCATGTTCAGCATGTCGTTAATGTAACACCCGATTTTTCTGTTTATTGTTTTTATATCGGTAAGATAAACAAAATGTTTATATTTTTATTTTAAAACTTAGAAAATGACTTTTTGGATAAACCAAGATCATATCCATACTATACTTTACCGTAGAGAGTTACGATTAAATTTTGGGTCGAAAATTCAGACGAAACCTAGTCTGCAATTTAAAGACATTAAGAATTTTACTGCTCAAATGACCTAATTTTGACTCGTAAACGAAAAACTTGAAGTTTTTATGAAGTTTCCAACTTCTTTGGCTATTTTAAAATTTTTCACTTAAAAAGTGAAATAATATATTATATGCAGGCGTTATACAAAATCGGGCGAACGACGGAGCTGAAAACGGGATTTGCGGGACCCGCTAACAGATAAATACCTTGTCATTCATTATGACTCACAAGGGGTGAGTCATATACGTGACTCCCCATGGTAATGATGGCTTTTAGGAGGATTTTACCATTTTGTCCTTGATGTTGGTTTTAACTGCAAGTTTGCCATTGTACAAGATTACCATTTTGCCCTTGAATCTTTGTGCTTTGGACCCATTTCTCCCTCAATTTCCACGGCCCAAGAACCCCAGGGAGCCCATCTTCACTTCTATAAAAGGCTTGGTCATCATCTTCCTTCAACTTTGCTAATTTTCTCTTAAAAAGCTTATGTTTCCATAGCTTTATTTGTGAAGGAAGTGTCTTATTTCTTGCCCATTTCTTGATTCCAAGAGGTATATCATGCTCTTCTCCCTTGATTAGCATCATGTTCTTAAATTAGTTTTGTATTTTGAAGCTTTTATCAAATGAAAGTCTCTAAGCCATTTTATTGGTCATGGCCAAAATTCATTTGGTGAGGGATTGGAATTTTGATTTCAATCTTTGTAATATAAGTGTTGATTAAGGGTTTTAAGTGATTAAGAATCACTAATCCAAAAGCTTAGGAATTTTAGAATTTTTTGTCCTAAAATCAGCCCTAGACCGAAACCAACATGTAGGAGCATAGGTGTTATTAAGTTGTTTGTTTGTTGATTTGTTGTGTTTTGATGAAGGATAAGCTAGTTTATCGAGTACGCGCACTACCGACACTTGGATTTACAAAGAATCGTATATCAGAAATATTGTTTACAGGTACGGGGATTACCTGAGGGGTTTTTCTGTAGCCATGTGTACTTTTTGTTGTCTGTATTAATTATTGGGTGTATGTAATTCTTACTTAGCTAGCATTATTTGTTTAGTATTTATCTGCTGTTAATTATTTAATTATCTGCATTTAATTATTGTTATATTTTGTGGCATGTCTTTAATTGCTATATTATTGACATGAGATTATTGTTGATGTGGATTGGGGATTTGAAAGCTTGACGGTAGTCAGAGCTTAATTAAATACAAGGATAAAAGTGTTTAAAAGTTTTTTTTATGAAATAATGAGTTTAAATTAGTGGAAATAGTAATACATTATTACTTAATTATTTATTTGGTGAAAATGGGAAATAGTGAAAAATAATAGTATTTTAATGATTTAACGGCGAAAGAGCGTTTTAAGAGTCATAGTGAGGACGTAACCGTGAAAATATTTTAGCACTGCTAATTTTCAAATAAGGGATTTCTAGATATTAAAAAATGTTGTTTTAAGAAAATAATATTCAAAAATGATTTTATTCCAGTGTTGAAAAAATTATTTTACTTGAAAAGTCTGGTTTTGAAATTAAAACGTTTTAAAAACGTCAAACAACGGACAATTCCGTCAATATTTACAAAAGTATTCTTAAATAGGGTAATATTGAGTAACACCGAGAATTTGACTCAAACGATGTTTCCAAGTTCAAAATATTGATTTTTGAACAAAAATGAGTTTTAAGGTGTAACACCCCAGTTTTTACTATTCTTCCAAATTTGGAAAATATATATTATTTTAATTGGAGTGATTAATTATCTGGATGTTTATTTTTTTATTTTGTTTATTTTGAATAGTTTTATTACCATTTTAAAATTATTTTATTGGGTGCGTTAGCATTGCCTTATTGGAGTGTAAGCATGTTTGCTAGACAATAATCTTATGTTATTGTCACTATTAGTATTTGTTTAGAAAAATATTTTAAATATGATTGAAAGAAAATTATTTTCATATTTTAACTCTACTTAAATTTTAGATTTGAAAATATCTTGGTTTAAAATTAATCCGAGATTAATTTTGGATCATTGATTTTCTTGATTGATCAATTTAACTATCAATCTTTACTTTATTTTGAATTTAGAAATTATATTTTTGTCACCCTTTATTTTTTTAGATTCAAAAACTAAACACGTGTTTATTTTTAAGCTTAATATTTATCACTCATATTGTACCCACTAATACAAAAATCAGATTTTCTCTCTCCTCCCTCTCTTATCAGTCACGACCCAAACCCTTCTTTTCTATCTTCCACTCCTTCTTCATTCGAACCACACCTTTCTTCTTCAACTTTATCTTGCTCCACCTTCACCCAACCACCTACCACCTCACTAGGAGCGGCACGCCGCCCCAAGGAACTCGCCGGTCACCGATCGCTGATGGGAGGAAGCAGCTCGCATTTCTGTATGCATTCCTCACCACCGCTATTGTTGTCTCGCGTCAGAACCGCCACCCACCGTCGTTCCCAGCCGCGGTAAGCACCCTAAGCCGCCATTAACGGTGGTTCTTCACCTATTTATGATGTTGAACCTTCTTTTCTTCTTTCAGGAGGTTTAATTCTTGTTTTTGTTGGACCTATGGTGCTATCCAATACACACCGCCGCGTCGACCATTTCAACAGCCACCATGACCTATTTTCTTGTTATCTTGGGTAAGTACTTCACCATAACCTCTTCTAGTTCAAAACCCCCAAATTTGATTTCGAAACCCTAATCCTAACCCTTTGATTTCAGATTTCAATCTTGAAATTGAATGTTGTTTTATGATATTGAAACTGTGAATTAGTGATTCCCTAAACCAATTTCATTATTCTTTGGTTTGAATGAGTTTTCCCCAAAATTGTGTTTAGGAACCCTAAACCCCAATTTGATTTTATTTGAAAATTGATTCCTTTACGTTAAATTAAAATGTTTGAATTTATTAGATAATATGTTTGATGTCGAGCTATTGATTATGTGATTTGTCTAGTTGTTGTAACTACTTGGACTCCATCTCTGGGATGTTGTCGTGGTTATGGTTGCGTGGGGAAGCTTGTTTTATTTTTTTTGGGAGTTGACAGAAGCTATTTAGAGCAAACTGGAATGTTGAGTTGGGGTTTAATCTTGAGTAGCTTCCTGGTGAGGGAAGCTAATTATTGAATGCGTCAAGGAGAGGATCTTTTATGGTCTACAAAAGTAAAGGGAGTTTACCTAAGCAGTTTTGATAGCTGCATGTTATCTCGTGGTGTCGTGTGTGATTTTATTTGTTGTGATGTGTGGTAATTAAATTAAATTGCTATATGACTGTTATGTGGTTTTTAGTGTTTTATGTGAAAGCATGATTATATCTATGATTTGTGGATATAGGTGATGTATGGATTATCTGTTTGGTTGATTGATTGACTAAAAGTCCGATAAGGGTCGATGCTCAATTAAATTAAAGATAAAAGCTTTGAAAAACTTGAGGAGAAATTTAAGGGATTTGATTTTTGGAAGTGGAAGAAAAGTATTGAAAATAATAACACTTGAGGATATTGTGGTGAAAGAGTGATTAATGAGAAATAGTGAGGACGAAATCATGAAAATATTTCAATTGCATTATCTCTTTCAAAAATGAATTCAAAAATAAGATGAAAAGTTATTACAAGAAATTAAGTGTCAAAAATATTTGATGTTGTTCGGAAAAAAAGAAATTTCCAAAAGAAAACGGATTTGAGAAGAAGAAATGTATTTCTGTGATTTAATGTTTTATAAATGATTTTCAAACCGAAAAATATTTTCTGTAAATAGTTTTTACTCAGTGAAAATATTTCCGACAAACTTGGATAAGTTGCGGAGGTTTTGTTTTGTATTTGTGTTTCACAGAACGAAAATGATGTTAAAGAAGAAAAGTGAACCTAGTAACCGAGAAGTCGGGATTCTAGTGTTTTGTTAACACGTGGATCATGGATCCGTGTTAGTTGTTGTGGACTTTGTGTCCTGTAAAATTTGTTGTGGACTGTGTGTCCTGTAATTGATGTGGTGAACTTTGTATCCCATATCTGTGAACCTAAGACTGGTGCATCGGTCTAGGGCTTCGTGATTGAACACTCGGACTGTGTGTCCTGTTTTAAAGTTGGGAGTTAAAAGACTTAATGTCTAATTAAGCATGGTCGTGAGCCTTTGAGCCTCGATAAGGGAAGAATGAACAAAAAATAAAAGTGACGTGAACAAAAGTTTTACATGCATTATTTGGCAGACGTGCCTGAGTTGAACGTTGTACCTTGATGGACAATGTACCATGTGTACGACTAGAACAATGGTTGGACAGTTGTCACAGTGGGTCATGACTAGCTGCAATAGCTAGTTTGAGTGGCTATCATACGAGGTCGGATAATACTTGTGTAGAGCTGCAATAGCCGTTTGAGTGGCTATTGCACAAGTGACTCTGTACATAACTGCAATAGTTGTTTGAGTGGTTATGTATCTGTGTACAATTGCAATAGCTATTTGAGTGGTTGTCACAGAAGGGTCCTGTGAACATTTGCAATAGCTGTTTGAGCAATGGTCACATGAGATTGAGGTGGATTATCCGACAATGTAACATGGAAAGTTGACCATTGTGCCTTGAGTTGGACAATGTGCCATGTATTGTGTTGACCATTGTTTCTTTTGTTGACAATGTGTCATGTAAAGAGCCTGATTAGCTCAAACGAAAAGAAGTTGGGATCTCCAGAGATTAGATATCAAAGTTAGAGCCTGAATATTGAAGTGTCATGCATTTTTATAAATCGCGATGACTGCTGGGTATGAATCCCATTGTTTTAAGTATTATGTTTATTTTGAGGATTTGTGTTCTATCCATGTGTTTGTGTTGTTGTTTGGGTGTCGCGCATGTAGTTATCATGATAAAACTCATATATTGGTATCTCACCTTTGCAATATATCTGTTTTTCTTGGTTTTTGTTGTTGTACCTTGGTACGCGAGTACAAATGATGCTGAGGAATTACCGGTTTCACTTGGAGATACTAGTCCTGATCTCTGAAGAGGACATACGTAGATGAGATAACCGTTTAGGGTATTCTCGGTGGATGTTTGGTATAATGACCAGCTTACTACCACTACTACTACGACTACCCACCACCACTACCACCACTATCACCACGGATTGGATGTATTTTCTCATGGATGGACCTGATGGATAACGGATTAATGGATTATTTTGCCGGTCCTACTTTGAGTAAATAGTATCCCGTATATAGAAGAGCAAAACTGAAAAGAAGAAACAGGAAAAGGGGTGATTAATTAAAGAGCAGTTGAAGCAGAGTGGAAAGTGTGAAATTAGGATCAACATCTAACCGAAGTGAAGAGATTTTTTCATGCTTAAGGATAATTAAGTATAATTCTAAGGTAGCGTTTGGTACAAGTTTTAAAAAAGTATTCCCGAGAAGGTTGGCATGGGAATAAAGTTTTCCCATATTTGTTACAAGTTTTTAAAATTTATTCCCAGGCATAAAAGATTCCCTAGAATAAAAATACTGAATGATAGTTATAAACTTGGGAAAACTCTTTTCCCGTGTGTGAAGGTGGGAAAACTTTATTCCCAGGAATCACATTCCCAGGAATGTAGTTTGCCTGTGAATAAAACATTCCAGATACCAAACGTTACCTAAAAGTTTATGCTAATTAGAATACAAAAGACAAGTTTATTCTTCATATAGATCTACGCAAGAGACCAATAAACCTAATTAGGGCTAATTGTTGATGGGGTTCACTTTCACTTTTTAAATCAACATCTTGACTATGATTTTTCATGTCCTACTTTCCCACATTGTTTCCCCACCTTTTCTATCTTCTCATTTATCAAAAGATGAAATTCAAGCACAACAAAGCATAACAAGAAAGAGTTATAGGCTTCTATCAAATGAAAATGAAAAAAAGAAAGGGTTATAGGCAGCATGCAAGAATATTCCATAAGTGAAGGATACAGACAATTTTTTCCATTTTGGTGTACTGCATTCTCATTTCCACCGATAATATCTTGTCATATATTCTATATTTTTAATAATATATAAAATTTTAATTTATATGACAAAATATTATTATAAAGGGGAAGATATATACATCAAAATGAGATAAATGATTTTATTTATAAGGGAGACCTTTTGTAGTAAAGTAAAGGTTAAAGGAAAGACCGAGAGGTGAAAGGCAGAAATTCAAAATCAGTGAAAGAACCTTTCATATCTATCACCGTCTTTCCTACTCACAAAATCTTGTTGCATTCACCCTTCCAATTCAACATATATCAACTTGTACACCTTTTTCTTCATATTTTAAAATTGTCTAAAATAATTTAAAAGAGGAAAATAGAAAAGTTAACTTTGTCTTTGGCCCTCTACCGTTAAAGTTAAAGGTGAATGAAAGGAACCCTTATTTCTTGTTGGTTTGAACTTTCCAATCAGAACATGCATGGAACCCCACCACAGCTTTGGTCACTTTGGGAGAGTATCCAATTCTTCACAAAAGCATAGTGACGTTTCAATCAAAATATTCTTTACATTCACAATTTTTTTTCTTTTTTATTAATTATACGGTCAATTTTCCATCGCATCCTTCAAATTATTTTCCTCCTTTTTTCCTCGATATATAGGATCATGCTAGCTCGGATATGAATAAGATATCTGATGTTACTACCCTAAAGTCGATCGATCTTGCCCGTGACTAATGTAGTGATACAATTGCAAATCCCTTTTCATGATTTGATTATAACAATTCGTAATTATAACTGAAATTATATATGTAGCATAATTGAGATATTAATGAACATTTAAAATACAACGAAGAAAGATATATAACAAAAAAATGTAACTATTTTGCTAGCAACAAAAATTTCAATGAATAAAAATTGTGCTTTGCCTTAAAATGAGCTAGGTAGCTTCCCTCTAAAAATTATCTAGCAAAAAATGCCCATACTTACTGTTACATGTTTAATTCCACACCTACCATGGGTGATGCTAATATTACCCTAGCTAATAGAAAGTCAATATTCATGACGTTGTCTGTGGGGTATGCTATGGCTCATGAATAGGCCTAAACTGAATTCTCAATCATTTCACATTTCTGTATAGGAATTACTATTATCATTAACTATAAAAGCATCGTTAGAAGAGTTTCTCTATAAATAAAATTTACTGTCTTAAATTTAAACTTGAACTAGGTGCGATGTACGATGTATTCTAATTTTTTGAATGAATATATTGTTATTTTATATTATGTTTGTGATTATATTTGTTTAATATAAAATGAATAATGACTTATATATCGTTTGTTTGTAATGATTTTGAAGAAGAAAAAAACTGTTGAAGAAATAAGTATTTGAAATTTTTAGAATGAGTAATAATTGAAGTGGAATGATTGAAATTATCATCGTAAATGTAAAGGTTCAAGAATAAATAAAATAATTGCGTAAAAACAAGAATAAATAAAATAATGGCTCGGTTTGACAAAATAGTTAACCCAATATAATTTTTTTTAAATAGTACTACAATATTAAGTCGTTGGTTTTAACAACTTTTAATATTGATTTTATATATTATTTTTAATTTTTATATGAGTATTTTATTATATAATTTTTAAAGGATTAATTTATTTTTTGTTTGGGTCTAAAGTAGTATTGGAGAGGCGTATCGACCGACTAAGGCAATTGAAAATGGGGTGATTAGTTTAGTGAGAGACAAATACCGTCGATAATGGAGGCTTGGAAATGGACCTAAGGTCGTCAATAAATCTTGAAATATCAGGAAAGTCAACGGATAACCTTATCAACAGGCCTGACCATTAGGAATTACTCTTTTACCGACAGCTTTTTGTCCGTCGGTAATATCAATTAAATGCATTTTTCACATATTTAATAAGTTCGTTGATTCTCTTTCATAAAATTCACTAATTAAATTAAAGTGAGTCAAATTTCTATGTTAAAAATTAATTAACGTTGTAGCCTCTAATAAATTTTTAATTCAAAACTAATATCACAATAAATATTTAAAGAGATAAAATATTAACAACCTACTATTGAGATTAAAAATAGAGCTTGGATCCTCTCCAGTAATTAACAAAAAGATTAAAAATCATTGATATTGATATTGGAAGTCTTTATATAAGTCTAACGATCCAGGTTAAATCAATGCATATATCCAGTAATTGAACTTTTGCTGGAGAAAGTCTGGAGAAAGGCCGGAGAGAGGAGTTGTCAGAGGATCCAACTCCGGATAAAATATCCTCCACAAAAGCCAATTCATTGCACCTTCACCTTGACCTTTAGTGAAAAAGAAGCCTTCTTTATCAATAGTATCTATCCATTAGCTTTCATCTTTTCATTTCCCTCTCACCATGGTAAATAATCTTGTTGCTAACTCTTCCAACTCAAACCATGCTCATGGTCTTGGCTGGAAGAAGGTTGGGCGGTCAGGTTCTCGCTTAACTCATCGAAAGGATGGCTTTATGCGGTTGGACGATGCTTAGAGGGAGACTATGCTTTGTTGTGGTAGTTGCTTTCATTGATTAGAGAGGGAGAACCAGGAACCAAAGTGGTAGGTTTTCCATTTACATTTATTTATATATATATATATATATATATATATATATATATATATTTATAAATAAATATAAATATATTTATATTGTTTATGGGAATATATGGATTTTTTATGCTAAAATATACATATATATATATATATATATATGTGTGAGATAGGATCCGTTGACACCAGGTGTCAAATTTTCTCTAACACCGGTTTTTAACCATTGATTTTATTTTGATCTAGCGGATTAAACTTATCAAATTTATTAAAGAGAGAGAATAATTAAAATTAACATAAATGTGAAAACAAAAAAATATAATGCATTTAATTTAGAAATATTTTAAGTATCTTGAATTTTATTAAAATTATGATACTTATTTATTAAATATTGTATGTTTTAATTTATAAATATATAGTTAATTATTATATTATCTTATTAACTAAAAATGGATAAGATAATATTTAAAAAAATGTATATCTATATGTCAAAAAAAAAGTACAACTTTGTTTTTTTAAACAAATACAAATCGTTTTACTAAAATTTGTATAATATTTTTCCGAATTTAAAATTCAATAGTATTTACTAAATTTTTATTTTTATGCATTATTTTTTCATTTGATAAAATAATCTGAGAATTTTTTAAATAAAATTATTTAACATTTAAAAATTACAAAAAATACTTAACGAATGATATCGAATAACTAAAAATTAAAATATAAATTATTTATGGAATAAATTTTATAATTTACACCATGGGAAATTTATTTTATTAAATAAAAATGGATGAAATGATAGTTTACTAATGATACATAACTATATTTTTTTTCAATAACAATATTGTTTTGCTTTTTTTTGACAACAGGATTGTTTTGCTTAAAATTATAATATCTTAAATTTTTATTAAAATATAGTATTTATATGTGAATTTTTGTTAAAATTATAGTATTTTTTGGTGCTCTTCTTTTTCTTTTCGGTGATGTAAATTATAGTATTTATTTATTAAATTGTTTTTATTTTAAATTTCAGATATTATTCATAAAATATTATTTTATATTTTTTAAATATAATATTTTAAAAACATTAAATATTTATATTTTAAATATTTAGATTATTTTTATTTGTAAAATATTTTTTTTTTAATTTTCATTTTTATTATATCCACAGATAATACCACAGTTAATTTTGTTATTTATTGAATTTAAAAAAAAATCAAATTTCTCGCAAATATTATTAAATTTTAAATGCAAAAAAAATATAGCATACATCTTTTAGTAAAACAATATGTATTTTTTAAAAGCCATCGCTGCACTTAAAAAAAGATATGAAGTTTTAGTAAAATATCATTATATCCATTTTTAGTTAATAGAATAATAATTATCGATAAATTGGAACATAAAATATTTAACAAATAAATATTATAATTTTAATAAATTAAATATACTTAAAATCTTGTTTCATTAAATACATACTATTTTTTCTTTTAACATTTATGTTACTTTTAATTATTTTCTCTCTTCATTAAGTTTGGAAAGTTTAAGTTGAAATTTTCTCTCCCTCCCTCCCTCCCTATATATATATATAAAAGAAAATATTTTGAAAACAATCCACTAGTGCAGAAAAGATATTTCACACCGGTTATTTTTGGCTTTTCACATCGATTTTAAAACCAATGTCTAAAGTACACTTTTAACAGCAGTTTTCTAAATAACCGATGTGGAAAGTTCATTTTTCAAATGGGTTATCACAAAACTGATGTGGAAATATCATCTTCCACATCAGTTTTAAATATAACCGATGTAAAAAGTGATTTCCACATCGGTTTTGATTAAAACCGATGTTCCACATCGGTTTTTTTATTAACCCATGTGAAAAGTGAACTTTCCACATCGGTTTTTGTATAACTGATGTGAAAAGTCTCATTTTTTAAAAAAATCTCTTTTTACATTTCTATAATTCATTTCCCCTGTTTCATTAATCCAGATCAATACCAGTATAACATATTCTAAATATTCTCAACACAATCACTTTTGTACAACAAAAACACACTAAATTAATATATACTGAATTTATTATGAACAATACATATGTTCAATTACATTCAGACAACAAAGATAATTAGAAACCAAAAAGCTACATGATATATTATAGATTTCATATCAAAATATATCAGTCAAAAGTACACTATAGCTAGTACATGATAAGTTTTTAAACTAACTACATACAAACTATGGTTGATACACTTCAAGAAAGAAAGTTGCCCAACGCCTCCTTATGTTATTGATGTCGGAATCAGATAATGGAGTCAGATTGTTGAATATCTGCAAGTTTAATTGGACAAAAGATTATATCTTTTAAGTAATAAACTAACATAAAACATATAACGAATCTATAACTGTTACTTCTAATTGTTACCAATTAACATTTACCTCTTGCCATCTTTCAGTGATCTTGGAGGAGATAATTTCGAACATCCACTTCATCACATAGTATCCACATTCCCATGATCCACGTTGTATACGGGACTACGTACAAATGAAACCCAATTAGAATATGAGGAATTAAATAGAAATCAATAATTATACCCACTGCATTTGAAGCGTTTGAACTAATAAATATCTTACGTTAGGAATAATCCATCTAATAGCACGATGACTTTCACCACGCAACATGTGGTTTGCATTAATAGAACTATCATGACAAAATAAACATTAATTAAAGTATATCTAATAGATTTCAGATAATTAAAACAACTGCATTACTGATTATAAAGTATTTTAATGCTTATGTTTCCATGATCATCTTTAGTTCATTCACCGGCTTATTTCCCATTGAGCAGAAGAAGACCACGACATTTATCCTAGGGTACAAGATCAACAGTTGCCAATGCTTGCTGTATTTGAGGAACAATTGGTGACTAAGTCATATATAGTTATAATTAAATAACTGGTACTTACTTATTGAGATAAGGCGCAAGGTAGAATTGATGATCATCTCGGGCAAGTATATCACGTATGGTGGTGACCGGGTCTTCTGATGCTAGGAGAACATCACCCTGAATGAACATGGGGTCAATGAACCTATAAAGGGAGAGGTTACCCTGATCAACTAACATACGATGCAGATACCTAATATATTGAAAAAACATGTTAATTATCATAGTATTTAAAATTTAATTACATAACTTATAAATAAAATGTACTTACGTGCACTATAACGATAGGTGTGCAGAACTAGCCATTTCTTTATCGAGTACAATCTCCAGAAGTTCCTTCTTTGGGATATACATTTCGTCACTTGGTCTGGCATCATGTTCCAACCTTACCAAAGCTGCATCATTCTCCATGGTCACAACTCCGTATAGCCGTAAGTTTAAAGTTATCACTAGGTGCCCCTTTGTCGATCCCCTAAACAACAAAGATATATATTAGTAATCACAGATAAGTTATTTCATTCGTAATTAATTAAATGGTCAAATGAATACCTTGGCAGGAGCAGACATCTCTGGTCTTCCTGGATCCGACCTTTTAGGCAGAATATCATTTCCAACATCCTAAAACAAATAAAAATAAGCATTATCTTTAAACAATAATAAATAATTTCAACTATGAATATAGAAAAACAAAACTAACTAAATACCTCAGATGCAACAAGAAAGCTGACTTGTCTTCTTGGCCAGGGGATGAAGTTACTGGGGCCCGACCCACTGTTTGAACCTCCTCAGTGGGCATAGAGACTCGAGCATTAGCATCTCGAATAATCTCAACAACGACCCTTACCTGATCATCCGATAATAAACGATGGTGTATGGTATTACCAAAGTTATTATGTGCCCTCCCCAATGCCACTAAGCGGCGATCATGATGATCATCAACATACAGCTCCACCTATCAGGGTCGTCATCATCATCATCCCCATCATCATCATTTTCAGGCTGATGAGGAGGATCACATGAGCCCTTAGTGCTCACATGGACAGAGGGTTGGACACCTGCTGTCATCTGCTGGGACATAGAAGTCAATATTTCCAGCTGTTGAGCTCAGCCATCTCTTGTCTAAGCTCAGCTGCAATCTCATGTTTTAGCCGTGCTCTATCTGCATCAACATCCCTGTGGCATTGGTGTGAAGATGAACCATGGTATTGACGAATGCCGATGCCCCATCCAACACCAATGACACGGCCCGGGTGGTCTGGTTTACCGATGGCAGCAGCTAAGATATCATCGCGTCCTCTAGGAACAAAGGTTCCTTGGGTTACCTCGCTTCGTCCAAGGCATCCTATAACATATAAAATATCAGGTCACATTACAATTCCTAGAACAATATTAAAATGACAATTACAATTCAAACTAGACTTACAATCTTCTCAGCTACTTGACGGGCCTTCTCAGATGTTTATTGGACCATGTGTCTTTGCCGGGCCCTCTTCCATTTACGATGACGTGGGGGTGGAGGTGGATCAACATATTCTGGACGATTTTCAGCGTTAGGATCCGCCTGAGATGCTGCTTCCTGAAATGCTTTCTTTTCCTCTTCCACTATTATCTGACCAAGTTTTTTATATCCCCCACGAGACAAGATATTGGGGGTAGACATTCTTGCTTTGGTTTTCCCGCCCATTTTTCCTCTTCTCATGTTATAAATAGAAGACAATTAAATTACATAAGTAAATAAAATTAATGAAATTACATAAATTTAGAGACAAATCAAATAAGTTAACCCGAAAGTCGGGATCATGTCGGCTCAACAAAGCGATCCCACGTCGCCCGGTCAAGAAACGGGTACACCTTAAGTGGGTTATTTTCACATGTTGGATTGAATACATAGTATCCGCCTGTGTTGACCTTAAAAGCCCTCCAACGCTCACCAAAGATACTTTATCAAACGCTTCTTCATATCCTGGCTGCACTAAAATGTCAAAGGTGAGCTACATTAACACCAAAAGAATCAATGAATTATTGTATGATATTAATAAGATTAAAATAAAGTAGATACAGACAAACACAGGACGTAAAAGTATATATACCACAATACTCTCCCATATCTGATCCTTCACATCCACCGGTACATCTTTCCAATTATCAATAAGTATACTAGGCATGCTTCTAACAAGGGTCGCCACAAAACTGTTAAACTCGCTTCCCCCATTGGCCCAATAAGATTGAGGTTATTATCAAAGTCTATTCTTAACCTTTGATTTGAACCACGGTTGGCAGTCAAATTCCTCATTCGTGTGGCATGTCTACCTTTTCTACCCGTAGACGGGGTCTCTGACCCGCTGCATGAATGAGGGATATCCTCAGGATCAGCCATGTATACCTGTTTAAACAAAAAAAAAAAAAACTTGTCAGTATGTCAGGATAAATATCAAACATAACTTATAAATATCGATCAACGTACGTAAACATAACTTATAAATATCAACGTAAACATATAATATGACTTTAAACATAACTCAAACTAAACTTACATTGTGGTCAATTAGTAAAGTTCTCCCATAACCCTTCTTGGTGATCATTACGAGTAGCATGTACATCATCCACTTCATTTTCCTCATTGAAATTAGGCACCCATGTTGAGAAATAAGGAGTATCAGAAATATCAAGAGTTGAATCTTGATTTCCCTCACTACCATTATACATGTTTTTTCCTTGAAGAACCATTGACCACCTTTTGTTAGAAGGATCACGGATATAAAACATTTGTTTTGCTTGGGATGCCATGATGAAAGGCTCTTATTTATTACCTACCTTATTAAGGTCCACCAATTTGAATCCTAACTCATCGGTTTGCACATCATTGTTTCCACGACTCCACCGACATTTAAAAACAGGTACTCTAAACTTCGTGTAATCAACCTCCCATATCTCTTCAATGATTCCAAAGTATTAAACGGATGCCATAACAGGGTTTTTATCTTTCGAACTAGAGAAATTCATGGACTTAGCGACGACCATAACCCTACAGTTTTGTATAGTACTTTTGTCATCCTGGGACTTTGTATAGAAGGAAAACTTATTGATATCGTACCCACTCCAGCATATGCATTAAAGTTAGGCCCCTGTGCTAGCCATTTTAATGTATCAGAAGCAATACCATCCTTTGCAATTTTTTCTTTAAACCAGTTCAAGAAAGTCTTGTTATGCTTGTTCAAACACCATTTTCCATTCATTCTAGGGTAAGTTTCATTGATGATGCTTTTGTGCTCACATAAGTATGGTTCAACGTCATCAGTGTTATTCAATACATACAAATGTGCTTGAAGCACTTCCTCCCGATCCATGCTCTTAACAGTGATACATCGTGTACCTTTACCATCATATATTCCTTCGTGATGAGACTTCGGAAGCCCTACAGGTTCCGCTTCTGACATGTAGTCTCTACAAAGCTCAATAGCTTCTTCTGCAACATACCTTTCAACAATAGATGCTTTGGGACGGTATGGATTCTTCATATATCCTTTCAAGATCTTCATGTATCGCTCAACCGGGTACATCCACCTTAAATAAACGGGGCCGCACAATCTAATCTCCCTCACTAGATGAACAATCAAATGAACCATGATGTTAAAAAACGAAGGTGGAAAATACATCTCCAATTGGCACAAGATAATGGCTGCCACATTTTCCAAGTCATCCAACTTTTTAGTGTCAATGACCTTGCTACATATATCATTGAAGAAAAAGCATAAACTAGTAATGGCATGTCTGAATTTTTTTAGGCAAGATGTCACGAATGGCCACCTAGTAGTTGTTGCATCAAGACATGACAATCATGAGACTTTAAGCCAACTAATTTGCGATATTTATTTGAGACAAGTATTTTGATATTTGAAGAGTAACCCTGTGGCACTTTGACTCCCCGTAGACATTCATAGAAACTTCTTTTCTCTTTTTTTGATCAAGTATGAAATGCTGTGGGCAAATAAGTCTTCTTATCCACCACTTTATGTGGAGCTAACTGCTCTCGTATACCCATCGCAACTAGATCCGCATTTGAGCATTCACACCATCCTTTGTCTTGCCTTGAATGTTGAGAAGCGTTCCGATTAAACTGTCACACACATTTTTCTCCACATGCATCACATCAATACAATGTCTTACATCAAGCTTGCACCAGTATGGAAGATCAAAGAAGATCGACCTCTTCTTCCATATTGTCTTTTCTGTAGCCTTCTTCTGGGTCTTCCCATAGATAACATTAGTGTTGTTCAACCTTTCATAAACTTGCTCTCCAGTCAAGGTCACCGGAGCAATTTCATTCTTCGGAAGTCCATTGAAAGCTTTTCTCAATCTACGATAAGGATGATTACGTCGGAGAAATCTCCGATGGCCAAGGTAAACTGTCTTCCTTCCATGTTGCAGTTGATGGTAACATGTGCCTTCTTCACATATTGGACATGCTTTATGCCCCTTAACACTATACCCACACAGGTTCCCGTATGCTGGAAAGTCATTGATGGTGCAAAATAACATGGCACACAATCCAATGTCTCACGGCAATACCCGCCGATCACATCAACGCCTTCATCCCACAACATTCTCAAGTCTTCAATCAAGGGACTCGGATAAACATCAATATCATTTCCTGGCTGTTTAGGACCCAAATCAACATACATAACATAATGTATTTGTGCTTCATGCACAACCAAGGAGACAGAGTTGTAAATTACCGGGAGAACAGGCCATGAACTATGAATACTACTTAAGTTTCCATATGGATTCATTCCATCAAGAGCAAGTCCAAGCCTGAGGTTTCGGGGCTCATTGCTGAAATCCGAAACAAACTATCAATTCTCTTCCATTGCAAAGAATCGACCGGATGGCGAAGTCTGCCCATCACACTTCCTCTCATCTGCATGCCATCTAATATTCTTTTGGCGTCATTTACATTAGCAAACAATCGCTTGAACCATCGAATCACGAGAAAATACCATAACACCTTCGGCAGGAGGACCTTTGGTGACCACATCACAACTAGAATCACCATCCTTTACTTTGTAGCGTGATACCCCACACCTGGGTCACTCGTGCATCTCTTCAAACTCTTTCCTGTACAATATGCAATCATTGGGGCAAGTGTGTATTTTATTATAATCCATACCCATCGGACACAATATCTTCTTCGCCTCATTGTTTCGATATGGCAATGTGTTACCTTCTGGAAGCATGTCTTTCAACAACTCAAGCAATTCGGTAAAGCTTTTATCGCTCCATCCATTTCTCGCCTTCACATTGAACAATATTAACACCGCTGACAACCGTGTAAAATTAGTGCACCCCGGATACATAGCCACAAGATTACACACACCGAAAAGGCTCTTTTCCCAACATCACGGATCATGTCCTCTAGTCCATCGTCCATTTCCACGTCATCAACTTCCTCTCTATCCGACACCCTCGCCCTGTCTAACGATTCACCATGACATATCCATGTTGTATAACTCTTGTAAATACCCTCACAAATAAGATGATCACGTATCTCCGCAGCTTCTAGTCGTCTCTCATTCAAACAGTTAACACAAGGACAATAAAACCTTCCGTTACCACTATCAGGAGCATTTGTTTTTGCAAACTATAGAAAATCTTCCACTCCATTCTCATACTCATCACTTGTCCGTCTAGCATTCATCCAACCGTGATCCATGACTAAACCAATAACTTCGTACTTAGTCCAACATATTCATCAACCACTTCTTATGACAGGGTATGGCCCTATCCCATTCGAGAAGAAACATATTCAACATTCGGTTAACAGTTAGTCCTGAACTCTCATGCTCATACTCGACGAAATTTCGGCAGCATTTCCCTCGGTCTCCGACGTACACGACTTGAACGCGATGACATCCACCACGATAAAGTATGCACCCGGAGAATGAAAGGAAATGTATCAATCCGAACTTTCATCAAGTATATAACATTAGAATCAATGAATAACTATTTTAACTGAATGAAGAAAAAATTTTTTCCCAAACTATCTAACTTTGGACAATTCAAGATCCAATACAATGAGCGGTACATTAAGCACGTACGCGTGTGCTCATTAGTATTGCATCTCAAACGGGAAACTAAGGCTTTACTAATTAATTAACATTAAGAAAATTAATAAAACACTCCAATCCATAAATCAAAGCAAAGAAAAATCAAAATATGCAATATTTAATATATCAGCTGCTTTTTTAAGTCACAAACTGAAAATAATAACAAAATAACTGTCTAAAGGCATTGACAATTAATAGTCATCTTTGAAGAGTTGTAGGATAAGTAAAGAGTTCCATAATTTGAACATCGAAAATTCAACCACCAGTTAGACTCAAATAATCAAAGTCAGATTCAAACAAAGAGACTAATAACACCCCTGATAATCAAAAACCGCAAAGTAATAGGTAATAATTACCACACCCTCAAAAGAGGGCAAAAATAATCATGAAAAAGTTTTACATAACATGAAGAAAGCTCATCGCTGTAGTTTTGAACACATTTTTAAGCACACACCAAAATTACAACAAATCCCACATAGCATTGGATAAAAAAAATAACTCGGCATACATGATTCTTCAATCCCAATCAACAAAAAATCAACAACTTCCAATTCATTTACTTTTATCCAAAACCAAAAAATGGAAAAACCATTACCGACCAAAGTTAAGGTTCAATGTAAATATTGTACCTTGGAAGGAATGGGGGCAAGATAGGTAACAGTTGAAGGGAAAGCTTGAACCACAAATGTGACCACTAACCAGTACCACAGCAAGCCCTTTGCACAACCCTGAAATGAGAAAATTTAGTCAAAAAGTCGAAATGGGTTGAAGAAGCTTCCATTGTACTTTCCCAATGCTCAGATTCCTTAGAAACATGGTATAAGAGGTGCATTACCTGAGATGACTAAGCGGCGGAGCAAGCAGAGCAAACGGCGGAGCAAGCAGAGCAAACGTCGGACAGTGGGTTTCGAGGCTACAGGAAGCGGCGGAGCAAGCGAAGGCTACAGGGTCACGACACGAAGCGGCGGGGCAAGCGGAGGGGCTTCAAGGCTGAGGTGACAGTGGAGGATGCGGCCGAGCGAGCAAGAATGGAGGGAGAAGCAGAAGCAGCAGACACCGGCAAGCAGCAGGGAGAGACAGAGATGGGAGGTGGCGACGAAGCAGTAGGGACGGCGAGCGCAGAGTAGTGAGAGAGATGGGGAAGAAGTGACGAGCACAAAACGAGGGAGGGAATGAAAAACAAAGGAATGGAAGAGGGCGTGGAACATATGGAGGGAATGAAAATTGAAACAAAAAGTAGGGTTTTGTCAAATATTACACATCAATTGTCCAAAAACCGATGTGGTTAGTCATATTTCACATTGGTCCCATATTAACCGATGTAGAAACTTACGATTTAATTTAAAATTTCATTTTTTTTTAATTTATTACATCGGTTATTTATAAACCGATGTGGTTAATTTATATTAGGCATTGGTTCAATAGGAACCGATGTGGAAAGATAAAAAATTTAAATTCTAATTTTTTTTTTTAATTTTATACATCGGTTATAATACAACCGATGTGGTTAATCTATATATTAGACATCGGTTCTAAAAGAACCGATGTGGAAAGATAAAAATTTTAAATTTTTTTGTTTTACTTTTAGACATCAGTTAAAATATTACCGATGTGGAAAATATTCACACATCGGTTATTTTTGAAACCGATGTGGAATCTTTTGCTTTTAATTTCAAAAATGTCACCATTCGTTTTACACATCGGTTTTTGAGAAACCGATGTGGAATCTCCGATGTTAGAAGCATATTTTGCACTAGTGATCAAAACAAGACTTTCTATCATGTTAGTGTGCTTTGTAGGTAGCATGACATGTTGATATTGAAAATTGAAGATTTCATGTTGAGATGTTATATGTGGAAGGTATAATGTTGTCATTTATAATACTAACATACATATTGGAAGTTAGGCCTCTTTTAAGTGTTGAAATTGAAAGTTACATTTGAACTTTAAAAAAATACGTATACATTTCTAATTTTATAAGCTTTGTGGGAGTACTTATGTTGCACCAAGTCACAAACACCTTGGATTTAGAATTAAACCATTGAAGAAAACATTCTCTTTGGTATCCAAAAATGAAGTTATCATGACTTGTTGTTTAAAGAAAGACTTAGAACGGATGTAGCATAAGGATTGGGATAGCGTGGCATCAATCTAAGCCGGGGCCATGAGCATCATACATAACTAGCCGCAGCTGTATATCAAGATTATGATATATACCTTACTTGCATAATATATTTGTTCTCTATGTTATTATTTCCTATGAAGATGTTCTTTCTGTAACATTACATTTTAAAATGATTGATGGCATGTAAATTTTTTTTTAAATCAAAAGGGTATGCTAAGGCATCACAATAGAGAAATGCATCCCAACTACGTTGGCACCCCTACCTCTACCCATGAACATCTGCAGTATACCTTGATATAATTAAAAAGAAAGAAAGAATACAGAGAAACATGGGGGACATGTACCTTATCTATGGAGAATTAATGAAATCTATAATTTGGTAAACCAAATCTATTCCTATAGAATTCTTCCCTAATAATTAGGAATTAAATCCTGTAAGACCCTTCTCGGGCGCTACATCGTAAGTGATATTTTAAGGTCGAAAAGTAGGTTAATTAAAATTGGCTATAAAAGAATGGGGTAATTTTTTTCTTTTTCGCAAGTCAAAAACATGATTACCTTGATTTAGATGAATGGATAATAAAATATTTCATTATTACAATTAGGGTCATAAGTACGTAAATAATTTACATGATACCCAACCCAACTCATAAATAGAAATTATAGAAATATACTGATCCAGTATAAAGATATAGAGACGCAGCTCCTAAAATATAAGATACTTGGAGTCACAGCTCCATTCACGATAACACTAACTCCCAGACCCCCAAGCAGGCCAAACTAAAATATAAAAGACAATCATCTCTCGTACATCGTGAGAAAGACAAAGCCAACTGACGAGATCTAGTGAAAACTCTATTTGAGTCCACTACCGACGTCGTCCGCAAAGACACTACTAGAGTCACTACAAAAGTAACTCTTAGACTAAGCCCTTTCCTCTTCCAAGAGGAAAAACATGATCTACAAACTATCGATAATCTGGAAGATGTCCACTAGAAACTCCGACATATCGTCCGCATGCTCGAACCTCAATCTCTATGATGCGTCAGTCAAGGGACATCTTGACATCTCAATCTTCTCGAAAGAATACAAAAGGCACATAGCCGACCCGACATAGGCAATATAAAAATAAGGAGGTGAGATTTCCATTAATATTACACATAAGGCAGACATGCAAATGATACAACTCACAAACATAAGACAACATACATATCATAGTACAACCAGATGATTAACAAGAATCCACACATACCCGAAGTAAACAATATCCACACACAACAAGTTTATCAAAACACATCGGACGCCATCAATTCATTGAGACTCGAGAATAGAGATAACCGATTGAAACCGCATAGTCTCATTCCTACGCAAAGATCAAGGAAGATCTGACCCTAACTCTATGAGCTTAAGAGAACATTTGGAAGGGAGTGGTTAGAGCTCGATGTTTCACAACTGCCAATATAGGCATCTTGTGTGAATCAATAGTAACAGCCACGTGTGGAATTAGAACTGATTGTGAAATATTCTCGATAACCCTAGATTGGCTTAGCATCTAGTAGTAGATGTCGATGTATTGCATGAAACACCACGACCAGAAGAATAACCAACTGGACGTTTGTGGCCTTCCTACCCTGACCATCACCAAGACCATTGAAGATCGTCACTATCACGTCCACATGCGCACAAAGCATGTCAGCCCGCTTCCTAGGCACAAAGGCCTTACTTATATTTTAGTTTGGATTAAGTCGATAACGGCATGTGCGTTCATATTTATCAACCGAATAAACTTCTGGATTCCTTTGACGGAATCAATAGCCATTCTAGAGGAAAGATAGTACCAACCCGTGAATCCTTGCACAAGATTTAGGATCCTTCATTGGTCTATCCATGTTTCAACGATTTTGTATATTATGAAGGTTGGTCGTTCGTACCAACTCATTATACCTCTTTAAGTCCATTCCCAAACGAAATTACTTATCGAGCGAGTAACCTTAAAATAATCTTTGTCATTAAGTATTATGGAGGTATGGATATGGAATTATCCATACTTTATGACAAATGGTCTCGCTTCACCATAAGTCATAAACTATTAAGTTCATATTTTCACTAAGTCATTTATAACTTAGGTTTTGCATTTTACTATAAATACTCGTCCTTACGGACTAAAATTATTTTTGTATTAAAACCAAAACATTTGGTTAAAGCCAAACCATTTTGAAATCAGACTCCATCAAAATACATTAGTACCAAATTCCTCAAAACCATTTCTAGAAAATCTTTAAAAACGCTTAACGATTGCTTAACCACTTTTTATCGAATTTAGGCTCAAAAGCCAAACTTCGAAACTATGGTTCTTCACCTCAAATATATAACTTTACTAAGTTATAATACTCATTTTAGGATGTTGAAACACTAATTTTACCTCTTTCTCACCATTTATACAAAATTCATAAAAACTCGACCGAACGTCGTTAATTTTGTAAATCGCGTAAGTCCTTTTTTAATGATTTTTAACTCTAATGGTCCAAAACTCATTTTGGAGTTTTAGAACATTTTGATAGGTATGAAAAACCGTTTCTAACTGTCCGGTTACATAAATTTTTGAAAATTGCATTTTAGTCCTTAGACTTTCATTATTTGCAAAAAGATCCTTATGTACTTAAAACCTTATAACTTTTTGTTTATAACTTCAAATCATACCAAATCAACTTCTATAGAAATATTTTTCCAGTTCTCATAAACTTTCCAGAAATTATATTTCTGCCCCACATTTTACAATATTTGCAAAAATGTCCTTGTTTACTAAAAAGCTTATATCTTTTTATGTATTAACCCAACTAACACCAAACCAATTTCTATGGTCTTATATCATTAAGGACTATCATCACAATACTTAAAAATATAATTTTCAGAACAGTCCCTGAAATTCTCAGAATTTGCATATTAGTCATTATTTCTTTAAAAACCCATAACTTTCAATATAATTAAGCAATTCAATTCATACCAATTTTGGATCATTTAAAATAGGATAAGGAAGTCCTTAAAAGTGGAAAAGGCAGTGTATACTGCCCTAAAAACAGTTTTTTAAACTTAGTGATTTTTCTTGATTTTGTTACTCTTTTAAAAACTTCAAATACTTATAAGATTCCATGATTTTAATCCTTAAGATTCTCATATCATTTTTCTCATCATGGCAGAAACCATGTCCAACACAAATGAAGAATTTCTCTTCATCAATCAATCTCAAACCATCATACATATTCATGTATTCAAACACTAAATCATGACATGATTATTTAGCATATTCCACATATTATCTTTCAATGAACAAGTAAGCATACAACCAATTTTCTTTTAACCATCATGCATCCAATAAGCCTATCATCCATAAATTTTCATCACACAACATACACCACATAATTGTCATTAACTTTTTTTTCTTGGTGAGAAACAGGGAAGAAACCAAAAAGAAAGATAGAAAACAAACTAAACCCTAGGGATCTAAGGGGAATCCCGAAGTAAATGGTGATTCTGCCTAGCAAGGGATCACTCCACACTATGTAACTAAGCCCATTACTAGAAGCTAGCTTAACCAAATGGTCCGCGCAAGAATTAGCTTCACGAAAGATGTGCATAAGTTCCACTTGCCAGTCACGGTTCATGAGCTCCACGATCAACAACAACTGGTCCGCATGTGCATGAAAGCCCATGTTGCTACGCTGTTGCACGAGGTTAACTGTAACACCCCGAGCTTTTCTGTTTTCTAATATCATAAATTTATATAATTACATTTATATTTTTATCTGCGACTTAGAAAATTATTTTAATTAAATCGAAACCTTATTTAGACTCTACTTAACAGTAGAGAGTTACGATTAAAATTTAGGTTGAAAAGTCATGTGAAACCCCTGGTCGTGGAATTTCACCGACGAAGATATTTATACTAATCAGAAGACCTAATTTTGACTCGTGAACAAAATACTTAGGGTTTCTTTGAAGTTTCCAACGATATAGGTTATTTTGAAATTTTCCAAAATAAATAGGTTATTATACTCGATTCGGACTTAAAAACCTAAATCGGGTAATCGACGGAGTCGAGAACGGACATGCAGGGACAAAATCCGACATTCAATGGATGAAGACAAGTAATCACTCATAAGGGTGAGTCATATAGATGACTCACCTTAGTAATGATGGTTTTTTTTAGGGATTTTACAATTATGTCCTTCATGTTGGTTTTAATCACAAGTTTGTCATTGTACAAGATTACAATTTTGTTCCTAGAAAATTAAGCCTTGGACCCTTTTAACCCTTAAACCCCACGGCCCAAGCCTCTTCGATGATCCCACTCCATTTCTATAAAAGGCAATGTTCATCATCTTCACCAAGTTTCACCATTTTCTCTTAAAAAGCTTAAGTTACATAGTCTTGATTTGTGGAGCAAGTCCTTGATTCTTCACTTGTTTTTTATCTTCAAGAGGTAAACCTTGTTCTACTTGCTCAATCATGATTATGTTCTTCAATTATTTTCATGATTCAATGCCTTGCTCATCATTTTCAATTCCTAGTTCTAGAAAGTTTGAAATTCTCTAGAAAATCATAGAAAAATCCTATGATCGTGAAACCAATTTATATGATCTTATAATCATATATATATTCATAATCCAAGAGCATGAATCAAACCAAAATATTCTCCCCACTTTTCACTTCATGGCCGAAACCTTGTTTATTGGGTGGAGGAGATTTTGTTCATTTTCTTTAGCAAGTGAACTTGGATTTCATCTTTCCATATCATGTATATGTTGGATCCAAAGTGTTGTATCAAAATCAAATCTCTATCCTATTTTGTGTGTCATGGCCGAAAACATATCTTTGAGGGATTAGAATATTTTTGTTTCAATCTTTGTTGTTAATCACTAATCCTATGTCTTAAGTATTAAGGATCATTAATCCAAAGACTTAAGCAATTTTGGAAATTTTTTTGTCATCAAACCCTAGCATGACCGTGACCTATCTATAGAGGAATATGTGATTTTATTTGTTTGATTTTGATTGGTTGATTGTGGTTGTTGAAGGATAAAGAATTGTATCGTTTACGTGTGTTGACAATTTCCGGATTCGCGACAAAGTTTCAAATCGGAAGCCAAATTCTTCAAGAGGTAAGCGGGGATTACCTGAGGGATTTTTCTGATAGCTATATGCTATCAGTTTGTGGTCTATATTATTTATCTGTGGTTCTAGTGGTTGTTTAAGTTATGTTACTATTATCAGTGTTTAGTGATCTGCTGTTAATTAATTATCTGTTTTAGTTAATTATTTGCAGTTATGTGCTATAGTATTTTAATGCCTGATATACTATGTGTTAATTGATATAATGTGATGTTGGATGTTGTTTGAGAAGCCTGATAGTTGCTAGTGCTCAATTAATTAAACGAGTTAAAAGCTTCAAGAAGCTTTACGATAAATATTCAATTTTTAACTGAGACATATTGGGATATATTATGATTTAAAATAATTATTTGAGAAAATACTAATTTTTCGAAAATATTATTACTTTAATGATTTATTAGTATAAAAGTAATCTATGAGTCACAGAGAGGACGTAACCGTGAAATTATTTTTGTACTGCTAATTTTCACCCGAGAAATTCTTAAAAAATATAAAAATTTATTTTGTGAAATTAATCTTCAAAAATAACTTAATTATGATATTAGAAAAATTACTTAAGGAGAAAAGGTCAAATTTTTACATAAACGTATTTTAAAACTTTAGACGTTGATTAGTTCTGAAAACGTGGTTATAGAAAGTATTTTCTTAAAACAACAACATTATTTCTTTAGCCTTAAGTGACTCCCTTTTTGAAAGATAAGATTTTCAGAAAAAAATTTCAAGTAATTAATGATTTTACAAAGGAAATTCCAATTTTAGAATGATTTTTCAGAATCAAGTTTTACTCAACGACGGTATTTCCAACAACTTGGATAAGTTGTCGGGGTTTTGGATTTGTTTTTTTCACGGAATGAAAAGGATGTTAACGATGAAATTTTTAAGACGTTAAAAACGTAAGCTTTTGAGTTTGACAAGGAAATATTGAACACGAAAGAAAACGACGTAAAATAAAATGTTTTACATGTATTTCCTACGAAGTTAATCATGGTATCTTGCTGATATTCATGTCACGCCGTATTTGTTAATCATGGTATCATGGCGATATTCATGTCTCGACGTATCATTGTACCTTGGTGGTCAATGAAAACCATACACGACGTTCTCATTGTGCCTTGTGTTGGACAATGGGCTATGGTAAAATCGACATGCCTTATTTGGCAATCGAGTCCGATCAACTCATTCATACGACGTTGGGGGATCTCCGGAGATTAAGTAAAATGTTAGACGACGAATATTGAAGTGTTCATGCATAATTTTCAAATGGCGATGATCGGGTATGAAACCCATTGATATACTACTTGCTTATTTATGAGGACTATGTTATTATGAAGTTGCATATGTGTATATGTTTTCTTTGTCTCGCGCATGTAGTTATCGTCTTAAATCCATATATTGGTTTCTCACCCTTGCATTATTTCTATTGGATTTTCTCTGTTGTGCTCTATTTGGGGAGTTCAGATGTACTGCTCAGGGGATATGATGTATACAAGAAGAAGGTTCCTTAGTTCGGGGCATGCTGATGTTTCTTTTTTACTATTATGTTTGTTTATAGGGTGACCAGCTTAGGTTTTATTTATCGTATGTTGTTGTTTTTCAATAAGGACCTATACTTATAAAGGTCTAGGTGGGAAAACAATATGATGCAGTATAGTTGTAGATGTTATATATATATATATATACATGGTCATGTTTACGTTGTTGTTGTGGTTGTCGAAAAAAAAATTATCATCATTTTTGGGAAAAGATAATCGATTGAGAAAATATTATTTTCCGAAAGCAACCAGCGAAATAAAGTTTTATTTTTCTGCATTGAGTTAAATAGGTAATGCCCCAATGGGGGTGTTACATTAACAACCTCAAGAGCATCAGTTTCTAGACAGACCCTTCTATAACCAAGGTCCCAATTCACAAACTCATCATGACTGGACCGGATACTATAGATAACACTATTAATGGACCACTTCTCATCATCAAAGACCATATTATTCCGCCAACGCCAAACCCACCAAACACCAGCCACAAACAAGGTAGAAGCCACCCCCTCCACCATGCGCTTCAACCAGGAAGAGGTGTCTGTGAGGGAAGCAAACTCAGTATGGTGAGACAAGCCAAGCCTGTTCCAAACTTCTCTGGAGTGAGGACAAACTCTTAAACAGTGGAGGATATCCTCTCTACCTATAGAACAGTGTTGACAAGAAGGAGTATTTGCAAGCCCCCTACCGTGCCGCATATCATTAGCGGGAAGACCATTATGAAGACATAACCAAAGAAGATGATGGACCTTAGCAGGGGCACCAATACGCCACACGCAATCCCAGTTTTGATCATTATCCCAACTAACATGTCTTTATAGCAACCATTTATAAGCTGAGGCAGTAGAATAGATACCCTCCTTCACTCCATTCCAGACCCAACAATCAGAAATGGAGTCATTGAACACAACTGGTACCTGAACTTGTTGAATCATGTCCACCATGTTGGTCGGCAAAAAAGTGTAAATACTGTTAAGATCCCACGTTCCACCATTGCAAATATCCCTCAGGCTTTTATCACTATCAACGATATGAACGTAATCAACAAGATTGCATATAGGACCGCAACCAAGCTAATCAGAGAACTAAACTGATGTTTTACCATCTCCCATTTTGAATCTAAATCCATCTCTAAGAATTTGAATAGCTTTGACAATACTCCTCCACATAATAGAATCACCACTGGCACTTTTAGCTCCCCACACATAGCTAGGACCAAGATACTCGTGGGTAAGTACTTGCTCCCAAAGCTTGTTTTTATCATCCATTAAACTTCAAATAAGCTTCCCAATAAGAACAATATTATTCAATCTAGACTCTCTAATGCCAAGCCCACCAAAACTTCTAGGCTTAGTAGCCGTGCCCTAGTTGACTAAACTCCAACCCTTATTATTTTCCTTCCTGGCCCAAATAAAATTTCTAGTGAGCATGTCAATCCGGTTACAAACACTAGCATGGAGGTGGTGAATTTGCATAGAATAAACAGGGATCGCAGAGCTCACCGATTTTGCAAGACACACCCTACTAGCTTTATTAACAAGTTTGGTTTTCCAGACAGCCAATCTTCTTTAGATTTTGTCTAGGACATTATCGTAAACACTCCAGTTTGCTTTCCCTTGGAGAAAGGGAAAGCCTAAATAAGTGAAGACTGGAAAAGACACTTTTGCTCCATCTGTACTCGTGTACCGAGGTACAACAATAAAACCAAGAAACAAATATATGCAAGGGTGAGATACCAATATATGGATTTAAACACGATAACTACATGCGCGACACACAAAATCAACATATATACAGATATCCATATCATAAGAAATTTTCAAACATGAACACAATAATTTATCAAGGGGTTTCATACCCGAGTGATAGCCGTTTTTAAAACAATGGAACTTCAATATTCATCATATAACTTTGATACCTAATCTCCGGAGCCCCAACCAACAAATAAATGAGCTGATCAAGCTCTCATTGCTGAATAAGGCAGAATCGTTGCCAATAAGGTAGAATCATTGCCAGATAAGGTAGAGTTCAAATTTAACCATATCACTGTCCAAAACGAGGCACAGTGAACACTATTCATAGTATATGGTTTCATGGTCATATATCCATCAAGGCATAGTGATGCAAACGTCATGAATACTTGTCATCAAGCATTCAAGTTCTATGCAAAGGCACGTCTGCCCCAAAAATGCATGTAAAACATTTTGTTCATGTTGTTTTCTTTGTGTTCAATCTTTTCGTGTCGGAGCTTAAAGCCTCATGACCAAATCACCGTTTTAAACTTTCAAGTTTAATCCATCATTCCAAAAATAACCGACTCCAAGTCAAAAATGTACAAATCACGAAATTTAGACCGATGCACCAGTCTTAGATACGTAGATTTTAGTTCCCAAAAACCAATACCCGTTTTATAGGACATCTAGTCCATAACTTCACCTTTTGGACCCCTGACCCATATTATAAAACTCTAGATCCCGACATCTCGACAGCTAGGTCCGTTTTTCATCTTGAAAACCATTTTCGTTCTGTGAAATACAAACAAAACAAAATTTCCTCAACTTATCTAAGTTGAGGGAAATAGCACCGTTGTTCACCAAAAATCATTTTTCGTTGGAAATTCGTTTTATAAATCCGTCAAGATCATAGAGAAAACCATTTTTCTCAAATCCGTTTTCTTTTGGAAACTCCTTTTTTCGAAACAACTTCAATCATCATAAAATCATTTCCAACCCATTTCCATCCGAAATAATAAAATTGCTCTTCATAACTTTCGTCGTTAAATGCCTTTCTAAAGTATTTTTCGTTGGAAATAAAGTCATTTAAAAATCAAATGATTTTCTCCTTTACAAAAGTTCTGCATAATCACTGTTAAAATATCATTGACACTTAAATTTCTTGGAATAACTTTTCATCTTATTTTTGAATTTATTTTGAAAAAGATAACGTAACTGAAATATTTTCAAGATGTCGTCCTCGCTATTTCTCATTAATCACTATTTTCCCCGAAACATCAACAAATATAAATATTTTCCATATTTTTCTTCCATTTCTCTAAATCAAATCCTTTAAATTCCTCCTAAAGCTTTTTCAAAGCTTTTATCTTTAATTAGTTGAGCACCGACCACCTGTCAAAGCTTCTCACCAATCAACCAACCAACAGATATTCCATACATAGTAGATATCCATACATCACAGATATAATCATACTTTCACAGAAAACATTAAAAACCACATAATAGCCATATAACAACATAATTTAACACCACACATCACAACAGATAAACTCAAATACAACACACAAATAGCTTGAAATTACCGAAAATCCCTCAGGAATCTCCCCTACCTTTGAAGACAATAGAATGATCTTCATCTTAAAGCTCACAGTAGTTCCAAGAGTGCGAACATCTACTCCACCAAACAAGCATAGTTGTGTTCAACATCCCGAAGACACAAACCAAGCATGATAACAAACAAGCAATTTCACCAAATCAATTTTCATCCTCAAAACATATAATCAAAAGAAACCATATATTTAATTCAATAAATAGAATCGATTTCTCAATAAAGTCGATTTGGGTAAAAAGGATCCATAATTAAAATTGGGGAAAATTTGATTTGGTTTGAGAAACATGAAATTGAACTTCTAAACCATAAATTAAGTCTCAATTGCATTAAAATAGAGACAATTTCATAGTTGAAGTTAAGATAAAATTTTTGGGACTTTAGTGAAAATGGAAAAAATGAGATTTGCTTACGGAAAAGTGAAATTGATTTGTCAGAACTTAAATTAACAGTCCCGATTTCATAAATGCATAGTTAATTTTACCAATCATAACCAATTTCAATAAAAATCAAATTGAGGCTTTAGGGTTCATAACCTAAATTGGGGGAAATCCAATCCACTTAAAGAATGATGAAATTGATTTAGGGAAACACTAATTTACAATCTCAATTGCATAAAAACAAGTTTTAATTTCAGATTACAACATGAAATCAAGGAGCTAGGGTTAGGGTTTGTAACTGAAATTTGGGGTTTCTTGAAATTCAACAAGATAAGGCGAGGAATCACTCACCCACAAGGAAGAAGAAGAAGCACGCAGTGGTGCTATGATGGACGTGCGACGGTGGCGGCAACATGACGGAGGGTGGCGGAGCTCCGTTCTGCAGCAACCATAACCAAACAAGAAGAGCTAAGCTTCTTAGAAGTAAGGAAGAGACTTGAAATGCAAAAGGTTGGTGGAACCACCATGAAAGGACGACGGAAATCCTTACCGTGGCGAGGAACGAAAACGCAAGGGCAGGGGCTCGTTTTTGCGGTTGAGGGACGAGTCGGGTGAGCAGGCGACGGCGGCACGCGGCTCTCCTGTCGCGTCTTTGAAAGACGAGCAGGGCCGACGGCTGACTGGGCTGGGCGATGTCGGTCTGAGCGGTGGAGGAAGGAATGGAGTTTTGAGAGAGATGAGTTATTTTAATGAAGAAGAAGGAAGTAGAAGTAAAGGGGGAGGGGTAATTGGGTCTCTTATAGAAGAAGGGGGAGGTAAAACGCTTTTCACTTTTATTATTATTATTATTAGAAATAGGTACAATATGATTGGTTAAGATTAAGTATAAAAAAACACAATAATACTTGCCCTTTGATCTAAAAATAATGGGTGACAAATGCATACCTTCAAAATTTAAATTAGAGTTAAAATTGATAGTTGAACTGATCAACTAAGAAAATTAACAGTCCAAAATTTAATCTCCGATTAATTTTACACCAACATATTTTCAAATCTAAAATTAAATAGAGTCAAATAGGAAAATAATTTTATTTCAATCATATTATTTAAAATATTTTTCTAAATAAATACTACTAGTGACAATAACATAATATTATTGTCTAGTAATTGTGCATACAATGACATAAGCTAGTATTAACGCACTCAAAAATTAATTTAAAATGAAAAATTAAAATTTCTCAACCAAACCACATAAAATAAATCAAAATAAACATCTAGAAAATTAATCAGTCCAAATAAAATAATCTAACATATACACCTATTTACTATTAGTGAGAAACAGTAAAAACGGAGGTTTTACATCAAACAGATAAGGGGATAGAGGGACACCCTGCCGAAGGAACCTAGAAGGCTTGAAGCACTCTGTCTTTGCTCCATTCCACAAAATAGCCAGGTTAGAAGATCTAACACATGTCATGATCAAGTTCACAATAGTAGGAGGGAACCCAAAATCATGAAGAGTAATTTCCAAGAAATTCCAACAAACCCTGTCATAAGCCTTTTCAAGGTCGATTTTGAAAGCAACCATACCCTTCTTAGACTTAGACTTATGCATGAAATGAACCACCTCTTGGGCAATAATAGCATTATCCGAAGTGCCCCTCTTAGGAATAAAGCTACTTTGAAGGGGACTAATTAAATCATCAAGAAAGGGGCGTAAACGACATACCAAGATCTTAGTGATAATTTTGTAGACCACATTACACAGACTGATAGGATGGAAATTTTTCAAGTGCACTGGGCTATCCTTTTTGGGAATGAGAACAATGAGAGTTTCAGCTAAGCTCTCCTCAAAGTGACCAGTAGAAAAAACATTCTTCACTAAAAGCCAGAGATCATCACCAATAGTACTCCAAAACTGCTTGAATAAAAGAGGTTGACACCCATCAGGTCACGGGGCCTTATAGGACTTCATGCTAAAAACTGCAGCTCTAACCTCTTCTTTTGTAACCGGAGCAACAAGGGCAGACACCCCAACACTACTAAGATACGACATCACCTTAACCTAGAGACTGGAAGGGATAGTATTGGGGTCTGCCATAAACAAAGATTTAAAAAAGGAGATAGCTTCTGTCTGAAGAGTATTCTCATCCGTGCACCACTCGCCATTCTCCAAGAAAAGACCTTGAATTTTATTTCTTCTTCTACGAACAGTAGTTTGGGTTTGAAAAAAATCTTGTGTTTCGATCACCCAAACGAACCCATTTTTATCTAGACTTTTGGTACCAAAGAATTTCCTCTTGTTTCAACACATCATTATACTCTTTCCAAATTTCAGCTTCAATCAAGCTCAAGTGAATAGAGTCAGTTATTTCTAACCTCTTCTGCACCTCTTTCAACCGGGTTTCCAAGGACTTCTTTTTGCGAAAAATATTGCCAAAAACCCTGGCATTAAAATCAAATGCATCCTCTTTAACATGCTTCAAGCCATGCATAACTGAATGACTTCCCTTCACCCAAGCATTCTTCACCACCTTAGGAAAATCTTTGTGAGTTAGCCATGCTGCTTGAAAACGAAACGACCTATCCTTTTTAGGAGGAATAAAACCACAGCATCTCAAAAGAATAGGTCTATGATCAGACTGCAATTTATGTAAGTTTTCCACATAAGCTTCAAAGAACATGTTTCTCCGGTTGCAATCTGAAATGGCCCTATCCAGTCGCTTAGAAATACGAAGCATCCCCTCAGTCTTCCTATACCAAGTGAAAGAACTTCTGGTTTCTCCAAGGTCCAGAAGCCAAAACTGCTCCATCATACTAGCGAATTTACTCGCACTGTTCAGAGAAAAATGGCCTCCCTTGACCTCCGATGGAAGAAGAATGTCATTAAAGTCTCTCATGAGAAGCCAGGGACCACTAATATTCTGTCTAAGCTAACACAAATAGCTCCAAAGAAGCTCTCTGTTAACTGGGATAGGGCTTGCGTACAGTGCCGTTCAAAACCACTCCCTGGAACCTTTCTTCACAGAAACAGTCACAGCCTGTTGATGGACCTCAAAACCTGAGATATCAAAACCACAGCCTCTCTCCACCAACACCTAGAGCCCACCATCATGACCACTACTTTCGGAAATATCACAAGCATCATACCCCAAGCCTTGCCAAAACTTGCAAGCTCTAGAGAAAGAGCAATAAGTCTCCATCAGGATTACCATCGATGGTCTATACTTACGGATAAGTTCTCTGGAGTGTCTTCTACCTGTCAAGTTGACCGCACCTCTTATGTTCCCACTAAGAACTGAAAAATCTTTGAACTCCATCATAACAACAATAGAAATAAGGAGTAACAAAAACTAACCCTTAAGTTGCGTGAGAATTATCAATCTGCATGCTACCCGAGTCCTCAACTCGTTCTTCCTCCACACTCACCTCCATCTGGGTTGACTCGGTACTTAGGATACTTAATTGGACTTTATGATCCTTCATTGTGGCCATGCGACTTGGATCTCCTGGGTTAGGTTCTAATTGCAAGCCCAAGTTAATATCAAAACCACTCCCTGGAACCTTTCTTCACAGAAACAGTCACAGCCTGTTGATGGACCTCAAAACCTGAGATATCAAAACCACAGCCTCTCTCCACCAACACCTAGAGCCCACCATCATGACCACTACTTTCGGAAATATCACAAGCATCATACCCCAAGCCTTGCCAAAACTTGCAAGCTCTAGAGAAAGAGCAATAAGTCTCCATCAGGATTACCATCGATGGTCTATACTTACGGATAAGTTCTCTGGAGTGTCTTCTACCTGTCAAGTTGACCGCACCTCTTATGTTCCCACTAAGAACTGAAAAATCTTTGAACTCCATCATAACAACAATAGAAATAAGGAGTAACAAAAACTAACCCTTAAGTTGCGTGAGAATTATCAATCTGCATGCTACCCGAGTCCTCAACTCGTTCTTCCTCCACACTCACCTCCATCTGGGTTGACTCGGTACTTAGGATACTTAATTGGACTTTATGATCCTTCATTGTGGCCATGCGACTTGGATCTCCTGGGTTAGGTTCTAATTGCAAGCCCAAGTTAATATCAAAACCACTCCCTGGAACCTTTCTTCACAGAAACAGTCACAGCCTGTTGATGGACCTCAAAACCTGAGATATCAAAACCACAGCCTCTCTCCACCAACACCTAGAGCCCACCATCATGACCACTACTTTCGGAAATATCACAAGCATCATACCCCAAGCCTTGCCAAAACTTGCAAGCTCTAGAGAAAGAGCAATAAGTCTCCATCAGGATTACCATCGATGGTCTATACTTACGGATAAGTTCTCTGGAGTGTCTTCTACCTGTCAAGTTGACCGCACCTCTTATGTTCCCACTAAGAACTGAAAAATCTTTGAACTCCATCATAACAACAATAGAAATAAGGAGTAACAAAAACTAACCCTTAAGTTGCGTGAGAATTATCAATCTGCATGCTACCCGAGTCCTCAACTCGTTCTTCCTCCACACTCACCTCCATCTGGGTTGACTCGGTACTTAGGATACTTAATTGGACTTTATGATCCTTCATTGTGGCCATGCGACTTGGATCTCCTGGGTTAGGTTCTAATTGCAAGCCCAAGTTAATATCACGTCTTGGGCTGGCTATGATAGACCCCAGCGAAGAGGACTTGTTGCTGGAGGCTGAGGCTAAGTTGCAATTCTGGCCCACCACTTCCTTACCTTTCCATTTGGGCTCAAGCCCCCAACATTGACAAGAGGCCCTACCTTTTTAGAGCTCGTCTTGACTATGTTAGGGGACAGCATGACCTGTGGCATCAATACTGCACTGTAAAGTGGGAGAGGATCCCCCAACATCTCTTCTTTGTCTTTTTTTTATGGCCCCACCCTTGTTTCTGTTACTTTTATCCTCACCGCCAATAGGGGCTAACTTGTTGGACTTCTCAATGATTGATTCCTCAATCAATCTTTTCGGAGGGCATTAAAAACATTCTCCAATCCCAAGCTCACACTCCCCTTATTTTTAGGCAACGGAATAGCGGGATTTTTGGGGGTCTGTTTTTTAGGAGGAACCACCAGCCACTCTCCATGCAAAATACCCACATTCTGCTCCTCATTCATTAAAGATTGATCATGCTCTTTAACTCCCTGATTTTCTCCCGATTTTTCTCCAACTGAAGATTTGACTGGATTGGCGACTCCCGATGAATTGTAGCTATAGCAGGAGCAACCAAAACCACCGCCGGAACCACCTTGCAATCTTTGCGGACATAGGCATAGCAACCGCACTAAGCACAAATAGTGTGGAGCCCTTCGTACTGCATATTATACCAATTACCACAGAGCCCTACTTTCCCTACAACTGACTGATTCAGGTCGATTTCCACACAGACCCTAGCAAAACGACCTTTGCAACCTGTAGAGTATGGAGATCTACCTTCACTAGCTTTCCTATGACTGAGGTCAACACCATAAGATCGCTTTCATCGTAATACAAAATGTTGAGACTGGGAATTCTGACCCACACAAGGGTTTTATCAATAACAACTCTGTCCGTAATGAACTCTGGCATCCAAAGTCTCACAGATAAACAATGATCATAAATAATCCAAGGTCCTCCATTTATGACTTTGGTCATGTCCTCATTATCATCGAACAAGACCATGAAGTAGCCATTCCCAATATCCATGATCTCAAAGTCACCCAACACCCTCCTAGTGGAAGTCAGTTTATTCTTCATTAAATAAAGCCCTAGCGTTTTTACCAACAGTTTGACGACTAGCGCCTCCCTCCATGGCTTACTCAGTTCTTCAATCACCTTGCCCTCCAAGTGAACCATAGGAGATAATCTGTTACCAGATCACTAGTTCCACCCTTGCTAAGTTCTGTTGCACCAAGTCACTCTTCTCCCTGGTTGGAAGAGTCTGTTTTCCCATAGCTTTATCTTCGAAAGACACTCCTTTGGTTACTGTATCCCACTTGGGATTGGTACCTTACAACGAACCACTACCATTAGCCTCCTCCTTATCAGTAGGTTTTTTCATCAGTTCGGGATTCTCTTGTGCCCTAGCAGAGCCAAACTCAAAGTGCGCCATTACTTCATATAACAATTAGATGTCATTAACTATAAAAGCATCATTAGAAGAGTTTCTTTTAAAAAAAAATACTGTCTTAAATTTAAACTTGAACTAAGTGCGATATATGGTGTATTCTAATTTTTTGAATAAATATAATTGTTATTTTATATTATGTTTGCTATTATATTTGTTTAATAAAATGAATAAGGACTTGTATATCATTTGTTTGTAATGATTTTGAAGAAAACAAACTGTTGAAGAAATAAGTATTTGAAATTTTCAGAATGAGTAGTAATTGAAGTGGAATGATTGAAATTATCATCGTAAATCTAATGGTTCAAAAATAAATAAAATAGTTGCGTAAAAAGAAAGAATAAATAAAATAACGGGCAAGTTTGACAAAATAGTTAACCCAATATAATTTTTTAAAAATAATACTATAATATTAAGTCGTTGGTCATTTAACAACTTTTAATATTGATTTTATATATTATTTTTTAAATTTTTATTTGAGTATTTTATTATATATTTTTTAAAGGATTATTTTATTTTTGTTTGGGTCTAAAGCTGTATTGAAGAGGCGTATCGACCGATTAAGGCAGTCGGAAATGGGGTGATTAGTTTAGTGAGGGACAAAGACCGCCGGTAATGGAGGCTCAGAAATGGACCTAAGGTCGTCAGTAAATCTTGAAATATCAGGAAAGTCAACAGGCAACCTTACCGACAGGCCTGGCCATCAGAAATTACCCTTTTACCGACAGTTTTTTGTCCGTCAGTAGTATCAATAAAATTCATTTTTCACATATTTAATAAGTTCGTCGATTCTCTTTCATAAAATTCACTAATTAAATTAAAGTGAGTCAAATTTCTATGTTAAAAATTAATTAACGTTGTAGCCTCTAATAAATTTTTCATTCAAAACAAATACCACAATAAATATTTAAAGAGATAAAATGTTAACAACCTACTATTGAGATTAAAAATAGAGCTTGGATCCTCTCCAACAATTAACAAAATGATTAAAATCATTGATATTGATATTGAAAGTCTTTATATACATCTAACGATCCAGGTTAAATCAATGCATATATCCAAAGAATTGAATTTTTTTGGAGAAAGGCTGGAGAGAGGAGTTGTCAGAGAGGATCCAACTCCAAATAAAATATCCCCCACAAAAGCAATTCATTGCACCTTCACCTTGACCTTTAGTAATAAAGAAGCCTTCTTTATCAATAGTATCTATTCATTAACTTTCATCTTTTAATTTCCCTCTCACCATGGCAAATAATCTTGTTGCTAACTCTTCCAACTCAAACCATGCTCATGGTCTTGGCTGGAAGAAGGTTGGGTAGTCAGGTTTTCCCACTTAACTCATCGGATAGATGGCTTTATGGGGCGGGATGATGCTTAGAGGGAGCCTATGCTTTGTTGTGGTAGTTGCTTTCATTGATTAGAGAGGGAAAACTAGGAACCGAAGTGGTAGGTTTTCCATTTACATATATATATATATATATATATATATATGAGATAGGATCCGTTGACATTAGGTGTTAAATTTTTCTCTTACACCGATTTTTAACCAATGATTTTAATTTGATTTAAAGGCTTAAACTTATCAAATTTATTAAAGAGAGAGAATAATTAATATTAACATAAATGTGATAACAAAAAAATATAATGTATTTAATAAAGAAGTATTTTAAGTATCATGAATTTTAATAAAATTATGATATTTATTTATTAAATATTGTGTGTTTTAATTTATAAATATATAGTTAATTATTATTTTATATTATTAACTAAAAATGGATAAGATAATATTTACAAAAAATGTATATCTATATGTCAAAAAAAAGTACTGCTTTGTTTTTTTAAACAAATACAAATTGTTTTACTAAAAATTTTATAATATTTTTTCCGAATTTAAAATTCAATAGTATTTACTAAATTTTTTATTTTTATGCATTATTTTTTCATTTGATCAAATAATCTGAGAATTTTTAAAATAAAAATATTTAATATTTAAAATTATAAAAAACACTTAACGAATGATATCTAATAACTAAAAATTAAAATATAAATTATTTAATGAATAGATTTTATAATTTACACCATGGAAAATTTATTTTATTAAATGAAAATGGATGAAAGAATAGTTTACTAACGATACAAAACTAATTTTTTTTCAATAACAATATTGTTTTACTTTTTTTTTTGACAAACAGGATTGTTTTGCTTAAAATTATAATATCTTAAATTTTTATTAAAATATAGTATTTATATGTGAATTTTTGTTAAACTAATAGTATTTTTTGGTGCTCTTCTTTTTCTTTTCTGTGATGTAAATTATAGTATTTATTTATTAAATTGTTTTTATTTTAAATTTTAGATATTAGATATTATTCATCAAATATTATTTTATATTTTTTAAATATATATTTTTTAAAATACTGAATATTTATATTTTTAATTTTAAGATTATTTTTATTTGTAAAATATATTTTTTTTAAAATTTTCATTTGTATTATATCCACAGATAATACTACAGTTAATTTTGTTATTTATCGAATTTAAAAAAAAAAATCAAATTTCTTGCAAATATTATTAAATTTTAAATGAAAAAAAATATTGTACATCTTTTAGTAAAACAATATGTATTTCTTTAAAGCCAACGTTGCACTTAAAAAAAGATATGAAGTTTTAGTAAAATATTATTGTATCCATTTTTAGTTAATAAAATAATAATTATCGATAAATTAGAACATAAAATATTTAACAAATAAATATTATAATTTTAATAAATTAAAGATATATACTTAAAATCTTGTTTCATTAAATACATACTATTTTTCTTTTCACATTTATGTTACTTTTAATTATGTTCTCTCTTCAATAAGTTTGATAAGTTTAAGTCGTTAGATCAAATCAAAATCAATGGTTAAAATTTGGTGCAAGAGAAAAGGTATATATATATATATATATATATATATAAATTTAAGAAAATATTTTGAAAACAATCAAAACAAGACTTTTTATCATGTTAGTGTGCTTTGTAGGTAGCATGACATGTTGATATTGAAAATTGAAGATTGCATATTGAGATGTTATATGTGGCAGGTAGTATGTTGTCATTTTTAATTCTAACAATGATTTTGGAAGTTAGGCCCTCTTTTTAAGTGTTGAAATTGAAAGTTACATTTTAACTTTAAAAAAATACGCATACATTTCTGATTTTATAAGCTTTGTGGGAGTAGTTATGTTGCACACCAACACCTTGGATTTAGAATTAAACCATTGAAGAAAACATTCTCTTTGGTATCCAAAATTGAAGTTATCATGACTTCAATTTTGGTACATTTTTTATTATAGCAACTTATGAGAATTTGGTACATTTTCATTTTGATTTACTTTTTTAATTGCCTTAATTGGCATTTAGTTGAAAAATGAGTTCCCTTAACTGGCATTTAGTATTTATTCCTCCAAATTGTTCTTGAGTGTAAAGCGAGAAAGTAGGAGTGTATACACCATTGATTAGCTAAAGTGCATGGAGACGAGAGATGATTTTGATAAGATGAATGAATAGAGACAATCAAAGTCGGAATGACATGGTGATAATTAAAAGCGGTTGGGGTTTGTTGTTGCCATCTCCTATTATGGATACTTGAGAGTGATATTTAGTGCTCGGATGCCATGATCGTAATTATTGTCATTGAAAATCGGACTTGACATGAACCATTCCAAAATTGATGGATCCTCATGAAAAATTATGATTCCATCAGCTCTTTAGCAAACAACGTTGGCAGCGATCAAAGGAGATGAAGACAAAGATTCATAAACAAGTTGACCAGTTGTTCTTACACAAACTCTTGCACTGCTTGCACCGATGGTCAACTTGTTTATGCATCTTTGTCATCATCTCCTTTGGTCGTTGGCACAGTGTTTGCTAAAGAGCTGATGGAATCATAATTTTTTTATGAGGATCCACGAATTTCAGAATGGTTCATGTCAAGTTTAAATTTCAATGACAATGATTACGATCATGGCATCCGAGCACTAAATATCGCTCTCAAGTCTCCATAATAGGAGATGGCAACAATAAACCCCAAACGCTTCTAATTATCACCCTGTCATTTCGACTTTGATTGTATGTATTCATTCATCTTATCAAAATCATCTCTCGTCTCCATGCACTTTAGCTAATCAATGGTGTATACACTCATACTTTCTCGCTTTACACTTAAGCACAATTTGGAGGAATAAATACTAAATGTCAATTAAGGACACTCATTTTTCAACTAAATGCCAATTAAGGCAATTAAAAAATCAAATCAAAATGAAACATATACCAAGTTCTCATAAGCTGCTATAATAAATTAAAAAACCCTCATAACATTTCATAAGTACCAATTAAGACTATCCACCTTGTGATAAATGCCAATTAAAGCAATGATAAAGACCAGTCAAATGAATTGGTTGTTAAATTTTCCTCAATTGCTATGATTATCAATGGTAAAAAAATTTCCTTTCCAATTTTCCTATCTTTGTTTCGTAGTGGATTGTCTTAGTTAGGCTATTATTTGCGCTGTCATACGAGTAATGTTTTCAATCAGTTTATCAGGTTTCTATGATAAAATGTCATAGTTTATCAAAGCATATTACGTGGCATCTATCATTTTAAAATGTAATGTTACAGAAAGAACATCTTCATAGAAAACAAATACTTTATGCAAGTAAGGTATATATCATAATCTTGATATACAGCCATGGCAAGTGACGTACAATGCTTCGGCCCCTGCTTAGATTGATGCCACGCTATCCCGATTCTTATGCTACATCCATTCCAAGTCTTTCTTTAAACAACAAATGGTGACAACTTCTTTTTTGGATACGAAAGAGAATATTTTCTTCAATGTTCTAATTATGAATCCAAGGTGTTAGTGACTTGGTGCAACTTAAGTACTCCTACAAAGCTTATAAAATCGTAAATGTATACATATTTTTTTAAATTTAAAATGTAATTTTCAATTTCAACACTTAAAAGAGGGCCTAACTTCCAAAATCGTTGTTAGAATTCAAAATGACAACATACTAGCTGCCATATATTGCATCTCAATATGCAACTATAACATCCTTTCTCAAGAGTATCTTAACTTCTATAACTTTATCACGGGTGTTTTGATTCTTTATATATATTATATAAATATACAATCTATAATTGATTGATTAGTGAAGTAATAAACTTTCTTTATGTCATATAACAATTTTAGAAGCGGGATAATTATTATTAAACTGTTCAATTTAGTTTGTACGGTGATAATTATTTGTGTTTGATAATTATAAAATGATATTTTATAATTTAGTTTCAAATCATATTATTTGGTTAAGAGACATTTTAGTAAGAAAATATAATTATTTTGAGATTAATAAAGGGTAGAATTTATTTTATGAAAGTACCTAACTCTAAGATATCACAAATGTTTTATTTATTTCAAAAAGCTGATTTTATTAATTTGCTAGTCACTCCTCCTATTTTACTATGCATACCCCTCTCCTCTCTTAAATAAATCACAAAGACTCTCCCTCACTCTCACTTCCCATTTTCTGAGAACACTCCCTTCTTCTCCTTCATCAGAACCTCCATGTTTTACCTCTTCAAACCCTAAACCTAAACCAAGCCTCCATTCTCTACCTTTGAAGCTCACAAATTCGGCCAAGAGAGGGAGTTTAGGGCAGGACAACACAATCATCATCATCTATACTTGCAGAAACAACACATTCCTTTCCCCCTCTTCCTTCATAATTTCGGCCTCCTCTACCACCTCCTCTCTTCTTCTTCTTCTTCTGTTTTCTTCCAAAATCAACATGAAACAAACATCAATTTTTCCTTGTGAAGTGAATTTGAAGTAGCCACATTTGAGAGCAAGGAGGAGCAAAGTCAGATCAGGGAGGGAATTCTAAGGAAATAAACCTCCACCACACTATCTCCATTCTTTGCTTAGGTGAGTTTCCTTAGTTAGTGCTTGGTAACCATAAATCCAAGCTTAGGAATTTTGATTTGCTTGCTTTTATTGTTTGATTTGGTATCTGCATGTTGATTATATGAAGTAAATTGAGTACATGTTGATGATATAAATTATTTCAATTGCATGCATGTAATCTGTTTGTGAAAAGTTCCAAATGAAGTTACTGGTCAGAAACCCGTATAAACATATGTGCAGTATTTTGCTTATAATTATTTCTATAGGGCTTTGTTTAGTATGATTCTTGTTTTTTTAGAAAATGGACTCGAAATGATACAATTTAGGCACTTATTTTACTGTTTTACACTGAGTATTGATGAAGAAAAACCTGTTATAATTTGGAGTATTGTAACTGCCCTGTTTTTCTGGGTGTAGAAACTTGCGTATTAAAACTGTAAGTTTTAGTAAACTGTATTCCAAAACTAAAATATTACTTATAAATTAGACTTATTTAGCTTTCCAGGGAGTGGTCTTTTGTCCAAATCCGACTTCGTTTGGTATTTTAATAAAATCATCTAAGTTGACTAAAAACCGTACGAATTCTGCATATGTTGCTAATGAATATTGATTGTTGGGTTTTGGGACCTTAGGGTGTAACTTACATGTTGTTTGTAATACTGTGATTTCAATTGGGAATTACCTGTCAATAGTAGTACTGTATTCTAATTGAGAGATTATAGAATGTTCATGTGAATAGTTTATGTGTTTTGTTTTATGTCATTAGTTGTTAAGCGATAGATTGATTTATGAGTTAAGTTATTCAATCTTATGATGAAATGATTGTGAAACACCATTTGGCATCCAAAGGTAGTAACCATGCTAATTTTGTTCATGATTTTCGAATTAGAATGGTTATCAATGACATTTCAGATGTCAAGCACTGAAGTCCTTTCAGATTGAAAGGCAAGTATAGAAGTCCTTCCGATTAGGAAAGGCAAGCAAGTAAGTGCAAAGCAAGTGGGACACCGCTTGTGATCATAGACGTATGATCCACCTTATCTCCAAGAGCTATTTCCTCTTAAGTACCTCGGTGCGCGGGGAGCAGCGAAGTGTTAGTTCCTCTTAAGTACTTCGTTGCGCGGGGAGCAACAAAGTGTTAGTTCCTCATAAGTAACTCGGTGCGTGGGGAAGAGCAATGTTTTTCTCTAACAAATTAAAATGGGATGTCCAAATGAGGTTCGCAAATATTATGAATGTCATGATAATGCCAGGATTGAACCCAAAGCTAGTCCCTCTTAAGTACCATGGTGCGTGGGGGGCAGCAATGATGTTTATACTTGATGATATGTATAAGTTTACTAATATATGTATATGTGTGGGACTGAATCCACTGTTTGCAAGGAATTCACTGAGATTTCATATCTCACCCCCTCACCCTTTTGTTTCAGGTTTGTTCCTCCTATGTTGGAGAACTGTGAAGTATCCCCGGAAATACTTGGCAGTTGTTCCAATGTAAGCTGTTATGTTATTGGAGACGTTGCCGGATCGGAGTCAAGTGTCATATTGTCATTATTTAGTCTCTAAGTATGACTTTTTTTTTAAAAAAATGAATGAGATGTTTAGCGAAAAGCTAATTTCTATGTATCTTATGTTTTATATCTAGTAGTATCTCAATGTACTTTGGGCTATTACAGCAACCTTCAATTTTCAATATCAACATGTCATGCTACCTACAAAGCACACTAACAGGATAGAAAGTCTTGTTTTGATTATTTTCGAAATATTTTCGTGTATATATATATGTGTGTGTGTGTAAATAGAAAGCCTACCACTTTGGTTCCTGGTTCTCCCTTTCTAATCAATGAAAGAAACTACCACAACAAAGCATAGTCTCCATCTAAGCACCGTCCATCCGATGAGTAAAGTGGGAACCTGACCGCCCAACCTTTTTCTAGCCGCAAACCACCAGTTGTCCATCCGATGAGAAAAGCGGGATCCTGAAATCGAAGGCTACATAAGATGGAACCTATATATTTACTCTTTAAGCTTTAAAGCTACTTTTCCCACATAGCCATCGATATTTCTTTTGAGATGTTTCAGAAGTTGTATTCAGAATCCCAAGAACCTTCCTTGATTATCATAATTGTCTTTTGTCAATTTTGTAATCACCAAAGTGTCCCTAGATGAAATTACTAAATTATCCCTAGAACTACACCAACACTTACTAAACTACCCTAAGTCAATTTACAAAATTAACCCTATAACAATCCTAGAAAAATCCCAGACCTACTTTCTTTTTATATAAGCTATACAACACGAGATGTGGTTAATATGACAAGCTTTATTTAAATATAAATATAATTAATTCCCTATTTCTAAATATTATATTTAGATGTATTATACGCAGTCCTTTACTATAAAGGTTGGTATATGTTTCCAAAAAAAAGGTTGGTATATTAAAAGGTTCAGGTACGTCTATATAGGCTGAGTGTTCTAGGATTAATTTGGGTGGTGGCATTCGTTATAAAGTCTGCCACTCAATTGTTCTGATTTGAATTCTTAGCAACGGGGAAAAAATTCGTTGGTAAGGTCCAAAATTCACCGGTTATCATCAGGGTTTACAAAACCGAACCGGATCGGTCAGTCTGACTGGTTTAATCGGGATCCGGGACCTAGGCCGATTCTGTTGGCCCCCAGAACCGGTCTTGCTTGAAACCGGTCTCAGAACCGTCGAACCGGTTCAAAACCGGTAAAATCGGTCATAACCGGTTGTGGACCGGCTTGAACCGGTTTCCTAAAAAAAATTAGTATAAAAGGATTTGGGTCATCCTAGCCAAAACACAATTCTTTTGTTTTCTAACATATATGGGCTGGTCGTAGATTTTGGGTTGGTTTTCCCTATGAAGATGATTTTAACATATATTTTTATATTTATTTAGTTTAATTTCAAAATAAAAAAAAATTGTGCTTAATAATTTTAGTTGTTATGTTGTTTTTTTTTGTTTAATATTGTTATAAATATTATATTAAAAATTAAAATAATTTTATTTAATTATAACCGGTTTAACCTCGGTTGGACCATTGAACCTCGAACCGCTGTCTTTGTAACATCCCTGGCTGCTTTATAGATTGACGACTGTCCCCACAAACCAACACGGGTCTTTTCAGCGTGCTTTGTCCTCCCTCACACGCATCCTGGGAAAACTTCCCAGGATGTCACCCATCCTATAATTGCTCCAAGCCAAGCACGCTTAACTGTGGAGTTCTTAAGTGATGGACTCCCGAAAAGAAGATGCATCTTGTTTGTATAGGTAGTACCAATCAATTCATATAAGCCTTCCTCAACTGTATAGTCCCATTCCTACAGTCTCAGGATCCCTCTCATTCAGGTGTGTAATCAGTTCATTCATGTGTCCCTCCGCCTAGAAGCCTGCCAGGAGCCGCTCATTGTCTGTGCCTTCTTGCACCAACAATCACTCCCCGCCCTCATCGGCACCCAGTTTGTAACATCCCTGGCTGCTCTATGGATTGACGACTATCCCCACAGACCAACACGGGTCTTTTCAGCATGCTTTGTCCTCACTCACACGCTTCCTAGAAAACTTCCCAAGAGGTCACCCATCCCAGAATTACTCCAAGTCAAGCACGCTTAACTGTGGAGTTCTTAAGTGATGGGCTTCCGAAAAGAAGATGCATCTTATTTTTCGGGAGCCCATCACTTAAGAACTCCACAGTTAAGCGTGTTTGGCTTGGAGCAATTCTGGGATGGGTGACCTCCTGGGAAGTTTTCCCAGGATGCGTGTGAGTGAGGACAAAGCACGCTGAAAAGACCCGTGTTGGTTTGTGGGGACGGTCGTCAATCCATAAAGTAGCCAGGGATGTTACAAATGGTATCAGAGCGGCACCTCTCCCAGTACGGTGTGGTTCGGGGACGAACCAAGCGGAAGCTGGTGGGCATGTAACACCCGAGTGCCGACGAGGGCGGGGAGTGATCGCCGGTGCAAGAAGGCACGGACAATGAGCGGCTCCTGGCAGACTTCTAGGCGGACAGACACATGAATGAACTGATTACACACCCGAATGAGAGGGATCCTGAGACTGTGTAGGTATGGGACTATACAGTTGAGGAAGGCTTATATAAATTGATTGGTACGACCTATACAAACAAGATGCATCTTCTTTGCGGGAGCCCGTCACTTAAGAACTCCACAGTTAAGCGTGCTTGGCTTGGAGCAATTCTGGGATGGGTGACCTCTGAAAAGACCTGTGTTGGTTTGTGGGGACAGTCGTCAATCCATAAAGCAGCCAAGGATGTTACAGCCTTCATCAGTTCGATGATCGATCCGATTTTGTAAACCTTGGTTATCATAGAATACCAAAATATTTAAATCCGTTGGAATCATGCTTGCGATAACCACTATCTCGATGGAGCCGTCGATAATTTATCAAGTTACAGATGGAAATTCCACCGGTAATCTCGTCAATGAGTTACCGACGAATTATATGTTGATAATCTTGTCCATGAATTACCAACGGATAATTTATTGGTAATCTTGTCCAAGTGTTATGTTGATTCACCGGCAAGTGTACCGGGTCGTCGCAAGTAATAAAATAACACGGTAAGAATTTACCGAGGTCGAACTCAGGGATTGGGCGACCAATTCGACTAATCCGTGGGAAATCCGATGCGTTTGGTCAAGTAACAGAAGGTGGTTGAGAGAGAGAGATTAGGATCAAAAATTCAATTAACAAATCTAATAAGATAATTAACTAAAAATCTGAAATTAAAATGTCCAAGGTCACAAATCCACCTACCCAATATGCATACCCAAGTGGTGATGAATTCCTCCCTAAGTTCAATTACAATGTCAACCGGGACCCCCAAATTCTCCTAAATCCACTGTCGTGCTCATTAGAACGTATTCGAAGATTGGACTAATTACTTACTAGGTATCATAATCCTAATCATCAAACTCTGTTAATTCTTGTTCCCTATGAGGTTGCACCAATCTCCTACTCACTGTCGTACAATATTCGAACGATGATCCCAATTCAAGTTCTAAAACGCGAATTGCCGATCAGCCTCAACACGTTTAACAAGTCAATCACGCGCGCATGTGATCAACGCAATCAAATCAGAATTGGAAAACAAGAATTGAATTAAAGGAGAGAGATATACATCACATGAACACTATACCGCCATGGGTGGCTTCATTGTTCCCTCAGACGAGGGGATTAGTTCCTCATGCTCATAGACAAACAATCGGACATAACCTCCATAGCAAAATAAGAAAGAAAAAGGGAGACGCAGCTCCAAAGAGAAAAGAAACTGGCCTCAACGCTACTCTATACAGTGGCTAAAACTAGGATTCCAGAGCTATCCAAAGAGCTCCCCAAAAATCCTTCTTCTGATCTGAAACAACCTATAAATAGGGATTCTGGTTCTCGGCCGCTCGCGGGGCGAACAAGCTTTCGCGAGGCGAATCATTAGTTTTGGCGCTTTCAATTTGGATTTTCGCGAAGCGGGAATGTGTTCGCGGGCGAGTCTTCAAACCTTAATCTGTCACACTGTGTGACCTTCATCACCCGGCTAGGCCATGATGGTCTGTCTTCCAGGGTCTTCAGGCTCTCGCGAGGCGAGAAGCCTCTCGCGTGGCGAATTTCAGTTTTGGCTCCATCCTGAGTTTGAATGATCGCGAGGCGAACTGTGATTGGCGAGGCGAGACAGAATGTATGTATTGCCTTTGTTTCTTTGATCTTCGAGGCTCGCGAGGCGAGCATCCACTCGCGGGCGAGTATCTTGAAATGGAAATTTCCACTGTTTCTTGACTTTCCTTGACTCTCGGAGCTTCACTTCTAACCTGAAATAATAAAAAGAAACAAAAAGCGTAATTCTATTCAAAATAGACTAAAAACTACAAAAATTTCCTAGAACGAGTCAAAGTCCAACTTAGGAACAAAACAAGGCAAATTTGGGCGAAAACGAGAGTGAACTCGAATAATTTGCACAAAAACCACAGTCCATCTAGTTATAAAACTAGATAAGCCAGAGGCTTATCAAAACACCCCAAACTTAAACCTTGCTTGTCCCCAAGCAAGCTAAAACTCAAAAACGACTCAAGACTTGGCAAGCCTAAAGGAATCAATCGATTTCGCACAAATTTCATGCAATCAAAACAGTTTTTCTCCAATGATTTCCCCCCTTGCATCAGTGTAATCCCCACATTCATTTACTTTAAACAATTGAGAACTTCATCATTCATGCAATCATTAATCTAAGTTGAGGATCAGAGTCACACACAAAAGGAAGATCACCAATTTCAAACAATTGCCTTCCTCACAAGGGTATGTAAAATTTCACTCATTCGCTCAAATTCGTCTAGGCTATCAACTTTTCACTCAATTTCACATATCAAGAGCACTTCTCATGAATTTGATTTTCATCTCAAAAATGGTTCCCATGAAAACATGCATGCAACATCAGAAGGTCTTATAAAGGTTGTAATGGGGCCTGGCTGAGGGTAGGATATTCAAGGATACTAGGCTTAAGTCCCTAGGAACTAAGAGAGCATGAGCATTTGACACATATTTCACTCAAATTCCTTTTTCCATTTTTCTTTTTGCCTCGGGTGACTACAGCCTTTTCCTTGCTATTTTTTCTGTTTTGCCCCTTTTCTTTTGGCAATTTTTCTTTCTTTTTTTTTCTTCTTCTTTTTTTTTATTGCCTTGGGCTTCAACCTTCATTTTTCTTTTTCTCAACCCAAAATGACATATCACCATGTAGCCACCCCAAACTTAGTTTCTCACAACCCTTCTCTTGCTAAGTGTCCATGCTCTCCTAATCCTAAGATTGGGTTAACATGGTTTTTCAGATTTTGGCTTATAATATAGGGTCTTCAAGAAACAATAGACTAATTAGGCTCAATGTGGCTAACTAGGGAACATGCATTAGGGAAGGTTCTTTTTAGGCCAAGTAGTTATTCAAAGAAAATTGCCTAAATCATTTGATGCAACACATAAACATGCAAACCATGAAGAGATTCAAGCAAATTCGGGAAAGTGCAATATGAAAGTGATTCACACAATCAAAAACAAAGTTGGAGGCTCAAATCCTCACCTGGACATCTTGCAAATTGTTTGACCGAGATACAATTCCTAGTGTGTGCACCCCCTCACCCCAAACTTATCATAAATCAAGTAATCACAATAAAAATTCTCAAAGCTCAGTTTTCAATTTTTCACATGGGGATCAACTTTTCTAAATTCAGAAACTAGGGGGAAGTCATCAATGGTCAAAATAATTCATGCAATCAATCTATGCTCAATTTAATTAAAATCCAACAAGCTTGCCGACACAACATTCATACACAAACTCTTGATCTTCTCAAATTATTCAAGAGCGACAAACAAAAACAAAAACAAAAACAAAAACAAAAACAAAAACAAAAACAAAACAAAAGTGAGGAGAGGAGAGGGTGCTCCCTGATCAAGTTCCATGGTTGCATCCTCATCCAATTGGTCTCACGGGCTCCCTTCTGTTGCATAGCATCCTGGAAGAACTCCTGCAATTTAAACTTCAATTGCAGATTCGCGAGGTGACAGATCACTCGCGAGGCGAATCTGGAAAAATTGTTTTCACACTTTCCAGAATCGCGAGGCTAGAAGTATCTCGCGAGGCGAATCTAGAATTCCAACAGATGATGATGCCCAGAATCGCGAGGCTAAAGTAGACCTCGCGACGCGAGACAGAAGCGTGAGCAAGCCTCTGAGATTCAGGCTTCTGTCTCGCGTGGCCACTGTGGATTCGCGTGGCGAATAAGGCTTTTTTTTTTAATAATTTTTTTTGAAAATGACAGAAACTAAAAATAAAGGATACCTAGCTTGGGTTGCCTCCCAAGTAGCGCTTGTTTAACGTCCCGAGCCTGACTTATTAAGAATCATCCACCTGGATCCCATAGCCTGTGGTACAAGGGACAAGAGATGCTCATCATGTGAGATCTTCCACCCGGATCCCATGGTTTGTGAAGTGGCCCTTGCAGAAGCAATACGACTCTATCCATGATTTCACCTGGCCTGAGTGTAAAAACTCCATTGACCTCTGTAATTATGAACTCACTTCCTCTCGGGTCAACTGGTGTTTTCAAGAGGAAGTGTGCCAGACAAGTGGGAGGGTCTAACTTACCAGTGTCCACACATTCATGCAAGCCAACATATTTTTTTAATGCAGCAAAATCAGATTGTTCGACAAGCATGGTGGAGTCCACTACCACTTTATCTGCATTTTGATCTCTATCCCTTTGCTCCGGTGCCTTGTCCCTTGCCAGTTCCTCTTCCTTAGGTTGCTCTTCCTCATCATGTGGTTGTTCCGGGGCCATGTCACTTTTCAACTCCTCTTCCTCAGGTTGCTCTTCCTCAACATGTGGTGGTTCTTCCTCAACTTCCTGAGAACTAGTTGCATCCCAGTTAGATCCCAACACCCCACTGCTTCTTGTTGTTGTGGCATTGCATTGGTTCTTAGGGTCGTTCTCGGTATCACCTGGGAAAGTCTCTGGGGGATGCTCATTTAGTTGCCTTGCGAGTTGGGCAATCTGCATCTCTAGATTATGAATTGCCAACCGTGTATGAGTTGCCAACTTGTCAATGGCTGTGCTTGTATTGATTGCAAACTTCTCAACTGCCGCATTCATTTTCTCCAGAGCCAACTCCCAAGGTTGTGGTTGCCAATTTTGTTGAGGTTGTGGTTGCCAGGCTAGACAACCGTCATCATTACTCCAAGCGAAATCCGGATGGTCTCTACTCATATAACCCCAATACTGATTCTGACTCTGATAGTTGTCCTGGGGCACGCTGTCATAGAAATTATGGCATGAGTCCACATATTCTTGAGAGAAGTAGAACGGACAGCTCCAAGTGTCATGGTCTCCATTACAATATTCGCAACCCGGAAGCATTCCCTCGTGTACCTCGCATACAAAACAAGGCAAGACCAAGTGGAATCAAAGAAGTAGAGAGAGATAATAGTAATTAAAAATAAAAATAAAAATAAAAATAAAAATAAAAATAAAAATAAAAATAAAAATAACTTAACCAAATAATCAAACTTCCCTAAAAATTAGGAAAATTGGTTGTGCCAATCCCCAAAGAACGGCGCCAAAAACTTGTTGATTCACCGCAAGTGTACCGGGTCGTCGTAAGTAATAAAATAACACGGTAAGAATTTACCGAGGTCGAACTCGAGGGGATTGGGCGACCAATTCGACTAATCCGTGGGAAATCCGATGTGTTTGGTCAAGTAATGAAGGTGGTTGAGAGAGAGAGATTAGGATCAAAAATTTAATTAACAAATCTAATAAGATAATTAACTAAAAATCTGAAATTAAAATGTCCAAGGTCACAAATCCACCTACCCAATATGCATACCCAAGTGGTGATGAATTCCTCCCTAAGTTCAATTACAATGTCAACCGTGACCCCCAAATTCTCCTAAATCCACTGTCATGCTCATTAGGACGTATTCGAAGATTGGACTAATTACTTACTAGGTATCATAATCCTAATCATCAAACTCTGTTAATTCTTGTTCCCTATGAGGTTGCACCGATCTCCTACTCACTGTCGTACAATATTCGAACGATGATCCCAATTCAAGTTCTAAAACGCGAATTGCCGATCAGCCTCAACACGTTTAACAAGTCAATCACGCGCGCATGTGATCAACGCAATCAAATCAGAATTGGAAAACAAGAATTGAATTAAAGGAGAGAGATATACATCACATGAACACTATACCGCCATGGGTGGCTTCATTGTTCCCTCAGACGAGGGGATTAGTTCCTCATGCTCATAGACAAACAATCGGACATAACCTCCATAGCAAAATAAGAAAGAAAAAGGGAGACGCAGCTCCAAAGAGAAAAGAAACTGGCCTCAACGCTACTCTATACAGTGGCTAAAACTAGGATTCCAGAGCTATCCAAAGAGCTCCCCAAAACTCCTTCTTCTGATCTGAAATAGCCTATAAATAGGGATTCTGGTTCTCGGCCGCTCGCGGGGCGAACAAGCTTTCGCGAGGCGAATCATTAGTTTTGGCGCGCTTTCAATTTGTATTTTCGCGAGGCGAGAGTGTGTTCGCGGGGCGAGTCTTCAAACCTTAATCTGTCACAGCCGTGACCTTCATCACGGCTAGGCCGTGATGGTCTCTGTCTTCCAGGGTCTTCAGGCTTTCGCGAGGCGAGAAGCCTCTCACGTGGCGAATTTCAGTTTTGGCTCCATCCTGAGTTTGAATGATCGCGAGGCGAATTGTGATTGGCGAGGCGAGACAGAATGTATGACTGTTGCTGTTTTACTGATCTTCAGGCTCGCGAGGCGAGCATCCACTCGCGGGGCGAGTATCTTCAGAATGGAAATTTCCACTGTTTCTTGACTTTCCTTGACTCTCGGAGCTTCACTTCTAACCTGAAATAATAAAAAGAAACAAAAAGCATAATTCTATTCAAAATAGACTAAAAACTACAAAAATTTCCTAGAACGAGTCAAAGTCCAACTTAGGAACAAAACAAGGCAAATTTGGGCGAAAACGAGAGTGAACTCGAATAATTTGCACAAAAACCACAGTCCATCTAGTTATAAAACTAGATAAGCCAGAGGCTTATCATGTTACCGACAGATAAAGTCGTTGGTAATGGATAATAATTTTTTTAAAAAAATTTATTACTTTTATTGATTGCCTAAATTATAAAATAAAAATAATAATAAATTCCTAAATATAATAAAAATTAAATTATATAAAATAAAATATCTAATTACTACAATGTATAACATAACTCTCATAAAAATCCTATAAATACCAAAATCTTATAACTACCGTAAATATCCTAATAATCCAAATAGTAATCATGGTCATGTGGGGTGTGCTGACCATCCGGCTCTGGTTGATCATCCTACAGCCGTTGTTGTTGGTCGTTCAATTGCCCCTGCCGGTCCGGAAAAGTGGTGGTCGTTTTGAGAGTCTTAGGAGGGTAAAGAAATTCGTTGAGAAGTTGTCAAAAGTAAAAATCTTATGAAATCATCAAAGTTTTACTTACCCAATTAAGGGTGGCTTCTAGCGTGAAGTACCAAAATACGTAGTTCACGATGGACCGCCATCTTTAATCGTTAGATATGTAATTAAAATAGTTGAATGGTTTAGAATAAAACAGGTTAATGGTCGAACATGTTACCGATACAAATAAAATGACATTCTTATCCATGTTTCCCTCACCCTCATTCTACCTCACTGTCGGAAGAACCACGCCGGAACTAGAGAAGGAATCTGAGGTCTTGATAAGGAGCTGGTAATGTTATGTGGATCTGAGGAGCTTGGTCGTTGTCTAAACTTTCAATGCACTCCATAAGTTTCAAGTTCTACCGAGCTATCAATTTTATAAATTTATTTACAACAACAATTCCCAAATCTCAGAATTGAATAATAAAATTAAAAAAATAATTGAAAAATGAAATAGTAGAGATGACACCTGTAATTGGATGTTGCAAAACCTTTCCTCGGTGTCGCTCGTACTGAACCGTAGATCACGATTGGAGCTGCTTTCACACCTCTGATGCTTCTTGACGATGTTGACGAAGCCATCGATGACGCCACCACATAATGGCCTCTTCTTCTCCACCACTCTCAGACCACAACACGATCTCGGACTCACCGTTTTCCTCCTCCTACCACCGCCTTCAATATCACCTCCCCTGTCAAAGGTTACTTCAATTGCTTCTTATGCAATAGCTAGCTCATAGTGTTTTTCTTTATTATGATCGAAGGCTCTCGTCATCTGCTCATTTTCATGTCATAGCGGCTCCACCTCGGATCATTCCAACCATTCTTCATCACTTCCATTTAGTCACATGGCTCCTCCGTGCACAACCATGCTCTTTCACAATCTCCACCGTGCCAGGGCTTCAACCACCATAACCAACACTTGAGCATCGTGCTCCCGCCGCGAACCAGGACCACCACATCTCCATGCTCTGATCCTTGTTTAACATTTCTGGGCGTTGCTTGGAGTGCCTCTATCTCTCCTCTACCTTCCATGCAGATATGGTTCATAGCTATGGCGATGATGGAGACTATGAAGGAGAATGGTGGTGAGAGGTGGGAGGAGGAAGAGGAAGTCTTGATCGAAGAAGACAACCGAAGCTCGAAAGAGCTGCTTGGAAACATAGGGACCATATGGTTGGTAGCGGGTAGAAATGACATTTTCAAAATATTGAAAATTAAAAAAAAAAATGGTTGTTTGACTAGGAAACTGGTTGTCCACCATTAACCACCTATTTTTGTGCTTCATGTTAGAAGCTACTCCCAATTAAGAACTATTAGGATAGCCTGTATAGAGAGAACAATTAAGCTAAGCCTAATTAACAACCTATTACCTTATTAAGCCTTGTGAGAGGTGGAAAAAAGCTATATTAAGTTATTTTTATGCCCATAAACTTAATAGACATTACATATTTCAAGTCGTTAGATGAATAAATGAATAATATATCGGTTTTTTAATTTTTTAGATTTGAGTTGTTCCCTATCTTTAAAAGGTTTCGTTTTAGTCCCCTAATTTTCAAACATTAGCCAAAGTTACCCTTTCTGTCATCTCTGTTAGTAACGTCCTTAACTTTAGCGTACATGGCACTTAAGTGGTGATCTAGGAAGTTGAGTTGGCACGTCCTTCATGTGGCAATATGTGCTAGAGCCAAGTGGAGGACCAAATTGAATCCAAATAAAAAGATAAATGACTGAATTGTATTTTTAGCCTTCCTTCCCAATGTGTCTTCTTCCTTAGTGGGTCTCCCAAGGACTGCAACAGCCATGGATGATCATTCTCCAACCGAGTACAAAGTTGTAATTGAAAAATCACCCAAAACTCGTTTTTTCCATCAACCAGCAGTTGAAAGTCACTTGAAAAGACACCATAGAGAGCAATAAAGACTTCTCAATAAATACAAATGATTGAGCAGAGAAGTGTTCTAAGAAGAACTTAGAGAGCTTTGAATGCGATGAGAGTATTGAATGCTTGAGTGAATAAGTTTAGGTGTGTGTCTTCAGCGGTCTTCAAAGTCTTCTATTCATTCTCATCAGTAATAGCTCCGTTATGGAGAGTTCTTCAGATGAGTAAAACTTTTGTTCTTCATTCATTAATGCCAAAGAGTCGCTCTGAGTTTTCATTTAATGTTTATGATTGTTGGAGAGCTTCAAGACAAGTTGAACATATATGTTGCCATTGCTTTATCAGAGTGCAGCTTGATTCATAGTAGTGTTTGTTGCTTTTCAGACTTGGGCAGCGCGACTTTCCTTATTTATGCAACACGGGTCTGCGACCGAGTAAAGATTATTTTGCCTTTTGCAACAAAAGGATTTTCAAATACGGATTGATGCTTTAAGCTTCTGAAATCGATTTTCTTGATTAGAAAATGCAAGGGAATATTCTCGTCTTTCGAAAATAAGAGGAATGAAAGACTTCCAGTCAAGTTGTAGGGTCAGATGCATTTTCGTAACTTGTAGATACTAAGTCTTCTTGCAGACGCATTGTGTTAGTCTAAACACAGACACATCTTTTAGACTTGTTGTTTTGCCATAATGCTTTTACTTTATGATCTGCACACTTAATACACATATTAGCATATTTCAAAAGATTCACTTAAAATCATTGTTGTTTGGCTTCAACCTTCTTTCGGTTTCCTTCGATCTTCTTTTAGTGTATCCACAACACTGGTTCCAAAAGAATTAAGAACCTCAATTTTGGGAACAATAGTCAAATGTCAAACTAAGCAAGTAAAACTTAACCACCAAATAGAAGTCTAAACTCAAGGCTTAACTACTTGACAGAAGCAACAAATTTGTGAAATCATTCTAACCCCCTAGGCATGATTTGAAAGTCATTGTAAAATCAATCTAACCCCTCCCCAATTTGTGAAATTTGGGCAAACTAAAGGACGAGGGCTTAGGATTTTATTTTTTATTTTTGAAAGAAAAAATCTCCTACTCCTTTGCCTAATTTTATAAAATTCTCAAATAAGAAAATTTGTTTGCCTTTTTAAACCTCTTATTTCCTTCTTTTCTTCTCGAGAATTAAACTCCCAAACATACAACTCTCCTATAATTAGAGAGGATATTTTGCATTTTTCCCATTAAAATATTGATATTAGTTCTTTTTCTTAAAAAAATTCTATTTGTCCCACATCCCTCAAAATTTGACAACACTCGTTCTAAAAGAATCAAGAACCCCAATTTTGAGAACAATAGTCAAATGTCAAACTAAGCAAGTAAAACTTAACAACCAAGTAGAAGTCACAACTCAAGGCTCAACCAGAATCAACAAATTTGTGAAATCATTCTAACCCCCCTCCTCAAGGCATGATTTGAAAGTCATTCTAAAATCAATCTAACCCCCTCCCCAATTTGTGAAATCTCTGGGCAAACTAAAGAATGAGAGGGCTTGGGATTTTTTAAATTTTTTTTTTTGAAAAAAAAAATCTCTTACTCCTTTTCCTAGTTTTATAAAATTCCTAAACAAGAAAAACTATTTACCTTTTTAAACCTCTTATTTCCCTTTTTTCTTCTAGAGAATTAAACTCCCAAACACACTCGACAAAAAGGGGTTTGTTGTGCAACTCCTATAATTAGAGAGGATATGTTAACATATAATCATAAGGTTTGTTTTAACAAAACAAAACAAATTCGTTGTAAAACGAGCTCCAAAGAATTACTAAATGCTGCAATAATAAACTATCCTGATCCTCCATAATTTTGTGTGTTATTGAGCCACCAGAAAGGGCCTAAAAAACTTTAATCAAGAGAAAATGATGCAACTGTTCACTTCTAAAAAGGCCGACAGGGGACCCCCTCTTTCAACTCCACCTCTACGAGGTCCAAATTTCTGAATAGGACTAATAAAATTCCCAAGCAACAAGTTTTTCTTCCAGTGGGCCCAATAAATCCACTTGTTCACACATTTATTGTTTTATTCCTATTTATAAAAGACTTTTTTTTTTTTTTTGTATTTTATAATGCATAAACAAAGCATTAAGTTGAATGCTAACTTGGAATGATAAGGATATAGGAAATATTATTTAATAAGTTTATTTTAAATAAACTAAAATCAATTTATTTTTATAAACTTATCCAACAAGTTTATTGCAATAAGTTAAAATGAACTTATAAAAATCATAAACTATTTTCATAAACTATTTATATAATTTTATTTTAATAAGTTATTTTCATAACCTCAAATAAATTTTCTATAAACTCTTCTAAACACACCAATAATAGAGTACCATCATGGAATTACTTTTAACCTGACCTACTATATGATCATAGGACAAAACTTATTTTTAGGTGGCGTTTGGAAGAGCTTATTTAAGCTCCTTTTGACTTATCTGATGACATAAGCTCTTATGCAGTGTGTTTGGCAGAACTTATAAAAATAACTTATGTCATCCCATAAGGAGTTTTTGACTTATTTTCATAAGTCACTGGGAGAAGCTTATGGAATTATCATAAGAGCTTATGCACTAAACACCCTCTCCATGCTTTTCACTATTCGAATCCTCTCATACCCCTTTCTTTCTTTTTCTTTCTTTAAGTGCTTATGGCATAAGTTCTCATGCGATAAGGTCTTATGTGATAAGCTCTTAATTAAATTGTTTACCTAAACACATCCTTAGTATGTCTATGAACAAGTTTTGATGAACGGTACATTTTGTAACCATAATGTTTCCTTAATGCTAATGATATTTTCTTTTGTATTTAATCATATTTTTTTATTAAAAAAAAGGTACATAAAGAAAAATTAAAAATGAAAAAAGAAAAAGGTCAATGATCAAGGTACACTCTACAGCACTAGGGTAAATAAGTTCTTCCATGCATGTGTCCTAGGCTCCTAGCCTGCTAAGGTACAGTCAGAATGAGAAATGTAATTTGATGTCTACACTTCAACAGTGCAACACACTGTCCATTGAATCATCTGAGGCAATAACCAGCACTACATTAAAAACTCCCTTGCCCTTTGATGCCAATAACGGTTTTCATTTTTTTCTCTCCCTCCCATCTTTTATGTTGTCTTTTTATTGTTAAGAAATGGTAAAAGGCCATGTTCCCAGACAAACTAGGAGGCAAAAAAAATCCATATTTCCCTATGATCTCTGCTTCTGTTAGACTGAACCACTGTCAAAATTTTCAGAACTCTTTTAAGTCTCATTTGGATCAACCCATAAAAAAAAAAAAATGAGTTACCTTTCCTCAGACAAAGTACACTGCTGGTGAGAGCCTCATTCAACCATATTGAATAAAACACCAATGTATCATCCCAATGACTCTATTCATTCAAACATTGAAAGAGGAAACAAAAAGGGCATGCAAAAGAATGCCAAAGCATTGAGAAACTGAGTTGAAAAGCAAAAACAATGCATACTCTTTTCATATTTCTTCCACATGGATATATCCCCACATAGGCCTATAGGTATAGGATGATGACTTATCTGTTAGTGCTGTGTGGGGCCCACCACGTTTTCTTTGCCAAACAGCTAGCAGAAAAAAGGAAAGTGTGTTTTGTATCAAACAAACAATGAAGATGGATCCTCTCATTTGTTTTTTCTTGTCAAGTAGTAGGAGAGTGTAGGAGAGAGATAAATACATTTTTTTAAGTACACTCCAATAAAATTTGTGAAATTTCTTTTGTAACCTTAGGGATGATTTTCATAATAATAGGGTTGGTCTCCCTAATTTTCGATTTAGGTGACTTCATGGATTTGATTTATGCCCCCATGCTCTTGTATTGTTTGATTTTCTTCTTTTTTAATAAATTGAGGTGTGCTGTATATGATGGATAGTGATTAAGGTGCCAACCTAGTTAGGATGTTAGTTTCTATTGTGATACTCTTGCATGCCTCTTTATTTAAAAAAAAAAATGGAGAGAATCCATCCAACAAATCATACATGTTTGGATGCAAGTTAAAAAGAGCCGGAATCACTTTTGAGAATCAAAAACTACTCCCAATGGCCCGCAATAACTTCAAGGAAAGAACCAAATCACCGTGCATCCTGCATCCAAACATACATGAAGATGAGTGCACACACAAAACTAACCATATCCATTTGGCAGAATTATGATGAAATAAAACTACCAAGTTGCTGAGTTAACCTTTTTACCAGACAACATCCCCACAAGTGAGCTGGCACGTATCACTATGAGTGTTTCCTGTATTAACACTTACAAACACGGACGGCTAGAGAAAGATAATTAACCTCTTCGGTTGAGATTCTTCTCACGTAAACCGCAATTTTTTTTTGTTTGGGGGTTACTGTTCACGTATCTCATTAGTTGGTTTATGAAACTCCGTTGGAAATAATTGATTGTTGGTGGGTCAAAATTGAGTTTTGTGGAAGCAAAAATTTCTAGCTTTTCCGTTGAAAATAATTGATTCTAGATGTAAGACTCGCAAAATTCTACATATTTACACTTCAAAAGTGATTTTACTTTATTATCCAAACAAAATCAATTCTTCTAAACACACTTTTAAAATATTGTTACCAAACACAATCAATTTTTTTAACCTTGATTTTTTCAAAATCATTTATTCTAAAATCAATTCTTCCAAAATCAATTCTATCAAAATCTAAAAGATACGGACCCAATATAAATATATAGTAGGTAGGAGAGTGTATCCTCGTGCTTTGTGAGGAATTGAGCACACTCCTGTCATTAACAAAACCAAAATCCCCAAAATGTCCCTGAATCATGGAAGAAAACCAAAGAATAATTGCTTATCCACTATTGTCCCCAAAAACTCTCATAACACATTAAGAAATAAGAGAAATGCAATAAATATACTCCCACCCATCACCATCATATTATATTTTTATGTCTAGACTCATGTTCTAACATAGAATTGCTAGAAATGCTACACTAAAAGTAATTTGGTCTTCAAATTCAATCATGGCAAGATGTAATAAAGACTACCCATTATCAATAATTAGTGGACTAAATGATTTGCTATCTTATTCCCTTCTCATATAGTAAATGGAAGATTCTTTTACCAATTTGCTACATATGACAGAACAAGTATGACCAAGATCATACCATGGCATCATTGATATTTTTTTTTTTGGTAGATACCATGGCATCATTGATTGCATAAGCCACACATTAGTGCTCCTGAAAATCACTAGTAAGGAAAGAAAATTCAGATACTAGTAGTTGAACAATAAAAGAGGAACTCTTCATCATTTATGACAAAGTATGTTGCTGATCGTGGATCATGTAACCACCACATGCTTGCATTAAACTGGACAAAGGTTAAAATTTAAATTTCTTATTTACTTTTCACTGACCAGGTTCCTAAATAGAAGAAACAAAGGCAACAAAAACTTGCACCCCCATTTATAGAGAAAGGAGAGAATCAACTGTGGTCTAGACCCGCCCTTCAAGGCCACAGTTAAATGTACCTAACAGAATTCAGACACTTTTTGTAGCATTAAACAACATGAATATAGAAATGTAGTACTCAACTGGATCATATACAACTCTTCAAATTTATCAAACAATTTCATTGGTTCAATCCTAAACAGTAGAGTATCAGCAATTAGTATATTTTCACATAATTTACAAAAGAAACAGCTACCAAATACAAAGTAGATAAAAAGAGCAAAACGGTGGTGGAGAATCAGGGATGAACATCTTTTCATATGAAGAAATAAACTTTAGTATCTAATAGAAATGAAATAATTCCATCATATCCCAATCATAAGATACTGGTAGTGGTAGAACATGGTACTTTGTACAGATCAAAATCTTGATGAGAATAAAAACCAGGCAAAAAGGATTCCCTAAAAGAGGAGCATAAAAATGAAGAATCAAGAAAGAGCAGCTAATACAGATGCTCTGTAGAAGTTACTCTTAGCTTATCCTCTTTAGATTAGTTATGCATTAGTTAGTTAGATCCTTCCTAAAACAGAAAGTTGTTATGTTAGTTAATTCTAACCAACTATAGGAGAGCCTTGAGGCTTATATGTTACAAGTGCTATATATAGATAGCCTTGATCATGATGTAATTCACAATTGTTCTTAATTCAATCAGAGAAGTATTATTCAATAAGAGAGTGCCTTCATATTTTACATGGTATCGTGAGCCACTATCTGAGGTTCCTATTAGCCTTCATCAATCATGGCCAAAGACGATGAATCCACATCTCCCAAGAAAGATAAAGATCAAGATGATGGATCACCATCTTCTTCTTTGAAAGAAAAGAAGAAAAACGCCATAACCAATGAAGGCAGCATCGACATCATGTCTCCCTTCTTTCTTCATGCATCAGATCAACCTGGCCAATTGTTTGTTAGTGAGCTGCTCAATGATGGAAACTATGGTGAATGGGTTGCGGATATGAGTAATGCTTTGTATGCCAAGAACAAGATTGGCTTTGTGGATGGCACGATTCCTATGCCAGAGGTCGATTCACCAAAATTGGCTCACTAGATGCGATGCAATGCCATGGTTAAAGGTTGGTTAAAAACAACATGGACAAAGAGGTGAGAGGAAGTGTTAGATATGCTGCCACTGCAAGAGAGGTTTGAGTGGAGCTGGAACAAAGATTTGCCAAAGGTTGTGCACCTAGAGTTTATGAATTGCGTCGTGCAATCACTCATCTTAGACAAGAAAAGCAATCGGTTCCCTCATACTACACTAGGCTCAAGGGGTTGTGGGATGAAATTCAATCCATTGCACCTTGGCCTGAGTGTAAGTGTGGAGGCTGCATATGTGAAATACAGAAGCAACTTGGTGAAATGAGGGAAAGAGAACATCTATATGATTTCCTCATGGGGCTAGATGAAGTCTTTAATACAGTAAAGACTCAAATTCTCTGTATGGCACCAAAGATGACCCTTGGACATGCATACCATCTAGTAGCTGAGAATGAACAACAAAGATTAATCTCTGCCATGAATAAACCAATGGCAGATGGTTCTGCTTTTCAGTTCCAGAATGATCGAAGAACAGGAAAGAAGGAAAGACCAACCTGTGATCACTGCCAGAAAGTAGGACATGTCAAGGATGAATGCTGGGAAATTGTAGGCTATCCACAAGATTGGAAGAAGCCAGTTCGTGAAAGAAAGAATGCACATTGGATCAACAAGAAGGGGGGAGCAAAAGCTGCACAGGTGAGCAATGAAACTAGTCCAATCCCAGGGCTGACACAGAAGCAGTATGAAAGACTCATACAACAATTGCAATCTGATGCGTAACTCCGTGATGAAAAGGCAGAAACCCTCACCAACTGTAAACATGGCAGGTAATTCTTTCTTTAATAAGTCTTGGATCATAGATACTGGAGCAACTGAGCACGTCAGTTGTGATAAGAACGTGTTAAATAAAATCATCACTTCTAATCAACAAGTTGTGAAAATCCCAAATGGTACAAGTGTAGCAGTGAAAGGATCAGGAAAGGCTACACTTCCTAATGGCATGCATATTGATAATGTGCTTTTTATTCCTGATTTTCACTGCAACCTAATTTTTGTTAGCAAACTCAGTAAGGAAAATCATTGCATTGTCATCTTTGAAGCTGATTCATGTGTGATACAGGACTCACACTCGAAAAAGCGGATTGGAATAGGTAGGCACCAAGATGGTCTTTACTTTCTTGAACCTATGAATAATGGAGGGATTGTCATGAAAGTTGGTAAAATTGTAGATAATAGGCTATGGCACTTTAGATTAGGCCATACTTCAAATGCCAAGATGGCTAGTATAGGATCTTTACCTATTGATGCCAATGGTTACAATAATACTCACTGTGATTCTTGTATGAAGGCGAAACAAACTTTCCTTTAAGCTCAATAAAGACTAGTTCCTATTTTGAATTGATTCATTGTGACATATGGGGTAGGTATGCTACAAGTTCTATTTCAGGAGCTCATTATTTTCTTACTATAGTAGATGATTTTAGTAGAGGTGTATGGGTTTACCTAATGAAACATAAATCTGAAACTGGTTACTGCTTGCAAACCTTCATATGCATGATTGAAAGACAATTTTTAAAAGAAAGTAAAAAGGGTCAGGTCTGATAATGGATTGGAATTTACATCTAATGATATGCAAAAATTCTATGCTGAGAAGGGAATTGTAATGAAATTAACATGTACCTACACTCCACAACAAAATGAAGTGGTAGATGAAATAACCAAAGTTAACACAAGAATGGGGGTTGAATTGTGTTTACCAACTTTTTCGGTTACTTTAAAAAAAATTTCGCAGGCACAACAAACAGAACTTGGATAATAGAAAATTAGATGGGTAATACGTCTAATATTAAGACAGAACACACGCGCAGACAGAGAAGGGTGAAACGGAGTTTGATATTCACAATATTAACTCCCTAAGTTAAAAGCTTAAACAGAACAATACTTAAGAAAATTAAAGAGATAAGGGAAGAGTAATATCACTCAAGAATTTTATACTGGTTCACCCCAAAATCCACAGGGCTACGTCCAGTTTCTTGGAAGCACCAAGTTTCCACTATAACTGAGTAAATTACAGTACAAATATTCTTTACACACCTAGCCTCTTCAGGCTCAACACTCAAACAAGTATTCTTTTCTCACCTAGCCTCTTCAGGCCCAACACAGTAAGGAATGAAAGTATGAAAGAGTGGAATAAATATGAAGTATGAAAGACTGCGAATTAATATCAAATGATTGAAAGTGTATTCAATGAAAGAATGAAGAAGTTAATGAAGAGGGTAAATGCTTCTGTGCAGTGTTCTTAATGATATTCAACTTCTTGTCTTCATCTTCATTGTTTGATCTATTTAAAGACTTCAATCAAAAGATCTGTTTAGACACAGCTTCAGAAAGTGTGTTCTTCTGCCTTGCTTGGAAACGTTGAGCTTTGACAAGGTTGTCCAAGAGTACACTTTATTCTGAGCAGTTGTTGTTTCAGAGTATGCAGCAACAGGCTTCTTGTACTTGTAGCAGAGAGCTTTCCTCTTTCAGTGCAACACTCAGTTCACTGTTAGAAAACACTTTTTACTTTGTACTAAAACAGCTAAAAAGTTACTGCTGTGGTACAGATATTGCGTGTTTATTCCTTAAAACCTTGAAACAAACATTCTTTATTCTTTATCCTTTGTGCTATTGTTCAGAGGTCTTCGAGATCCTTAAGGAAGACATCCAATTTGAATAAGGTGACTTGGACTTCATTTCTGACAAACTGACATCATAGCAGTGTTGGAAATTTAGACGGTTGAAAGGCAATCAAAAAATTAGATGGGTGGTCATGCAGTCCAAAACTAGACGGGTGCTAGTGTATTCTAAAAACTAGACGGGTGATCCACTGAGTCTTTTCCAAATAGATGCCTCTTGCCACATCATCAAGTATATTCAGATCTTGACTAAGCGATTACTTGGTCTTTGACTAAATTTCAGATGAGTGGTTTTTAGACGAGTCTAAAAACCGAGCTCTATAAAAAGGTAGATGAGTCATAAAATAGACGAGTGACCTTAAGTCTATTTTCCTGCGCACTTAGGAGATATGTCAGTAATTTCACATGGTTCAATATTATCATACTTAATCTATTTGAAATCATCAAAACTTAGAGAATCTATACATGGAATGTGTCTCAGACTTATGAGGTCTCAACATTCTCCCCTTTTTGATGATGACAAATAATTTTTCTGATTTTATTGAACATTAAAAAAAAATAAGAGAAATTTCCAAACAGATAAAATTGTTCACAGTATGTTATGCTCCCCCTTAGTTTATGCATCAGATAAAAGTTTATTTAGAGCAAAAACAAGGTACCAGAGCAGATAAATAGATTTAATCAAATTATATCAGAGCAAACATAACTTTTGGGACAAAAAGTCAGAAATAAATTTTCTTATTTTTCTATTATATCTCCTCCCCCTTTTGGCATCAATCAAAAAGTAAGAAAAACAAATATTACAGAGAGCCAAAAGAAATACCAAAAAAATATCAATTAATTTCATATAAACAGAGTCAGAAGTGATACAAGTGATAGACATCCATGACTAGTACATTGCATGACTCAAGAAGGAAATGAAAAAGACTAAGACCTAAAAACTAAGAACTAGGGCCTCCTTGGTTTTTGAAGAAAGCTTCCATCATCTTCTGCATTGCTTCCTGCTGAGCTAGAATCTGAGCTTGAAAGGCAGCTTGCTGAGCAATTGCTTCATCCTGTCTTTGGATGACAGTCTACAAACTCAAAGACATTTCATCTAGCCTCTGATGGGCAGCAGGATCATAAGCAACTACTAGAGCAGTAGAATCTGTTGTGGTCAGTGTAGTTGCAGATGTTGATGGAGGAGGTGGATAAGGAGGAGGGGTAGGAGGTAACTCTTCAACAAGAATGTCATCCTCAGGCTGAGGGTCTAGAAAAACACAGGTTGAGAGAGTTGTTAAACAATCATTATTTGGATAGAATTCCTCTAGAAAAGCATGAGCTTGTTCATGATGAAGAGGAGAATCTACTACAGAAAGAAGAAATTCATAAAATCTCCTAATGAGATTTATGTGAGTAAGAGGAGTGGATTCAGGAAGTTTAGCAAAAAGAAGGGGAAAACCATGAAGAATGGAGGGATTGTGTAAATGGAAGGTGAAAAAGGGTAAAGAGCACAGGCTTGGCTACCTCTGATTGGAATGGAGACTTTGTCTTCTTCCTTCAACCCTGAGTTAGAGCCACATCTCCAGTAGATGTCTCTGACTTTCAAAAACTGATGATGAGTCTTAGTGGTCAGAAGCTTCTTCCTGTGCTTGCATTTGTTGTCATTGATCTTGATTAGATAAAATTGTTGATCTCCAGGCAAGTCAATGATCTTTTGCTTTCCTTTCAAAGTCATGGAGTCAGGCATTACTTTGATTTCAGTTGAAGGTTTCATGAAGACATACTGGTTGAAAAGCCATTTTCCTATAGGCTTATGTTTTCTATCCAGCTTTACAAGCTGCCTTTCAGCTTCAAGTGAGGCAATCACATCCAAGTCTTTGCCATTTAGGTAGTTGGATCAAGATTTATCTATGACAGAGAATGGGGTGGTTCTGGAAGATAGGTGATAGGGAGATATAGTGGCTAAGGGGATAGAGTTGTGTCTGGTTTCAGAGAATAAGTCTGGAAAGATTACTCTCAAAGGGACTTGGCACTGGTTTATGATGTGATCAGGGGTTAGTATTTTGGGTGAAGGTGGAGGAGGAGTGGGATTGTCAAAATATGCGAAGTCATTGACATTCTCAAAGAGAAGAGTGTCAGTATGGTGAGATGTTTGTGGTGTGGAAGGTTTTGATGAGTGAGTTTCAGACATGTGAGTTTATGAGATGGTAGGGTTAGGTTCAGAAGTGTGATGGATAGGGTCAGAAACAAAAGTTTGTTGGATAGGTGATGTGTGTAATGGAGTTGGATTTTTGGTGAAGTGGAGTGGGGATTTTTTGTTGTGGTTGAGGTGATGGTGTTTTTTGTAGTGGTGGTTTTGGTGCTCTTTGTGGTGACATAGCAGGTAATATTGATGAAGGTTGTGGAATGGAAGTTGTTGTGGTTATTTGTTGAGGTTGAAAATATGATTCTCTTTGAGGTGAGGGTGATGGTGAGGGAGTAGGAAGTAAGACAATCTTCCTCTTTGCCACAATAGTCCTCTTTTTCTTAGGGATCACAGTCTCTTCTGGTTGAGACTCCCCCTCAGCTTGCACAGCTCTCTTCTTCTTGAAAACTTAGTTACACTAGGTGCATTAGGAACAGAGGCAGCAGCTTGATAAGCAAATTCAGCAATAGGTTCAACAACTTTTGAAGGATTTTCAACAACATTTTGAAACATAGAAGCTTCACCAGCATCTTGAGAAACAGATGTTCCAATAGTTGCTTGAGAAGATGACTCAGCAATCTTAGTATTTTTTTCCCCTGCAGTTGAGGCCTTTCCTCTTCAACAAGCTCCGTAAAAGGTTCAGCCTTAACAGTTGGAATAGAGAGGGATTCTTGAGCGGGTTCGGCAGCAATAGATGATGCTTCTTCAGCAAAAGAGGGTTCAACTATAGGTTCAAGTTGTACCTTCATCAAAGACAGTGTCTTTGAAGTTATCTCTGTGTAGAGATCAGCATGGAAGGCTTTTGTCATATTTTTCAAAGAATTATCCCTAAAGACCCTTGTCATAAGCATGCCATAGGGATATCCACCATTGCATTTTCCTTTCACAGTCTTCTCCATGTGTCTAAAAATTAAATCTATGATATCTATTTTGATTCTTTGGACTAAGTGATAGATAGCAAAGTTTTCTATCTTACTCACATGATCCCTAGAGCCAATTTTAGGTATCACACAGTTAGTTAAAAGTACATGAAGAAATCTTAAGTGTTAGGTAATTTGAATCAAAGTCCTTTGGCTTAGGAACTCCATACAGTACAAGGTTTACAACCATCTCGCCACCTTGATTTTTCATCCAGCTCTTGTCGTACCCCGCTCCTCTCTATGGCACTTGATCACTTCAGCGAGTGACTCATGAGTAATGAAGACATGGTCCTCATCTACATCTCCAGAAATCATGAAGGTTATGTTGTCCTTGGTGACTATAGAGTTTTTCCAGAAATCCCTAACCAAGTAAGGAAAGATATCTTCCATAATTTGGAAGAATGGTAGCCACCCAGCATGAGTAATTTCAGGCTTAACATCCAGTCCTTTGTTCTTCAGCTCAGTGAAATTAGGGACCCTTCCAGGGTTCACTTTCTTCAGTTCTGTTAGAGAAAGTCCAGATTTTTCAGCAAATTCTTCAAGAATGCTTTTGGGTGTCATCGTTTCAGAAGAGAAGGTTTTTAAGGTTTGGAGAGAAACGGTTTCTAGATAATGAAGACGAAGAGAATTCAGAGAGATATTGAGAGCGAGAGATTGTGAGTGGATAGTTTTGAAACGACACGGGCTGCTTTTGTTAAAACGCTTAAGTGCTTTTTACGTTGGGAACAAGGAAAGAGAGTGTTGCCATAAATAGCAATCAATTTTGGGAAGATAGTTGTTAATATAATGAGATATTTTTTAGAAAAGGAGGGAAAATGCAATGTACACGTGCCTGAGTCAGGGTTTAGCACTTGGTGCTTTTAGCCACGTAAATTTTCAGACATATCAGCAAACACTCATTCAGACACATTATGCATATTAAGATTCCTTCTAATAAAAACAAATCGATCTTCACTTAGAGGTTTAGTAAAGATGTCTGCCCACTGATAATCAGTGTTTACAAACTTATTTTCAAAAATACCTTTTTGAACATAATATCTAATAAAATGATGCTTTATTTCTATATGCTTTGCTATAGAATGCTGTATGAGATTCTTAGACAGATTAATAGCACTAGTATTATCACACCAAATAGGTATATTATGCTCAAACATTGAATAATCTTCAAGTTGATATTTTACCCAAAGCAGTTGTGAACAACAACTAGCTGCAGATATATACTCAGCTTCAGCAGTTGATAGAGCAATGGTACTTTGCCTTTTGCTTGACCAAGAAATCATATTTGCTCCAATGAAGTGACATCCCCCACTGGTGTTTTTTCTATCAATTCTATCTCCAGCAAAATCAGCATCACAAAATCCAGCTAACCTGAAATCTTCAGTTTTCTTATATAATAAACCAAGGTTAGTGGTTCCAATTAATATCTGAAAATTCTTTTAACAGCCTTATGACGAGATTCTTTAAGATCTGATTGAAATCTAGCACAAAAACAAACACTGAATTGAATATCAGGTCTGCTAGCAGTTAAGTATAGAAAAGATCCAATCATACCTCGGTAGACAGTTTGATCTACCTTTTTACCTTCCTCATCCTTGTTTAGTATAACTGATGGATGTATAGGAGTACTCATAGGCTTTTAATTTTCCATTTTATACTTTTTCAGAAGCTCCTTGGTGTACTTCTGTTGATGGATATAGATTCCATCACTTGACTGTTTTATTTGAAGACCAAGGAAGAACTTCAATTCTCCCATCATGCTCATCTCAAATTCATTCTGCATCAACTCAAAGAACTCTTTGCAGAGCTTTTCATTAGTAGCACCAAATATAATATCATCAACATAAATCTGTACTACTATGAAATATTTCTTTGAGCATTTCTTGAAAAGTGTAGTGTCTACTTTTCCTCTAATGAAATTATTTTCCATTAGATATGTGCTTAGCCTATCATACCAAGCTCCAGGATCTTGTTTGAGCCCACATAAAGCTTTCTTAAGCTTATAGACATGGTGAGGATTTTAAGAATCCTCAAACCCAGGAGGTTGCTTGACATAAACTTCCTCCTCAATTATTCCATTTATAAATGCACTTTTAAAATCCATTTGATAAAGAGTTATATCATGTTGTGCAGCATATGACATGAGAATTCTAATTGCTTCTAATCTAGCTACAGGTGCAAAGGTTTCAGTGAAATCAATACCTTCCTATTAATTATACCCTTGAGCAACTAGTTTTGCTTTGTTTCTTACCACTTTTCCATCTTCATCCAGTTTGTTTCTAAACACCCATCTGGTTCCAATAACAGTTTTCTCTTTGAGTTTAGAAACTAGAGTCCAAACATCATTTCTCTTGAACTGATTTAGTTCTTCTTGCATAGCTAGAATCCAGCTTTCATCTTGTAAGGCTTCTTCAATCTTTTTGGGTTCCAAATCTGATATGAAGGCCATGTTGTTGTTTTCATTGAAAGAAAATCTGGTTCTAACTCCTTGAGATGGACTTCCAATAATTAGATCTTCTGGATGATAGGTCTTGAATTTCCGATCTTTCTTCAAATTCCGAGTTTCAGACGTATCAGCACTTGTCTGAATATCAAACACGTCTACTTTTGACTTGTCTGAAGATTCTTCCACTGCAAGATTAAGTTCAATACCTGCAACATCATCCTCTAGATCTGATAGTTACCTATCAATCTTCAAACCATCATTAAACTTTACATGAATTGATTCTTCTACAACAGAAGTTCTAGAATTAAAAATTCTAAAAGCTTTAGACTTTTCAAAATATCCAATAAATATGCCTTTATCTACTTTAGAGTCAAATTTATCAAGATGATCTTTTGTATTAAGAATATAACATTCACATCCAAATGCATGAAAATATGATATGTTGGGTTTTTTACCTTTCCACAATTCATAAGGAGTCTTATTTAGGATAGGTCTAATCAGTATTATGTTTTGCACATAACAAGTAGTGTTAATGGCTTCTTCCCAGAAGTACTTAGGAAGATTATTTTCATTAAGCATTGTTCTTCCCATCTCTTGAAGAGATCTGTTCTTTCTCTCAACCACTCCATTTTGCTGTGGAGTTCTAGGTGCAGAGAAATTATGAGAAATACCATTTTCCTCACAACAGTTTGAACTGCTCATTTTCAAATTCTCCCCCATGGTCACTTCTGATAGCAGAGATACAGAAACATTGCTCATTCTGTACTCTTTTACTAAATACTGTAAAGATCTTATAAGACTCATCCTTGTGGGTTAAGAAGAGTACCCAGGTAAATCTAGAATAGTCATCAACTATGCAAAACCATATTTCTTTCCTCCTAGGCTAGCTACATTGACTGGTCCAAACAGATCCATGTGTAACAGTTGTAAAGGTCTAGAGGAGGAGACTTCTTTCTTAGATTTGAAATTTTATTTTACTTGTTTACCTCTCAAACATGCATCACACAAAACATATTTCTTAAAGGAAATATCGGGCAAACCTCTCACGAGGTTATGCTTTTTCAATTTAGAAATTTGTTTCATACTAACATGTCCTAGTTTCTTGTGCCATAGCCACTTTTCATCCTATTTAGACATAAAGCATGTTACACTTTGATCTGAAAGTTCAGACAGGTCAATCTTGTACAGATTGTTTTACCTTTTGGCATAAAAGAGAGTCTTTCCACTACTGTCATTGACTATGCATGCATCCTTAGAAAAGGATACAGAAAATCCGCTATCACATAATTGACTTATGTTAAGCAGATTATGTTTTAACCCTTTCATATATAAAACATCACAGAAAATAGGCAAGGGAAGTTTACCACCAATTTTACCTACACCAACAACTTTTCCTTTCTAGTTGCCACCAAAAGTTACATGTCCACCTTTCTTAGGTTGGAGGTCTAGGAACATAGACCTTTCTCCTGTCATATGTCGGAGCATCCACTGTCCAGGTACCATGACAGGTGTTTCTTTTGTTCTGTTAAGTATGTCTGCAACAGGAATGATCATAGACTTGGGTCCTTTTTTGTTAGTATAAGGAGTTTGTGAAATCTTCCTTCTCTTTTTGTGGATACACTTAGACGTGATATGTCCAGGTTTTCCACAGTATGTGCATACACTTTGTTGATCCTTTATGATGTTCTTGACTAGAATAACCTATACCTTCTTTGTTAAGGGAGTGCCTCTGACTTCCCAAAAGTTTAGTCAGGTTATCTCTACCATTAACAAAATTGGCAAGATCTAAGGTGGGCTCTTCTACTTTCAGTTGAAGTTTACTAACTTCTTTAGAAGATATAGTTTCAACTGAGATCTCAGCTTTAGACTTTTCAGCCTTAAGCATACTATTTTCTTCAGCTAACTTTTCACACTCTTGAGATTTTTGTGTATACTCATTTGAGAGTTTAACATACTGTCTCTTGAGGGATTCGAAAGCTTTAGACATATAGTTGGATTCCTCCAATAGTTCATCATAGGCATCATTCAATTTCTCAAGTTCAGAATGTACCTCAGTTTCTGATTTAGCATCAGTATCTGCCATAAGACAGAGATTTGCTTCAAGCTCCTCTCATTCACTTTCAGTGGAGCTTTCATCAAGATCTTCCCAAGTGGCCATCATTCCCTTATTCTTTTTGTTGAAGAACTTCTTTGGAGGTTGCTTCTTGAGTTGAGGGCATCCTGCTTTGATATGACCAGGCTTCTTGCATTCATAGCATACAATGGCATTTCTGTCATTAGATCCACCATCTTTGTTGTATTTTTCTTTGTTGAAACGCCTGCAAGGTTTGTCCTTTCTGAAGTTTCTTTTCTTCCATAGATTTTTCATCTTTCTGGTGAAAAGAGAAAGTTCGTCATCTTCATCATCAGAATCATCTTCATTTGTTTCCTCGGATTCCTCTAAAGATTCATCAACTTTGAGAGCTTTTGAAGTTGTTCCTCTAGATGATTTCTTGTCAGCTTTAAGGGCAATGAATTTGTTTTTCTTTCCATGGTTTTCTTCAATTAGTTCTTGTTCATGGATTTGAAGAGTACCAAGAAGCTCATCTAGCTTCATTGTTGTTAAGTCCTTGGCCTGGGGCACAGCAGTTACAAGTGGTCTCCATTGTTTTGGAAGACTTTTGAGAAACTTCTGAATGTGTTCCTCGGTCTTGTAAACTTTTCCCAGAGATTGCAATCCATTGGTTATGGTTTGAAATCTTCCATACATTTGGCCAATAGTCTCTCCTTCTTCCATTTTGAACATTTCATATTTCCTGACCAACATGCTGACTTTGGTCTCTTTGACTTTGCTGGTTCCTTCATAAGCAATAGCTAGTGAATCCCACATTTCTTTTGCAGATTCACAAGCACAAACTTTTTCAAAGTCTTCTCTTCTCAAAGCAGACATGATTGCTATCTAGCTTTAGCATTGAACTGCCATTTTGTTTTTTGATCAGAGGTCATATTTGCTTTAGGAACTACTGCTCCTGCTTCATCTTTAGGAATAAAAGGACCTTCTTCAATTATATCCCAAAGATCACAGGTAGTGGATTGTAAAAACCACTTCATCTTTTCTTCCCAGTATATGTAGTCCTCTCCATTGAAGTAAGGAGGTCTCGACATTGAGAATCCTTCTCCAGCATGGTTGTCACTTGTATTAGCTTCTCCTGCCATTTCCAAGATCTTTTCCTCTACAATGTTAAGTGCTCAACCCAGAGGCTGAGCTCTGATACCAACTGAAATAACCAAAGTTAACACAAGAAGGGGGGTTGAATTGTGTTTACCAACTTTTTCGATTACTTTAAAAAGATTTTCGTAGGCACAACAAATAGAACTTAGATAATAGAAAATTAGATGAGTAATACGTCTAATATTAAGACAGAACACACCAGCAGACAGAGAAGGGTAAAACAGAGTTTGATATTCACAATATTAACTCCCCAAGTTAAAAGCTTAAACAGAACAATACTTAAGCAAATTAAAGAGATAAGGGAAGAGGAATATCACTCAAGAGTTTTATACTAGTTCACCGCAAAATCCTTAGGGCTACGTCCAATTTCTTGGCAGCACCAAGTTTCCACTATAACTGAGTAAATTATAGTACAAGTATTCTTTACACACCTAGCCTCTTCAGGCTCAATACTCAAACAAGTATTATTTTCTCACCTAGCCTCTTCAGGCTCAACACAGTATGGAATGAAAAGGTTTTGTGTAATTAATACAACTTACAAGTCTTTCAGATCAAACTCAAAGAGTGGAATAAATATGAAGTATGAAAGACTGCGAATTAATATCAAATGATTGAAAGTGTATTCAATGAAAGAATGAAGAAGTTAATGAAGAGAGTAAATGCTTCTGAGCAGTGTTCTTAATGATATTCAACTTCTTATCTTCATCTTTATTGTTTGATCTATCTAAAGACTTCAATCAAAAGATCCGTTTAGACACAGCTTCAGAAAGTGTGTTCTTCTGATTTGAGCTTCTGAGACACCATTAATGCCAAATAGTCGTTATGTATAAACTTTAAATTCTTGGGAAAGTTGAGCTTTGACAAGGTTGTCCAAGAGTACACTTTATTCTGAGCAGCTATTGTTTCAGAGTATGCAGCAGCAGGCTTCTTGTACTTGTAGCAGAGAGCATTCCTCTTTCAGTGAAACACTCAGTTCACTATCAAAAAGCATTTTTTTACTTTGTACTAAAACAGCTAAAAAGTTACTGCTATGGTATAGAGATTGCGTGTTTATTCCTTAAAACCTTGAAACAAACGTTCTTTATTCTTTATCCTTTATGCTATTGTCCAGAGGTCTTCGAGATCCTTAAGGAAGACATCTAATTTGAATAAGGTGACTTGGACTTCATTTCTGACAAACTGACATCATAGCAGTGTTGGAAATTTAGACGAGTGAAAGGCAATCCAAAAATTAGACGGGTGGTCATGCAGTCCAAAACTAGACGGGTGCTAGTGTATTCCAAAAACTAGACGGGTGATCCAGCGAGTCTTTTCCAGACAGATGCTTCTTACCATGTCATCAAGCATATCCAGATCTTGACTGAGCGTTTACTTGGTCTTTGACTAAATTTCAAGCGAGCGGTTTTTAGACGAGTCTAAAAACTGAGCTCTATAAAATGGTAGACGAGTCATAAAATAGACAAGTGACCTTAAGTCTATTTTCCTGTACACTTATTAGATATGTCAGTAATTTCACATGGTTCAATATTACCATACTTAATCTATTTGGAATCATCAAAACTTAAAGAATCTACACATGGAATGTGTCTCAGATTTATGAGGTCTCAACAGTAGAAAGGAAACATAGACACATCCTAGTAATAGCAAGAGCCATTAGATTCCATTGAAAACTTCTCATTCAGTTTTGGGGAGAATGTATCCTTACTGCTACACATCTCATTAATAGACTTCCTTCCAAAGTTATAGACAACAAAACACCTTATGAGATTTTGTTTGGCAAACAACCAAGCTATGATCACTTGAGAGTTTTTGGATGTTTAGCTTATGTTTTAAAAACTAGGAAGGAAGGGAAATTTTATGAGAGGGGGAGAACCTGTGTTTTTATAGGCTATCCTACTGGTCAGAAAGGATGCAGGGTTTACGACACCAAGACTAAGGAAATTCTTGTATCTAGAGATGTTATTTTTATTGAAGATCAGTTTCCTTTTCAAACCAAGCACAATACTAATAATTTCAATGATAAGCATGACAGTATTTGGGAAGACAATCCAGAACTTCCCTTTAATCATTCCCATAAAGTTGAGTAGGAAACTGAACTAGGTAACCAGGATCATAATTCTGTTGACACAGTAGATATGACAGAAAATAGTAATGATAATGTAAGGGAACAAAATCAGTTAAGACACGGTGAGAGAATTAGACAACTACCTAGGCACTTAAGTGATTATAAAATCAATTTGCCCTCTTCTATTACTGCTTCCAATTCCAATTGTTTCTCAGGTAATACTATGAAGTATCCCATTTCCAATTATGTTTCTTACTCTAAACTGTCATCTTCACATCAAGCTTTCTTAACTACCATCTCTTCAAGAGATGAGCCAAAGACTTTTAAACAGGCTGTTACACAAAAGCACTGGAGGGATGCAATGCAAAAGGAGATTGAAGTCTTGGAGAACAATGGAACTTGGACCTTAGAATCACTTCCAGCAGGCAAAAATACAGTAGACTCAAAGTGGATCTACAAGATAAAGTTCAAGCCAAATGGTGATGTAGAAAGATATAAGGTAAGGTTGGTTGCAAGAGGCTTCACTCAAATAGAAGGAGAGGACTTTCATGAAACATTTGCACCAGTTTCTAAGTTGGTTACCATAGGGTTCTTGTTAACCATAACTGCTAACAAAGGATGGATTGTACATCAACTAGATGTAAACACCGCCTTCCTACATGGAGACTTGGATGAGGAGATTTATATGCAAATACCATAAGGATTTACAGGAGAAGGAAACACTCGGGTTTGCAAACTGAAGAAGTCCCTATATGGCTTGAAACAAGCCTCAAGAAACTGGTACCAGAAGTTCACAGCTGCCCTCAACAACATTGGCTTCTCTTAGTCAAAAGCAGATCACTCCTTGTTCATTTACAAAGCAGGAAAGGTTTTCTTCACAGCCTTAATCTATGTGGATGATGTTATCCTAGCAGGAAACAACACTGAATTCATGGCAGAAGTGAAGAAATACCTAGATCAGACATTCAGCATCAAAGACTTAGGAATTCTAAAGTACTTCCTAGGCATTGAAGTTGCAAGGTCACCAGAAGGCATTGTATTAAGCCAAAGAAAATACACTTTGGATATCCTTCATGAAACCAAAATGGAAAATAGCAGGCCAAGCAAGTTCCCTATGGAACAAAACTGTAATCTGAGAATCAATGAGGAAGATCCAGATGCAGATGTACCAAGATTCAGAAGGCTTCTAGGAAAATTGTTGTACCTAACTATTACAAGGCCAGACATCACATATACCGTGAATACTGTGTCAATACATGACAGCTCCTAAGCAGGTCCACATGGATGCAGTGGAAAGAATTCTTAGATACTTAAAGACAACTCATGGTCAAGGGATTTTGCTGTCTAGCAGGAATGATTTGAAGCTACAAGATGATGAGTGTGAGTACACCTCATATTTCTTTATCATATTGCATGCATTTTCATGTAGTTTAGGCATTTTTAATTTGATTTTTGTTAGTTTTTACCTTGGAATGAGTAAGGCGGTTTTGTGGTGTTGTTGTACAGGAATTGAAGATTAAAATGTTCAAGATCAACCATGATGGAGCTTGCATGAAGATGGAGCTTGAAACGTAAGAAAAATGAGCTAAACAGAGTCCATCACGGCCTAACCATGACAGCCATCACGGCCATTATCGAGCAAGGCTGAAAAGAAAAGAACGAAAAAGTCATAACCTGTCACGGCTAGGCCGTGATGGCCATCACGGCCGTGACAGGCTATCAGTGCCAAGTTTTTCAAGACAAAATCTGTCACGGCCTGACGCGCAATATCTGGAATTTTAAAACCTAATTTTATATGATTTTGTAATTACTTGGAATTCAAGTTACCCTACTCTATAAATAGGGAAATTAGGCTCGAAAATAGGGACCTCTTAACTGCTATCCATAGGCAAAACTTAGGATTTGTCTTCTTCTCAATCTCTTCTCTTCTCTAGGATTTTCTTTTTATGCTATTGTTAATCAAGATTGCTATGATCATGACAATGCTTAAGTAGTAGTCTTATTTCTAGGAATTGGGGCTATGCCGAAGATTTGTTTATGGTGATGAATTGACGTTTGGTTTCTTGTTAATTTCAATTTTGCTTTCGATTTGATTCCTATTGCTTTAATTACTCGCAAATTCGGTGGCCACTTATTTGCTTGTCGTAGATACTCTAAGGAGGAACCTAGCGGTGAACTTAGGTATTGGATCTATAGGGATTGAACTTAGGACTTAAATCACGAGAGTTAGAAGCGGTCCTTCGAGGGTTCACGAATTGTCACAAAGCTTAAAGGGTTCGATTTAAATTCAATTACCACGAGAGTAGGGGTTGGTTTAATTGGGCAAGGTTCTTGTATCCCGAGAGGGAACATTAACTTATTTAGGATAAATTCGCCTTCAAAGCAAATTTCGATAATTAACAAGAGGGGTAGTCAATTTAGTAACATGAACAGTCTTGTTGATAACCCAATTCCTGGGAATCCCTTTTGATATTTTGAAATCTAATATTTGATCTACTTTCCTATTTTGTTCTTGATTTCGTTTTAATTGCAACTTTAAATTTGATTTGCTACTTAATTCAAAAACCAAATCTTTTCCAAATCTTTATCTTTTATAGTCCATTTTAATTGATTTAGTAATTTATTGTTATTTGAGATCACGGTCTTTGTGGGATCGATCTTTTTTATTACTTGACGACGAAGCCGTGCACTTGCGGATTCGTGACCCATCAAGTTTTTTTTGTGCCGTTACCGGGGACTGTGTTTTCTTGAATTTCAATTTAATTTTAAAATTGATTTTTGTGGACATTTTTTTTATTTAATTCTTTCTTTTTTTTCTTTTTCTAGAGCATCTACCTCTCTCTTTGCAAGAATTTTTCTCTCTCATGCGAAGATCCCAAAGTCTTGGAAATCTTGTTGAAGTTGACCCCGAGATCGAAAGGACCTTTCGTAGATGTGGGAGACTACAAAGACAAGGAGAGAGAGAGGTTGATTCCCATTCCACTAATGGCGAATCTACCGGATACCAAACCACTAAAGGACTACGCAGCCCCAAATGCCAGGGGTTTGCGAACTGGGATCGCTAGGCCATAAATTGAGGCGGAGAAATACACTATCCCGCCTATGTTAATTGGCATGATTAGGCAACATCAATTTGGAGGATTACCCTCGGAGGACCCTACTGATCATGTGGAGACATTCTTGGAGTTCACCGATGCAATAAGAATTCATGGTACCCCGATTGATGCTATTCGCTTGAGGTTATTCCCCTCCTCTCTGACTGGAAAGGCAAAAGCTTGGTTGAAGCAAGTGCCCGCTAATACCTTGTCAACTTGGGACCAACTAGAGCAGGCATTCCTGGAAAAATTCTTCCCTCCATCCAAGACTGCTTACCTACGAACTCAGATCACCGGCTTCTTCCAAAAAGATGGAGAATGCTTATCCGAAGCTTGGGATCGTTACAAAGGATTGCTGGAGTCTTGCCCACATCATGGGCTCGAGAGGTGGTTGTTATTGCATACCTTCTACAACGGATTGGATTACTCTTCGAAGGTGTCACTTGACTCCGTAGCTGGTGGAGCCTTTATGAATAGACCACTGACTGAAGCGTTCAATATCATTGAAAACGTAGCTACCAACTATCACTAATGGGGTTCGGAAAGAGGTAATAACCCAAAAAAGATTTTGCGGTGTAAGTTTGAAATGAATAGCACCGATCTAATTATGTCTAAAATTGACTCATTGAATAAACGCTTTGATAAGCTTGAAAAGGCTAATGTGAGTTCAACAGGTGCTACTAATGTTGTTTGTGAGATTTGTGGAATGCAGGGACATGATATAATGGAGTGCCCACATGGTATTGCCCCTGGATCCGGTGCTTCGGGGGAACAAGTGAACTCTTGTCACAATTTCTATGACACGAACCCGAAGTTGCCAAACTATGTTCCCCCAAATTCTTACAACCAAGGAAAGAAGAATAGCCCTTATCTTTCCTATGGGAACTACAACAACACGTTGAACCACGAATTCCAGGAAGGCCAAGGTAATAGGAAACCCGCATCGGGGTATCCTCAGGTACAGAAGTCTAAACTTGAGTCTCTTTTGAAAAATTTTGTTGAAACTCAAACAAAGCAAAATGAAGAGTTTAGGCAATAAGGTAGGGCAGTCAATGAGGAAATAAAAGAGTTAACATCTAAGGTAGACAACTTAGCCATCCATAACAAGAGGTTAGAAACTCAGATTGCCCAACAAGCTAGTACATATTCTAGAACAAAGGGTACGTTTCCAGGACAACCCGAAGTTAATCCCAATGAGCACTGTAATGCTATATACTTGAGGGATGATAAGCTTGGGGTAGTTGAAAAGGATGTGGAATGTGAGGAGTACATGAGTGAACATGAAGAGATAGAGCCAAAGTATGTCCCTCCACCACCTTACCAACCCCCAATACCATTCCCACAAAGGTTGGTCAAGAAAATGCAAGTAGAAAAAGAAACTAAGAGCTTAATTAAGGAGCGTGATGCCGTGATAAAAACTAATATGCCTCCTAAACTAAAAGATCCAGGAAGTTTCTCTATTGCTTGCTCAATTGGAGAATTAAAAATAGACCAAGCCTTATGTGACTTAGGGGCTAGTGCGAGTTTGATGCCGCTTACTATCTTTGAGAGGTTAGAAACCAAGTTATTGAGTCCATCCAAGTCCTCTTTACAATTTGTGGATCGATCAACTAAAACCCCTTTAAGCATATTAGAGAATGTCCCCATACAGGTAGGGAAATTTTTCATTCTACTGATTTCATGGTGTTGGACATGAATGCGAATTCTAAATTCCCTATTATTCTAGGAAGGTCATTCTTGGTCACAGCTGGAGCAATAATAGATGTAAAAAATGGTAAGCTCTCCTTGAATGTAGAGGAAGGTAGGGTGGATTTTGATTTGATTAACTCTTATAACAACCCTCCTTTTGAGAGTCATGTGTGCAGGATTAAGATAATGCCTCCAGAGGTAAAGGAAGAGCTTAACATGGAAGCAACTCCCAAACTTTGCATGACAAATGATGAACCAAATAAAGATGAACCAGGAGTTGATCAACATGTGAAGTTAAAACTTCCCCCGGAAGGAAGTAAGGCCGTGAAAATCAGAGTGAAAATAGCAAAGCGAAAGCGCAATTGGCCATGTGAACAAAATAGGCTCTTTGGTGGACTTCCTTGGAAGAGAGGCGTTCTTGCACTTCCAAGCCCAGCTGATCCCGGTTGATCGAAGGGAGTATGGTCAAGCTTAAGAACGTAAATAAGCGCTTCTTGGGAGGCAACCCAAGTTTTCTTTCCCTATTCAATTTGTTTTTGAATTTTGTCTTTGAATAATTTGAGAAGATTAAGAGAAGAAAGATCACTAATTGATGGTTTTGGCAAGTATTTTCAGGTTATGAAGGCAGGAAGAGCAAAATGGCATGGAAAGATGAAGATCGGAAAGGAACACGGCCCAGTCGTGAGAGGCCAGCTCCTATAGACTCGAATTGATCACGGCCCGGTCATGATATATATCACGCCCATGATGGGGACTTGCTTGACACCAGAACTGGTCACAGCCTGCCGTGATGAACGTCACGGTCGTGCCATGTCTTCCAGCAGCTCTTTGACTGGCATGTGAGCCAGCACCCTCCACCACCTCGGTGAGTTGTTCCATTTTTCTCCTCTCTCCGACTTGATTATTTACATTGGGGACAATGTAAGTTTTTAACCTTGGGGTAGGGGCATTTTTGCATTTTTCATGTTGCATTCATATAGGTGTAATTTTGCATAATCACATGATTAGATTGCCCCTTGCTTAGAGTATGCATCCAATTGTGAGAACTTTATGCCAAATGAATTGAGACAGTGAATTTTTGAACCCAATTTTTGTATTCTTGTGATAGGCTAAAAATAAAAATGCTTGAGATGATCTTCTAATAGTTGATAATTAGCGTGTGGTTCCTTAGATTTGTGTTTCTCATTGATTTTAAACTACTAAATGTGAGATTTTTTGAGCCTAAAAGGGGTACTCACTAGATCTACTCCATTCTTTGTGATTGAGTGTTTTATTCCTCTTGGATTGTGTTCTCTAGAACTTGACTTGAAACTGTTTTGAAACGTAAAAATTTTTGAAAACATGTTTGAAAATGATTGAGGCACTAGGTGTTTTTCTGGCCTTCTGAGCTTTGACCGACTAAATGCTACCCCTTAGTTGCCTATTTTTGAGCCTAATAGAATAAAATGCTTTTCTTGGTACCTTGATTTATTTTGATGAATGATGCTTGGTATGGTACCTTTTAAAGTATTGCAAAATAGGTAAAAATGTGGTTTGAAAAATAAATTGTGGGATGAAAATGTTAGAAAAATATTTCTCTTAAGTTGGAAATCTCCCCTTCTCCAAATTGAAAAAAATAAAATAAACAAAAAAAAATTGGAGAAGAGGATGAGAAATAGAAAGTGAGAAATAAAAAAAGTGAATGAAAGATCAAAAAGGTATTTTAGAAGGTTGTCATGCTTTGTATTGTTTGATATTTTGTTTAGCCTTCTTGAATTTTCCCACGGCCCCATTACAACCAAAATAAAAGACCTCTTGATTCTTATGTGTTTTCATTAATAAAGTAGAGATTTGGTTAATAATCAAGCTTATGGTAGAATACCTTCCTTGAGGAAATTGAGCGAATTGTCATATACCATTAAACACTTGAGTGAGGTGAGAAGACTGCCCGAATTAGTGAGAGATATGAATTTAGGGAACCTAAGCTTATAATTGGAATTGAAATTGATTGTCTCTTCGGTACTTATTTGGATGTTCCTATTACTTGGATTTATTACTCGGGTTCTTGGTTCACTGTCCATGCTCTGATTGTTTATCTTGTCTGGCCTTGGTTATTGCTTGAGGACGAGCAAAATCTTAAGCTTGGGGTAGTTTGATGAGTGTGATTACACCTCATATTTCTTTATCATATTGCATGCATTTTCATGTAGTTTAGGCGTTTTTAATTTGATTTTTGTTAGTTTTTACCTTGGAACGGGTAAGGCGGTTTTGTGGTGTTGTTGTGCAGGAAAAGAAAAGAACGAGAAAGTCAGAACCTGTCACGGCCAGGCCGTGATGGCCATCACGGCCGTGACATGCCATCAGTGCCAAGTTTTCCAAGACAGAATCTGTCACGGTCGTGACATGCCATCAGTGCCAAGTTTTCCAAGACAGAATCTGTCACGGCCTGGCCGTGATAGGCATCACGGTCGTGACGTGCAATATCTGGAATTTTAAAACCTGATTTAATCTGATTTTGTAATTGCTTGGGATTCAAGTTACCCTACTCTATAAATAGGGCAATTAGGCTCGAAAATAAGGACCTCTTAACTGCTATCCATAGGCAAAACTTAGGATTTCTCTTCTTCTCAATATCTTATCTTCTATAAGGTTTTCTTTTTATGCTATTGTTAATCAAGATTGCTATGATCATGACAATGCTTGAGTAGTAGTCTTATTTCTAGGAATTGGGGCTATGCCCAAGATTTGTTTATGGTGATGAATTGAAGTTTGGTTTCTTGTTAATTTCAATTTTGCTTTCGATTTGATTCATATTGCTTTAATTACTCGCAAATTCGGTGGCCACTTATTTGCTTGTCGTAGATACTCTAAGGAGGAACCTAGCGGTGAATTTAGGTATTGGATCTATAGGGATTGAACTTAGGACTTAAATCACGAGAGTTAGAAGCGGTCCTTCGAGGGTTCACGAATTGTCACAAAGCTTAAAGAGTTCAATTTAAATTCAATTACCACGAGAGTAGGGGTTGGTTTAATTGCGCACGGTTCTTGTATCCCGAGAGGGAACATTAACTTATTTAGGATAAATTCGCCTTCAAAGCAAATTTCAATAATTAACAAGAGGGGTAGTCAATTTAGTAACATGAACAGTCTTGTTGATAACCCAATTCCTGGGAATCCGTTTTGATATTTTGAAACCTCATATTTGATCTACTTTCCTATTTTGTTCTTGATTTCGTTTTAATTGTAACTTTAAATTTGATTTGCTACTTAATTCAAAAACCAAATCTTTTCCAAATCTTTATCTTTTATAGTCCATTTTAATTGATTTAGTAATTAATTGTTATTTGAGATCACGGTCTTTGTGGGATCGATCTTTTTTATTACTTGACGACGAAGCCGTGCACTTGCGGATTCGTGACCCATCAAGTTTTTTTTGGCGTCGTTACCGGGGACTGTGTTTTCTTGAATTTCAATTTAATTTTTAAATTGATTTTTCTGGACATTTTTTTATTTAATTCTTTCTTTTTTTCTTTTTCTAGAGTATCTACCTCTCTCTTTGCAAGAATTTTTCTCTCTTATGCGAAGATCCCAAAGTCTTGGAAATCTTGTTGAAGTTGACCCCGAGATCGAAAGGACCTTTCGTAGATGTGGGAGACTATAAAGACAAGGAGAGAGAGAGGTTGATTCCCATTCCACTCGTGGCGAATCTACCGGATACCAAACCACTAAAGGACTACGCAACCCCAAATGCTAGGGGTTTGCAAACTGGGATCGCTAGGCCATAAATTTAGGCGGAGAAATACACTATCCCACCTTTGTTAATTGGCATGATTAGGCAACATCAATTTGGAGGATTACCCTCGGAGGACCCTACTGATCATGTGGAGACATTCTTGGAGTTCACCGATGCAATAAGAATTCATGGTACCCCGATTGATGCTATTCCCTTGAGGTTATTCCCCTCCTCTCTGACTGGAAAGGCAAAAGCTTGGTTGAAGCAAGTGCCCGCTAATACCTTGTCAACTTGGGACCAACTGGAGCAGGCATTCCTGGAAAAATTCTTCCCTCCATCCAAGACTGTTTACCTACGAACTCAGATCACCGGCTTCTTCCAAAAAGATGGAGAATGCTTATCCGAAGCTTGGGATCGTTACAAAGGATTGCTGGAGTCTTGCCCACATCATGGGCTCGAGAGGTGGTTGTTAGTTCATACCTTCTACAACGGATTGGTTTACTCTTCGAAGGTGTCACTTGACTCCGTAGCTGGTGGAGGCTTTATGAATAGACCACTGACTGAAGCGTTCAATATCATTGAAAACGTAGCTACCAACTATCACTAATGGGGTTCGGAAAGAGGTAATAACCCAAAAAAGATTTCGGGGTGTAAGTTTGAAATGAATAGCACTGATCTAATTATGTCTAAAATTGACTCATTGAATAAACGCTTTGATAAGCTTGAAAAGGCTAGTGTGAGTTCAACAGGTGCTACTAATGTTGTTTGTGAGATTTGTGGAATGCAGGGACATGATATAATGGAGTGCCCACATGGTATTGCCCCTGGATCCGGTGCTTCGGGGGAACAAGTGAACTCTTGTCACAATTTCTATGACACGAACCCGAAGTTGCCAAACTATGTTCCCCCAAATTCTTACAACCAAGGAAGGAAGAATAGCCCTTATCTCTCCTATGGGAACTACAACAACACGTTGAACCACGAATTCCAGGAAGGCCAAGGTAATAGGAAACCCGCATCGGGGTATCCTCAGGTACAGAAGTCTAAACTTGAGTCTCTTTTGAAAAATTTTGTTGAAACTCAAACAAAGCAAAATGAAGAGTTTAGGCAATAAGGTAGGGCAGTCAATGAGGAAATAAAAGAGTTAACATCTAAGGTAGACAACTTAGCCATCCATAACAAGATGTTAGAAACTCAGATTGCCCAACAAGCTAGTACATATTCTAGAACTAAGGGTACGTTTCCAGGACAACCCGAAGTTAATCCCAATGAGCACTGTAATGCTATATACTTGAGGGATGATAAGCTTGGGGTAGTTGAAAAGGATGTGGAATGTGAGGAGTACATGAGTGAACATGAAGAGATAGAGCCAAAGTATGTCCCTCCACCACCTTACCAACCCCCAATACCATTCCCATAAAGGTTGGTCAAGAAAATGCAAGTAGAAAAAGAAACTAAGAGCTTAATTAAGGAGCGTGATGCCGTGATAAAAACTAATATGCCTCCTAAACTAAAAGATCCAGGAAGTTTCTCTATTGCTTGCTCAATTGGAGAATTAAAAATAGACCAAGCCTTATGTGACTTAGGGGCTAGTGCGAGTTTGATGCCGCTTACTATCTTTGAGAGGTTATGAACTAAGTTATTGAGTCCTTCCAAGTCCTCTTTACAATTTGTGGATCGATCAACTAAAACCCCTTTAAGCATACTAGAGAATGTCCCCATACAAGTAGGGAAATTTTTCATTCCTACTGATTTCATGGTGTTGGACATGAACGCGAATTCTAAATTCCCTATTATTCTAGGAAGGTCATTCTTGGCCACAGCTGGAGCAATAATAGATGTAAAAAATGGTAAGCTCTCCTTGAATGTAGAGGAAGGTAAGGTGGATTTTGATTTGATTAACTCTTATAACAACCCTCCTTTTGAGAGTCATGTGTGCAGGATTAAGATAATGCCTCCAGAGGTAAAGGAAGAGCTTAACATGGAAGCAACTCCCAAACTTTGCATGACAAATGATGCACCAAATAAAGATGAACCAGGAGTTGCTCAACATGTGAAGTTAAAACTTCCCCCGGAAGGAAGTAAGGCCATGAAAATCAGAGTGAAAATAGCAAAGCGAAAGCGCAATTGGCCATGTGAACAAAATAGGCTCTTTGGTGGACTTCCTTGGAAGAGAGGCGTTCTTGCACTTCCAAGCCCAGCTGATCCAGGTTGATCGAAGGGAGTATGGTCAAGCTTAAGAACGTAAATAAGCGCTTCTTGGGAGGCAACCCAAGTTTTCTTTCCCTTTTCAATTTGTTTTTGAATTTTGTCTTTGAATAATTTGAGAAGATTAATAGAAGAAAGATCACTAATTGATGGTTTTGGCAAGTATTTTCAGGTTATGAAGGCAGGAAGAGCAAAAAGGAATGGAAAGATGAAGATCAGAAAGGAACACGGCCCAGTCGTGAGAGGCCAGCTCCTATAGACCCGAATTGATCACGGCCCGGTCATGATATATATCACGCCCATGATGGGGACTTGCTTGACACCAGAACTGGTCACGGCCTGCCCGTGATGAACGTCACGGTCGTGCCATGTCTTCCAGCAGCTCTTTGACTGGCATGTGAGCCAGCACCCTCCACCACCTCGGTGAGTTGTTCCATTTTTCTCCTCTCTCCGACTTGATTATTTACATTGGGGACAATGTAAGTTTTTAACCTTGGGGTAGGGGCATTTTTGCATTTTTCATGTTGCATTCATATAGGTGTAGTTTTCAATTAATCACATGATTAGATTGCCCCTTGCTTAGAGTATGCATCCAATTGTGAGAACTTTATGCCAAATGAATTGAGACAGTGAATTTTTGAACCCAATTTTTGTATTCTTGTGATAGGCTAAAAATAAAAATGCTTGAGATGATCTTCTGATAGTTGATAATTAGCATGTGGTTCCTTAGATTTGTGTTTCTCATTGATTTTAAACTACTAAATGTGAGATTTTTTGAGCCTAAAAGGGGTACTCACTAGATCTACTCCATTCTTTGTGATTGAGTGTTTTATTCCTCTTGGATTGTGTTCTCTAGAACTTGACTTGAAACTATTTTGAAACGTAAAAATTTTTGAAAACATGTTTGAAAATGATTGAGGCACTAGGTATTTTTCTGGCCTTCTGAGCTTTGACCGACTAAATGCTACCCCTTAGTTGCCTAATTTTGAGCCTAATAGAATAAAATGCTTTTCTTGGTACCTTGATTTATTTTGATGAATGATGTTTGGTATGACACCTTTTAAAGTATTGCAAAATAGGTAAAAAGGTGGTTTGAAAAATAAATTGTGGGATGAAAAAGTTAGAAAAGTATTTCTCTTTATTTGGAAATCTCCCCTTCTCCAAATTGAAAAAAATAAAATAAACAAAAAAAAATGGAGAAGAGGATGAGAAATAGAAAGTGAGAAATAAAAAGGAGGGGGGGGGGGGGGGGGGAGAAAGATCGGTGGAAAAGTGAATGAAAGATCAAAAAGGTATTTTAGAAGGTTGTCATGCTTTGTATTGTTTGATATTTTGTTTAGCCTTCTTGAATTTTCCCACGGCCCCATTACAACCAAAATAAAAGACCTCTTGATTCTTATGTGTTTTCATTAATAAAGTAGAGATTTGGTTAATAATCAAGCTTATGGTAGAATACCTTCCTTGAGGAAATTGAGCGAATTGTCATATACCCTTAAACACTTGAGTGAGGTGAGAAGACTACCCGAATTAGTGAGAGATATGAATTTAGGGATACTAAGCTTATAATTGGACTTGAAATTGATTGTCTCTTGGGTATTTATTTGGATGTTCCTATTACTTGGATTTATTACTCGGGTTCTTGGTTCACTGTCCATGCTCTGATTGTTTATCTTGTCTGGCCTTGGTTATTGCTTGAGGACGAGCAAAATCTTAAGCTTGGGGTAGTTTGATGAGTGTGATTACACCTCATATTTCTTTATCATATTGCATGCATTTTCATGTAATTTAGGCGTTTTTAATTTGATTTTTGTTAGTTTTTACCATGGAACGGGTAATGCGGTTTTGTGGTGTTGTTGTGCAGGAAAAGAAAAGAAAGAGAAAGTCAGAACCTGTCACGGCCAGGCCGTGATGGCCATCACGGCCGTGACATGCCATCAGTGCCAAGATTTCCAAGACAGAATCTGTCACGGCCTGGCCGTGATAGGCATCACGGTCGTGACGTGCAATATCTGGAATTTTAAAACCTGATTTAATCTGATTTTGTAATTGCTTGGGATTCAAGTTACCCTACTCTATAAATAGGGTAATTAGGCTCGAAAATAAGGACCTCTTAACTGCTATCCATAGGCAAAACTTAGGATTTCTCTTCTTCTCAATATCTTCTCTTCTCTAAGGTTTTCATTTTATGCTATTGTTAATCAAGATTGCTATGATCATGACAATGCTTGAGTAGTAGTCTTATTTCTAGGAATTGGGGCTATGCCTAAGATTTGTTTATGGTGATGAATTGAAGTTTCGTTTCTTGTTAATTTTAATTTTGCTTTCGATTTGATTCCTATTGCTTTAATTACTCGCAAATTCGGTGGCCACTTATTTGCTTGTCGTAGATACTCTAAGGAGGAACCTAGCGGTGAACTTAGGTATTGGATCTATAGGGATTGAACTTAGGACTTAAATCACGAGAGTTAGAAGCGGTCCTTCAAGGGTTCACGAATTGTCACAAAGCTTAAAGGGTTCGATTTAAATTCAATTACCACGAGAGTAGGGGTTGGTTTAATTGGGCACGGTTCTTGTATCACGAGAGGGAACATTAACTTATTTAGGATAAATTCGCCTTCAAAGCAAATTTCGATAATTAACAAGAGGGGTAGTCAATTTAGTAACATGAACAGTCTTGTTGATAACCCAATTCCTGGGAATCCGTTTTGATATTTTGAAACCTCAGATTTGATCTACTTTCCTATTTTGTTCTTGATTTCGTTTTAATTGCAACTTTAAATTTGATTTGCTACTTAATTCAAAAACCAAATTTTTTCCAAATCTTTATCTTTTATAGTCCATTTTAATTGATTTAGTAATTAATTGTTATTTGAGATCACGGTCTTTGTGGGATCGATCTTTTTTATTACTTGACGATGAAGCCGTGCACTTGCGGATTCGTGACCCATCAAGTTTTTTTGGCGCCGTTACCGGGGACTGTGTTTTCTTTAATTTCAATTTAATTTTTTAATTGATTTTTCTGGACATTTTTTTTATTTAATTCTTTTTTTTTTTTTTCTAGAGTATTTAACTCTCTCTTTGCAAGAATTTTTCTCTCTTATGCGAAGATCCCAAAGTCTTGGAAATCTTGTTGAAGTTGACCCCGAGATCGAAAGGACCTTTCGTAGATGTGGGAGACTATAAAGACAAGGAGAGAGAGAGGTTGATTCCCATTCCACTCATGGCGAATCTACCGGATACCAAACCACTAAAGGACTACGCAGCCCCAAATGCTAGGGGTTTGCAAACTGGGATCGCTAGGCCATAAATTGAGGCGGAGAAATACACTATCCCGCCTATGTTAATTAGCATGATTAGGCAACATCAATTTGGAGGATTACCCTCGGAGGACCCTACTGATCATGTGGAGACATTCTTGGAGTTCACCGATGCAAGAAGAATTCATGGTACCCCGATTGATGCTATTCCATTGAGGTTATTCCCCTCCTCTCTGACTGGAAAGGCAAAAGCTTGGTTGAAGCAAGTGCCCGCTAATACCTTGTCAACTTGGGATCAACTGGAGCAGGCATTCCTGGAAAAATTCTTCCCTCCATCCAAGACTCCTTACCTACGAACTCAGATCACCGGCTTCTTCCAAAAAGATGGAGAATGCTTATCCGAAGCTTGGGATCGTTACAAAGGATTGCTGGAGTCTTGCCCACATCATGGGCTCGAGAGGTGGTTGTTAGTTCATACCTTCTACAACGGATTGGATTACTCTTCGAAGGTGTCACTTGACTCCGTAGCTGGTGGAGCCTTTATGAATAGACCACTGACTGAAGCGTTCATTATCATTGAAAACGTAGCTACCAACTATCACTAATGGGGTTCGGAAAGAGGTAATAACCCAAAAAAGATTTCGGTGTGTAAGTTTGAAATGAATAGCACTGATCTAATTATGTCTAAAATTGACTCATTGAATAAACGCTTTGATAAGCTTGAAAAGGCTAGTGTGAGTTCAACAGGTGCTACTAATGTTGTTTGTGAGATTTGTGGAATGCAGGGACATGATATAATGGAGTGCCCACATGGTATTGCCCCTGGATCCGGTGCTTCGGGGGAACAAGTGAACTCTTGTCACAATTTCTATGACACGAACCCGAAGTTACCAAACTATGTTCCCCCAAATTCTTACAACCAAGGAAGGAAGAATAGCCCTTATCTCTCCTATGGGAACTACAACAACACGTTGAACCACGAATTCCAGGAAGGCCAAGGTAATAGGAAACCCGCATCGGGGTATCCTCAGGTACAGAAGTCTAAACTTGAGTCTCTTTTGAAAATTTTTGTTGAAACTCAAACAAAGCAAAATGAAGAGTTTAGGCAATAGGGTAGGGCAGTCAATGAGGAAATAAAAGAGTTAACATCTAAGGTAGACAACTTAGCCATCCATAACAAGATGTTAGAAACTCAGATTGCCCAACAAGCTAGTACATATTCTAGAACTAAGGGTACGTTTCCAGGACAACCCGAAGTTAATCCCAATGAGCACTGTAATGCTATATACTTGAGGGATGATAAGCTTGGGGTAGTTGAAAAGGATGTGGAATGTGAGGAGGACATGAGTGAACATGAAGAGATAGAGCCAAAGTATGTCCCTCCACCACCTTACCAACCCCCAATACCATTCCCATAAAGGTTGGTCAAGAAAATGCAAGTAGAAAAAGAAACTAAGAGCTTAATTAAGGAGCGTGATGCCGTGATAAAAACTAATATGCCTCCTAAACTAAAAGATCCAGGAAGTTTCTCTATTGCTTGCTCAATTGGAGAATTAAAAATAGACCAAGTCTTATGTGACTTAGGGGCTAGTGCGAGTTTGATGCCGCTTACTATCTTTGAGAGGTTAGGAACCAAGGAATTGAGTCCATCCAAGTCCTCTTTACAATTTGTGGATCGATCAACTAAAACCCCTTTAAGCATACTAGAGAATGTCCCCATACAGGTAGAGAAATTTTTCATTCCTACTGATTTCATGGTGTTGGACATGAATGCGAATTCTAAATTCCCTATTATTCTAGGAAGGTCATTCTTGGCCACAGCTGGAGCAATAATAGATGTAAAAAATGGTAAGCTCTCCTTGAATGTAGAGGAAGGTAGGGTGGATTTTGATTTGATTAACTCTTATAACAACCCTCCTTTTGAGAGTCATGTGTGCAGGATTAAGATAATGCCTCCAGAGGTAAAGGAAGAGCTTAACATGGAAGCAACTCCCAAACTTTGCATGACAAATGATGCACCAAATAAAGATGAACCAGGAGTTGCTCAACATGTGAAGTTAAAACTTCCCCCGGAAGGAAGTAAGGCCATGAAAATCAGAGTGAAAATAGCAAAGCGAAAGCGCAATTGGCCATGTGAACAAAATAGGCTCTTTGGTGGACTTCCTTGGAAGAGAGGCGTTCTTGCACTTCCAAGCCCAGTTGATCCCGGTTGATCGAAGGGAGTATGGTCAAGCTTAAGAACGTAAATAAGCGCTTCTTGGGAGGCAACCCAAGTTTTCTTTCCCTTTTCAATTTGTTTTTGAATTTTGTCTTTGAATAATTTGAGAAGATTAAGAGAAGAAAGATCACTAATTGATGGTTTTGGCAAGTATTTTCAGGTTATGAAGGCAGGAAGAGCAAAAAGGCATGGAAAGATGAAGATCAGAAAGGAACACGGCTCAGTCGTGAGAGGCCAGCTCCTATAGACCCGAATTGATCACGTCCCGGTCATGATATATATCACGCCCATGATGGGGACTTGCTTGACACCAGAACTGGTCACGGCCTGCCCGTGATGAACGTCACGGTCGTGCCATGTCTTCCAGCAGCTCTTTGACTGGCATGTGAGCCAACACCCTCCACCACCTCGGTGAGTTGTTCCATTTTTCTCCTCTCTCCGACTTGATTATTTACATTGGGGACAATGTAAGTTTTTAAGCTTGGGGTATGGGCATTTTTGCATTTTTCATGTTGCATTCATATAAGTGTAGTTTTGCATAATCACATAATTAGATTGCCCCTTGCTTAGAGTATGCATCCAATTGTGAGAACTTTATGCCAAATGAATTGAGACAGTGAATTTTTGAACCCAATTTTTGTATTCTTGTGATAGGCTAAAAATAAAAATGCTTGAGATGATCTTCTGATAGTTGATAATTAGCATGTGGTTCCTTAGATTTGTGTTTCTCATTGATTTTAAACTACTAAATGTGAGATATTTTGAGCCTAAAAGGGGTACTCACTAGATCTACTCCATTCTTTGTGATTGAGTGTTTTATTCCTCTTGGATTGTGTTCTCTAGAACTTGACTTGAAACTGTTTTGAAACGTAAAAATTTTTTAAAACATGTTTGAAAATGATTGAGGCACTAGGTATTTTTCTGGTCTTCTGAGCTTTGACCGACTAAATGCTACCCCTTAGTTACCTAATTTTGAGCCTAATAGAATAAAATGCTTTTCTTGGTACCTTGATTTATTTTGATGAATGATGCTTGGTATGGCACCTTTTAAAGTATTGCAAAATAGGTAAAAAGGTGGTTTGAAAAATAAATTGTGGGATGAAAAAGTTAGAAAAATATTTCTCTTAAGTTGGAAATCTCCCCTTCTACAAATTGAAAAAAAATAAAATAAACAAAAAAAAATGGAGAAGAGGATGAGAAATAGAAAGTGAGAAATAAAAAAAGGGGTGGGGTGGGGGGGAAGAAAGATCGGTGGAAAAGTGAATGAAAGATCAAAAAGGCATTTTAGAAGGTTGTCATGCTTTGTATTGTTTGATATTTTGTTTAGCCTTCTTGAATTTTCCCACGGCCCCATTACAACCAAAATAAAAGACCTCTTGATTCTTATGTGTTTTCATTAATAAAGTAGAGATTTGGTTAATAATCAAGCTTATCGTAGAATACCTTCCTTGAGAAAATTGAGCGAATTGTCATATACCCTTAAACACTTGAGTGAGGTGAGAAGACTGCCCGAATTAGTAAAAGATATGAATTTAGGGAACCTAAGCTTATAATTGGACTTGAAATTGATTGTCTCTTGGGTACTTATTTGGATGTTCCTATTACTTGGATTTATTACTCGAGTTCTTGGTTCACTGTCCATGCTCTGATTGTTTATCTTGTCTGACCTTGGTTATTGCTTGAGGACGAGCAAAATCTTAAGCTTGGGGTAGTTTGATGAGTGTGATTACACCTCATATTTCTTTATCATATTGCATGCATTTTCATGTAGTTTAGGCATTTTTAATTTGATTTTTGTTAGTTTTTACCTTGGAACGGATAAGGCGGTTTTGTGGTGTTGTTGTGCAGGAAAAGAAAAGAACGAGAAAGTCAGAACCTGTCACGGCCGTGACATGCCATCAGTGCCAAGTTTTCCAAGACAGAATCTGTCACGGCCTGGCCGTGACAGGCATCACGGTCGTGACGTGCAATATCTGAAATTTTAAAACCTGATTTAATCTGATTTTGTAATTGCTTGGGATTCAAGTTACCCTACTCTATAAATAGGGCAATTAGGCTCAAAAATAAGGACCTCTTAACTGCTATCCATAGGCAAAACTTAGGATTTCTCTTCTTCTCAATATCTTCTCTTCTCTAAGGTTTTCATTTTATGCTATTGTTAATCAAGATTGCTATGATCATGACAATGCTTGAGTAGTAGTCTTATTTCTAGGAATTGGGGCTATGCCCAAGATTTGTTTATGGTGATGAATTGAAGTTTCGTTTCTTGTTAATTTCAATTTTGCTTTCGATTTGATTCCTATTGCTTTAATTACTCGCAAATTCGGTGGCCACTTATTTGCTTGTCGTAGATACTCTAAGGAGGAACCTAGCGGTGAACTTAGGTATTGGATCTATAGGGATTGAACTTAGGACTTAAATCACGAGAGTTAGAAACGGTCCTTCGAGGGTTCACGAATTGTCACAAAGCTTAAAGGGTTCGATTTAAATTCAATTACCACGAGAGTAGGGGTTGGTTTAATTGGGCACGGTTCTTGTATCCCGAGAGGGAACATTAACTTATTTAGGATAAATTTGCCTTCAAAGCAAATTTCGATAATTAACAAGAGAGGTAATCAATTTAGTAACATGAACAGTCTTGTTGGTAACACAATTCCTGGGAATTCCTTTTGATATTTTGAAATCTCATATTTGATCTACTTTCCTATTTTGTTCTTGATTTCGTTTTAATTGCAACTTTAAATTTGATTTGCTACTTAATTCAAAAACCAAATCTTTTCCAAATCTTTATCTTTTATAGTCCAGTTTAATTGATTTAGTAATTAATTGTTATTTGAGATCACGGTCTCTGTGGGATCGATCTTTTTTATTACTTAACGACGAAGCCGTGCACTTGCGGATTCGTGACCCATCACAAGACTTCTGTGGTGCAGATTGGGGAGGATGTCCAACAACAAGGAGATCACGTACTGGCTACTTGATCATGCTAGGAGGAGCACCTATCAGTTGGAAGACTAAAAGGCAGACAGTTGTTGCCAAGTCCTCAGCTGAGGCAGAATACAGGTCTATGGCAGCAACAATGAGTGAATTGATATGGTTGAGATGGCTGCTAGATGAGTTAGAAACAAAGCAGAATGAACCAACTCGAATGTTTTGTGATAACCAAGCTGCCCTACACATAGCAATGAATCTAGTCTACCATGAAAGAACCAAGCATGTAAAAATGGATTGCTACTTTGTGAGAGAAGGAATTCAGTCAAGAGAAATTGAAGCATTGAAAATTGGAACTGCGGATCAGCTGGCTGATGTGTTTACTAAGCCTCTAGGCAATGAGAGATTCGAGTTTCTACTCACCAAGTTGGGCATTAAGAACTTACATGCGCCAACTTGAGGGGGGAGTGTAAAAGTTACTCTTAGCTTATCCTCTTTAGATTAGTTATGCATTAGTTAGTTAGATCCTTCCTAAAACAGAAAGTTGTTATGTTAGTTAATTCTAACCAACTATAGGAGAGCCTTAAGGCTTATCTGTTACAAGTGCTATATATAGATAGCCTTGATCATGATGTAATTCATAATTGTTCTTAATTCAATCCGAGAAGTATTATTCAGTAAGAGAGTGCCTTCATATTTTACATGCTCAATCAGGCAAAGCTAATGTGGGACCACCACTGTTCCTACCATCAGAAATTTGATTAATTCCTCTTTCCTTTATGTTTGTACACCAAGACATTCACATAAATAGAATTCAGTCTAAATAATCCTTATTTTCATATACAAACAGTTGTTGTCTTAAACAGTCTAACCCAGTCTTAATTTATGCATCACTCTTTTTAGATTTTAGAGTATATTTAACAAAGGTCAAATAGGAAAATTGAAGGGAGGTTTGTGAAAGAAGGCAAGCTATTTGTGAGAATACACTGATCATTTTCAATTCTCAATTTTCATTCTTCCCATGTTCATTCCCACCAACCATACATTCAAGAGTGAATGCTATTTAACAATGTTTCAGAAACTGGAATGAGCATCAAACTAGTGAAGCCAGAAGTTTATGGGCCAATCAATTTGACTCCTGGTCAATGCACAAAAGTAAAAAATAAAATAAAAATACAAATGGATGTAAAGTAGGCAAATAATAGTAAAATATCAAAGTACATATCTAACCATGTGAAAATACATTTTAGCTCATAAAGTTTTAAAGAGGAAATACACATTAAATCTATGAGTTAGAACCGAAAGAAGATTATTCTTTCCAGACCAACATGGATTTTACTAGTTTGATCTGGTATGAATTAGAATGGAAAGAACATTATGGTTCATCCCAGAGTTGTTTTCCTTCTCAGACTTACATAGCAGTTGCACAACCTGCTGCATTTTTTGTTTTTCTCTAATAGTCTAATCTTCTTGTTTCTCCCTTTTGTATTTTGTTTTTTTTAGAAGTTACCTTTTCTTCACCCTCACTTTAATTACTTTCTTTCTCTGATCACTAATAAAATATGTATGACACTCTTTAACATAATAGAACCATTCACTTGGAGACAATTCTACTACATTCTCTATGATAGGTCCCTCAGTTCAAAATCTTCACATGTCAGCATAATGGTCAGGCTTGATTTTTCTTATTTGTCTTCTGTATGTCACAAACTGCCAATCCCAAACCACCCTTACAGTCATCATATCCTCCCAAATTATTTAATTGATGAAGCAATCTTAGGCATTGATCCCAATTTTATCATGTTTACCTATTTAATTAGGATTAGTAGTCTCCAAACTCATCAAGAACAGCATGACTTCTTTTGCAGATTATGACAGAACACAATTGCATCGAGTTATTAATGATGGAAAGCCAAAAATCCGCCATACAAATATGGAAGAAGCTGTTTATAGGGCTAGAAATGAGAATGATTAGCGGTTTATATTTGGCTTGAAAGCAGAAAACACATATATAACTACATAAGCAAGCAAATATAATAACAGTATATTATTACAGTATTGGCCTAGCATGACAAAAGGACCACACACGTTTAAAAAAGGATACAACAATTGTTTTATGTTCATTTAATCTTCTTTGGCATAAAAAGATCAACAAACATGTAAGAATTTGTAAAATTAGCACACAACCTTCCATAACTGATTCAGCAGAATACTTGCGTCTTTCTTGAGCTTTAATAAAATACTATAAACTCTCCGCAGGTCCCTAGCAACAGATCTCTGATTCCCAAAAAAACAAATATCATAAGAGTCTAAATATGTTAGTGATAGAATAACTACACATTACTTAAGAAAACAAGATGATTTCATAAAAATAGAAGGTTAACAATGATTTCATAAAACAGTAATAATTATGAACAATGTGTTTCAAATCTGACTTGCTATTGTGCCAAATTATGAATCCATCATTTCAAGAGAACAGAAATGAAGCCCAAGGCTAAGAGCCTTAGCTCAAGTGATACCAAGCCACTTTGCCTGCAGCCCATGAGCATGTTTGGGGATGCTTATTTTTTTAGATTATTATAGCTATTTTATCCTGAAAAAGCTGTTTTCAAAATAATTTAATATGTTTGATACTTTGCTTAAATTTATAGAAAAGTTTTTTTCAGGGAAAAAAAAGGTTGATTTATGTCATCTAGTTTGTTCTAGCTTAAGATTGTTGTGATTTGATTATTTTTCATTCTCAAGAATCTTTTTCCTGTTTACCCTTACAAAACTAACTTCTAAAAAAATATTATTAAATTATACAAATAGTTTCATACATTTTTTTTGTAATTTACTACATAAAAGTGAATTTTTTTTTTGCATCACCCAAACAAAATAGATTATCTTAAAGTCGCTTTTCAACAAATAGATCCAAACAAAAACAGATTCTGATTATAATTGATTATACAAAAATCGATTATCAACATAACTTTTTTTTTTCCAACTTTCCCAAACACACTCTAAACCTATTGTCCCCCTCTCCACATCAGGTCACAAACCTCCTTTGTAAGGCAAAAGAAAATGGAATGACCGAAGGCATTCTTTAATAAAGGGGGAAATGAAATATCAGAGACATCCAAGGGTTCTCCTATAATCCTATTCGATAGGATTAGTACTATTACTTAATAATTTGCAGCAGGTTAGCATGATCTCTAGCAAAGCGCATTGCATATCTGCATTATGTGCTATGCTAACTCGACAATACAAGTCACTTATTTCTTCACAATGTATCTCATTAGTGTAAAATATACATTTAACATCGGAGATTCTACATCGGTTTCCCAAAAACCGATGTATAAAACGAGGCGGTGGTATTTTTGAAATTAAAAGTAAATGATTCCACATCGGTTTAAAAATTAACCGATGTGTAAATATTTTCCATATCGATTATATTTTAACCGATATTTAAAATTAAAACAAAAAAATTTTAAATTATAAATTTTTATCTTTTGACATCGGTTCTTTTTGAACCAATGTGTAATATATAGATTAACCACATCGGTTTTGTGACAACCGATGTATAAAATTAAAAAAAAATAGAATTTAAAATTTTATCTTCCATATCGGTTCCTGATGAACCGATGTGTAATATAAATTAACCACATTGGTTTTCAGATAACCGATGTTAAAAATCAGAACAAAAAATCAAATTTTAAAAATTTGAGGAGTTGCTACATCGGTTTCTTTAGAACCGATGTGTAATATACAATAATCACATCGGTTAAAGGAAAACCGATGTGTAATGGAGTCCCTATTTTGACCTATTTTCATTCCTTCCATCGATCGCGCCCTTTATTTTGTTCTATTTCATTCTCTTTGCTGCCATTCCTTCCTAAGCTAAACCCTCCGCCACCCCAAGCTTGTTCGACTGCCCGTCTCCGTCGTTTGTGTGCGCCATCTCCTCCCCATCGTTCGCGTGTCGTTTGCGTCCTTCTCCTTCGTTTCCGTCATTCTCCACACCCAAGCTTGTTCCTTTCTGCCCTTCTAGCACGGTTAGCCCCTAAACCATTGCCCACTCTCATTTTCTATACATGCATGATTCAACATTTGATTGCCAGATATTCTATAAGAAGGTCATTTTTGTTTGTTTATGGTAAAATGAGAATAAAGGGGGTGTTTTTCGTCTCGTGGTGTTGGGGGCGTGGGAGACCATTATGGCAAGGTAGCAGTCAAGATAACATGGTGTAGCTGATGTCACTGTTTGCAATCATATTTCAGATAAGCTTGAGTTTGTTTTGTACCCAGCTGAATGTGAGGATTTAGGTGAGATAGGTTCCGCCATTATTTTTGTTTTTAAATAAAAGTTCAAAATGCTTATGCTATAGTGTCTTCCATTGAGTAGTGTTGTAACAGAGAAAAGTTTTGATAATGGCAAGGCTTCGTTTACCTAGCTTTCAAATTAAACAGATAACACTGGTGGGTGGAGAGGTGTCTCTTTCTGTTTGCTATCCAAAACAGGTCAATTATTACAGCAAAGAAACTACATAGTCTAAGAAAACGACTAATGATCTAGATATTCGTGGGTGAAAGTTAAATAATTATCCACTTAAAATTTTAACAATTGAATGTTCATACTGATCGGTCGTTATTTGATTTTTATGTATAACTTAGTTCTTATCTCTCTTTTTTTCTTCTTGTAAACTATAACTGCCACTGGTGTATAACTAAGAATGTGAATGTCCATAGAGTCTTGAATGATTAAATAGGGTAAGGAAAAAGTTTTTCTGCTTGAGTGTAAAATGAGGACTAATTATTTAGTTTATCAATGGTGAATATATTACCTTGTTCACTACAAATAAAACTACTACTCAAGCATTGTCATGGTCATGGCAGGCTTGATTAACAAAAACATGAATTAAAACCTAAGAGAAGAGAAGAAGAAGAAGAAGAAGAACAAGAAGAAGAAGAAGAAGAAGAGAGAAAATCCTAATTTTGCCTAAGGGAGCAGCCCAAAAAGTCTCTCAAAGTCTCCCTATTTTCGAGCCTAAGTGCTCTATTTATAGATTATGGTAACTTGAATCCCAAGCAATCACAAATTCAGATCAAATCAGCTTCTAAAGATCCATATATTGCACGTCACGACCGTGGCGGATTCTGTCTTGGAGGTTGATTCACTGGTTGGTCTGTCACGGCCGTGACCACCATCACGGCTAGGCCGTGATCATTCTGCCTGTGAGGGTCTGGTTCAGTTGGCATGTCACGGCCGTGATGGACATCACGGGCTGGCCGTGACCAGTTCTGACTTTTCCATTCTTTCTTTTCAGCTCTACTCGATCATGGTCGTGATGGCTGTCACGGCTAGGCCGTGATGGGCTCTGTTTGACTCATTTTATTCACTTTTCAAGCCCCATCTTCATGCAAGCTCCATCATGGTTAATCTTGATGAATATGTTGGACTAAGTACGAAGTTATTGGTTTAGTCATGGGTCGCGGTTGGATGAATGCTTGACGGACAAGTGATGAGTATGAGAATGGAGTGGAAGATTTTCTACAGTTTGCAAAAACAAATGCTACTGATAGTGGTAACGGAAGGTTTTATTGTCCTTGTGTTAACTGTTTGAATGAGAGACGACTAGAAGCTGAGGAGATACGTGATCATCTTATTTGTGAGGGGATTGCAAGAGTTATACAACATGGATATGTCATGGTGAATCGTTAGACAGGTCGAGGGTGTCGGATAGAGAGGAAGTTGATGATGTGGAAATGGACGATGGACTAGAGGACATGATCCGTGATGTTGGGCAAGAGTCTTTTCGGTGCGCACATGTGTATGATACTTTGTGCAGTGATGCGAAAGTGACTTTGTATCCGGGGTGCACTAATTTCACATGGTTGTCAGCGGTGTTAAGATTGTTCAATGTGAGGGCGAGAAATGGGTGGAGCGATAAAAGCTTTACCGAATTGCTTGAGTTGTTGAAAGACATGCTTCCAGAAGACAACACATTGCCATCTCGAAACTATGAGGTGAAGAAGATATTGTGTCCGATGGGTATGGAGTATAAGAAAATACGTGCTTGCCCCAATGATTGTATATTGTACAGGAAAGAGTTTGAAGAGATGAACGAGTGCCCCAAGTGTGGGGTATCACGTTACAAAGTGAAGGATGGTGATTCTAGTTGTGATATGGTCACCAAAGGTCCTCCTGCGAAGGTGTTATGGTATCTTCCCGTGATTCCGCGGTTCAAGCGATTGTTTGCTAATGTAAATGATGCAAAGAACATTAGATGGCATGCAGATGAGAGGAAGTGTGATGGACAGCTTCGCCATCTGGTCGATTCTTTGCAATGGAAGAGAATTGATAGTTTTTTTCCGGATTTCGGCAATGAGACCAGAAACCTCAGGCTTGGACTTGCTACCTATGGAATGAATCCATATGGAAACTTAAGTAGTATTCATAGTTCATGGCCTGTTCTCCTGGTAATTTACAACCTGTCTCCTTGGTTGTGCATGAAGCGCAAATACATTATGTTAAGTATGATGATTCCGGGTCCTAAACAGCCAGGAAATGATATTGATGTTTATCTGAGTCCCTTGATTGAAGACTTCAGAATGTTGTGGGATGAAGGTGTTGATGTGATCGACGGGTATTGCCGTGAGACATTCAGATTGCGTGCCATGTTATTTTGCAACATCAATGACTTTCCAGCATATGGGAACCTGTGTGGGTATAGTGTTGAGGGGCATAAAGCATGTCCAAAATGTGAAGAAGGCACATGTTACCATCAACTGCAACATGGAAGGAAGACAGTTTACCTTGGGCGTCGGAGATTTCTCCGACGTAATCATCCTTATCGTAGAATGAGAAAAGCTTTCAATGGACTTCCGGAGAATGAAATTGCTCCGGTGGCCTTGACTGGAGAGCAAGTTTATGAAAGGGTGAACAACACTAATGTTATCTACGGGAAGACCCAGAATAAGGCTACCGAGAAGAAAATATGGAAGAAGAGGTCGATCTTCTTTGATCTTCCATACTGGTGCAAGCTTGATGTAAGCTATTGTATTGATGTGATGCATGTGGAGAAAAATGTGTGTGACAATTTAATCGGAACGCTTCTCAACATTCAAGGCAAGACAAAGGATGGTGTGAATGCTCGCCTGGATCTAGTTGCGATGGGTATACGAGAGCAGTTAGCTCCACATAAAGTGGGGGATTAGAAGACTTATTTGCCCCCAGCATGTCATACTTTATCAAAGAGAAAAAAAGTTTTTGTGAATGTCTACGGGGAGTCAAAGTGCCACAGGGTTACTCTTCAAATATCAAAAGACTTGTCTCAATAAAAGATCTCAAATTAGTGTGCTTAAAGTCTCATGATTGTCATGTCTTGATGCAACAACTACTACTGGTGGCCATTCGTGACATATTGCCTAAAAAAGTCAGACATGCCATTACTAGGTTATGCTTATTCTTCAATGCTATATGTAGCAAGGTCATTGACACTAAAAAGTTGGATGACTTGGAACATGAGGCAGCCATTATCTTGTGCCAATTGGAGATGTATTTTCCATCTTCATTTTTTGACATCATGGTTCATTTGATTGTTCATCTAGTGAGGGAGATTAGATTGTGCGGCCCCATTTATTTAAGGTGGATGTACCCGGTTGAGCGATACATGAAGATCCTGAAAGGATATATGAAGAATCCACACCGTCCCAAAGTATCTATTGTTGAAAGGTATGTTGCAGAAGAAGCTATTGAGTTTTGTACAGACTACATGTCAGAAGCGGAACCTGTAGGGCTTCCGAAGTCTCGTCACGAAGGAGGATATGATGGTAAGGGTACACGAGGTATCACTGTTAAGAGCATGGATCGGGAGGAAGTGCTTCAAGCACATTTGTATATATTGAATAACACTGATGAGGTTGAACCATACTTATGTGAGCACAAAAGCATCATCAATGAAACTTACCCTAGAATGAATGAAAAATGGTGTTTGAACAAGCATAACAAGACTTTCTTGAACTGGTTTAAAGAAAAAATTGCAAAGGATGGTATTGCTTCTGATACATTAAAATGGCTAGCACAGGGGCCTAACTTTGATGTCATATGCTGGAGTGGGTACGATATCAATAAGTTTTCCTTCTATACAAAGTCCCAGGATGACAAAATTACTATGTAAAACAGTGGGGTTATGGTCGTCGCTAAGTCCATGCATTTCTCTAGTTCGAAAGATAAAAACCCTGTTATGGCATCCGTTTCATACTTTGTAATCATTGAAGAGATATGGGAGGTTGATTACACGAAGTTTAGAGTACCTGTTTTTAAATGTCAGTGGGTCGACAGTAACAATGGTGTGCAAACCGATGAGTTAGGATTCAAATTGGTGGACCTTAATAAGGTAGGTAATAAAAAAGAGCCTTTCATCATGGAATCCAAAGCAAAGCAAGTGTTTTATATCCGTGATCCTTCTAACAAAAGGTGGTCAGTGGTTCTCCAGGGAAAAAACATGTATAATGGTAGTGAGGGAAATCAAGATTCAACTCTTGATATTTATGATACTCCTTCTTTCTCAACACGGGTGCCTAATTTCAATGAGTAAAATGAAGTGGATGTTGTACATGCTACTCGTAATGATCACCAAGAAGGGTTATGGGAGAACTTTACTAATTGACCACAATGTAAGTTTAGTTTGAGTTATGTTTAAAGTCATATTATATGTTTAATTACGTTGATATTTATAAGTTATGTTTACGTACGTTGATTGATATTTGTAAGTTATGTTTGATATTTATCCTGACATACTAACAAGTTTTTTTGTTTGTTTAAACAGGTATACATGGCTGATCGTGAGGATATCCCTCATTCATGCAGCGGGTCAAAGACGCCGTCTACGGGTAGAAAGGGTAGACGTGCCACACGAATGAGGAATTTGACTACCAACCGTGGTTCAAATCAAAGGATAAGAATAGACTTTGATAATGACCTCAATCCTATTGGGCCAATGGCAGAGCAGTTTAACAGTTTTGTGGCGACCCTTGCTAGAAGCAGGCCTAGTATACTTATTGATAATTGGAAAGATGTACCAGCGGACGTGAAGGATCAGATATGAGTATTCTGGTATCTATACTTTTACGTCCTGTGTTTGTTTGTATCTACTTTATTTTAATCTTATTAATATCATACAGTAATTCGTTGATTCTTTTGGTGTTAATGTAGCTCACCTTTGACATACTGGATACGACGAATATGAAGAAGTGTTTGATAAAGTATGCTGGTGAGCGTTGGAGGGCTTTTAAGGTCGACCTGGGCAGATACTATGTATTCAATCCAACATGTGAAAAGAACCCACTTGAGGTGTACCTGTTTCTTGACCAGGCGACGTGGGATCGCGTTGTTCAGAGCCGACATGATCCCAGCTTTTAGGTTAACTTATTTGATTTGTCTCTAAATTTATGTAATTTCATTAATTTTATTTACTTATGTAATTTAATTGTCTTCTATTTATAACAGGAGAAGAGGAAAAAGGGACAGGAAAACCAAAGCAAGAATGTCTACCCCCATGTCATGTCTCGTGGGGGATATAAAAAACTTGGTCAGATAATGGTGGAAGAGGAAAAGAAAGCACGTCAGGAGGCAGCATCTCAAGCGGATCCTAACGCTGAAAATCGTCCAGAAGTTGTTGATCCACCTCCACCCCCACATCATCGTAAATGGAAGAGGGCCCGACAAAGAAAAACGGGACAATATACATCTGAGGAGGCCCGCCAAGTAGCTGAGAAGATTGTAAGTATAGTTTGAATTATAATTGTCATTTTAAGATTGTTACCGAATTGTAATGTGACCTGATATTTTATATGTTATAGGATGCCTTGGACGAGCAGGTAACCCAAGGAACCTTTGTTCCTAGAGGACGCGATGATATCTTAGCTGCTGCCATCAGTAAACCAGACCACCTGGGCCGTGTCATTGGTGTTGGATGGGGCGTCGGCATTCGTCAATACCATGGTTCATCTTCACACCAATGCCACGGGGATGTTGATGCAGATAGAGCACGGCTAAAACAGGAGATTGCAGCTGAGCTTAGACAGGAGATGTTCGAGCAGTTTGCCCAGCAGATGACAATATTGACTTCTATGTCCCAACAGATGACAGTCGGTGTCCAACCCTCTGTCCATGTGAGCACTAAGGGCTCATGTGATCCTCCTCATCAGTCTGAAAATGATGATGATGGTGATGATGATGATGATGATGACGACCCTGATAGGTGTGAGCTGTATGTTGATGATCATCATGATCGCCGCTTAGTGGCATTGGGGAGGGCACATAATAACTTAGGTAATACCATACACCATCGTTTATTACCGGATGATCAGGTGAAGGTCGTTGTTGAGATTATTCGAGATGCTGATGCTCGAGTCCCTGTGCCCACTGAGGAAGTTCAAACAATGGTCGCGGGCCCGAAACTTCATCCCCTGGCCAAGAAGACTGGTCAGCTTTCTTGTTGCATCTGAGGTATTCAGTTAGTTGTGTTTTTCTATATTCATAGTTGAAATTATTTATTATTGTTTAAAGATAATGCTTTATTTTTATTCCTTATAGGATGTTGGAAATGATATTCTGTCTAAAAGGTCGGATCCAGGAAGACCAGAGATGTCTGCTCCTGCCAAGGTATTCATTTGACCATTAAATTAATTATGAATGAAATAACTTATCTATGATTAATAATATATATCTTTGTTTTTTAGGGGATCGACAAAGGGGCACCAGGTGATGCTTTTAAACTTCTGGCTGTACAGGTTGTTACCATGGAGAATGACGCAGCTTTGGTAAGGTTGGAACATGATGCCAGTCCAAGTGACGAACTGTATATCCCAAAGAAGGAACTTATGGAGATTGTACTCGATAAAGAAATGGTAGTTCTGCACACATATCGTTATGGTGCACGTAAGTACATTTTATTTATAAGTTAAGTAATTAAATTTTAAATACTATGATAATTAACATGTTTTTTTCAATATATTAGGTATCTGCATCGTATGTTAGTTGATCAGGGTAACCTCGCCCTTTATGGGTTCATTGACCCCATGTTCATTCAGGGTGATGTTCTCCTAGCATCAGAAGACCCGGTCACCACCATACGTGATATACTTACCCGAGACGATCATCAATTCTACCTTGTGCCTTATCTCAATAAGTAAGTACCGGTTATTTAATTATAACTATATATGACTTAGTCACTAATTGTTCCGCAAATACAGCAAGAATTGGCAACTGTTGATCTTGTACCCTAGGATGAACGTCGTGGTCTTCTTCTGCTCAATTGGAAATAAGTCGGCGAATGAACTGAAGACGATCATCGAAACGTAAGCATTAAAATACTTTATAATCAGTAATGCAGTTGTTTTAATTATCTGAAATCTATTAGATATACTTTAATTAATGTTTATTTTGTCATGATAGTTCTATTAATGCAAACCACATGTTGCGTGGTGAAAGGCGTCGGGCTATCAGATGGATTATTCCTAACGTAAGATATTTATTAGTTCAAACGCTTCAAATGCAGTGGGTATAATTATTGATTTCTATTTAATTCCTCATATTCTAATTGGGTTTCATTTGTACGTAGTCACGTATACAACATGGATCATGGGAAAGTGGATACTATGTGATGAAGTGGATGTTCGAAATTATCTCCTCCAGGATCACTGAAAGATGGCACGAGGTAAATGTTAATTGGTAACAATTAGAAGTAACAGTTATAGATTCGTTATATGTTTTATGTTAGTTTATTAATTAAAAGATATAATCTTTTGTCCAATTAAACTTGCAAATATTCAACAATCCAACTCCATTATCTGATTCCGACATCAACAACATAAGGAGGCGTTGGGCAACTTTCTTTCTTGAAGTGTACCAACCATAGTTTGTATATATGTATAGTTAGTTTAAAAATTTATAATGTACCAGCTATAGTGTACTTTTGACTGATCATATGTATTTTGATATGAAATCTATAATATATCATGTAGCTTTTTGGTTTATAATTATCTTTGTTGTCTGAATGTAATTGAAGTACATATGTATTGTTCGTAATAAATTCAGTATATATTAATAATATTTAGTGTGTTTTTGTTGTACAAAAGTGATTGTGTTGAGAATATTTAGAATATGTTATTCTGGCATTGATCTGCATTACTGAAACAGGGGAAAGGAATGATAGAAATGTAAAAAAAAAGAGTTATAAAAAAAATTAGACTTTACACATCGGTTAATAAAAAACCGATGTGGAAATTGAAATTTTCACATCGGTTTTTATGAAAACCGATGTGTAAAGTCTCATTTCCACATCGGTTTATGCCTAAAAACTGATGTGGAAAGTGATATTTCCAATAGGTTACCCATGTGACAAATGAACTTCTCACATCGGTTATTTTGAAAACCGCTGTTAAAATCGTACTTTAAACATCGGTTTTAAAACCGATGTGAAAAGTAACAATAAACAACACCGGTCTTTTCAACATCAGTTTGAAAACCGATATGAAAAGCCCAAAATAACCGCTGTGGAATCCTTTTTCTGCACTAGTGTCTATTGAGCGGACTTTATTATGTTTTATGGGGAAATTTGGGTTTAATCAGAAATTAAGATTTAAAATAATCCATACTCTGAATGTGAATGTCTTGCGTAGCACAGACTATGACATTCTGTCCCTTAAAGAGTAAGAATGTAAAATGAATATTGATGACCAAAAATGAATAAGATAGATATCAATTCTGAAGCAGTACAAAACTGAAAAATATGAACATACACGTTGCATGTGTGACAGGTAACCGTATTACTATAACATTTAAAATTAAACAATGCTGTTATCAATAGAAGAATCTAAATGGTCTATCATAACAGCATTTGAACAAATGAAACTAACATAGAAAGAATGTGTTTCGGTGTGGTTCAATGGTTGATGAGTGTGATTTCACTGCATTTTTTATGTACATTTCTGCATGCATTCTCATATAGTTTAGGCATAATTAGTTTGATTTTGGATAGTTTTTACCTTGGAACGGGTAAGGTGGTTTCGTGGTGTTGTTTTGCAGGAATTTAGGATAAAATGCTCAGAATTAGCCTTGATGGAGCTTGGTTGGAGATAGAGCTTGGAAAGTGAAGAAAAGGAGCCAAACAGAGTCCATCACGGCCATCACGGCCATGATTAAGCAGAGCAGAACGCAAAAGTCAGAAGCAGTCACGGCCTGGCCGTGATGCCCATCACGGCCGTGACATGTATCCTCAACAGACAAAACCCATCACGGCCTAGCCGTGATGAGTGTCACGGCCGTGACAGTCCAAAATTTGAAAGCGCGCCTTTGGCAGAACGCGTCACGGTCTGGCCGTGATGGCCATCACGGTTGTGACACGCGTTTTGGATCAGAAACTCTATAAATAAGGCGCTGGGCAGAACAGAAAAAAGAATTTTTTTTAGGACTGACTTTTAACCTAAAAAGAGGGACTTTTATCCAGACTTGGAGGCTGCGGCTAGGGGGAGAATTGGAACCCTAAACGGGACATTTTCTCTGCTCTTGGATTGGAAGAAGATTGAAGGATTCGTCATGGAGTTTTCTTCTTCTCTTCTCTCTTTCTCTTTTGTAGTTTCTATGACTATGAGTAGCTAAAAATCCCTTTTTTTTAGGATTAGATGTAGCTAATTTGAACCTCATGTATTTGCTTTGATTGATTAATCTATGTTTATGCCTTCGTATTAGTGTTTAACACCTGTGCTTAATGCTTTTCGTGGTTTAGCTACCCATGAATTGATTCTGAGATTTGGTTTGCAATGGGGACGTTCTTATCAATTCTTGATCTGGAATTAATCACCTAGTAAACCTTGCATCTAGGAATGGGGTTTGGTTTATTAGTAATCGTGTAATCCTTAATCTTAATGCAAATTCATTAATCTAGGCCACCTAAGGAATTAGGGTCTATTAGTGGATTTAGGCTCTTGTCATCTGAGGAATCAAGGCTTGAGTAATTTCGTGGTTTGATTTTAATATTTGAAGCATGAATGGGAGGTATCTAGTCCTGGTAGTGCATGAGGCAAAGGCTTAGTGAAGTTTAATCCCAGCATCCCTTTTCTGCATTCCAAGTGTTTGATAAAATTCCCCAAAAAAAGACCAAAAATATTTTCTTGCTTCTGTTGCTTTATTTTATGTTTTGATCTTTCTTCATAGTGTAGTATAGATAGTTGCTTGATTTGTGAATTGGTAATTGGCAACCGATCCATGTGGATACGATAACCGGTCTCACACCGTATTACTTATTCGACTAGATATACTTCCTAGAATCGTCTCAACAAGTTTTTGGCGCCGTTGCTGGGGATTGGTTTTGCCAATATCATTAGTAACAAGTGAGACAACTAATTTAGACTTTTTTTTATTTTTATTTTCTGTATATATTTGATCTTTTCTTTTGAGTTCTGTTTTTGCAAGGTGGATGCAATTCATTGGACAATTATTATTATCCACCTGATGAGGAAGCCTCAAGTCACACTTTGGAGGACAACTGGTGTTTGGGAGACTGCATAGATTTGCTGGATCATATTATTCCAGCATAAGTTGATCGTGTGACGGGTAGGCTTGTATATAATATCTCCAAGGAGGATTGAGAAACATTTTGCTCGTATTTGCCACCTCCACCGCCATGTTTACAACCGATTCCCAAAGAGCCACGTGAAGCAGAATTTGAGCAGAATATAGTTGTGGGAATGGATCAAAATGAAGATGAAGTGGTGGTGGTAGAAGAGCCACAAGAAGAGGAATGGTAAGGGAATGAGCAAACACCTTTGAAAGTTACTCTAGAACAATATTCCCAAGAGCTGTCCATCTCTGAGGCCAAACCAAGAGCCAATTGTGATAGTATTGAAGCTGTGATGTAGAATTTCACAATGCAAGTTGAGGAAATTTGTAATCAGTTAGTACAAGAGTCACATGGAACACAATTTGACCAAAATCTGGTTGTGGGGATGGATCAAAATGACGATGAAGTGGTGGTGTTAGACGAGTCACAACAAGAGGAATTACCTTTCACACATCCTTGGGAAAGAACAAGTGAGAAGGCAGGTCATATGGAAAACATTCACTCCACCATGCCTGCTAAGAAGCCTGAATTTGCCGCATTAAATAAATATGTCGGCTTACAAGCATGTGTGGACACTGCAAAGTTGGTCCCTTCCACTTGTCTGTCAAACTTCCTCGTGGAAACACCAGTTGACCCGGGCAGAAGTGAGTTTGTTATTGTACTTAAAGAGGTCAATAGAGTTTTCACACACTGGCTAGGAGGAATTAAGGGTGAAGTCATATTGCTTCTGCAATCACCACTTCACAAGCCATGTGATCCGGGAGGAGGATCCTAGGACGTCAAGCTAGTGACGTTAAAGAAGCGCTTATTGGGAGGCAACCCAATTTTTATTTTTATTTTTCCATTCGTTTTATTTTTATTTCATTTTTCACTCTTGAATAATTTGAGAAGATCAAGAGGAAAATAAATTAATAGATTTGTTTAAGTGTTTTCAGGCCAAGGAGGAAGGAGAAGCAAAAAGGGCAGAGAGAAACAAAGTCAGCAACCATCACACCCAGGCCGTGACACTGGTCACGGCCGTGATGAGCTTAGTGAGAACACCAGAAAGGATCACGGCCCAACCGTGATACCCATCACGGGCATGATGAGAGGACCTTGAAGATCGGAGAGCATCACGACCTAGCCGTGATGAAGGTCACGGTCGTGACAGGCTTCTTCCATTGGACCAGAATTGATCACGGCCTGCCCGTGATGTGCATCACGGCCATGACACTTTCCAGCCTCTCTTTGACTAGCCATGTGAGCCAGCACCCGCTACCACCCCGGTGAGTTGTTCCAATTTTTCTCCTCTCTCCAACTTGATTATTTACATTGGGGACAATATAAGTTCTTAAGCTTGGGGTAGGGGTATTTTGCATTTGCATTTTGCATGTTGCATTCATATAGGAATATTTTTGCATGATCACATGATTAGATTACCCCGGTGCTTAGATATGATGCATCCAATTGTAAAAACTTAGTGCCAATTAAATTGAGATAGTGAAATTATTGAACCCAATTTTTTTATTCTTGTGATAAGGCTACAAATGAAAATTGCTTGAGATAATCTTTGATAGTTGATAATTAGCATATGGTTCCGTAGATTTGTGTTTCTCATTGATTTTTGAACTACTAAAATGTGAGATTTTGAGCCAAAAAGGGGTACTCACTAAATCTGCCCCATTCTTTGTGATAGAGTGTTATTCCTCTTGGATTGTATTTCTCTAGAACTTGACTTGAAACCGCTTTGAAGCTTAAAAATTTTTTAGAACATTTTTTAAAATAATTGAGGCACTAGGTATTTTTCCGGCCTTCTAAGCTTTGATTGACTAAATGTTACCCCTTAGTTGCCCGATTTTGAGCCTAAAAGAATAAAATACTTTTTTTGGTACCCTGAAACATTTTGATAAATGATGCTTGATAGGAGACCTTCTAAAGTATTACACAAAAGGGTAAAAAGGTAGTTGAAAAAGTATGGGATGAGAAAATCAGAAAAATATTTCTCTTGAGATGAAAATCTCCCCTTCTCCAAATAAAAGAAAAATAAAAGAAAGAAATATATATAGAGAAGGGGATGACAAAAGAAAGTGAGAAATGAAATAAAAAGAAAGAAAGAAAGATGGAAAATTGAATCAAAACCCAAAATGGTATTTTAGAAGGTGTCATGCTTTACAATGCTTGATTTTGTTTAGCCCTTTTGAAATTTCCTTTTCTTGATTTCCCCACCTAACGATTAATCTCATGGCCCCGTTACAACCAAAGCAAAATAACTCTTGATTCTTAATTGTTTTCATTAATAAAGTAGAGATTTGGTTGATAGTCAAGCTTATGGTAGAATTCATTCCTTGAGGAAATTGAGCGAATTATCATATATCCCTAAACACTTGAGTGAGGTGAGAAAGAGTGCCCGAATCAGTGAGAATATGACTCTGGGAAACCTAAGCTCTAATTGGACTTGACATTGATTGTCTCCTGCTGAATTATTTGAAAATGTCTGTTACCTGGATTAGTTACTACTCGGGTTCTTGGTTCACTATCCATGATCTGATTATCTGTATCTTCTGGCCTTAGTGTTTGCTTGAGGACAAGCAAAATATTAAGCTTGGGGTGATTTGATGAGTGTGATTTCACTGCATTTTTTATGTACATTTCTGCATGCATTCTCATATTGTTTAGGCATAATTAGTTTGATTTTGGATAGTATTTACCTTGGAACGGGTAAGGTGGTTTCGTGGTGTTGTTTTGCATGAATTTAGGATAAAATGCTCAGAATTAGCCTTGATGGAGCTTGGTTGGAGATAGAGCTTGGAAAGTAAAGAAAAGGAGCCAAACAGAGCCCATCACGGCCTGGCCGTGATGACCATCACGGCCATGATTAAGCAGAACAGAAGGCAAAAGTCAGAAGCCGTCACGGCCTGGCCGTGATGCCCATCACGGCCGTGACATGTATCCTCAACAGACAGAACCCATCATGGCCTAGCCGTGATGAGTGTCACAGCCGTGACAGTCCAAAATTTGAAAGCGCCCCTTTGGCAGAATGCGTCACGGCCTGGCCGTGATGGCCATCACGGCCGTGACCCGCGTTTTGGATCAGAAATCTATAAATAAGGCGCTGGGCAGAACAGAAAAAAGAATTTTTTTTAGGACTGACTTTTAACCTAAAAAGAGGGACTTTTATCCAGACTTGGAGGCTGCGGCTAGGGGGAGAATTGGAACCCTAAACGGGACATTTTCTCTGCTCTTGGATTGGAAGAAGATTGAAGGATTCGTCATGGAGTTTTCTTCTTCTCTTCTCTCTTTCTCTTTTGTAGTTTCTATGACTATGAGTAGCTAAAGTCCCTTTTTGTTGGGATTAGATGTAGCTAATCCGAACCTCATGTATTTGCTTTGATTGATTAATCTATGTTTATGCCTTTGTATTAGTGTTTAACCCCTGCGCTTAATGCTTTTCGTGGTTTAGCTACCCATGAATTGATTCTGAGATATGGTTTGCAATGGGGACGTTCTTATCAATTCTTGATCTGGAATTAATCACCTAGTAAACCTTGCATCTAGGAATGGGGTTTGATTTATTAGTAATCGTGTAATCCTTAATCTTAATGCAAATTCATTAATCTAGGTCACCTAAGGAATTAGGGTCTATTAGTGGATTTAGGCTCTTGTCATATGAGGAATCAGGGCTTGAGTAATTTCGTGGGTTGATTGTAATATTTGAAGCATGAATGGGAGGTATCTAGTCCTGGTAGTGCATGAGGCAAAGGCTTAGTGAAGTTTAATCCCAACATCTCTTTTCTGCATTCCAAGTGTTTGATAAAATTCCCCAAAAAAGACCAAAAATATTTTATTGCTTTTGTTGCTTTATTTTATGTTTTGATCTTTCTTCATAGTGTAGTCTAGATAGTTGCTTGATTTGTTAATTGATAATTGGCAACCGATCCCTGTAAATACGATAACCGGTCTCATCACCGTATTACTTGTTCGACTAGGTATACTTGCCTAGAATCGTCTCAACAATGGTACTGTAATAAAGGGGCATTATATTAATTAGAGTATATAAAACTTCTCAGTCACTCCAAGAAAAGTACTTTATCAAGCTAATGTTTACTCAAAACCACGTTTTACAAGTATGGCATGCGATGAATAAATAAACAACTATTTCACTTAACAAATTAGTTGCTTAGAAAATGCATCAACCAGTATGTCGAAGGTATAAACATCTGGGTTGATGTTTTTCTGTACCATTTCACTTTAACAAATTAGTTGCTTCCTTCAATGGACCCACAACGTCCAAACCATAGATTAGAATATTGCAAGTGACAATAATATCTCACAAGTCAAATGCTTTGTTTACAAGCTTTTCTTTAAATAGGCTATCAATGACAGTGCTTTACATTACCACGTTACGCTTAATCGCTTGTCCATCAATATTTCTCAGCACCTGCAACAGCTTTTGTCTGTCCTATCTATTTTACACAGATCAAGGTGTTATAGCTAACTTCATTTAAGTGGTATCCAAGTGCTACCACAGTGTCATAATATGAAATTGAAGACCTTTCTCAACCCAACCATCAACACAGACCATTCATTAGTGTGTTGATGGTTGCAGTAGTTGGCAGATAATCCATTTTGAAAATCTTGCCAAAAACGGAGAAAGAAAAAGCCATTTTACCCAGGTGACGGTAGCAATTGATCTGGATGTTCAAAGTAATGATGTTTTGCGTAACTCCCCAAGCTCTAATTGTTTAGAAAGGGAAACAACTATGGGTAATGCTTCATCTTCACTATGGAACCTAAAACATTATTAAATTCCACAACAGAAGGCGTAGGACGCAAAAGAAGCACATTAAAATCATCAAAGGAAGAAACTTTGTGAAGGCTTGAGAGCTGAGAAAGAGAGAATAGGCTTATGACATTCATATTGAGAAGAAACTTTGTGATAGGAATGGGAATTTGAAGAGGATACCTCAACATTGCTCCGTTCCTCTGATGAGTGGCAGCGACCACTGACTATGTTTGCTTTCCTCACTCACTCTGTATGGTTGAATATAGTTTGTTTGATTGTCAGCTACAAACCAATCAGGTTGATCAAACAACCTCGTATGAAGTATGAACAGAATAACAGATTTTTTGTCCTCTATTTATTTTATTTTTCATATTGGTCCTATAAATATTTTATTTTTCAAATTGATCCTATACGTTCATATTAGTTATTTCTATCAATTTTGACCTAACATCGTCATTTTTTATCTGACGTGGCTATCACCTTAGTTTGACACGTGGCTTCAAAACTTACGGCGTTAGGTCAAAATTGACGGAAAATACTAATATAAAAATGGAACGTAACATATAGGACCAATTTGAAAAATAAAAAACTTATAAGACCAATATGAAAAATAAAATAAATGTATAGGACCAATTTACCTATTTTACCAAAAAATTATTACAAAAATAAAGATATTTCGATATAATAAATTGATAATATTGACTAGAATATAACTTTGCTGTAGTCTATAGTCCATAGAGAAGGAGAGATAAAAAAAAGACGTTCCAATTTAACCAACCTGTTGTGACAAAGTTGATAGATAATTGGACTTCTTAAGCATTTAGTCAGAGGTTCGATTCCTAGCTCATATGTATAGAAGAGCATCTGCATCTATTGGAAGAGATCAACCCCTTAAATGAATCTCAGAACCTCGAGGGATTAGTCTCTGACTTCCGGTCGAAGGATATCCGGGTTAAACAAAAAAAAAAGACGTTCCAATTTCTAGTCTGGGAGTATGTTCGAGAAAGCTGCATTTTTTCCATTTCAATTATTTTATCCTTAAAAAAGTATTTTCAAAATAATCTAATATGTTTGGCACCACGCTTAAATTTAAAAAAAAATCTTGAGAAAAAAAATTATTCTTTAACTTAAGATTGTTGTGATTTGATTATTTTTCAATCGTAAAACTATCTTCCATGTTTTACCCATACAAAACTAACTTCTAAACAAATATTATTAACTTATTCAAATAACTTCATACTGTTTTTTGTAAATTACTATAGGGGTGTGCAAAACCCGGTCCTACCCTAAAACTCGTCCCAACCCTTAGGCTTTGTTTGGTTGTAAGAAGAAAAGGAGAAGAGAGAAAGAGGTGAGAAAGAGTATGAGAAGAGAGAAAATGATGAGAAATATAGTAGATTTTATGTGTTGTTTGGTGTAAGAGAAATAGGAGAGAAATAGAGGAGAAAAATGTATTTTCTCTCTCCCCTCTTTGTTTGGTTGGATAGAAAATAAGAAGAGATAAAATATATATTTTTTTAAAAAGACAAAAATATACTTAACTAAAAATTCAATATAAAAATATTTGAATTTAATTGATTTAAGTTACTTTAATCAAATAATTTAAATTAATTTAACTTATTTAATTTATTTTAAATAAAATTTATTAGTTTAATATAATTATTTTATTTATTTCAATTAAATAAATGATTAACTTAATTCAATTTATTTAAATTTATTAAATAATTGAATGAGAACCAAAAAAGAAGGGTACAAAAGTCATTTTACATGAAATACTCTCTCCCTCTTTTATTAATTTTCTTCTCACTTGGGGAGAGAAAAAAAAATTGAGTGGGTCCCACCAATTTTTTTCTCTCTTCCCTATTTCCCTCCTCCACCAAACAAGATAAAAATGCATTTTCTCCTCCTTTTCTCTCTTCTTTTTTTTTTCTCTTGCCATTTTCTACTATAACAAACAAAGCCTTAGTGTTCGGGCCGGAACTGACTCTAACCAGCGGAAGAGAAAGGACGAACCCGCGTCCCATTTAATGACCCGGTGTCTGGTCAGGGACGGGTCTGGGTTGACCTTCGGGTCACCCAACCCGTCCCATATAATAAAAATCAACTTTTATTTTTATCCCTTACTGGCTTACGTTTCACATTTGATATATTTGTTACTTTTGTAATATTAAAATAATCCTGTTTGATAAAAGTATCGTATTTTTAACAATGTAACTTTTGTAACATGAGCATCAAGGAATCATTCAGCAAAATGATCTATTTATCAATATTTTGTAACATCCAGTTTTTGATCTATTTGATGACACGAGATCAATTGGTGACTTTTAGGTAACATCTTTTGCCAATATTTTGGTTTATGAAAAAATAACATTTTTCTCACTCACAGAAATTTAGTTTTCAAAAAATCTATTTAACTTCGGGTCAACCCAGTCTCGTCCCATTTAGACCCGACCTTAAACCAACGCATACATGATGGGGTTCCTTCAGGTCTAGGGACGGGTTCGGGTTCAAAGAATTAACCCTATCAATATTTAGGGCCGGGTAAGGGACAAGCAAAACTCGTCTCAACCCGTCCCACGCTCACCCCTGATTTACTATATAAAAGTGATTTTTTTTTGCATCACCCAAACGAAATAGATTATCTTAAAATCGCTTTTCAGGAAATAGACCCAAACAAAATCAGATTCTGATTATAATCGATTATCACAATAATCGATTTTACATAAACCGATTATCAACATAATCTTATTTTTACAGCTTTCACAAACACACTGATAGTAAATATTTCAGAGCTTTTAAAATAAAAAACGATTACATATTTTATTTTATTTTGAATTTTGTGAGGGTTGATATGTTAGGTTTTTAAAATAACACAAACCTCAAATAAAAAAGGGTTACATATGTTTTGTCCCTGAAAAATGAACGAATTTTTGTATTGGCCCCCGTAAAAAATATTTACCCAATAAAAAATTATTTATAATAAGTAATTTGATATTTATATGTCAAAATATTTTTTAAAGATCAATTTTATACTTTATTGGAGTCAAATATGGTTTTAGTCCCTAGAAAATGAGGTATTTTGGTTTTTGTCCCTATAAACTCTTTTCTTTGATTTACATCCCTCCAAAATATAAAATGACTAGTTTTGGTCTCTAGAAAAAATGACTGAATTTTGCTTTTGATACAAATAAAATTTTGAGTGAAGGTCCAAATTCGTCCATGAAAAATTTCGGGGAACACTTTTAGTCCCTAAAAAAATAAATTAACTATTTAGTCCCTCAAATTTTCCAACACGGGACATATTAGTTCCTAGATTTAGTTCTAATGTTCATTTACTTGCCTACGTATCCCATTAACCATTCTGCTTGGCCCGATAGTGGTCATGCGTGACTTATGACAAATTTTCTCAGTGGAAAATGAATAAAAAAGTTTAAAAAATGCACAATTTTAAAATTCAAATAACAAAAAATTATGCACTTTTTTCACTTTTCATTATTTTTGACAGTGGAAATTCGTCATAGGTCTCGCAAGACCACTAACGGGCCAAGTAGGATGGTTAATGGGATACGTAAGCAAGTAAATGGACGTCGAAACTAAATTTAGGGGTTAATCACTAATGTGTCCCGCGCTTGAAAATTTGAGAGACTAAATGGTTAATTTAGTTTCTTCAGGGACTAAAGGTAGGTCCCTTAAATTTTTTGAGGACCAATTTAGGCATTCACTCTAAAAATTTTTCAATTGGTTTTTATCCCTTCAAAATTTGATATCACTGTTTTTAGTCCATAATAACATTCATTTTAAGACAGATAAATAGAATTCATTTTACGGATTAAGAAAAACTTTAGGGGACTCACATGCTTACGTGACACCACAGACGTTATTAGGTGTCACTTGAGATGACCGTGTAACCTTCTGTCAGACACATACGTAGTTAATGGATGCCTTTCATATGATAGTAGTGACCAAAATTAGTGATTTCAGATTTTGGAGGGATACAAACCAAAGAAAACTTTTATAGGGACCAAAACTAAAACTCGCTCAATTTACAGTGATCAAAAGTATATTTAACCCAAAAAATAATTTATTTCCCATACAAATTTGATGATAAAAAACACTTTGTATGGGACTATTATACATATTTATTTAACAGTTGTGTTATTTGAACACAAAAATGGCACAACAATTTTTGGCAACAATTTGAATAGTTAATGATGAGTGTGATTTCACCTCATTTTCTATGTACATTTCTGCATGCATTTGCATATAGTTAGGCCAATTTAGTGTTGATTTTGTATAGTTTTTCCTTTGGAACGGATGAGGTGGTTTCTGGTGTTGTTTTGCAGGATTTAATGGAAAAATGCCCAGAAATTAGCCTTCATGGAGCTTGGATGAAAAAGGGCCTGAAAAGAGAAGAAATTGAGCCAAGCGAGTGCTCGTGATTCGCCCATGAGCTCGGATTCGCCCGCGACCTGAAAGTGACTGTTGGAGAAAATGCAAGCCTTTCTGGTTCGCCTCGCGAACCCATGTCTCGCCTCGCGAGTCTGCAAACAGAAGCCATCACGCCCAAGCCCTGATGCTCCTCACGGGCGTATTGAAGAAAAACCTTTCGGTATCGCGTCGCGAAGAAACTCTCGCCTCGCGAGAGTTCAATTCTCTGAAGCAGATTTTTAATATTCGCCTCGCGAGACATGTCTCGCCTCGCGAATCTTGCGCAAAGACTGACTGGTATAAGTGGCTGTTTTAGGGCAGAAAAGGGAGAGCTTTTGGTGGAGAGAGCACTTGGGGACTTGGAGGCTGCGGCTGAGATAGGGTTCCAGCCCTAGAAGGGGAGATTTCCTTGCTCTAGGAATGGAGGAAGCTTGTCTATGAGTGTTCTCCATCCCTTTTCTCATTCTGTTTTGTATTTCCTTTTATCATGAGTAGTTAAATCCCCATTGTTGGGGTTAGATGTAACTTTTCTGAACTTGTTGTATTTGATTTGGTGTTTTAATGCAAGTCTCTATTTATTTATGAGTATGTGATTATCGTGCTTAATGCTTTCCTTGGATTAGCTACCCATAGGAATGATATGTTGCTTTGATAGATGACTGGAAGGTTGGTGTTAAGGCATGCTCATGAATCATATGCCAAGTAGTTCAAGAATCTAGGAATAGGTGTTGAATGCTTGCAATCTTATAAGTCTTGACTTAATGCAAAATCTCGAGGTTATTCCACCTAAGGAATTAGGGTTTAATTTGGGGTTTTAGGCTCAATGCACCTAAGGAATTAGGCTTGAGTATTTTAGAAAAGGCTTGATTGTCATAATTGAATTAGGACTTGTGTTGACAACCATTTCATTGCAATTAAGAGAGGATTAGTGTAGTCTAACCCTAACAATCTTAGCCACATCTCTGTTTGTCTTCCAAGTGTTCGATAAAATTCCCAAAAGACCAAAAATATTGTTTTGCTTTCTTTATTTTCTGTTTTAATCTCTCATACCATAGTTTAGTCTAAATAGTTGTTGAAATTGTGAATTGGTAATTGACAACCAATCCCTGTGGATACGATAACCGGTCTCACCACCGTATTACTTGATTGCGACGAGGTGCACTTGCCTTTATTTATATCTTAAAAATAACGCATCAGTTAACGCAGTTCAAATACGTGGTTAATTACGTTCAGTGGATGGTTAATTGATACACATATTTATTTAACAGTTGTGTTATTTGAACATAAAAATGGAACAACAATTTTCGACAACAATTTGGATGATTAACACAGTTCAAATAAGTAGTTAATTACGTTCAGTGGATGATTACTGGGTATAACAAGGTGTTGCAACTCATTAACCATCCACTGAACATAATTAACCACGATTTTGAACGTCATTAACCACGATTTTTGTGACACCTTCTACCCGCATGTAATTATAAGCATAACATAAAGGAAAATAAAATAAAGACATGCATATCATTTATTATAAAATGAAAACAACGGGTAGAGAGTACCACGTTGTAACAAGACATAAACACAATGCGAAAATAAAAACATATCATGAAAGATAAAATCAACCCTGATGTCACATTACAGAGTTGGTATAACCAAAATCCGGAAACATCAAGGATAAACAAACTAAAGATAAAGATAAATCCTAACTACAAGTAGTGACTCCTCAGAGTCGCTCCTCAGTAAGATGCTCACCGTCATCTGCATAGCATAAAGGTACATGCCAACAAAGAAACAGAAGTACGGGGAGTAAGAACCATGTATATAAACATAACGGCAACATGATAGTTGGCAAGATGATCATACAACAAAGCAACATAACATACATCATCATACCATACATCACAAAGCACATCACCTATAACATCTAAGTAATGCAATGTAACTCACTACTCCGAATGCATGTGGATCCATCTATACCGGGAATACGACTTTGGAGTTACATATCCACATTGGCCATTAAGCACCAACGTCGGCATTCACCAAACCATGAGTGAACCCCTTGGCTAGCCGACACACGTTACTCTCGGACGCGCCACCACGGGTGTACACGATTCACCTAACTCTCAGATGAATCACCGCGAACGACCAGATCGCCTTACTCTCGGACGACCTCCCCACTTGTCGTACCTCCCCTAACAACTTCGTGCATGAATGCATGCATACCAAAAAAAAAATCGTCGATCACCACCTCCATCAACACCATTTATTATGGTTTAACGTCTTTGGCCAATAAGCACCAAAGTTAACATCGTCTTTAATCTTTAATCAGTAATATTTAATTAACACTTTGCCCAATAAGTACCAAAGCTCAACACCTTGACCATTAAGCATCAAGGCTCCCTTGGCCAATAAGCACCAAGGTGAAATAGGCAATTATAAACACGAGAATGGGGGGTTGAATTGTGTTTATCAGAATTTAAACAAAGTTGAAAACTTTTCGCATACAGAATCTTGGTTCAAACGAGTGGAAAGATACAGAACAGACAGGTGACCTGTCTGATGAAATTTTGACAGTGACTTAGGCAAACACACCACTTGATAAACGGAAAATAAAACTAAAGCAACTAAAAGGTTTATATGGAAAGAGAGATTGACACAGTTATTTATCCTGGTTTACTCTTCAAAGTAAAGAGCTACGTCCAGTCCTTTGCAGCACCAAGCTTTATCCACTATAACTGATCAGGTTACAAACTCCGAGTATTGTTTGCACACCTAGCCTCTTTAGGCTCCAAGACAAGTATTCTTTGTACACGTAGCCTCTTCAGGCTCACTCAGATTTGATTTGAGAAATTTGGTTTGTAATAAATACAACTTCAAACAGACAGATCTTTCACTAACACTCAGAGAGTGGTTTAAATGTAAAGCTTAGGAAAGTCTGTGTAATAACTTCAAATGATTGAAGAATACAGAATGAAATAATGAAGAAATTAATGCGCAGAGTAATGGCTCTTTAATGCTATGATTATTCGCTATATCTTTATCTTCAATGACTACTATATTTATATTCTTCAAGCATTTAAGATCCGTTAGCGACATTCCCTCAGATGTTGGCTTCAAGCAGAACTTCATTAAATGCAATGGAGTCGTTCTGGGTAGTCATTAATGCAATAGGAACATTGGTTGTACTCTAACTTGAAGGATCATGGCTTTATGCATCGTGAAACAGCCATATTAGAGTTGTGCAGAGAGCTTTTTGTACTTTGATGAGTACAGTTCCCTTTTCGTGAAAGGACCAGAGGTACTAGGGAATAAAGCACGTTGGAAGCATTCTTTAACTGGCTTTTGGTTCTGATAACCGAGGTTGCTTGAGAGGGTAACTTCTGACTTTTCTTGAAAAGCGCGAAGCCAAGTAGGAGAGAAGACTTCAAGTCTCTTTCTGATGGGACAGCCAACAAAAGCTTGTTAGGTCCTTGGTTCTTCAATGAGTAACCTCAGACGAGTGGAGGAACTCGTGGGGAGACAGGTTGAGATCGTTTCTTGAAAGAAGTCAATAATTCTAGTCAGCAGACAGGTTGACTTTTGCTTATCCAGACAGGTAGTTATCTATATGAGCAGACGGATAATTCTTACTATTTTAATCTGCATACTAGATAGACAGGTTATCAACCGATATGAAGGTTAATTAAATCATTAAGCAATGTTTAGTTCTCATCAAAATTTAGGGAAATGCACATTAGACATTTTAGAGACTTAACAATCTCCACATTTTTTATCATGACAAACATTGAGATGATTTAATGAACCTAAGAAAATATCAACAAATGGAAGTAGCATATATCAAACAGGTTGAAGTTTTCTTAAGTGGACAGGTTACGCAGATGCTTGATTAGACATTAAGATTAATCATATAATCCGTTAACTTAGTCACACATAAATTTGAATTGTCTTACCTAGAAATTATCAAAGCAATCGTACTTAAGATTTATCTGAGCAATTATAGCAACTATCAGAACATACTCTGATTAGACATATATTATTTTCTTATTAAGATCATATCAAATTCATTCTCCCCCTTTTGTCAACAGCAAAAAGGAGTAAACATAAAAAAAAAAGGTAAGAAAGAAAGAAATATATTTTATTCATCATGAGCTTTGATAAATACATGGTAGTTTACAACAAAAAAAAAACTACCTAGATTGACAAAGTAACAAATATAAGGCAGCAACCCTTTGCTCTAAGAGCAGTCTAGCTTGCCTTTCTTCATCCAGCTATCTTCTTAAGTCTTCTGCTTGCCTTTGAAGCAGATGAAAGTCTTGTAATGAGAAGTGGAGGCTTCTGTAGACATGCTTGAGGAAAAGACATATAGAGGAGAGTGCCAGGGTAAGGCTAAAACCGAGGGTGCCTTAGGTATAGAAAGGGGAGAGGTGATGGAAGGGAATAAAAGTTCATGGAGAGTTTGAAGAGCATAGAAAGGAAGAAAGACAAATCTTAAGATAAGACTGATTTTGACAAAGTCAGTATCAGGTGAAGGAAACACACAAGAAAGTCTCTCGGACAGAGACAGTCTGGTGATGATTATTTGGACAGGTGGGGGAAGAGGTGTTTGAGCTAAAACAGAGGGAGGGATATGTAATAAAGAATCAATGTGGCAGAAAAAAGAATTTGATCCTGTGACTAACATAAAGAAATACCTAGACCTACGAGGTAGCATTATAACAAAAGCAGGATAGTGAGTTCTAGCTAATGTTCTAATGAAGACAACAATAGGTGGGTAGAAGAAAAGTTCTCTACAGAGGTTAAGAATATGAGGTGGAGGAGAAGGGATGACAGAGACGTGTGACATACTTGCAAAGAAAAGAGATTGCAGATCAGGCACAAAGAGTCTCGATGATATGTCAGTTTGTTCTTTGGGAGCAGAGTCCCTGTGAACAACTATGTACTGACAGTCATCAGGTACAACAGTGAAAGAAGATTTTGAGTTTGAAAGGAGTGGACAGGTGAAGGAAGAGGAGATGCAACAGAGAGAGGTTGAATAAAAAAGGCAGATGGAGAAGAGACAGGTGGGTGATGATACCTTGATGAGAAGGGAAAGGGAAAGAAGGAGATGTCTGCTCTTCAGATACCTTCAACTTCTTGTGAGAAGGAGGCACTTGGTCATCCTCAGGTACAACTGTCTGAGCTCCTCCAGATAGGTCTTATGCAGTGTTATCTTCTGCAAGCACTTCAATCTTTGTAGGTATTGGGTAACTAGATCTTCTCTTTTTGGGAATGATTCCCAAAATGAAAGTCTTCTTTGGTTCTTCCAGAGCTTGTTCTATCTGCTCCCCCTGAGCATATGCTTCCTCTTTGCTAGGCTCAGACTCAACTTGTCTGACCTGGGAAAAGGTCTTCACCAGCTTCCTCTTCTTGCTGGGACGAGTAGGAACATCCATTAATTCCTCACCTTCACTAGTCTTCCTCTTAGGAGAGAGTTTCTTCAGCTTGAACCTCAAGGGCTCAATTGTCTCAGCAGAATCTTCAGATACTGAAGGTTGCAGCTATGGATTATGGTCTTCTCTGGCCACCTTTCCAGACGATTTGAACAGTCTCTCAGAAATAGGGACTTCAGACTAATCGGTGGAAACCACTGGTTCGTTTTCCTTCTGCTCAACAGCAGGCTTCTTCTTCTTCTGTTTCTTCTTATCATCTGCTGCGACTATGCCTGTGGGATCATCTGCTCCACTTGTCTGTCATCCTCAAGCATAGGTTCTGTCTTGGTCAGATCGGGTTATTGAATTCCTGGATTGTTTATATCAAGACCTGCAAGATCATCTTCTAGATCTGATAGTTCTTTATTAGTCTTTAGTCCATCATTGAATTTAACATGAACAGATTCTTCAATAATGCAAGTTCTTGAATTGTAAATTCTAAAAGCCTTAGACATTTCAGAATATCCTACGAAAATACCATTATCTGCCTTAGAATCAAAATTTCCAAGATTATCTCTGGTATTCAGAATAAAACATTCACATCCAAAAGCATGAAAATAAGATATGTTGGGGCTTTTTCCTTTCCATAATTCATAAGGAGTCTTCTTTAGAAAAGGCCTAATAAGAATTCTGTTTTGTACATAGCAAGCAGTATTTACAACTTCTGCCCAGAAGTACTTAGGGAGATTATTTTCATTGAGCATAGATCTTGCCATCTCTTACGGATATCTGTTCTTTCTCTCAACCACTCCATTTTGTTGTGGAGTTATAAGTGCATAGAAATTGTGAGAGATCCCATTCTCCTCACAGAATTGTCTAAACTACTCATTTTCAAATTCTCCCCCATGATCACTTCTAAGGGAAGAAATACAGAAACCCTACTCATTTTGTATTCTTTTGCAGAATAATGAGAAAGCCTTAAAAGACTCATCCTTATGGGTTAAGAAAAGTACCCATGTGTATTTAGAATAGTCATCAACTATGACAAATCCATATTTTCTTCCAGCCAGGTTGGCAACACTAACTGGTCCAAACATATCCATGTGTAACAACTGAAGAGGTCTAGAGGTTGATACTTGGTTTTTAGATTTGAAACTTGATTTTATCTGTTTACCTCACTGACATGCATCACACAAGACATCTTTCTTAAAACTAATATCAGACAATCTTCTCACAAGGTTATTCCTTTTTAATTTAGAAATTAGTTTCATGCTAGTATATCGTAGTTTCTTATGCCACAACCATCTTTCATCCTCTTTAGACATCAGACAGGTTACACTTTGATCTGAGAGATCAGACAGTTCAATCTTATAAAGATTTTGTTGCCTTTTAGCTGAAAAGAGGGTTTTGCCATAACAGTCTTTGACTATGCATACATTCTTCGTAAAGGAAACATCAAATTCACTATCACATAATTGACTTATGCTAAGTAAATTGTGTCTTAATCCTTTAACCATAAGAACATTAGATACAGAGGGAAGAGGTGGTTTATTACCAATAGTACTCCTATAACTTTCTGATCAACCTCTTGCTCATCTAGTTTTTAACTAGTAAGACCATGGTTTTATTCGAGTTTAATCTCGTTTTCGCCCAAATTTGGATGTAATTGTCCTCAAGCAACATTTTGAGTCCCTTAAGTAGTTTTAGGGTATTTTAGTTGATTTTGAGTCAAATAAAGCACTTACTGCTATTTCTTGTTTTCAGGTTAATAAAGAGAAGCAATTATGGGAATATTCGCCCCGCGAGAGGCTACTCGCCTCGCGAGCCTGAAGACCATCCTGAGCAGCAACAGTCACCCTCTCTGTCTCGCCTCGCGAATCACCATCTCGCCTCGCGAGCCTGAAGGCCTGACTGTGCCAGAAATGTCATCCTCTCTGTCTCGCCTCGCGAATCCCGCCTCACCTCGTGAGAATTCCAAACGCTGAAGAACTATTCATAAGATTCGCCTCGCGAGAGGCTACTCGCCTCGTGATCGGGAGCAGATTCTGAAGGTTATAAATTGCTGTTTTAGGGCAGAAACGAGGATGATTCATTCTTCTTTTCATTCCATTGACGGCTACGAATTCTTCTCTTAGGTTTTTGTCATATTTGTAATGGAGAACTAACTCCCTTGGATTGATCTACTGTAATCGGTTCCCATTGCCACTTGAGGTTCTGTAATTCCCAATCTTATTGCTATTCTTTTTCAATATTGTTCTATATGTTCTGTTTGCTTAATTCAGGATTGTATAGAATAGATATTGATTTATTTCGATGATTGTGTGTTCCTATACATAATCGCGTTTGCTTAATTCGTATGTGTTCAATCGTGTTTGCTTAATTCATGAGAGCTTCACCCCGTTTGCTTAATTCGGGAATTAGGAACATAAATCTTGTAGTGTCAATTTCGCTTGTTAATTGCTGCTACAATCGAAAATAGATTAGAATCCGCTTAGGGCATGGAATTTATATGAATCGATGATAGTGGGAAACCGAGAACAGTAGATTAATCGTTTTTAGCTTATTGATAAATCATTTAAATTGCTCTGTTTTCTGCTTTGATTTCTTAATTGAATTTCAACCCCCCCTCCGAAACTGATTTTTCTGCGAATAACAATCCAAGAGTCCTTGTGAGACGATACTCGAGTTGTCGCGCCCTAACTGCAGTTTTTGTAAACCACTCGCTTTTTGACCCGTGTGCGACAGCGTGTCAAAATTGGCGCCGTTGCCGGGGACTCTTGTTGTTATTTTCGCATTTTCTTTTTGATTTTCTGCTGAATTAGTTCTGGCTACTAGGTCTGGTTGTTATGAATTGTTTGAATTTGATCCTGAAATTGAAAGAACACTGCACACACGCCGTAGAGCAATTCTGGCTAGCACTAGTTCACCAACTAGTAGTAATTCTAATTCTGCACCTGTTTCTGATAACATGGCTGATCAAAGAACATTAAGACAGCTTGCTGCTCCCATTGTTAATTATAATGGTTTGTGTATTGAATATGCTGATGTTGTTGCTCCTTTTGAATTAAAATCTGGTTTGATACACTTGTTGCCAAGGTTTAGTGGTCTTGCAGGTGAGGATCCACATAAACATCTGAAGGAATTCCAGGTTGTTTGCTCTAAACCTTTGGGGAAGGAATAACAGAAGATCATATCAAGCTGAGAGCCTTCCCATTCTCACTTCAAGGTGCTGCGAAGGATTGGTTGTACTATCTTGAGCCAAATTCTGTTACAACCTGGAATGATCTGAAGAAAGTCTTCCTAGAGAGATACTTCCCTGCCTCCAGAGCTGCATCAATCAGAAAGGAAATATGTGGTATTATACAGGGCAATGAATCATTGGCTGAATATTGGGAGAGATTCAAGAAGTTGGTATCTAGTTGCCCTCAACACCAGATTTCCGAGCAGCTGCTTATCCAATACTTTTATGAGGGGTTGCTACCGATGGATAGGAATATCTTGGATGCTGCTAGTGGGGGAGCACCTGTTGATAAGACTCCAGCTGCTGCCAAGCAATTGATTGAAAACATGTCACTCAACTCCCAGCAGTTCACAACCAGAAACAACACTGTCGAGACAAGGGGTGTGAATGAGATCCATGGTTCTTATTCCAACAAGGCCCTTGAAACCAGACTTGATGAGCTCACTTCTTTAGTGAAATAGTTGGCAGTGGACAAGGTTCAAACAACAAGGTTGTGTGGTATCTGTACTTCTCCTGAACACCTGACCGATGCATGCCCCATTCTGAAAGATGAGTCAGTCACTGATTTGCCTCAAGCATATGCAGCCAATCTTTACCATCAAGGCAACAATCAGAATAGGTACAACATTCCTGACCTCTCCACCAATAAGTACCACCCCAACTGGAGGAACCATCCGAACCTTCGGTACGGGAATTCATCTGCACAACAGCAACAACCAATGTTACCATTGGCATCACCACAGAATTCTCCCCATGTGACCACCTCTGCACCTTCTGGACCTTCATTAGAAGACCTTGTCAAGCAAATGGCTGCACAAAATCTCCAGTTCCAGAAGCGAACGGATTCTAGCATTCATGCTTTACAGACACAGATTGAACAGCTTGCCACTTCGATGAATGCCATGCAGCAAGCTCAAGAATCGAACCAACTACCTGCACAAACAGCGGTGAATCCTAATGTTCCAAATCCTAATGTGAGTGCAATTTCTTTGAGATCCGGGAAAGTTGTAGAGGCAGCCCCTGAAAAAGATAAAGAAACTGTTGAAGTAACACCTGAACCTTCTGCTGTTGTTCAAGCCGAGAAAGAGTATGTGCCACCAATCCCCTTCCCGCAAAGAGTACTGAAAAATAAAAAGATTGATGGGGAAGAAAAGGAGAGAGAGATTCTGGATGTGTTCAGAAAGGTGGCGGTAAACATTCCGCTTCTTGATGTGATTAAGCAGGTTCCGAGATATGGGAAGTTTCTGAAGGATTTGTGCACACACAAGAGGAGGTTGAAGGGTAATGAGAGAGTCAATTTGGGGCGAAATGTTTCAGCCCTCATTCAACCTAAACCTGCACCTGAGAAAGTTACTGTTTCAGCCCTCACTCAGGCAATGCCACAGAAATGCAAGGATTCGGGAACTTTTCACTACAACATATTAGACTTTTAATAATGCACCTTTTATAGCATTTCCGTGTGGAAATGCTATTAAAAGTGACGGGGGGACTTTTAATAGCGTTTCCTTTAGAAAACGCTATCTTAGGTATCACCTAAGATAGCGTTTCCGTGTGGAACCGCTATTAAAAGTGCCACTTAGGAAAAGATAGCGGTTCCACACGGAAACGCTATCTTAGGTGATACCTAAGATAGCATTTCCTAAAGGAAACGTTATCTTAGGTGATACCTAAGATAGCGTTTCCTTTAGGAAACACTATCTTAGGTATCCCTTTTCTTCAGAAGAGCAAATTAAACGCGCGCGGGACTGGTTTTCTTCCCTCTGTTTCTTGCTCTCTTCATTCTACTGTAGCTCCTCGTTGCCATCTCTTTTTTCTTCCCTCGCCTTCGTTGCTCGCCGCCGCTGCTGTTGTTGACCATCCTGCAGCCGTCACTGCCCGTTCAAGCCCTTCCCTCTTCCATCGCATTTTCCTCTTCGCTGATTGGTAAGTCCCCTTGTTTCTCTTTTTTCTCCCTTGTTGGAAAGGATGCTTATTATGACATTACTAAGATTTTCTCATCACCATCGATTAGGGCACGCAAGTTTCCAAATTGAAGAAGAAGAAGTAGCAAACAAATATACGACCTTGCTCAACTCAGACACTTACTTCTGCTCCTTCAAGGTATTTGCTTTACATGCTTCCTCTAAATTTCGATGCAACGAACTATGTTTCGTTTTTCCGGGTTCTCCTTCTTCTGCTATGATCCCGCATGAAACCCTAGTTGTCGTATCAGAAATTACAATAATTTTTTTTAGGGTGATTATTTTGTATATAATTTGATAATCAAGAACTATTGGCTAAATAAGTGGATAGAATTTTTGTGATATAAAATAAATGCTCATTACTTTATTAAAGTAAAAAAAAAAAATCACTATTGTCTCAGTTAGTGGTCTTTCATATCAGTTTGCACTGTGATTTGGTATTATGTATGAGGAGGCAATTAGGGTTGTTGATTTTGAATCCCATACTGATTTATTGGGGGTCCTCAAAGTGTATCTTATAAAACTGAAGTTTTGTCTTGTTCCTAGGTGAGCTTACATTTGAAAGCTTCTCAAATCTTTGTGAAACTCCAGGTCCACGAGAATCAAGTAACTATCCATTTCAAAGGTAACTCTATCTGTTGGAATCGTTCACTATATATGCAGAAGATTTTTATTGAGTTAATGAAGGCATCCGTTAATGAAGATAAATGTCTCGTGTAGATAAAATGTAGATTTTATTAATGTTAATTATTCATTATCTCAAGTATCCGATTATGTTGGGATTGTTAAGTCTTTGTTGGATAATAGCAACAACTATTGCATCTTTGAGCTCTTTTGTTGCACATGACTTAAGGTTTTTTGTAGCTTTTTCTCGTGTGTTATTTCCTCGAGATCATTGAGGATTTTGAAGTTTGCACTTAGTACTAAGACTTTGATATCGATTAGGACGGACCACAAGCTGATAGATCTAATTGTTGAGGAAACTACATATGTTAATTAGAACCTGGTTTATGTTATAAATAAATCAAGTAATGAAAACAAGATAAATTCCATTTACTCTGAATCCAGTATTTCCATGAGGTTTGTGCTCCCATTAGTTGGTATTCTAAATTTTTCTTTAATACCATTAGTAACTTCAATGATCTTAATTTACCTTTGGTTCAAATGGTTTCGACTTCCCTTCACCGCCCTGCTCGTTCAACCTATCTAGTAGCTGCCTTGCCATTGGATGCCAAGATTGAAATCGAGTGCATAGCTGCACTATAAGCACCGGTTGGTTCCTTGAAAAACTCGAGGTTAATAATGAACGTGGAAACTTAACCTAGTATTGGAGTTTAATTTTGGTTTGTCCTCCTTGAATCATGATGCTCTTGTCATTACTATTATTGCTCTAGTATCCTGATAGGAAGGAATTTAATCATCGGATTCTCTCTCAAGATTATGTGCCCCATTAAAAGGGAAAGAAACTAAGTCAGCGACAATGTGTTTTGTTTGCAGCTTTTGTAATGATCTAGTATGAATTCTGATTGTTCCAAACAGGATCTTTGTCTAAACTTCAAAGAAACCTCGTTTAACTATGGATATTGTTCCGTAAATACTTTGAGACAAGATTTTCAAGGAAATCCCTGTCTCTTTCTTTTATATTAGGAAAGGCGAGATAAGGTTGGAAAACCGACATTTCCCATACCAGTACTTTGATATAGATCCTTAAAGAAATGCAAAACTAAGTTCTCGTAATTGCAATAGTTTTCTTCTTGTTTCACAATCCTCTCCTTGAACATAAAAGATACAACAGGTTCTTCAAGGGACCTGACACTACTACACTGATCCTTTCCTTTACCCAACTGAATAACCCCCCTCTCTCCCATCTGTCCCTTATGATGCTTCCCCACTAATACACAACCCCTGTCCACACTCAATTTGCCATGCGGAAAAATGGTAAAAGTTTTCATTCCTTTCATTCCTTTAATCTGTATACATTGCATGTAGACCTCAACCACTCTAAACTCAAAGTAAATATGTTTAATAAATATTTTTGTAGATCGAGAAAGCATGGATCTGAAATGGATGTCTCGCGATCGTTTAACGAAGGAGTATGAGGATGGGGTGAAAGAGTTCATTAGTTTTGCAGTTCGGCATGCGGAAAACCCTAGTACAATCATATGTCCTTGTTTAGATTGTTGTTATGCAAGGCGAGTTAGTGCAGCCGATTTGGAAGAACATTTAGTGTGTAATGGAATCGATCAAAGTTATACATGTTGGACAAAACATGGTGAGACAAGAGCTGAGTCTAGTGAAATGAGGAATCGTGTGAGATATTCATCATACGATACCGACACAAATACTTATGAGGGTGATCGTTTTGAAGACATTGCAAATGCTTTGTTGAAGAGGATCTTCGGGAGTTGTCCTCAAATGTTTGGGAGGTTGGTAAGTGATGCAGAGCAACCATTGTATGATGGATGTACTAAATTCACAAGATTGTCGGCGATGTTAAAGTTGTATAACTTGAAATCGGGCAACGGATGGACTGATAAGAGCTTTACGGACTTACTCACACTATTGAAAGACATGTTGCCAGAGGATAATGTGCTTCCTAGTCGGACATACGAGGCTAAACAAATGTTACACTCTATTGGCATGAGCTACGAGAGGATACATGCTTGTCCTAACGATTGCATTTTATTTCGGAATGAATATGCATCGTTAAAGATGTGTCCTAAATGTAATGCCTCACGATATAAGAAGAAAGAATCAGATCCGAGAGAAGGTTGTGTGGTATTTTCCCATAATACCCAGATTTAGGCGCATGTACCGTAGTTCCGAAGATTCAAAGCACTTGACATGGCATGAGGATGAAAGGATCAAAGATGGCAAGCTGCGGCACCGACAGATTCTCCGCAATGGAAGAAATTTGATCATGATTATCCCGATTTTGGGCAAGAATCAAGAAACCTACGACTTGCATTGGCTCTTGTCGGATTTAACCCGCATGGTGTTCAAAGTAGCTCTCACAAGTACATGGCCTGTGATTTTGGTGATTTATAACCTATCCCCATGGCTATGCATGAAGCGCAAATTTATGATGTTATCTATGTTAATTTCTCGGGCCCAAACAACCAGGAAATGATATAGACGTCTATTTGACTCCTTTGATTGAAGACTTGAAACAACTGTGGGAGACAGGTGTGGAGGTGTATGATGGGTATAAGGAAGAAAGTTTCAATTTGAGAGCTATGTTGTTTGGGACAATTAATGATTTTCCAGCCTACGGTAATCTGTCGAGGATATAGCATCAAGGGGGTCAGTGTGCATGCCCTATATGTGAAGAGGGTACTGCAGTTGGATGCGGTTAGAACATTGTAAGAAGAATGTCTTTCTTGGGCATCGTAGATTTTTGCATCCAAGTCATCATTACCGGTGGTGGAGAAAGGCGTTCAATGGGAACTCGGAAGAAGGTAGAGCTCCTTCACCTTTGACGGGTGATCAACTTTTTGAAAAGGTAAAGGATTTGAATATCCAATTCGGTAAACCTTTTACGAGAGATATTGTCACAAGAGGGTGGAAGAAAAGGTCGATTTTCTTTGAGTTGCCATATTGGAAATCATTATATGTAAGACATTTCCTCGATGTGATGCACGTTGAAAAAAATATCCGTGATAGTGTCATTGGTACGTTACTCAATGTGCCAGGGGAAGACTAAAGATGGCATCAATGCAAGGTTGGACTTGGTTAGTATGGGAATAAGAAGAGAATTGGGACCGACGAAGAAGGGTAAAAGTACATATCTTCCTCCGGCTGCTTACACTCTATCTAGAAAAGAAAAAAACTGTTTTTGTAAGTTTCTTGAAGGAGTTAAGGTTCGGGAAGGGTACTCTTCAAACATTAGGAACCTCGTATCGATGAAAGATCTCAAGTTAAAAGGTCTAAAGTCCCACGATTGTCATGTTCTCATGGAGCAGTTGATACCCATTGGTATACGGTCTATTTTACCTAACAAAGTGCGGGGGGCCTTAACTAAACTCTGTTTCTTCTTCAAGGCAATTTGCAGCAAAGTGATTGACCATTGGAAGTTGCCATCATTGCAAAGAGAAATTGTTGTGACTTTATGCGAGCTTGAGATGTACTTTCCACCTTCATTCTTTGACATAATGGTTCATCTAACCATTCACCTTGTTAGAGAGACACAACTGTGTGGGCCAGCTTATATGAGATGGATGTACCCGATTGAGCGTTATATGAAGATATTAAAAGGGTATGTGAAAAACCGATCACGACCGAGAAAGGTTGTATTGTTGAACGGTATATTGTCGAAGAAGCTGTTGAATTCTGTACCGAATACCTATCCAATGCTGATTCTATAGGGCTGCCAAAGTCTCGTCACACATGGAGAATGATGGGGCAAGGAATTACTGAAAATGAAATAGTGACTATATCAAGGACAGAATGGGAGCAAGCACACTTATATGTTCTACACAATGCCGATGAGGTTGAGCCATATGTTGAAAAACACAAGGACATGCTTAAGAGTTTGTATCCAAATAAGAATCAAAATTGGCTAACTAGAGAACACAATGGTTGTTTTATAACGTGGCTAAGAGATCACATTTATGCAGAGTTGACTGAAAATGCTACTTCAGTTTCAAATAGATTGAGATGGTTAGCCAAAGGTCCAAGTTTGCATGTCTTCTCTTACCACGGTTATCAAATTAATGGGTACACATTCTATACAAAAGAACAAGATGGTCGGAGTACAATGCAAAACAGTGGTGTGACTCTTGTAGCTCAGTCGATGCATATCTCAAGTGCCAAAGACAGAAACCCGATATATGCAAATATGTCATACTTCGACGTCATTGAACGCATATGGGAGTTGGATTACACAAAGTTTAAGGTTGGTGTGTTTGGTTGCAAGTGGGTTGACAATAATAACGGTATTCAGATTGATGAGTCAGGGTTCATGCAGGTGGATCTTAATAGGGTGGGGTATAAAGATGAGCCTTTTATATTAGCATCTCAAGCTCAACAAGTGTTCTATGTCACTGACCCAGCTGATATGAAAAGGTCCATTGTTCTTTTGACTAACAAAATAATTACTAATGTTGATGATCAAGACCATGGAGATGTTGATATTGAAGATGATCCTTTCGTCGGGACATTACAATCACTTGAGATTGATCCAACTAGGGATGATGGTATGTATATGAGAGATGATCATGATGAGGGGCTTTTGGTCAATCCACCATTTCGTACTAATAAAGGACAAACAAATCTCAATCCAATGAAGAAAAGAAAAAGGTTGACTTAAACATGTATGTAGTTTTGTGTTTAAATGAACTTTCTGATCCTTTTATATTATAGTTAGCATCTTCCGGTAATGCTAGTGTTGATTTTGTTATTCATAGTTGTTTTATATTTTGCATCAATTAATGTTATATTAATGTCCATTGATGTTTTACTTGTATCTAATATTTTTGTAGGTAAATGGCATCTTCAAGTAATTCTAGTGATGCCAAAGCATCGAGACGTGGACCAACGGTTATGAAGGCGGTCATCCGCGCTAGGAGTAAAGGACAAAAATTTGATGTAATTTACTTACTGATCTAAGGATTTCATAATGTTGTCTGATATCTAGATTTAATTACTTTATTATTTTTATTAGGTTGAATGGAATTCTTTGGACCAACCAATTCGTGCTAATGGTAAAATATTGAAGAGTTACATTGGGGCCGTTGTTCGGCAAACGGTCCCAATTATTTATTCTAATTGGAAGGATGAAGCTTTGGATGGTTTCAAAGAGAGCATATGGGCTGATGTACAGGTAATTGTTAAAATTTATGAATTATATTGTAAACTATGTAAACATACTTACTTTGACACGTTGTTTATATTGTTTTGCAGATGTCTTTTAATGTTGATGAATCTCGGAAAAATTTGTACTTCGGAAGTTCGGTAACCTACATAGGGCATTCAGAACTAGATTGACCAAAAAATTTCTAAGAGATGCCAACGGGAGTATCAATGAGGAACCTCCATCACAATATCCACACATATCAAGGGATGAGTGGACAGATTTTATAGCAATACGCACGGAGATGCTCAATTCCCTGGTATGTTTAATAGCACGTTAGTCCTTATAATTTTATAGCAATACGTACATATGACATTAACCATGTATTAATATTACTTATATGTGTCTCGAATAGAAATTAAGCAATGAAAATCGCAATGGCGTTAGATCCTGCATGCCCTTACAAAGCATCACGTAAGGGGTATGCGACATTGAGGATGAATTGGTATGTATATATATATATATATATATATATATATATATATATATATATATATATATATATATATATTTTTAACTGCATGTGTGGTAAATATGACTTTTAAACTGTTTGGTTAATATATATTATCTCAATATACAGATGCAAGAGGCGGGGCCAGAAGTTAAGAAAATTAAACGCCATATTGTGTGGAGGAAAGCCCGCGAGAACAAGGCGGGTGTAATTGACAACAAAAATACGCAGACCGTGTGGAATAAATGTGTTAGTAGACTAACGTTTACATTTTCATTTGTTATTTTCTTATGATAATATATAATAATTTTAACATTTGCATTTCACCAATAACTATGTGTCAGGAGAGGAATCACGATCTGCAGTAGAGGGAGAGATACAAGATTTTGGTCGCCAGGATATTCTTGCTAAAGCCCTAGGTGTGCCAGAGAACCCTGGTCGTGTTAGGGGTGTGGGTTTTGGCGTCTCTCAAAAAGACTACTTCCCACCTGAAGGTCGTGCAAAAAATAACTCGGAAACAAAAAGGTGGGAGACATTGGTGTCTCGACTCTCTGAAAGATTGAACATTTTGGAAGAAAAGCTGAAACAAAAGGAGGATGAGGAGAGGCAGGCTAATTTCACAGCCCAAGCAAGCGTTAAAGATAGTTGCACTCTACCATCTGCCAGCAGGCTTCCAGAGGTAATACATGCCTTTTTTTTACTAGTATTGCATTCACAGTTAAATACATTCAATTGGATGCCTTAATTCACAGCTTATTCATCTATCATTGGATTAGGGCGTCAACTCATGTCAGCTATATTTATCGACCCCAAACTATCGTATGGTTGCTATGGGTAAAGTATACAATGAGCCGGGTGTTACACTGCACACTGGACCAGTACCCCTTAACCATGTGAAAGTTGGAGTTGATGTTGCAACTGAGGGGGATGCGCCATTGCCGGTGCCTATCGATCGTGCAGATGTAATGACAGTAAGAGATGCAATAGGTACTTATGTGACATGGCCAATTGATCTCGTGGTTGTAATTAATATGGTATGTAATTGCATTTTTCCACCTTTTCATATACGGCATATATGCATTACATTAGTTGATCACTAACTGGCATATTGAAATGCAAAATTTCCAGGCACCTGCAAAAGCTAAAGGCAAGGGCAGAGTGTCTGGATATACAAAGGAGTCAATTACAACCCCAGAAAATAAAGGAGGCAACTCTGAGGCCAACCCTCCTACAGCTGGTTCAACTACAATTTCTCTGGAATATTTGAATTTTCTTAAAATACATGAACGAAAGAATATGAAAAATGATGACCAATTGTACATAGAGATAGAACAAAATATTTTTGGTCAGCATTTCATTGAGATGATCAATATTGAAAATATCAGAGAAGTTGTAAATCATGAATGGGTATCTGCCTCCGTTATTTCCGTATATATCAGGTACTAAATCAGGCTTAAAGTGTATAATATTTTTTTAGTCTTTCCATTTAAATATTGATGTCATTGGTGTAATCCATTTTTATATTTTAATTGAAGGTATTTGTATGAAGAATTGTTGCTTCCAAAGGAAATAACGAGGAGGTTTCTGTTCTTGTCCCCACACCAAACAAATACATACGACTACTTCGGGAGGGATTCACAGACAACGTATCTAGCTGACCGGTTTGCAACTAAAGAAAGAGAATATCAGCCCTTGTTTCTAGCGCCGTGCAATGTTGGGTGAGTCGCTTATCCTATAGGACTTAATTCACAATAATGAATTACATAAAAGTTGAGGTGCTTAGGATTTGTTATCTCAACATTTTTGTAGGAATCATTGGGTCTTGTCTGCGATAAATATTGTTGAAGAGATTATTTACTATCTGGATCCCTTGAATGTTGATCCTAGGGGTCGCCTGCAATTAAAGAATCTGTTCGATAAGTAAGCATGCTTTTATATTTCTGATTTTCTATGATTTTGTCGAATGGCTTCCATGGTAGATACATGTTGCAAGTTGTCATGGTCCTAATGTGCTTTTGATTTTTGACATTAGAACATGTGTTGAATTGACATATACTGGGTTGTGGCTGTTGTGGTTCAAAATAAAAAAAAGCATGCGTGTGTTTGTGATGATTGAAAAAATGTTGCTTAATGAACTCTGTTTGATTTTGTGATTAGTGCTTTGCAAGTTTATCGTGCAAATATCGGAGCTAAGGTGCCGCGTTTAAAGGCAACCAACATTAAATGGATTCAGATAGAGGTACATTTGCAAAAACTTAATGCGCAATTAGATAAAAAAACCTATATTGATTTACTATTTTATTTTTTATAGTGCCCAAGACAACCCAACAGTACAGATTGTGGGTACTATGTGATGCGTTTCATGAAGGAAACTATCTTGCAGAACCAAATTAAAATACCAATGGCGGTATGTTGTTTACTTAGCTTTTAACTGTGACTGTTCAAATGTTTTAGCAATTGTAACTTAATTTATTTAATTTTTATGTCGCAGTACTTCCCTGACTTCAAATGCTCCACATACTCCACTGCTCAACTATCTGAAGTCAAGGAAGATTGGTGTCGCTATATTGTTGAGAAGTTCGTTTGATTATGTCAAATTGATCACAGTAGTTGCAGCAATACTCATTGGTATGCGAATAATGCTTTTGATCACAAAGTAATGCATGTTACAAGTGTATGTTTTGGCTTCGTAGGATGCAGAAAGTGAATGGCAATTTATAAATATTACATGAAATTGTATATAGCACTTGCTTTCTTTGGTGATTCGGTTATTGATGCTAAATTTCAAAATCTTGTTCATAAAATGTTCATTATGGGAGTTTTCTATAACAACCAACAGGACGTATGGTTATACTTTTCTATTGGCAATCTTTAATTTATTTTATGCCTAATGAATCTGGAACTGGTGGTTGATATACACCTTTTTCAGCATATACATGCCTTCTCTTTAGCTCGGTGGATGTGTACTATCTTCTCTTGGTCCTGGTACACTTAGTTCAAACCATATTGATTTGGTGCTTGTGTTTGCTTACAGACCCAACAGGCTTTTACACCAAAACAAATAAATGAAGCATGCTATGTTGACATGAAGGCTAACAAAGATGTTTTCCAGAGGACATTGCTTTTATTGACCTTAAGGATGCTTACCCAACTGTGATGGAGGACTTTTATTAGTTTCTTGTTATTTGTTGAACATTTCTGACATTGATGGTTCAGTAACATTGTTCATTAGGGCAGGTACAATGACTTGTATTAGTTTCTTGTTACTTGTTGAACATTTCACATTTCTGACATTGATGGTTAATTCAGTAACATTGGTAGATTTGTTCATTGATATATGTTTGTTCTTATTTCTCACAGATTTCCATCCTCTTTGCATAAATGAATTTTGGTGTAGTTCAATATGCAGGAATGGATTTAGTTAAGAAATATGTAAAAATTAAAAAAAAAAAAAAGGGGAATAGATAGCGTTTGTTATTAACAAACGCTATCTAAAGTGACTTTAGATAGCGTTTGTTAATACAAACGCTATCTAAAGTCAGACTTTAGATAGCGTTTCCGTGTACAAACGCTATCTAAAGTATCATTTTAATAGTGTTTCCTAAATGCTATCTTTGCTAACGAGTTTTAATAGCGGTAGCATAGATAGCGGTTACAAACGCTATTAAAAGGCATACGGAAACGCTATCTAAAGTCTAATCTGTTGTAGTGTTTGTTATTCCATGCACCATTGGGGATAGTAAATTCGACAATTACATGTTGGATTTAGGAGCTTCTATTAATGTCATGCCCACTTCTGTCTTCAACAATCTTGATCTTGGTCCTTTGCAACATACAGGTCTCACTATCCAGTTGGCAAACAGGACCAATGCTCGCCCCATTGGAGTAGTGGAAGATGTGCTTGTTCAGGTTGATGACTTGATTTTCCCTGCTGATTTTTACATTCTGGACATGGTAGGGGAAACAAATTCAAGCAGATCGCCAATCATTCTGGGAAGACCGTTCATGAAAACCGCAAAGACAAAGATTGATGTTCACGATGGAACCATGTCCATGGAATTTGGTGACATTGTTGCAATATTCAACATTTTCGATGCTATGAAGCACCCTTTGGAAGAGCACTCTGTTTTCCAAATAGAGTTGCTCTCTGAAATTGTTGATGAAACTTATGATGAGTTGGTTGCAGCTGCTGATTTTCCATCTGTTTTTGGTTTTGATGATGTCCACTCATGTGCTGATTGCACTCTCACTGACCCTTGTGCTGTTTGTGCTGAGATTGATGCTGCCTTGCAGGATGACAGTGTAGATGAAGCTGTATGTTCATCTGAAGTTCTTGACAGTACGACTGGCCCAAACATACCATCTATTGAGCAGCCACCCTCCTTGGAGCTTAAGCCACTGCCTGAAAATCTGAAGTATGCTTACTTGGAGAGGAATGAAAAGCTTCCGGTTATAATTTCCTCTAACCTTGATGTTGACCAGGAAGCTAAGCTCTTGGAGGTTTTGAAGAAGCATAAGAAGGCGATTGGGTGGACCTTGGCCGACATACCAGGTATTAGCCCCTCCAGGTGTATGCATAGGATTCTGTTGGAGGATAGGGCTAAAACAGTTAGGCAGACCCAAAGACAGCTCAATCCCTTGATTTTTGATGTTGTGAAGAAGGAGGTAACAAAACTCTTGCATGCGGGTATCATATATCCTATCTCTGACAGCGATTGGGTGAGCCCAGTGCAAGTGGTGCCTAAGAAATCTGGACTCATAGTGGTAAAAAATGAAAACAATGAACTTGTCCCCACTAGAGTTCAGAATAGCTGGAGAGTTTGCATAGATTACAGGAGATTGAACCAGGCTACCAGAAAGGATCACTTTCCTTTGCCGTTCATCGATCAGATGCTTGAACGGCTAGCAGGTCAATCACACTACTGTTTTCTTGATGGTTTTTCAGGTTACTTCCAGATCCACATTGCACCAGAGGATCAGGAAAAGACTACTTTCACGTGCCCCTTCGGCACATTTGCTTACAGGAGGATGCCATTTGGTCTTTGCAATGCTCCTGGCACATTCCAGAGATGCGTGATTTGTATTTTTACTGAATATATTGAAAATTGCATGGAAGTGTTTATGGATGATTTCACTGTTTATGGCTCTTCATTTGATGCATGCTTGCATAGTTTGAATTTAGTTTTAGAGAGATGCATTGAAACTGACCTTGTTTTGAAAATGAAAAATGCCATTTTATGGTTGAACAGGGGATTGTGTTGGGGCATATTATTTCTGAAAAGGGTATTTCAGTAGATCCTGCTAAGATTGATGTGATTTCTACACTGCCTTACCCATCTTGCATTCGTGAGATTCGTTCTTTTCTTGGTCATGCAGGTTTCTACAGGCGCTTCATAAAGGATTTCAGCAAGATAGCCCTTCCTCTGTCCAACCTGCTGAAGAATGATGCCATTTTCAACTTTGATGACAACTGCAAAAAGGCATTTGATTTCTTGTAGAAAGCCTTGACCTCTACCCCCATCATCCAGCCCCCTGACTGGACCTTCCCTTTTGAGCTTATGTGTAATGCTTCTAACTATGCTGTGGGGGCGGTCCTTGCACAAAGGGTGGGCAAGGTTGCCCATGTGATTTACTATGCTTCTAGAACTTTGGATGCTGCACAGGCTAATTACACCACTACTGAAAAGGAACTTATAGCTATTGTTTTTGCTCTTGATAAATTCAGATCATATTTGCTAGGTTCCGAGATTGTTGTTTTCACTGACCATGCAGCTCTAAAGTACTTGTTGAAGAAACCAGAAGCAAAACCAAGATTGATTTGGTGGATGTTGCTGCTCCAAGAGTTTGATGTGGAGATAAAAGATAAGAGTGGAGCTGAGAACTTAGTAGCTGATCACTTGAGCAGAATAGAGAGGGATGAAAATCCTTCTCCCATTCAGGATGACTTTCCTGATGAGCAGCTTTTACAGTTACATGGGGTAAGTCCTTGGTTTGCTGATATTTTTAACTATCTTGTTGCTGGTGTTTTTCCGACAGGTGCAACTAGGTCACAAATCCACAAACTCAAGAGTGATGCCAAATATTATGTTTGGGATGATCCATATCTTTGGAAATTTGGCAGTGATCAGGTAATCAGGAGATGTGTCCCCGACTATGAGATTGAATCTATTCTGCACTTTTCTCATGCTTCTCAAGTAGGGGGACATTTTGGACCACAAAGGACTGCAAGAAAAATCCTGGACTCAGGTTTTTATTGGCCCACTATTTTTAGAGATGCTTATGAGGTTTACCGGACTTGTAAGGAGTGTCGGGACAAATAGGTCTGCCATCACTCGTAAGAGTGAAATGCCTCAGCAACCTATGCTTTTCTGTGAGGTGTTTGATGTGTGGGGAATTGACTTTATAGGTCCTTTCCCTGCATCTTTTGGTTTTCTCTATATTTTACTGGTTGTTGACTATGTTTCAAAGTGGGTGGAAGCTATCCCCACTAGGACTAATGATTCTAGAGTTGTTGCAAATTTTGTCAAGTCCAATATTTTTTGCAGGTTTGGAATACCTCGTGCTATCATAAGTGACCAAGGCACTCATTTCTGCAACCGTACCATGGAAACTTTACTCCGGAAGTATGGAGTTGTGCACAGGGTCTCCACTGCATACCATCCCCAAACTAATGGGCAGGCTGAGATCTCAAACAAAGAGATCAAACAGATCTTAGAGAAAGTGGTGCAGTAAAATAGGAAGGACTGGAGGCGTCGTCTAGAAGACGCACTTTGGGCTCAAAGAACAACTTTCAAGACACCAATAGGGATGTCTCCCTATAGGCTTGTGTTCGGTAAGGCATGTCATCTGCCTGTGGAAGTTGAGCACCGTGCTTATTGGGCGGTCAAGAGCTGTAACTTGGAAATGCAAAGAGCAGGCATTGAGAGGAAACTCCAATTGCAGCAGCTTGAAGAGCTTAGGCTGGAAGCCTATGAAAGCTCTCAGATTTATAAAGAGAAAACTAAGCACTTCCATGATAGGATGATTTCTAGGAAGGAATTCTTTGTGGGCCAACAGGTTCTATTGTTTAACTCCCGCCTGAAAGTGATGGCTGGGAAACTTCGATCCAAGTGGATTGGCCCATTTGTTGTTACTAATGTTTTCCCTCATGGTGCAGTAGAAATAAAAAGTACAGGTAGCACCAAGGTCTTTAAGGTTAACAGGCAGCACTTGAAGCTATTCCATGAGAGCTCGGTGCCTGAAGATGCTACTGTTGAGGAGCTCTCCTTGGGAGAACCCACCTACGCTACAACTTGATCAGGGAGCACCTTCTCCTTTCCCTCACTCTGATTTTATATCTATGTTCTTTCATTGAGGACAATGTATGTCTTAAGTGTGGGGGAGGGAACCAATTGTTTGTTTTTGTTTTGTTTTCCTTGTTTGTGTGCTTTGAGTCGTATGTGTGTTGAGTCTTGTGTCGGTGAGCTTGTTGGATTCTAATCAAATTTTGCATAGATGGGTTGAATGGCACGTGTTGACTGTTGATGATTTCCCCCTAGGTTTTGAGAATTGAGAATTGACCCCCATGTGAAAAATTGAAAATTAAACTTTGAGATATTCCATTATGACTACATGATTTATGATAAGTTTGGGGTGAAGGGGTGCATACACTAGGGATAGAATCTCGGTCAAACAATTTGCGAAAAATGTCCAGGTGAAGATTTGAGCCTCCAACATGTTTTTAATTGTGTGAATCACTTTCAAGTTTCACTTTCCCGAATTTGCTTGAGTCTCTTCATGGTTTGCATGTTTATGTGCATGCATCAAATAATTTAAGCAATTTTCTTTGAAATAACAACTTGGCCTGAAAAGAACCATCCCTAATGCATGTTCCCTAGTTAGCCACGTTGAGCCTAATAAGCCTATTGTTTCTTGATGACCTCATGTTATAAGCCAAAAATCTGGAAAAACCATGTTAACCCGATCTTAGGATTAGGAGAGCATGGAAGCTTAGCAAGAGAAGGGTTGCAAGAAACTAAGTTTGGGGTGGCTACAAGGTGTGATATGTCATTCTGGGTTGAGAAAAAGAAAAAATTAAGGTTGGAGCCAAAGGCAAAGAAAAAAAAGAAGAAGAAAAGAACAAAAATGTCAAAAAAGGGTATTGAAAGAAAAAGGCTGTAGTCACTCAAGGCAAAAATAAAAATGGAAAAAGGAACTTGAGTAGGAATTCAATATGTCAAAATGCTCATGCTCTCTTAGTTCCTAGGGTCTTAAGCCTAGTACCTTTGAATATCCTACCTTTAGTCAAGCCCCATTACAACCTTTAAAAGACCTTCTGATGTTGCATGCATGTTTTCATGCGAACTTTGTTTGAGATGGAAATCAAATTCATGGGAAGTGCTCTTGAAATGTGAAATTGAGTGAAAAATCCATAGCCTAGACAAACTGAGTGAGTGAGTGAGTGAAACATTAAATGCCCTTGTGAGGAAGGCGATTGTTTGAATTTGGTGATCTCCCTTTTGTGTGTAACTTGGATCCTCAACTTAGATTAATGATTGCATGAATGATGGAATTCTCAATGTTTTAAAGTAAATGAATGTGGGGGTTACATTGTTGCAAGGGGGGGCATTGAAGAAAATTTGTTTTGTTGTAATTGCATGAAATTTGTGCGAAATTGATTAAATCCTTTAAGCTTGCCAAGTTTGAGTCCATTTTGAGTTTTAGTTTGCTTGGGGACAAGCAAAGTCTAAGTTTGGGGTATTTTGATCAGCCTTTGCCTCATCTAGTTTTTAACTAGTAAGACCATGGTTTTATTCGAGTTTAATCTCGTTTTTGCCCAAATTTGGATGTAATTGTCCTCAAGCAACATTTTGAGTCCCTTAAGTAGTTTTAGGGTATTTTAGTTGATTTTGAGTCAAATAAAGCACTTACTGCTATTTCTTGTTTTCAGGTTAATAAAGAAAAGCAATTCTGGGAATATTCGCCCCGCGAGAGGCTACTCGCCTCGCGAGCCTAAAGACTAGCCTGAGCAGCAACAGTCACCTTCTCTGTCTCACCTCGCGAATCACCATCTCGCCTCGCGAGCCTGAAGGCCTGACTGTGCCAGAAATGTCATCCTCTCTGTCTCTCCTCGCGAATCCCGCCTCGCCTCGCCTCGCGAGAATTCCAGACGCTGAAGAACTATTCATAAGATTCGCCTCGCGAGAGGCTATTCGCCTCGCGAGCGAGCGCAAATTCTGAAGGTTATAAATTGCTGTTTTAGGGCAAAAACGAGGATGATTCATTCTTCTTTTCATTCCATTGACGGCTGTGAATTCTTCTCTTAGGTTTTTGTCATATTTGTAATGGAGAACTAACTCCCTTGGATTGATCTACTGTAATCGGTTCCCATTGCCACTTGAGGTTCTGTAATTCCTAATCTTATTGCTATTCTCTTTCAATATTGTTCTATATGTTCTGTTTGCTTAATTCAGGATTGTATAGAATAGGTATTGATTTATTTCGATAATTGCGTGTTCCTATACATAATCGTGTTTGCTTAATTCGCGTGTGTTCAATCGTGTTTGCTTAATTCACGAGGGCTTCACCCCGTTTGCTTAATTTGGGAATTAGGAACATAAATCTCGTAGTGTCAATTTCGCTTGTTAATTGCTGCTACAATCGAAAAGAGATTAGAATCCGCTTAGGGCATGGAGTTTATATGAATCGATGATAGTGAGAAACCGAGAACAGTAGATTAATCGTTTTTAGCTTATTGATAAATCATTTAAATTGCTCTGTTTTCTGCTTTGATTTCTTAATTGAATTTCAAACCAACCCCCAACCCCCCCCCCCAAAATTGATTTTTCTGCGAATAACAATCCAAGAGTCCTTATGAGACGATACTCGAGTTGTCGCACCCTAACTGCAGTTTTTGTAAACCACTCGCTTTTTGACTTTCCCTTTCTGATTCCCTCCAAAGGCAACGTGTCCTCCTTTCTTAAGTTGAAGGTCTAGGAACATAGACCTTTCTCCTACCATATGACGCGAGCAACCATTGTCCAGGTGCCAGCAGTGGTGTTTTCTTTGTCCTGTTGAGGACATCTGCAACAAAAATTATTTGATCTTTAGGTACTGATATTTTTCTAGGTCCTTTTCTGTTAGTTCTAGGAGTCTGTGAAGACTTCCTCCTCTTCTTATGGATACACTTAGACATAACATGTCCAGTTTTTCCACAAGTTGTAGACATGTGTAGATTTGGTTATAGTTGACTTAACAGATATTGTAGAAGCTTTAGTTGATACTTTATGATGTGTCTGATGGACATATCCAATACCTTCTTTGTTAAGAGAGTGTCTCTGACAGTCAAGTAGCTTAGTCAGATTATCTCTACCATTAACAAATTTGGAAAGATCAGAAGTGAGCTCTTCCACTTTCTGTTGAAGTTTTTTAACTTCTTTAGATGGTGATGTTTCACTTGAGATCTTAGCTTCATTAGACTTTTCAGTCTTCAGCTCACTGTTCTCTTTGGCCAGTTTTTCACACTCTTGAGATTTCTGTTTATGCTCACTGGTGAGCTTTACGTACTCTCTCTTAAGGGATTTGAAGGCCTTAGATAAGCAGTTGGATTCCTCCAGCAACTCCTCATAGGCATCAAGTAATTCTTCATAGTTAGGATGTACCTCATCGTCAGAGTCTGAATCATTGTTGACCATCAAACAAAGATTGGCTTCTTCCTATGTTTCTTCATCAGAAGATGTTGACTCCAGATCCTCCCAAGTAGCCATCATTCCTTTCTTCTTCTTTTTTAAAAAATTTCTTAAAAGGGGTCGTCTTGAGTTGAGGACATTCAGCCTTGATGTGACCAGGCTTCTTGCACTCATAGCAGACAATTGAACTTTTATCTGTTGAAGTGGATTCTTTGAAGTTCTTGTCTTTGTTGAACCTTCTGAATGGTTTATCCCTCTTGAACTTATTTTTTTGCAGGAGAAGCTTTATCTTCCTGGTCAGGATAGACAATTCTTCATCACTTTCAGAACCCTCGTGTTCAGACAGGTTAGCATCACTGAATGACTTGTCTGCCTTTAGAGCCTTGGATGCTTTTGCTGATTTTTGGTTAGCTTTCAGAGCAAATGACTTGCCCTTCTTTGGTGCAACTTTATCTCCAAGTTCTTGCTCGTGAACAATGAGTGTTCCAAGAAGTTCATCCATAGTTAAGGTAGCGAGATCTTTGGCTTGAGAGATAGCAGTGACCAAAGGTTTCCACTGTTTAGGTAGACTTCTCATAATCTTTCCAACCTTCTCAGTATTGGTGTAGACTTTGCCAAGAGATTTTAAACTGTTGACTGTAGTCTAAAATCTTCTTATCATTTGAGCAATAGATTCTCCTTCCTCCATGACAAACAGTTCATACTTTCTGACAAGTATGGCAATCTTTGAATCTTTGACTTTGGCTGTTCCTTCATGTGTGACAGCTAAAGTGTCTCATATTCCTTTGGCAGAGTCACAAGCACATACCTTTTCAAACTCCTCTGGACTGAGAGCACAAATGATGTTATATCTAGCTTTGTGGTTCAGTTCCCATTTTGTCTTTTCTGCAGTTGTCCATTGAGCTTTTGGCTTGTCAGTGTCATCATCATTCTTGGGACTGAATGGACCATCTGTAATGACATCCTAGATATCAGAGTTTGTAGATAGAATGAACAAATGAAATCTATCTTTCCAATAGTTGTAGTTTTCTCCATTGAAGTAAGGAGGTCTGGTTAGGGAGGCTCCTTCAGTCTGGTGACTTCCACTTGAACTAGCTCTAATAGTCATGTCTATTCTTCAGGACCTTTTACCTCGCACTGTTAGATGGGAAAGGTTTGCAAGTAGGAGAGAAGGCTTCAAGTCTCTTTCTGATGGGACAGCCAACAAAAGCTTGTTAGGTCATTGGTTCTTCAATGAGTAACCTCAGACGAGTGTAGGAACTCGTGGGGAGACAGGTTGAAAACGTTTCTTGAAAGAAGTTAATAATCCTAGTCAGCAGACATGTTGACTTTTGTTTATCCAGACAGGTAGTTATCTATATGAGCAGACAGATGATTCTTACTGTTTTAATCTGCACACTAGATAGACATGTTAGCAACCGATATGAAGGTTAATTAAATCATTAACCAATGTTTAGTTCTCATCAAAACTTAGGGAAATGCACATCAGACATTTTAGAAATTAACACAAGGTACAACATCATTTAACACTCTGGCCAATAAGCACCAGAGCTCAACACCTTGACCAATAAGCATCAAGGCCCCCTTAGACAATAAACATCAATGTACAACATCAACGTCTTAACGTTTGTTATTCATTTTCTTCATTAAGTCTTCATAAGGCTGTAAAGCTTGTCTTTATTTAGATTGGTGTCCTATCTCATTATCGTGGAATGTTGGGGTGAGACACCCCTCTGTTCCTTAACTTCACGTTTGTTCTGGTTGGGGGAGCACGGGGCATAGCCCTTGCACGGGCGTGCTAGACTTTAAGTGTAGCACGGTCGTGCTGTCTGTTGAGCACGACCGTGCTTATGCACAGGGCCGGCTCAACACCTGTTGAGGCCCAAAGCGAATTGTGATATGAGGCCTTTTTAAAATTAATAACAATATTTTATTAAAATTATTATATTTTTATTTAAAGTTTATCTTCTGAGTTTTTTGGCATGCAAAATCACTTATTGAATTACTATATTTTTTATGAACCATCATAATTAGGGCCTTTTGCTCCACAGTGTCATCTCGGGGTATCCCACAAGCTTCAATCATTTGGACCGGCTATCAAACTAATCTTCGATTGGTTGTTTAGAGCATGGAATTAACCATTGGTTTCGGAACCTCCCAACTAGAGTGACTACATCAGGATTATTATTTAGTAAATTATTATATATTAACTACTAACTAATAAGTAAATATTTTTAAAAAAAATAAAAAAAATACTACCTAGCTATATAGTAACTACTAACTAGTAAGTAAATTTTTTTTGAGGCCTGAAGCCCTTGCTTGGGTAGCTTTACCTAAGGGCCGACAGTGCTTATGCAGCACGACCTTTTCTGAATTTGAAACTGGAGCACGGGCGTGCTCCTTTTTAAGCATGACCATGTTTACTGGAGCATGGTTGTACTGGTCTGGGCAAAAAGGGTTAGAAACCCTTGCCAAACTCCCTAGGGCAAACCAAGGATCAAACCTATAGGCTTTTCCTAAACGATCAAGCATTACTCTTAATTAATCTTCATGTCTTGTACTTATTGGGGAATTAATCCTTTAATTTCAGTTTCATTATTAATGTCCCTAAAGCACTCGAGACTCAATCCTAAGGTCTTTGACTATACCACTAGCATTAGAGCCGTCAAAGTGAGCCAACCCGGGTGAGCCGGGTTGGCTCACCACAGGTTGAGGAAAAAGTGAGTCGAGCCGGGTTGGCTCACCTTTTCGGTGAGCCAAGAAATAGCTAACTCGACTCGACCTACCGCGGGTTGGTGGGTTAAACGGATCGACTCACTTAGAACTGGAAAAAAATATCATTCATTTATTTTATTTTTATCAATAACTGAAATAATTCAATTTCCCCTCCTTTTTTTTATTTAATCCTTTAAAGTAAATCCTTTATTTAAAGGAGCCAAATCTAATTTACAGATACTCAAAAAGTTATCATCATTGCAGTGATACACAAGAATATTAATTTTTACACATTATTGTTTTATGAGTCTGCTCAAGTTTCACTATAAACATTTAGACAAATAACTAAAAGTCCAACTACTGGATCAAATAGAGAAGCAGATAGCATTATATTTCAATTCAAATTGATGAAGCGTTTCTACTGTTAAGGTGCCTGCAAGGAAGTGGGTGTCTAAAGGTTTACAATAGCACCATCAAGCCCCACGAATGGCTGACTCAAGCCGAAAGTCCCTGTGATTAACTCAATAAAGGAAATCTAAAATAAACAAAATAACTCCTTTTGTAGAAGTATTTGACTTCGATAGACCTATAGTAGCCTCCATTTCTGCCCCAATGTTACTTGTGTTGTGTATCAGTGTATGTGAATGGCGTTTTAAGAGGACGAAAGTCAGGGAAAGTGTTGTGTATCAGTGTCGGCTGATGCTGAATACTGCATTTAGGTTTGGGACCGAAAGTGGGTTGGGCTTCATTTGGCTGGGATGGGTTACTGGGTGCCTAGGTGAAGGGAAATATATTTTTTTATTTTAAAGAGTGAACCCGTAACCTTGCCTCTCATTACTGCGATTCAAGTCTTATGAATATTTCGGAGTTTATCACTTAAATCCATTCATCATCATTAACGTCTTTTAATGTCTTATTAACATTAACCCATTATTATCCACATCATCAACCAAGCATCCAAGTCAATCATCCATGGCAATGTAATATCCTTGGCTGTTCTATGGATTGACGACTGTCCCTATAGACCAACACGGGTCTTTTCAACATGCATTGTCATCACTCACACGCTTCGTGGGAAAACTTCCAAGAGGTCACCCATCCCAAAATCACTCCAAGTCAAGCATGCTTAACTGTGGAGTTCTTAAGTGATGGGCTCCCGAAAAGAAGATGCATCTTGTTAGTATAGATAGTACCAATCAATTCATATAAGCCTTCATCAACTATATAGTCTCATACCTACACAGTCTCAGGATCCCTCTCATTCGGATGTGTAATCGGTCCATTCATGTGTCCCTCCGCCTAGAAGCCTGCCAAGAGCCATGACCGCGCTGTCGCCACGCGCCAAAAAGAACGAGCGGTTATGAAAATAATGTAGTATAGAGCGACAACTCGGATCGTCTCTCAAGGACTCTTAGGTGTTGTTATTATTAACAAAAAAAGTTAGAAATGGGGGGTTTTGGATTGAAACTAAAATAAAGAAAACAAAATAGAACAAAGAAAGAAAACAGAGCAGTAAAACAGATTAACAAATAAACTAAAGCGATTAACCTACTGCTTTTGGTTTCCCAACTATCATCGGTTCATGCAAATTCCTAGCCCTAAGCAGATTCTAATCCCCTCCCGGTTGTAGCAATAATTCACAAGCGGAACCACTACTACAAATATATGTCCCTATTCCCGAATTAAGCAAACGGGGTTAAGCACTTCGTGAACTAAGCGAACACGAAACGTACACACGCGAATTAAGCAAACGCGATTATATATAGGAACATGATATCACCGAGATAAACCAACACAACACAATATACTCCTGAATTAAGCAAACAGAAATATAAAAGCATGGCATTGAAAAGAGAAAAGGAAATGAAAACAGGAAATACAAGAACCTCAAGTATGGATAGAAACCAATTACAGTAGATTAATCTAGGAGACTAGTTCTCCATAACAAACATAAGTAGAAAAGGAAACAAAACAAACTACAACTACTGACTAGCTAAGACTAGCCAAAACTGACTAGCCTCACTCTCATTCTGCCATAGAGCAGTTTATATACAATTTCTGGAATCCAAGGCCTCGCGAGGCGAATAACACGAAAGGTCTGCAACTCTTGGTCTTCTCGCGAGGCGAGCATATCTTTGCGAGGCGAACTCTTCAACTTCAAAACTGGCACGGCCGTGATCTTCAACACGGGTAAACCGTGATCGTCTCTGACTTTTCAGGCTTGCGTGACTCGCGGGGCGAGATATCCTTCGCGGGGCGAGTGGCTCCAGATTTATTTTATTTTATTTTATTAACCTGAAAAACAGAAAATAACATAAGTACTTTATTTAACTCTAAATCAACTAAATTAACATAAAAACACTTTACAGACTCAAAATCTTACTCAAGGACAATCAAGTCTAATTTGGGTGAAAATGATATAAAATTAGCACAAAGCCAAGGTCTTTACTAGTTATAAAACCAGTCAAACAGAGGCTCATCAAAATACCCCAAACTTAAACTTTGCTTGTCCCCAAGCAAACTAAAACTCAAAAACTTAAAAAGAACTAAAGACCTGGCAAGCTCAAAAGATTCAATCAACTTTCCACAGATTTCAAGCAATTTTGCAAAACAATTTTTCTTCCAATGTTCCCCCCCTTTCAAACAAAACAATCCCCACATTCATTTATTCTACATAGTTGAGAAATTAATCATTCAGACAATCAGAAATCTAAGCAGGGGGTCTAAGTTACACACAAGAGGGAGATCACCAATTCAAACAAATGCCTTCCTCACAAGGGAAATTTGTGTTCACTCAATCGCTCAGTTTGTGTCAGGCTATCAACATTGCACTCAATTTTCACTTTTAAGAGCACTTCCCAAAAGTTTGATTTTCATCTCAAAATGATCCCCACAGAAAATATGCAAGCAACATCAGAAGGTTTTGTAATGGGGCCTGGCTAAGGGTAGGATATACAAAGGAACTAGGCTGAAGACCCTAGGAACCAAGAGAGCATGAACATTATTTACACTTTAAAATTCACTCAAGTTCCTTTCTTAATTTTTTTCTTTATGCTTCTGGGTGGCTACAGCCTTTTATTTTCTAATACTTTTTTTTTTCTTTATTGTTTTTTTTTCAGTTTTTTTTTTTTACACTTTTCTCTTTTTTTTTTTCAATCCCAAACAACACATTGCACCTGGTAGCCACCCCAAACTTAATTTCTTGCAACCAAATTTCTTACTAAGATGCCATGCTCTCCTAATCCTAAGATCGGGTTAACATGGGTTTTTCCAGATTTTAGCTTGTAACATAAGGTTAACAAGAATTAACAGGCTAATAGGCTCAATGGGGCTAACTAGGGAACATGCATTAGGAATTGGTTATTTTTAGGCTAAGTAGTTATTTACAAAGAAAATGCCTAAATCATCTGAAGCAAACATATAATCATGCAAACCAAAAAGAGATTCAAGCAAATTCAGGAAAGTGCAACTTGAAAAGTGATTTTCACACAATTTAAAACATGTTGGAGGCTCAAAATCTCACCTGGACATTTATGCAAATTGCTTGACAGAGATTCTATCCCTAGTGTGTGCTTCCTATCACCCCAAACTTATCATAAATCATGCCATTACAACAAAATCTCAAAGTTCGGTTTTCAATCATATGGGGATCAAATTTTCAAAAGTTTTTCAAATCCTAGGGGGAAAACAGTCAACACTATCATGCAATCAATCTATGCAAAAATTAATAAAATCCAATAAACTTGCCGACAAAAGACTCAAACACAACTCCTGAGCTTCTCAAATTATTCAGGAGCTTTATTCAAAACAAAACAGAATTAAAGTAAGGAAAAGAAAATTAAAAAGGAGAAAGGGTTAAGAAAACTCATTAAGGGCGGTTCCACCAGGATCCCATTGCTTGTAGCATAAGGCCCACGTGATGGACAAAGAGTGGAGGTTCATTCCATGCTTCCTTAACTTGCAGCCTTGAATTGGGAGTGAGCACTTGACAATTATGATGACTTCGCCGAGTGCGGCGGACTTCTCACTCCCCTTCGGGTCACAGCTGACCTCTTTATCTATAAAGTCTCCCCAATAGAAGTGGGGCTCAACCTCTTGGACCGGCCATGGTGCAAAATCCAAGGGTGCAAAATCCAGAGCTTTTGGTTCCACAGGGGGAGGTGGCAAATAGTTAGCTGGTGTCTCCGGTGCTGCTTCAACTTCTGCAAGGTCTTCATCCACTGCACTACCGGATTCATCACTTGTTAAACCTGCAGAAATTTCAGGACACACCACAGAAAGGTTAGAGTTAGTACAATCAGTAAATATGTTACAATAAACTGAATCAGAAAGCGGCTGAATGTCTGGAAGTTGCTTGAGCTCTACGGAGGGTGGCTGTTCAATGGATGGTATATTTGGAACTTCGGCGGAACAGGCATCTTCACTCTCACTATCACCCTGCAAAATAGAGTCAAGAAACCCAGCACAAACAACACACGGGTTAGTGTCAGTACAGTTAGTACATGTAGTAAAAGAAACTGAGTTAGTAAAGGTCTGATTGTCTGGACTTTCTGCACACGGTTCATCCACCCCGTCACTTTCAACACCCGCATCTAAGACCAAAGATTCTTCTTTATCCTCAAGCACGGTGGAGCGAATGTTCTCCTGATCCTCCTGATGCTCATTTCCTATATGAACATGGCCCTCAACCTCATCTGTCTCCTGTTCCATATGGATGCTTTGCTTAACATACCTTTCAAAATAACAATCTACACACAAAGCAGTGCCATCACAATAACACTCATCACATGCATTAGAATCAGGGGATTCAACACACATTTCATCAATAGAAACATTATCAGAATCATCATCAGAAATATTTTCAGGAATAACTTGTGACTCTGTATGTTCTTCAATGGGTTGTGGAGTTAGCATTGCAGCCGAGTTGGCGGTAACTTGATCAATTAGAGCGGACAACTTCTGAGATTCAGCTTGGCTCCTCTGGTATTCAGCCTCCATCTTCTGTTGGAATTCAAGAAAGTTTGCTTCCATTTGTGCATTTATCTGTCCAGCCATTTGCTTGAACAGGTCCTCTAGGGAAGGTTCGGAAGGTGCAGCTCTGAAGGCAGGATAGTATCTAAACAGGAAGGCTTCCTTCAAATCAAACCAGCTTGAGATGGAATTCTCATCAAGACAATACAACCAATCTCTTGCAGCACCTTCAAGTGAAAATTGGAAAGCTTCCATCTGAATGTGATCTTCTGTTATTCCTGCAGGTCTCAGCATTATAGAACAAGCAATCTGGAATTCCCTCAGATGCTCCTGCGGATTTTCACATGCAAAACCACTAAACCTTGGCAACCAGCGTGATAAACCAAGAAAATCAGGAAAATATATGCATGGTGGTGGTTCATAGTAAGCATTAGGCATGTAATTTCGCATATAATTATCCATGGGGGGTGCTAAAATTCACAACCAGACAATGCAGACAAAACTAATTAGCAAAGAGAATTTTTTTTTTATTTTTTATTTTTTGAAATTTTATTTTCTGCTAATAACAACAAGCCAGAGTCCCCGGCAACGGCGCCAATTTTTGACCGCGCTGTCGCCACGCGCCAAAAAGAACGAGCGGTTATGAAAATAATGTAGTATAGAGCGACAACTCGGATCGTCTCTCAAGGACTCTAAAGTGTTGTTATTATTAACAGAAAAAGTTAGAAATGGGGGGTTTTGGATTGAAACTAAAATAAAGAAAACAAAACAGAACAAAGAAAGAAAACAGAAGCAAGAAAAGCAGTTAACAAATAAACTAAAGCGATTAACCTCATCGCTTTTGGTTTCCCAACTATCATCGGTTCATGCAAATTCCTAGCCCTAAGCAGATTCTAATCCCCTCCCGGTTGTAGCAATAATTCACAAGCGGAACCACTACTACAAATATATGTCCCTATTCCCGAATTAAGCAAACGGGGTTAAGCACTTCGTGAACTAAGCGAACACGAAACGTACACACGCGAATTAAGCAAACGCGATTATATATAGGAACATGATATCACCGAGATAAACCAACACAACACAATATACTCCTGAATTAAGCAAACAGAAATATAAAGCATGGCATTGAAAAGAGAAAAGGAAATGAAAACAGGAAATACAAGAACCTCAAGTATGGATAGAAACCAATTATAGTAGATTAATCTAGGAGACTAGTTCTCCATAACAAACATAAGTAGAAAAGGAAACAAAACAAACTACAACTACTGACTAGCTAAGACTAGCCAAAACTGACTAGCCTCACTCTCATTCTGCCATAGAGCAGTTTATATACAATTTCTGGAATCCAAGACCTCGCGAGGCGAATCACTGCTCGCGAGGCGAATAACATGAAAGGTCTGCAACTCTTGGTCTTCTCGCGAGGCGAGCATATCTTCGCGAGGTGAACTCTTCAACTTCAAAACTGGCACGGCCGTGATCTTCAACACGGGTAAACCGTGATCGTCTCTGACTTTTCAGGCTTGCGTGACTCGCGGGGCGAGATACCCTTCGCGGGGCGAGTGGCTCCAGATTTATTTTATTTTATTAACCTGAAAAACAGAAAATAACATAAGTAACATAAGTACTTTATTTAACTCTAAATCAACTAAATTAACATAAAAACACTTTACAGACTCAAAATCTTACTCAAGGACAATCAAGTCTAATTTGGATGAAAATGATATAAAATTAGCACAAAGCCAAGGTCTTTACTAGTTATAAAACCAGTCAAACAGAGGCTCATCAAGCCACAAGAAATAGACAACTATAAACACGAGAAGGGGGTTGAATTGTGTTTATCATAATTTAAACAAAGTTAAAATCTTTTCGCATACAGAAGCTAGGTTCAGACGAGTGAAAGATACAGGACAGACAGGTAACTTGTCTGATGAAATTTGAACAGTAACTTTGGCAAACACACCACTTGATAAACGTATAAGAAAACTAAAGCAACTAAAGAGGTTAAAGGAAAGAGAGATTGACACAGTTATTTATCCCGGTTCACTCTTCAAAGCAAAGAGCTACGTCCAATCGTTGACAGCACCAAGATTTATACACTATAACTTATCAGGTTACAGACTCCAAGTATTGTTTGCACACCTAGCCTCTTCAGGCTCCAAGACAAGTATTCTTAAAGGAAAGAGAGATTGACACAGTTATTTATCCCGGTTCACTCTTTAAAGCAAAGAGCTACGTCCAATCGTTGACAGCACCAAGATTTATACACTATAACTTATCAGGTTACAGACTCCAAGTATTGTTTGCACACCTAACCTCTTCAGGGTCAAGACAAGTATTCTTTGCACACTTAGCCTCTTCAGGCTCACTCAGGTTTGTTTGAGAGAATTGGTTTGTAATAAATACAACTTCAGACAGACAGAACTTTCACCAACACTCAGAATGTAAAGCTTAGGAAAGTCTGCGTAATAACTTCAAATGATTGAAGAATACAGAATGAAAGAATGAAGATATTAATGGGCAGAGTAATGGCTCTTTAATGCTATGTGTGTTCCATATACTTCATCTTCAATGACTTCTGTATTTATAGTCTTCAAGCATTTAGGATTCGTTAGAAACATTCCCTCAGATGTTGGCTTCAAGCAGAACTTCATTAAATGCAATAAAGTCGTTCTGGGCAACCATTAATGCAATAGGAACGTTGGTTGTACTCTAACATGAAGGATCATGGCTTTGTGGAGAGAGTTTTTTGTATTTTGCTGAGTACAATTCCCTTTTCATGTAAGGACCAGAGGTACTAGAGAATAAAGCATGTTGGAAGCATTCTTTAACTAGTCTTTGGTTCTGATAACCGAGGTTGCTTGAGAGAGTAACTTCTGACTTTTCATGATTCTGGTTCTTGAAATAAGATTCTGATAATTCTTATAGAATTCACGTTCATAAAAAAAGCGCGTCCATCTAGACATTTAATATTTTATATTTGGACGAGCTAGTAGACGAGCTCCATATGCCATGTCATTGGACGGAGCTTCTAATTAAGGACTTAGAAAAGACTTGTGTGGACGAACGCTTCTGTCACCTTAGTGGACAAGCGCTTCTATCACTTCAGTGGACGAGTGCTTTTGTTACTTTAGTGGATGAGCGCTTATGTCACTTTAGTGGACAAGAACTTCTATCACTTCAGTGGACGAGCGCTTCTGTCACTTTAGTGGACGAGCGCTTCTGTCACTTATGAGGGGATAGATGATTCTTACAGTTTTAATCTGCACACTAGATAGGCAGGTTAGCAACCAATATGAAGGTTAATTAAATCATTAACCAATGTTTAGTTCTCATCAAAACTTAGGGAAATGCACATGAGACATTTTAGAAACTTAACAATCTCTCCCTTTTTGAAGATGACAAACATTGAGATGATTAGCATATATCAGACAGGTTGAAATTTTCTTAAGCGGGCAGGTCATGCAGATGCTTTGAGACACCCCGTTGTGCCTCGGTGTTTTATTAGCTTAAAACCTTATTAATTAATTCATTAATCGCGTGCTTAGCGTGATAAGTACGTAAAAATTAAAACTTTATTTAAACAATCATATAACTTCTGCAAATTAAACACACCAAGGTTGTAATATATAAATACACACTTATTTATTTATTACATTACCAAAACACTGTTGAGGGAATCCTCTAAGTAGGATCCCTCACAAGCATAAACTTAAAATAAAAGCCATACTTAGCGGAAATATATAAAAATACTCCTTCTTAGACACACTGGCCATACTATCTATACTCTACTCGCCATGGATCACAGCTCGACCTCCAACGTCTGGTTCGTAAGGAGTTCCATCCAACTCCTCGGCAACCTCCGTTTCCATACGAGCTCCGCCAGCTCCTCAAAGCAACATAATCCTCCATCGGGTCTTCTAATGTGAGTAAAGTAACCCATAAGCATACAGAAACATAGGGGATAAGAAACAGTTCTATCATCATAAAGCAGAAAAGAGTCATAGTAAATCATACAGTAATTGTCACAGACAAACAACGCATATAACTAACAGATCACCCTCAAGTTAATATATCATCCTCTACCCCCAATCTCATGGTACTCAAAGACACCATAGTTGCACACCTATTTCCTAAGGTGGAAGTGGTCTCGCGAGAACTCTTGATTTTACGTGTATTATATTACCAATACACGGTGTATTATATTAACAATACACGAAAGTGTTTTGCGTATATTATATTACCAATACACGGTGTATTATATTACCAATACACTTTTGTCTTTATGTATTATATTACCAATACACTTTTGTCCTTGTGTATTATATTACCAATATACGGTTGTGGACAACAACGCCTATACTTGAATCTCACCAACCCGTTTTAGCAACATCCTAGTGCCTTAACCTTCCATTAGAACTTGACACATATTATATGCCATAACACCTCTTTAACATACATAATCTAGGTTATGCACTTCTAAATCATCATTATCCTCACACCCAAAACAATCATCTCTTAGACAACATATATATCTTTGCTTAAAAACCACTAAGCATAATAATACAAACCAGGCAGATCATGCATAACACAATATCAATCCAAATATTCACATATCACCAATATAGCACAAAATCAATTCAATAAAGGTAATAAAATCATATCAACCACCAACAATCTAAAATCAACCTAATATCGATAAACCTACAATCCCCGAATCGCAATTGGTTTTTCAGAAAAAGGTTTCCAATGTGATTTTGGTCTTGTCGATTACTCGATTACTCGATTACTAGTAGGTTTAGGTCGCCCTACACAATTATTATATAATCTACTAATTATCCATTCCGACGATAGGTTGGTTTTTTACCCATCTGGGTTATCACCGGACTCTCGAACTCGAAGCTCCTCGTTGTCACACCACAAAGTACTAACTCCACATTCTGTGAAGGTCAGGAGATTAGATGCTCGAAGAGGTATACCACGAACGTCCTCGTTTCCTCCGCGATGGAAGTCTAAGGTTATTAACACAAAATCACAAGTTAAAATCAAACAAGAACACTAAACCACAAGGTATAGGTTCGGCCAAGACTAGTTCTTAGGATTAGAGATTCCCGAAAATTATACAACTCATGGATTTATGATCCTTAAGTGTTAGGAGTTCATAAGCAATGATCACTTAACAAAGTTGAATTTAAATTCCACTAAGTTATAAACTTAGGGTATTCACTAAACTTTCCAATCTCTTAGGGTTAGCATCCATATGTATTAAGGAGCTCAAAACCATTATCATTTTGGAAAAATAAGAACAAAGTATCCTAGGTCCATAACCTTCTAGGTTCGGCCTTCATAGGATTTATAGGTTAGAAATCTTTAAACTTTCCAATCTCTTAGACTTAGCATCCAAATATCTTATGGAGCTCAAGTCCGTGATCATTTTGGAAAACAATGGAAACTTAAACATTCCAATCTCTTAGACTTAGCATCCAAATATCTTATGGAGCTCAAGTCCATGATCGTCTTGGAAAAATGAAAGTAATACATCCTAGCTTTAATAACATATAATAAACAAGTTAGAAATCCTTAAAATTTCCAATCTCTTAGACTTAGCATCCAAATATCTTATGGAGCTCAATTCCATGATCATTTTGGAAAACAATGGAAACTTAAACATTCTAATCTCTTAGACTTAGCATCCAAATATCTTATGGAGCTAAAGTCCATGATCATTTTGGAAAAATGAAAGTAATACATCCTAGTTTTAATAACATTGAATAAACAAGTTAGAAATCCTTAAACTTTCCAATCTCTTAGACTTAGCATCCAAATATCTTATGGAGCTCAAGTCCATGATCATTTTGGAAAACAATGGAAACTTAAACATTCAAATCTCGTAGACTTAGCATCCAACTATCTTATGGAGCTCAAGTCCATGATCATTATGGAAAAACGAAAGCAATACATCCTAGCTTTAATAACATAGAAAAAACAAGTTAGAAATCCTTAAACTTTCCAATCTCTTAGACTTAGCATCCAAATATCTTATGGAGCTTAAGTCCATGATCATTTTGGAAAAATAAAAACTCAAACATCCTAGAACCTAAACACTAAGTTTCGGCCATCATAGGATGATGAGTAAAATATTCTTTGTTTAACAATAACTCTTAGGTTTAGAATCACAAGGTATTAAGAGTTATAAATCCATGATCATACTTGGAATGTTGAAACATAGTATCCTACGCTTACTTATTCATATTTTTAGCCATCATAGGAACAAGCTATCAAAGCTTCCAAGATTTAGAGATTTAAGATCAATGGATAGTTAGAAACTCAAACACATGATCATATTCCAAAAGTTGAAACAAAAACTTCCTAGGTCACAAATGCAAGCATTCGGCCTTCATTGGAAGAGATGGGTAGAGATTTTTGTTTTACACAACCTCTTAGTATGTGAAAATATAAGTTAATACAAGACTATAGAAAATGGTTTCAACTCAAAAGGAGTTTTCTACCATTTTAGAGAGATTTTAGAAGTTTAAAGCATATAAAGAACACATAAAAGTAAACTAAGAAATAAAAGATGAAACTTGCAACAAGATTCATATGAGAGCATTACCCTTAGTATAAGGAAGAACTTTAGTGAAGAACTTAAGTAGAAAATATGAATAATAACTAAAACTTAAGAGCTTGAACTTTTAGAAGAAAAGAAGAAGATGAAGGTTTAATGGAGTTTGAAGAAGGAAGATGATGAAGTGAAAATGAGATGTGTATATATAGACAAGGGAGAGAGTGACACGAAATTGAGGAGAGAGGAATGAGCTTGGAGAACAAGTTTTGACCTTGTGCCTTGTTTGGTTTGAGAAGACAGAGAAAAAAATGTTTTTAGAATATAATATGTTATAATTTGAAAAGTGTGATGATCACACTTTTGGAGTGTGTCATAACCCATTTCCATCAAGTCACTTCACTTCTTTTGTGCTCCCTAATCTGCTCCATTTCGTATCCGGTTGTATTTTCCGATCGTAATTCTTCCGACGTTTTTGCGCGAATAAAATATTATATTCTATTTTTGAACGAAAATTTTCAAAATAACCAAAGTTGAAGGGAAACATATTAAAAACACTAACCATCTCGTTCACGGGTCAAAATTAGGTTTTCTACACAATAAACTTGTACCGGCAATGAAAACGCATACCGTCTTTTGTATGAATTTTCAACCGAAAATTTTACCGTAACCATCTACCATAAAGTAGACTATGAATATGATTTTATTTTAATCTAAAACACTTTCTAACTCTCAAATTAAAATATAATTTAATTATATTTTAACCGATTGAATAGCATAATTAAAATCAGGCTGTTACATGCTTGATCAAACATTAAAATTAATCCTATAATCCGTTTAACTTAGTCACACGTAAGTTCGACTTGTTTTACTTTGAAATTATTATCAGAGCAATCTTACTTAAGATTTATCTAAGTAATTATAGCAATTATCAGAACATACTCATGCCCATGTATTATTTAAGATTCATATCATATTCATTCTTCTATAACACATTTCTATCACATTTCTCATTTCTCCCCCTTTTGTCAACATCAAGAAGGAATAAACTATGAAAACATGTTTTCGAGATATGTAAACCACCGTGCACACAATTAGCTTCAAATAAGGGAATGACATTAAGTAAATAATAACCATTTCAATAAAACTGATGAGTTCTAGCATAGTGACTCAGCAGAGTCAGACAGGTAAGCATAGACAGATGATAAAGCACAGACAGGTTAACATTCAGAAATGTCATTCAACAATGCAATGCATGTTTAGATTATCTCTAATAAATAAAAACCTTTCATCTGTGAGGGGTTTAGTGAAAATATCAGCCCATTGATTTTCAGTTTTAACAAACTTAATATCAAAGATGCCTTTCTAAACATAATCCCTAATAAAATGATGTTTGATTTCAATATGCTTAGCCTTAGAATGCTGAATTGGATTTTTAGTTAAGAATATAGCACTAGAATTATCACACCATACGGATATGTTATGTTCATAAATAGAGTAATCCTCAAGTTGATGTTTTACCCATAAGAGTTGAGAGCAGCAACTAGCAGCAAAGATGTATTCTGCTTCAGCAGTAGACGGGGCAATGGTTGTCTGCCTCTTGCTTTACCATGAGACTAAACTTGCTCCAACGAAGTGACATCCTCCACTGGTGCTTTTTCTTTCTATTCTGTCTCCACCAAAATCAGCATCACAATATCCCACTAATTTGTATTCTTTTGATTTTAAATACAGCAAACCAAGATTAATAGTTCCAAGCAAATATCTAAATATTCTTTTAACAGCCTTAAGATGAGATTCTCTAGGATCATATTGGAATATAGCACACATACAGACACTAATTGAATGTCATGTCTGCTTGAAGTTAAGTACAGTAGAGAGCCAATCATACCTCTATAGACAGTTTGAACTACCTTTTTACCTTCATCATCTTTGCTTAGTTTTGCATTGGGTTGCATAGGGGTTTTCATGAGCTTTGCATTTTCCATTTTGTATTTCTTGAGTATCTCCTTGGTATATTTTTGTTGATGAATGTAAATTCCATCACTTGTCTGCTTTATTTGTAATCCAAGGAAGAACTTCAATTCTCCCATCATGCTCATCTCAAATTCAGCTTGCATTAGATTTGAAAATTCCTTGCATAGCTTTTCATTAGTTGCTCCAAAAATAATATCATCAACATATATTTGAACTATAATAAAGTTCTCTTTAGAGCATTTCTTGAACAGAGTAGTGTCTACTTATCCTCTAGTAAAACCATTATGAGTGAGAAAAGAATCGAGTCTATCATACCATGCTCTAGGTGCTTGTTTCAAACCATATAATGCCTTTTTAAGTTTGAAAACATGATCTGGTTTATCAGTAGCCTTAAAACCAGGGGGTTGTTTAACATACACTTCTTCTTCAATTATACCATTTAGAAAAACACTTTTTACATCCATTTGAAATAGGGTAATTTGGTGTTGTGCAGCACATGACATTAAAATGCATATGACTTCTATTCTAGCTACAGGTGCAAATGTTTCAGTATAATCAATACCTTCTTGTTGGTTATAGCCTTGAGCCAGTAACCTTGCCTTATTTCTGACAAATTTACCATCTTCATCCAATTTATTTCTGAAGACCCATCTTGTTCCAATAACCGACTTGTTTTTAGGCTTAGAGACAAGAGTCCAGACATCATTTCTGGTGAACTGGTTAAGTTCTTCTTGCATAGCAAAAATCCAGCTTTCATCCTCAAGAGCTTCTTCAATGCGTTTAGGCTCCAAATCTGAAATAAAGGCCACATTGCTTGATTCTCTAAATGTGGATCTGGTTCTTACTCATTCAGAATGATTTCCAATAATAAGACCCTTAGGATGATGAGTGTTGAACTTCCAATCCCTTTTGAGATCATTATGAAGATCTTGACTTGTCTCTTCGACTCGTCTATTGACTCATCTGCTCCACTTGTCTGTCAGCCTCAAGCACAGGTTCTGTCTTGGTCAGATCGGGTTGTTGAATTCCTGGATTGTTTATATCAAGACTTGCATGATCATCTTCTAGATCTGATAGTTCTTTATCAGTCTTTAGTCCATCATTGGATTTAACATGAACGGATTCTTCAATAATGCAAGTTCTTGAATTGTAAATTCTAAAAGCCTTAAACATTTCAGAATATCCTACGAAAATACCTTTATCTGCCTTAGAATCAAAATTTCCAGGATTATCTCTGGTATTCAGAATAAAACATTCACATCCAAAAGCATGAAAATAAGATATGTTGGGACTTTTTCCTTTCCACAATTCATAAGGAGTCTTCTTTAGAAAAAGCCAAATAAGAATTCTGTTTTGTACATAGCAAGCAGTATTTTCAGCTTCTGCCCAGAAGTACTTAGGGAGATTATTTTCATTGAGCATAGATCTAGCCATCTCTTGCAGAGATCTGTTCTTTCTCTCAACCACTCCATTTTGCTGTGGAGTTCTAGGTGCAGAGAAATTGTGAGAGATCCCATTCTCCTCACAGAATTGTCTAAACTGCTCATTTTCAAATTCCCCCCCATGATCATTTCTAAGGGTAGAAATACAGAAACCCTGCTCATTTTGTACTCTTTTGCAAAATACTGAGAAAGCCTTAAAAGACTCATCCTTGTGGGTTAAGAAGATTACCCATGTGTATCTAGAATAGTCATCAACTATGACAAATCCATATTTTCTTCCAGCTAGGCTGGCAACACTAACTGGTCCAAACAGATCCATGTGTAACAACTGATGAGGTCTAAAGGTTGATACTTGGTTTTTAGATTTGAAACTTGATTTTATCTGTTTACCTCTCTGACATGCATCACACAAGACATCTTTCTTAAAACTAATATCAGGCAATCCTCTCACGAGATTATTCATTTTTAATTCAGAAATTAGTTTCATACTATCATGTCCTAGTTTCTTATGCCATAACCATCTCTCATCCTTTTTAGACACCAGATAGGTTACACTTTGATCTGAGAGATCAGACAGTTCAATCTTATAAAGATTTTGTTACCTTTTAGCTGAAAAGATGGTTTTGCCACAATAGTCTTTAACTATGCATACATCCTTGGTAAAGGAAACATCAAAACCACTATCACATAATTGACTTATGCTAAGCAAATTGTATCTTAATCCTTTAACCATAAGAACATTAGATATAGAGGGAAGAGGGGGTTTACCACCAATAGTACCAATTCCTATAACTTTCCCTTTCTGATTCCCTCCGAAGGCAACGTGTCCTCCTTTCTTAAGTTGGAGGTCTAGGAACATAGACCTTTCTCCTGTCATATGACGCGAGCAACCACTGTCCAGGTACCAGCGGTGGTGTTTTCTTTGTCCCGTTGAGGACATCTGCAACAAACATTATTTGATCTTTAGGTACCCATATTTTTCTGGGTCGTTTTCTGTTAGTTCTAGGAGTCTGTGAAGACTTCCTTCTCTTCTTATGGAGACACTTAGACATAACATGTCCAGTTTTTCCATAGAAGTTACAAACAGGTGTAGATGTGGTTACAGTTGACTTAACAGATAATGTAGAAGTTTTAGTTGATACTTTATGATGTGTCTGATGGACATATCCAATACCTTCTTTGTCAAGAGAGTACCTCTGACAGCCAAGTAGCTTAGTCAGATTATCTCTACCATTAACAAATTTGACAAGATCAGATGTGAACTCTTCCACTTTCTGTTGAAGTTTTTCAACTTCTTTAGATGGTGATGTTTCACTTGAGATCTTAGCTTCATTAGACTTTTCAGACTTCAGCCCATTGTTCTCTTTAGCCAGCTTCTCACACTCTTGAGATTTCTGTTTATGCTCACTGGTGAGCTTTACATACTCTCTCTTGAGGGATTTGAAGGCCTAAGATAAGCAGTTGGATTCCTCCAACAACTCCTCATAGGCGTCAAGTAATTCCTCATAGTCAGGATGTACCTCATTGTCTGAGTCTGAGTCAGTGTTGGTCATCAAACAGAGATTGTCTTCTTCCTCTGTTTCTTCATGTGTGATAGCTAAAGTGTCCCATATTTCTTTGGCAGAGTCACAAGCACATACCTTCTCAAACTCCTCAGGACTGAGAGCACAAATGATGTTATATCTAGCTTTATGGTTCAGCTCCCATTTTGTCTTTTCTGCAGTAGTCCACTTAGCTTTTGGTTTATCAGTGTTATCATCATTCTTGGGAATGAATGGACCATCTGTAATGACATCCCAAAGATCAGAGTTTGTAGATAGAATGAACCATTGAAATCTATCTTTCCAATAGTTGTAGTTTTCTCCATTGAAGTAAGGAGGTCTGGTTAGGGAGGCTCCTTCAGTCTTGTGACTTCCACTTGAACTAGCTCCAGCAACCATGTCTATTCTTCAGGACCTTTCACCTCTACATTGTTAGATGCTCAACCCAGAGGCTGAGCTCTGATACCAACTGAAATAGACAACTATAAACACGAGAAGGGGGGTTGAATTGTGTTTATCAGAATTTAAACAAAGTTGAAATCTTTTCGCATACAGAAGCTAGGTTCAGATGAGTGAAAGATACAGGACAGACAGGTGACCTGTCTGATGAAATTTTAACAGTGACTTTGGCAAACACACCACTTGATAAACGTATAAGAAAACTAAAGCAACTAAAGAGGTTATAAGGAAAGAGAGATTGACACAGTTATTTATCCTGGTTCACTCTTCAAAGCAAAGAGCTATGTCCAGTCTTTAGCAGCATCAAGATTTATCCACTATAATTGATCAGGTTACAGACTCCAAGTATTGTTTGCACACCTAGCCTCTTCAGGCTCCGAGACAAGTATTCTTTGCACACCTAGCCTCTTCAGGCTCAAGACAAGTATTCTTTGCACACTTAGCATCTTCAGGCTCACTCAGGTTTGTTTGAGAGATTTGGTTTGTAATAAATACAACTTCAGACAGACAGAACTTTCACTAACACTCAGAGAGTGGTTTAAATGTAAAGTTTAGGAAAGTCTGCATAATAACTTCAAATGATTGAAAAATACATAATGAAAGAATGAAGATATTAATGCGTAGAGTAATGGCTCTTTAATGCTATGTGTATTCTCTATACTTCATCTTCAATGACTTCTGTATTTATAGTCTTCAAGCATTTAGGATCCGTTAGAGACATTCCCTCATGTGTTGGCTTCAAGCAGAACTTCATTAAATGCAATAGAGTCGTTCTGGGCAGCCATTAATGCAATAGGAACGTTGTTTGTACTCTAACATGAAGGATCATGGTTTTATGTCGTGATACTGACCATATCGAGTTGTGCGAGAGCGTTTTGTACTTTCCAGAGTCCAATTCCCTTTTCGTGTAAGGACCAGAGGTACTAGGGAATAGAGCATGTTGGAAGCATTCTTTAACTGGTCTTTGGTTCTGATAACCGAGGTTGCTTGAGAGAGCAACTTCTGACTTTTCTTAATTCTGGTTCTTGAAATAAGATTCTGATAATTCTTATAGAATTCGTGTTCATAAAATAACCGCGTCCATCTTGAAAATGACCGCGTCCATCTAGCCATTTAAGATTTTACATTCGGACGGGCTAGTAGACGAGCTCCATATGCCATGTCATTGGACAGAGCTTTTCATCAAGGACTTAGCAAGTCCAAAGACTTGTGTGGACGAGTGCTTCTGTCACCTTAGTGGACGAGCACTTCTATCACTTCAGTGGACGAGCGCTTCTGTTACTTTAATGGACGAGCGCTTCTGTCACTTTAGTGGACGAGCACTTCTATCACTTCAGTGGACGAATGCTTCTGTTACTTTAGTGGACGAGCGCTTCTGTCACTTTAGTGGACGAGTGCTTCTATCACTTATGAGCGGATAGATGATTCTTATAGTTGTAATCTGCACACTAGATAGACAGGTTAGCAACCAATATGAAGGTTAATTAAATCATTAACCAATGTTTAGTTCTCATCAAAACTTAGGGAAATGCACATCAGACTTTTTAGAGACTTAACACCGCTCCTTGTCCATGCCTTCTTGCACCGGTGACACTCCCCGCCCTCGTCGGCACCCGGGTGTTACATGCCCACCAGCTTCCGCTTGGTTCGTCCACGAACCACACCATATTGGGAGCACGCTTATCTGTGTAGTTCTTAAGTGATGGGCTCCCGTAAAGAAGATGCATCTTGTTAGTATAGGTAGTACCAATCAATTCATATAAGCATTCCTCAACTGTATAGTCTCATACCTACACAGTCTCAGGATCCCTCTCATTCGGGTGTGTAATCGGTTCATTCACCGGTGATCACTCCCTGCCCTCGTCGGCACCGGGGTTTACAGGCAATATCATCATAAAAAACATAACAACATTATCATCATAAAACATTCATTCATGGTATCAACATATACAATTCATAATTCACAACATGTCAATTGCAAATCAATACAGACAAACATATAACAAAACAACATTTAAACAAATAGCAATCAATAGAGTTATGGGTTAATCCTTCATCTTACGCTATCCCAAAGCCTACATGTTCATACTAGCCCTTCTCCCTATACCTGGTATGAAGATTTTCCTTAACACCAATGTAAGCAACTCTACTCACTTTCCCTCGAGCGGCTCAACAAACTTCCCAACACTTAATCTACACTAGCACGCGTACTTCTCTCCTAAAAGGACTCAAGAACATCAAGAACTTCGATGGGTTCAAGGGAAGGAAAAGAGGAGAGGTTTCCGTCACACTAGGATTGCCCAAAGTGCCAACAATGAGGGTTACAACAACAACCCCCTTAAGCCACCTATTTATACTATCAGAACAGAAGTAACCTAACACAACACTGATTCTGATAGTATGTACAGCTGTGCTTCGTGATGTACGGCCGTGCATTAGTTATACGCCGCACGTTCAGAGACTCGACGCAAAACAGGACACATGTGGGACATAATATGTACGGCCATGCATAATTATGTACGACTGTGGCTACTAAACAATCGAATTTGGTCAAAACACCTGAAATAAGACTTGTAGGTAATTCTCTTAGCTTTCCAACACATCAAATATCACCTCAATCGGACATCTAGAACTCAAAATATGACCAAAACGATAAAACATGTTACTAGGACTCTAAAAGGATTGAATCTTTATAATGCTAAACTTCCCCAACATGAACTCAGACCTACAAAACAAACGTAACAAGCATATACAAACATATATAAGTCAAGTCAGTCTAAAACATATAGCATTGCTTAAAGACTTTATACGGAAAACGAGGTATTATTATTTTCCGATGTTCAAATATACATGGGTTCTCATCCACTCTAAACGAACGTAATTAACTAAATATTTCAACTTATTTAAGCATCCAAATTGTTATTGTTACATTGTTTGCTTCAAAAATCATTTTTCTCTATTTAATACTCCCTCCGGTCCACAATATAAGAAACAAAACCCTAAAATACACATATCAAGGAAATGCATTGGAATGAGTTAATTGTAATTAATACTTATATAAATTTTCAAAAACATCCCTTCTAATCTTAATTAATATTCTTATGACCTATGTTTAATGACGATAATTAATAAGGATAATATTAAAAATTATCATTTAAAAAAGTATAAAAATTATTATATGTTTCTTACATTTTTTTTTTTTAAAATGGACCCATTTATTTGCTACACCGTACATAGGTGGAGTAGTATATTTTAACAAACAGCACATGGTCCGGAAGGAAGCAGCACCAAACAAAAACACAGAGCCTTCTTTAGTTAAAGTTCAAGCTCTCACTGGAGAATAACCATTTCCAAATTCAAATCCTCAGCCAAACCCTAACCCAAAAACCCTATTTTTCATTTCAATCGCACAAGTGAAAACCGATTCCCACAAAACCCTTATTCTTCCCTCTTCTCGATTCTTCATTCCGAGAAGATGGACATCGAGCAGAAGCAATCGGAGCTCATCGATCGCTTCGTCAAACAAGTCTCCGCTGCTGCTTCTAACTCTTCTGCGCTCGCTTCCGTAATCGTCGAAGCAACTTCTCACCCTTTACTCTTCGCTTTCTCCGAGATTCTCGCTCTCCCCAATGTTCGCGAGGTTCGTGTTTCTCACTCTTTGCCCTTTGATTTTTGTTTTGGTATTTTATTCCTCTTTTTGTCTTTTGAAAAACAAAAAAAAAATGTATGGTTAATGATGTTCAAGATTGTCGTTGAGTTTAATTAATGGATACGCTTCTGGTAAATGAGTAATTCGTTAATGGAGAAGTTGGTTAATGATATATAAAATATTAGTCAATGACGCTTAGTGGATGGGTAATGAGATACCCAATCTTAGGGTACCAGAACATTAGGTATCACATTTGTCGATTTTCTTATGTTCAAATAACTGAAATGTTTGAAAAATTATGTGTAGATTGTTTTGTTTGCATCTAAGGGTGGTTGTTGATGCAATGTGAAACGAAACAGAATTTTTTTTTTTTTGTGGTGTTTGTGTTCGCTGTGATAGTGAATGTGAGTCTATTGAATTTTAGGTGCTGTGAAAATTGAGGGAATGCTACATGTATGAGGAAAAATCTAATGAGATTTTATATTCTTCTGGCAATTTCATTGTTTTTTTTAATGATTGTGAGTTGTGACTAAGTTATCTTTTGCTAATATCCATTTTGATTTTGGTTCCTCCTTTTTCATGTTTTATTTTATTTTTATTAACAATTTGAGATTGGTATCAAGTGTGAGATTCCTTTTTTATTTTGAAAGGGTTGGTTAAACTGTCAGGACTGAATAGCAAGTTCAATTCTCATAGGAGAACTTTCATTGAGGCTTTTTAATTTAACGAGGTTTGTGGAATGGGGCAATCTCCCATCCCTTTTGGCTTATTGTCTCAAAGAAAGAGAAGTAAAAAGAAAAGCATTTCAGGCTGAAAGTATAGGAATATATATCAATCATCAATCATAACACCTTTTTTTTCCAGTCAGATTACAAATTTACAATTATAATGCTTTATGAAAGTGATAGGAACTATTTCCTATCTTAGAAACAGAATTGATATTTGAGCAAGAGATGAAATGAGAATTGTTTTATTGACTGAGATTAGGAGAGAATCAGAGTAGAAGAGGAAAAATGGAAAAGTAAGAGCAGAAGCTCCCAGCCAAGGTACCTATGGCCCCCAAGCATAGAGAATGACCTCAAGGCCCCAAAATATTCAGTTACGACTAACATGCCCTTCCCCTCCTTTCTTCCTCTCTATATAAAGGGACGCACCTTACTCTCCCCCCTAACTAACTCCGCTCTCCTCACACGCACTTTCTGTTTACATGAATTAAGAGCCCTAGCTATTCTTGGGCCTGCAAGTGTAAACCTGCAGGGGTTTAGGGGCCTTAAGGGCCGTTTCCTCTCAGAAAGCATTATTTTGTAAAGCAAAGAAAAATGAGGGAAATAGAGGTTAGGTTTTTTTGGGTTTTGCTGTCTTCGCTTTTGAAAATGGAACAACTAGCTTAAGATTGTGTGACCTCTATCCTTTTTTTACAATTCAAATGTTGTTGTGAGAAATCAAACAGAGCAGCATTTTTTATTATTTATTTTTTTAATCTCTGCTGGTACCTGCAATAGCAGAACTTTGTTTTTGTCAACCACTCTAACAACCAGTTCCTACATATCTGTTGAATTTTTGTTGACTCATGATATTTTGCAGCTTGAAGTAACTGAAAACTCGGTCTACCTTGATATGCTTCGATTGTTTGCACATGGAACATGGAGCGATTACAAGGGTAAGCTTAGGGGTTCAACTTTCTGTGGGATTCCTGCACTTCTGTCTTATAATAGTAACTCTATCGACTCTCTTCACTATATGGTGGGAGAGTATTTCCTGCCTTCATTAGTTGTTTTTCGTTCCAATAGTATGTTGCTGATATCTTGGATCAATAGTGTAGCAACCATCCACTAATACATGGTGATATGTGCATGGTGAATAATGAATTTCAAATTTATTTCAATGCAACCACTGGATGTTAAGGTGACATAGGAATTTGTAACATGTGTAATTATCATTAGAAAAAAATATTGTTAGATTGTTTTTTTTTCTTCTTGTTAGTCTTCTGTGACATTATCACTTTTAGGTCTTTATTAGATTGTTTTACAAATTCCCTTTATAATGCATTTATACTTGTGTTTATGATATTTTTGGTGATATTTGCTAGAAAAATATTCCGATGATGTTTATTATTCTTGATATTAGTTTGTAGTTTTGCCCCCTTCAATTTATATTCTGAAGGATCTTTTAGTTTTTACTATGTAATATAGTTTTTTATCATGGCAGCCATTGTTCCACCTTCGGCTGCAACATCATCCACCATATAATGTGGATTTTTGACTTGCTTCCTTGAGCTGCCATTTATCATTGGCATCACTAGTCTCTTAATGCTTCCCATAGCTATTGTTAAGAGCTTAGTGTACAACGGGGTTAGGATACAAGCATATTTTTAATTTGGTTAAATTAATCTTTTGGTCCTTACAACTTCATTGGATTTTCACATAGGTCCCTATAGTCTAAATTTTTTTAATTAAGTTCTTATACTTTTAATTTTTTTAAATAGGTTCTTATATATCAAAGTTTTAATTGAATCCCCTCTAATTACCTTTTTTTTTTGTAATAAAGTCTTTAAAACCTATAACAGCAACACAGAATGGCTTGCAGATATCTAAACATAGATTAATAGAATCTAACCAACGTCAGGTATATGTCTTTTAAGCTATAGGGACCTATTTGTACATCTGGTGAAACTGTAGGGACCAAAAGAGTAATTTAATTTAACCTTTTAGTTTTATGATTGCTATTTGCTAGTTTTGAACCTACTTTTTTTTTTCCTTTTGAGGCAAGTTTTGAACCTACTAGGTGCTGTATATTGTCTCTTGTGATATCAAAAGTTTTTCAGGTATATGTCTTTTTTATGACTTTGCAAATAATAATTTTAAACTAAAACATATGGTAAATAATATCATTAGGAAAACTTGTACATCTTACCTCTTTTCATTATTTGTATTTTTTGTGTGTTTTTTTAACTATTATATATAATAGTAATTGCATTACGGTGCTTGTTAAAAAGTTTAAGTGGCGTACAGGTAATGCTGATCATTTTCCACAATTGATACCTGATCAGATCCTCAAGCTTAAGCAACTTACAGTTCTTACTTTGGCTGATACATACAAGGTATTGCCCATTAAATCCAGTTTTTGGCTGCCTTGTTTTGCTGTTTCGCATGACTTGGTGTTAAGGGGTGATTGCTGATGTAGTTACTCCAGTCCACATGACTTGCTTGTCTTTATGTGATAAGTGGAAGTTGGTTTATATTTTGTAAATCTTAAATTTTTATTTTTTGTTTGGAGAAAGATGAATTTTCTGTGTAATGATCCTTTCCCCCTCTAAAATTGTTAACAAAAGGTCGTAAATTCATATACTTGTGACCTGATAATCATAGTTTTTAGATTATGCTTACCTATTGATAAGTATTAATACCTTTTCCGAAAAGGGAAGTATTGGTGACTCTTCTCTGTTTTTGTGTTCCACCCATGGTCGTTTCAAGGAATCATCTCTGATCTATAGAGAAATGGGGCGGCCTTGAAGCATTGTTAATTTTCTTCAATTTTTTTTTTAAGAGCCTGCCTTATCCTCTGCCTTTGTGGTTTCTGTATGGTGTTATACTTCGGGTTATTTGAGGTGAGTTGCTATTTGTAATATGCAGAGAGACTAGGTAGCTTTCTTGCTTTGATGAACTTTCTCTTGTCATGTTCCTTGTTTTTAGTTTTCTTTGGAGTATCCCCCCCTCCCCCCCCCCCCCCCTCCCCCAAACATCCTCTCTAAATTTGTTTCTATAAAAAATGAAGAAACAAACTTTTCTGTACAATATATTTCTTGATTTTGTATTCTTTCATCCAATTCATCATTATGAATTGTGTTTTCTTTTTCTATGTTCTTTTATACAACACAATCTGGTTGATTAACATACGAAAGTTGCTTTGTTAGGATAGCTATGAATGTTTGTTATTGTCTTTTGACATGTGCAATTAATTTTTTACAAATTCTTATTGATTTTGTTTATTAGGTACTACCCTATGACCAACTAATGCAGGAGTTAGATGTGACAAATGTTCGTGAACTTGAAGATTTTCTGATTAATGAATGCATGTATGCGGTAGGCACCATTCCCTTGAAGATATTATATTAGTAATCAAACTCGACATGATTAATGGAATGTGCATTTACAGTATTATTTTGATTATTATTAGTTGTTGTTATTGCCAATTTTTTTATAGAAAAAGAATTTAAGGAAGAAGATTACAGCAAAACAAACAAAACCCAATATACCAAAACACAGCATAAAGCACGTCAATCCCTAAAGGGACCCCTCTAAAGATGCCATGAGTAGAACACCAGAGGTAAGCTAAAAACATAACTATATTCCAAATGAAATGTAGGCTAGAAAAGGTGCCCTTGAAAATTCTAGCATTCGTTTCTATTGAGAAAAACAAGTCCCACATTGACTAGAGATAGTGTCTAATAAAAGCTAATAAGTAGTGGACAATCCTCATCCTATGAGCTAGCTTTTGGGATTGAGTTAGGCCCAAAACCTAATAGTTTCCAACCATAGACACTAGGAAACTGCACAGACAGAGCACTTCCGTGGAATCTTGGTTTCTTTACTAGAGCCAGACCCTCTAAACTTATGAGAATAAAGTGATGCGGTCCCGGCTGATATAGGCCAAGGGTCTCACACCTGACACCAATCATCTGTCCTGAACTCTGGTCCTGCTAGGGAAATGTCCACAATGTTAATGTTTGGGGTTTGGGGATAATGCGGTATAAGGCGTTTGCATATGGGGCAAATAATGTATTAGTTCTATTTGGTATTACTATCCAAGCAATAGCTTTACTCAGAGGGATTTGGGAACATGACTATAATTGCTATGTGATTGATCTCTGCTTAATACAGCCAGTGCCTATTGATATCCCACGAAATGACTTTTTATTCCTCCGTATTTGCATTCAGTCCTCTGTTAATTTGTTAATCTTCATTTGTTCTAATGATAAAATGCATTATAGATATGGAATAAAATTTTTGATTGTATATATATTTTTCATTTCTTTATGGTATTTTTTGTTTTCTGAATATTTATTTCATTTATGTATTGGTTTTATGATATATATATATATATATAGAGAGAGAGAGAGAGGGTTTTTCTTATATGAGAGTGAGAGGGACAAATATTGGCCATACTACCATACATGGATGATCAAGATTGAAAATTATTTAATGGTCACATGACCACTTAAAAAAGTCACATGATTTTATGTTTTAATCTAGACCATTCATGATTTGATCTAATAGCTATGATTTATTCCTCTTACTCCCATAAAAAAGGCCTTCTCATTTGATATGTGTCGTATATATATGTATATTTATATTTATATATAATAATAATATATATACACACACATGTATATAGTCATATTATCTCTCCACAGAAAAGTAAGAAAGTCAAATTAATAAACTAGTAAACTTGGAAACAATTTGTTAATGGCTGATGTTTTTTAACGTTTCTTGCCCTTGTCAGGGAATAGTCAGAGGAAAGCTGGATCAGTTGCGACGATGTTTTGAGGTCCCATTTGATCATCTCTGTTATTTTTTCAAAATTTGCCCTTTTGATCCCTTCCTATTTTTCCATTTAATGAGTCCTTTATTGTGAAATTAGTTTAACTTTGAAGGTGATTTCAGGTCCAATTTGCTGCAGGGAGGGATTTGAGGCCTGATCAACTGGGGAGTATGATACAGACACTCTCTAACTGGTAATGTATCATTTTCATGTAGGCATGAATAAATTCTAGTCACATGTGATTAGTAAATCAAATGCCTGTATCTGGAAAAAAGTATATAAATTACCCTGTCTGACTTTAACCATGCCTAGTGACTAGTGAGTGATACTGAACAGAACTTATATCAGCTCAAACTCGTGATTTTCTGGCTTCATTACTTCAGAGTGCTGAATTGTTGGACTATGAACACTCTGAAAACAGTTTATATTTTATGATGTTTAGCATCCAAGACTCCAAGTTCGGTTATAGTTGGTTTAAACTTCCAACTACCTAGTTGGAACTCGGCACAATTTTGTATTAGATTGAAATCTTTTAATTTAGAGATTTTTGTTTTGTAATTGTTAGTCCTGTTTCTGCTGTGTCAAAACTTCTCAAAATGTTATTTGATAATATGCTAATTTTTTGGGATGCGATGTGATATAATGGAGTTTCTTCAAAATATTATGTAAGTTTAATTTTTGACTGGGAATGATAGGTTGTCTACATCAGAAAATCTGCTTGTTACAATTCAAGAGAAGATAAAATGGGCTGATGCTATGAGTGAAGTTGACAAGAAGCACAGGAAGGATGTGGAAGAGAAGGTGGAAGAAGTAAAGAAGTCCCTTCTCAAGGTCGGTTGAATTTATTTTTGGACATTTCTTTTTCACTACATTTTTATTAAATTCAGTGAAAAAGTCCTATAAAAATGCCTGTGTCTCACTTTGGTCTTGTATAGAATTTTCCCTTATATGTGGCTCTCTGTCACAGAATTTATGTTTTCTGTGAAGTACTAAATATGTAGAAGTTTCATTTATCATTTTTTGTTTGTGTGTTCTGGATATCTATTGACTATCTGGTGGATGTATGGCTATGTAGCACGGACACGATACGAGTATCGGATACGATACGTATCCGATACGGCGATACGTCTTCCCTTAAAAAATATAGGATACGATACGTTTAGGATACGTCTATAAATATATAAATATATATAAAAAAATTCACAAAATATTAGGCAATATATTGTTGCAAATGTAATTCAAAATCAGAAATTACAAACCATTGTTTCCAAAAATCCAAAGTAGGAACATACTACTTAAACATCACTAAATATAATATATAAAATGACTTATTGCCTAGAAAATGGAATAATGTCAATTTCATCCCCTCCTTGACCATCATTTGTAAATAGGACAGCTTCAATGTCCGGTTCATCAAGAGATAATGAAGCTACTTCAAGAGTTCCAGCACCATCAAAGTTGTCCCATGAATCTCCACTAATGTCCCACATCTTTGTATCCCCTTTCTTGTATTCATCACTCTTCCTACCCAAGAGCCGCAAATTAGTATGCACATAAGCCAAGTCTTCAGCTCTCTTAGGGTTCAAGTTATTTCTTGTCATAGAGTGAATAAATGAATAGATACTCCAATTCCTCTCACAGCAAGATGAAGAGCTAGGCTGCACAAGAAGCCTCAAAGCAAGCTTTTGAAGAAGAGGGGCAGAAGAACCATGATTCACCCACCAAGTTTTAGGATCTAATGTCCACCTACCTTCAATGGAGTCAAAAGAAGCAAAACTGTTTGCTTTTGATGAGAAATCAGCATATTCAATTGCAACCTTTCTTCTGTCTTCATCACTTGTGAAAAGCTTTTTCAAACACTTATTCCTTTCTGTAGATATCTCTTCGTCCTCATGTGGGTAAATTCTATTTGGATCCTCACGGAGCCATTCATCACTATAGTACCTATAAATCAAGCAAGAGTTAATAGATAACTTATGGTAATTGCTATCAAATTATTTATAATTAATTCAAATAATGAATATTTGATAGGCTAATTTTACCTAGGATTCAAAGAGTGAGCCATACAATGGAGAGTGGTGCAACTCTTGGTCCACCTATCAATGAGTATAGAATAGACAACTTCATAAAATGTTGATGTAGCAGCTGGCTCTTTCCCTTCATGCCTATATATAGATGTTTTCACCTTTTCTATCATAGTAGCATCCCACATCTCATAGACCAAATGAAGTGTGGGGTTGTCTGTATCACAAGCTCTAAGCCTATTATAAATAGGATCAGTGAAATCTAGAATATATTGAATTTTGTCCCACCAAATATCATTCAAGATAAATTCTTTCACAGCTTGGGCCTTGCCGACATCATCCTCTCTATAAGAGTTCCATTCTTCACTAATAAACATTGATTGAAAAGAACTCTTCAAGAGTTTAAATCTTTTCTAATTCACTTTAATAGATGCAAATCGTGTCTCAAAGAATGAAACAAGCAATTTCAAAGGTGAGAAGTGATTAAAAATGGCCAATCTCATTGAGTGGTTCATGATAAAGTTCCTTACAAAAGAAACGTCATCAGCAACTTGAGTAATCCAACTACATTCACCATAAGCTACCTCATTTCTCTCAGTATTTTTGGCAGCACAAATGTTCTTCAATGCAAGATTCAGTGTGTGCACAACGCATGGAGTCCTAAAAACTTTTGGAAATGAGACTTCTATGATCATTCCTGCACCTTTGCATACAGGAGCATTATTTATTATCACTTGGATCACATTTTCTTCCCCAACTTCTTTTATAACTTCTACCATCCTATCAACTATATAATGTTTGTTTTTAATTTCATCCAAAGCATTAACGGCTTTCAAGAAAACAACACTTCCTTCACACGCAGCCATAAAATTAATTAAAGGTCTTCTTTGGACATCATCCATCCATCGAAACTATGCTAACCCCTTTTGCCTTCCAAGTTGATTTAATTGGTTTAAGCAACCTCTCAACATTTGCTTTCTCTTGTTGCAAGAGAGTTGTCCTCAAAGCATTATATCCGGGAGGGAGAAAACCACCAAGATTGTGATTTGCGACAAGAAATGATAAGAATTCACATAATATGGATTTCTTGCAAGATTAAAAGGCAACCCAGAAGAATAGAACATTCTAGCAATGAGAGCTCTAAGATTTTCTCTATCATTTAAGTTAAATGATCTCTCTAAAGGACCACTTTTTTTTCTTTTCAATGAGAAGTTCTCTTCTGTTTTCTCAGTGGGCAATGGGACATGCTTAGGTTTCAACCTATTTTCAGCCTATTCCACAACTGATTTCAGTTCAGCCAAATACTCATCATTTACCTTTGAGCACACAGAAAGTCCAGTTCCATATATTTTCAACAAATGAGCTTTCACTCTAGAGTAAGAGCTTTTAAAATCTTTTTGACAAAAGTTACAAGACCAGCTCTTGTTTCCACCCGCTTCTGATCCCTTCGTTCTTATACTAACATATGCCCAAAGAGGAGCATGATCATCTTGTACATAATTTTCAGAAAGGAACTGGCTAGGAATTTTTGAATTTGAATTAGAACTAGAAGTATTTGGTGCTGACATTGTAAAAATATTATGTTGTTACTTCTGTAAAAAAAAAAAAAAAAGCCAATTAAAGAACAGTAGAGCACTAGAAGTCTAGAACAGAGCAGTCACGAGTCACGACTCAAAGAAAAGGAGAAAACAGAGGCTAGTATTGAAGAACAGAGGATCATGGTACCTTGCTGTTGGAGAACAGAGGCTCACGAGTCAGTCACACTCTGGGTCTGGGACGATGCGAGCCACTTGCAAGGTGCTCTCACTGCTACGGCGAAGATGAAGATGCTCTGTTATGGGTGTGGGTTGGCTCTTCGATGACTATGGCAGGATTGAGGACGTTACACTTTAATCTTGAATGGACCGAATGGTGATTCAATGATTCGGTGATATAATTGCAGGTTTAATTGCAATTAGTTGGAGATTTCAATTTTCAAAACAAAAAAAGGGAAGAGTCGCGATAGTTGGAGATTTCGAGGGTCATCGTGTCGACGGCGTGTCGAAAGCGTGTCGGTGGCGAATCGGTGGCGAAGATGAAGGGTCATCGTGTCACTGAGCTTCCGATACTTCCCCAGTGCGTATCCATGGCGTATCGAGTCGTATCGGCGTATCGCGCCGTGTCGAGGACGATTCGTCCCTGAAAATGGCGTATCCGTGCTACATAGATGTATGGTGCAAGCTGGAATTCTCATGCCGGCACCATCTACCAACTTAATATAAATATGATGCGAATTGACAACTTAAAATGGTTAAATTCCTATGAGGCCTTTGAATATCTTATGTCCAAGGTTTGGCGTTCATCCTTCAATCCCTGTCCTGTCATTTCTATGCTCAAGAATCTATGGTTTGAAGTTGTTCTTGTATCTGATCCTGTTATTTTGATCGTTATGTTTGGTTGGAGTGGAAGCCGAATCCATATTTGTCTTTCCACTTAGCTCCTAGCAAGTGATGCCAAGTACTTTTTTCTTTCTAATGTTATTCATGGAAATAACAACCCTTCCAAGCCACCACATGTTTACCATCATACGCCAAAGTTATCATAACTACTATCTAGGAAAACTTCTATTGACAGCTTCTGGATAGCATCCCTGCATCAATCTTACTCAAACTGCAAACTAGTTGTCAAACCATTCAAGTGTCACACACACAAATATCCTTTTCTTATTTTATATCCCATTTGTATTCTGATTATGGTTTAGAAGCTATGTATGTGCAATCATGCTACATTCTTGTTTTTATTGTTACTGATTATCACTACATATTTGAGATGTTTCTGTCCTTGAACGAAACTAATCATTATCTGCCAAATTTTGCAAATGAGTTTACGAAATTTTGTTGATCTGAGGGAAAAATCACTTTATTACTCTTTTATCTGAAATAAAAGGATGAAAAACATTAGTTTTGTATATTGGACTGGTTAAGTCAATTTTGATTCTTCTGAGTGGACTGGATTTATTTTATGAATGTCTGGAACCAAAGTAGAACGTCCCAAATTTTGAGAAAACTTTATCATTCCGATGATTTAATTTAGTTTGGTTGGTTTGGATAAGTTCCACCAACTCTCTAACTATTATATGCAGTTAGTTATATGGGATGGGGGAGTTTGGCTACTGAAAGACTTTTATGGTTGAAAAAATAGTAGGTAAAGATTAAATTTATGCACTAAATCTATTTCCAGACAGCAATATCTCTATATGCATAACTTCGATTTTCGAGGCCAATAATGCTGCACCACAGCCCCAATTATTCTATAGTGGTCAAAATAATATATCGTTACTTTTAGCCCCAATTAACAGAAAAGTATCAGCCTTGTTTATACACAGATATTTGCTTGTTCTTTATTGTTTGGATATATTGGTCGACGTGTCTTACTTACATCGTGGCAGAAGTTACACACTGTAAGCAGGCCGACGTCGACTTCAGAGGCCATGAGGAGATCTACTCTGAATTTGGTGGAGTGATGGATTTTGAAGATCGTAGCCGACAAAAGAGGTAATTTGAGACTGCTTTGTGTATATCAAAGTCAAGTGTTTGATATAATTGTCTTGACAAAAATTGGTTTTCTGCGTTTAAACTGGCAATGAAGTCACCACTCACCAATGATTCTGATTCCTGAATGGCCCATCATCTTCAATGGATGAAGCTGGTGTTACTTGAATATCGAGTCTTATTTGTATAAATATTTGGTGACTTTAATGTCCAGATACTACTGTATTCATCAGAAGTGAGTTCCCTTTTTTCTTTTTCACTGGCGCGGCCTTTGGATCCTACACTTGTATGGCATAATAATAGTCTATCAGGGAACCAACATTGGATATGGATTGTAAACGAAACTGGATTATAAATTTGTTCCGTAGCATCTATTTCAAGCTAGAATATGATTATGATGTGTATTTGATTTAGATAATAATCGATTTTTCCTTGTGTTGAAAGACTCATGTCTTGGTTAAATTGCAGGAGGCGGCATCCAATATCTTGAAGATTGTAGTGGATGAACGAGCTCATTGGATGGGTGTTTTAGTAGCTTGCCTGACTTTTTTCATGCCATGCATCAACTAAGAATATATGCTTTTGGAGACGAGTACACCTATTCAATATTTCACTTGTCTGCTCACCACAAAGTGAGATAGGAGGAAGAAGAAAAATGAGTGATAATTCTTTCAAGTTATATTTCGTGAATTGATAGAATTTCTTGAACCATTGTTAATCCTATTGAGTTGGCAAGAACAGGCTGGTATGGTAGTGCGGCTTTTTTCTTTTTCTTTTCTTATTTTTTGGTAGTTAAATGATATACTGTTTTTATTTGTATTGTGCCTAATGTCTGTTGCCTTTATTGCATTGCTATACTTTGTGCCGCAACTATATATATTCCAAAAATTAGATATATTCTAGCTTACAAATCTGATGGCCTGCATAATTACTACACTTGCTGTATAATGCCTATGTTAAAAAAATTTCTGCATGTTGTTTGGAAGCATTTTTTGCTTTAAATGGTTTGTCTATATACATTATTTTTGACGAGACATTATGGTTTTGTTTGTTTTATTTAGTCGACCTCATCGGGTGGGAAAAGATTTTTGGAATTGTGCACTCAGTGTCTTACAAAAGGACAGACGTCTTACGTTTTTTTGTCACTTTTGTAGGCTAGCCATGCCATTTTCCATTTTCCCGTGAAATGAACTAGTTAATTTTACTGCTAAGATTTTATTTGTATGTTGTTTGGAAGCATTTTAAGGCTATGTTTGGAAGTTTTGGATATGATGGAGTGGAATGATTAGTAATGGAGTGGATTGGAGTGTGAGTGTAGTGGTAAAAGTATACCACTCCAGTGTTTTGAAGTTTTAATGAATGAATGAATGAAGAGACATTTCACTTAATTGTTTGGAAGTCACAATGGTAAGTAATGGAACAAAGTGAATTAAAAATTTTATTTCTAATACTATTTTTATTTTTCATTGTTTATAACAATGTTTTGTTTAGAATGGTTAAAATTATTAATTTGTATTTAATAGTCAAAAAAGAAGGAAGCGTTCCCTCTCATTAGTCAACCATTAGATTAAAGTATCATACTTTTCTTTGTAAAATAAAGCATTTTGCATTTTTATTATGACTCTGGTTGGTAAAATTAGCATATAAGAGATAAGCTAGCTAATAGCGGATTCGAATTGAAGTGTTTGGTAAAATTAGTGGTTGAACAAGTTGATAAATGTAAAATGATGTGAAAGGATATGTTTATATATTTTTTATGTAAATTCTATTTATGTATATATATATATTATTTATTATTCTAAAATTATCATTTTGAATACTTTAATTAATCTTAAATTGTTTATTATTTATCATTTCAATAATTAAAATATTAATTTTTAATTAGGGATAAAAAAATTAGATTTCACAAGATTATCAAAACAATAAGTTCCAAAGTTTCATAGATGAGCTATTGGTGCTTGGCAAATATTTTACTTGGTTCCATTCCAATGGTTTAGCCATGAGTAGACCGGATCGTTTTCTGCTCTCAGAAGAATGGATTGACTTTTGGAGGCTAGCGGCTTACAGAGATGTCTCAAACGATTGTCCAATTTTGCTGAAAGGTCAAAACTGGGGACGAAAGTTATTCCGATAACTATTGGATGCAACATGATGAATTCAAAGCTTTTGACGGAGAATTCTTGGTCGGGTTTTGCCAGCTCTAGTTTGCTTTGCTGCAATCCGTCGCTGGGATGGGTCTTGTTTAGTTTGGGACAATGGTGCATTAGCAGCTTTTTTTTTTTTTTTGTTGGTTTTGGGGTCAAAATTTTTACCAAAGTAACATTTTTTTTAAAAACTATTTATCGAAATAACATACTTTTATAACAATTTGTTAAAATAATCTTGTTTTGCCAAGCTGACATTTTTTATTATTTTTTATGTTCACTGTGTGTGTGGTGTCAATCAAACTGGTGTCATTGAATGTCACATGACGGCAATGAAAGTTTTGAATGGCACATGTCGTGTTTTGGTGAGTGACACCATTTTAATTAGTATCACTCACTAAAACACGCCACATGGCGCATCCCCTCCACCAATTACTCCTACACTTTTTCTAAAAAAATTAAAACTAATAAAGCTTTATAATTTAAAACAATACTTAAAGAATATTAAAAAAAAGATAGTAACACTAATAAAGAATACTTAAAAAAATAAAAAATAATTATAATATAACAATAATTATTAATTACCTGTAAAACTTCAAATTACTATCATTAATTATAATATAACAATAATCATTAAAAAATACTATTAATTACTCTCTTAATGTTTTATTCAATTATTAATTACTTTCACTATTATATATATTTTTTGGGGGTAAAACTATCACTATTATATAACTATTAATTAAAAATTAAAACTAAAAATTTCTAAACTAATATTAAAACTACTAATTACCATTAATTACTCTATTATATAACAATTATCATTAAAATTACAAAATGCGATTAATTACTCTCTTAAATTACAATTAGTTACTATTAATCATAAATTTAATAATATTCTTGAATTATTCATGTTATGCTATAATTATTGCTTTTTTTTTAATATTCTGTATTGGGGGTGTTGGTCAATTTTTTTTTTCTTTATTGGTGTTATTATTATATTTAAATATTATTTAAATATTGTTTTAATTTTTTTAAGAGTGTAGGAATAACGAATGGAGGGTATGCGACACATGGCATGTTCTGGTGAATGGCGTTTGTTGAAATGGCGCCACTCACTAGAACGCGACACATGGTGCCATCCAATTTTTTTTTTTTTGTAAAATAAAGCAACCAATGAAAGGCTGCCACGTGGCAGTTAATGGCGCCAGCTTGACTAACACCACACGATCAACAAAAAAAAAAATAAAATGCCAGCTTGGAAAAAACAAGATTACTTTGATAAGATGTTTCAAAAGTCGGTTTTTTGGGAAATAGTTTCTAAAAGAATGTTACTTTTGTCAAAAAGCTCAGAGTTATATGTGAAATAGACATATATAGACACGAGAAGTAAGGTTGAATTGTGTTTATCATACTTTTAGATACAGTTAAAAACTTTTCACAAGTAGAAGCTCAAAGCAGATAAGTGAACAACAAAGCAATCAGACAAGTGACTTGTCTGAAGGTTTTCAACAGAAAAACACACAAGCATGTAAGATGATTTTTTTGTTTTGTTTTGATATTCACACTTTAACCCCTTTAGTTAGTCAACAATTAAGATAAGGAAATAAACTAAAGAGATAAGGATAGAGATAGACAAAACTATTTTATCATGGTTTACCCCTTAACAATTAGGCTACATCCAGTCTTTGGCAACACCAGGTTTTCCCCACTATATATAACTGATCAGGTTACAGGCCAGACGAGTATTTTTTATACACCTAGCCTCTATAGGCTCCTAGACAAGTATTGTTTGCACACCTAGCCTCTTCAAGCTTACTCATAGATTTTGTTTAAAAGAAATTGTAATAAATACAAATTTGCAAGTCTTTCATTAACACTCTGAAGAGTGAACTTAATGTGAAGGTTTGAAAGTCTGCATAATAACTTCAAATGATTGGAGAATAAAGAATGAAAGAATAAAGACTTAAATGAGCAGAGTAATGGCTCTTAGAGTTAATGTTGTGTTGTATCTTTATTTTCAATGTCTTCTCTATTTATATACTTCAAACAATTTTAATCCGTTAGAGACATTCCTCCAGCATTTTGGCCTTAAGCCGAACTCAATTAAATGTAATAGAGTCGTTCTGGGTAGCCACTAATGTTTAGGAACGTTGCTTGCACTCTATCAGAGGGGATCGATGCTTTATGCTTTATGCAGCAGTCAAATCAGAGTTCTTTAGGTTACTTTTGTATGTTGCTGTGCATATTTCCTTTTTCGTGTAACTTACAAATGTACTAGGGAATAAACCATTTTGGTAGCACTCCTTTTTTGAGTTACAAGGTTGCTTTTGAATATTGGACCATCTGAAACCTTGATCCTTGTGAGAGAAAGCTAGCTTCAACATATTCTGATTGAGTAGACAGCTCACGAAAGATCTTCAATCTTGAGTGATCTTTACCGAGAGTCAGCAGAAGGGTGAACACTTCATTAGACAGGTTGACATTTTTTTTTATATCAAAAAGTCATCAATTCCAGATAAGCTTTATACTGGTGAGACTTCTTCAACAGACAGATCATCTTTTTTCCTCAGACGAGTGATCTTCACTTTTGGCCAAGATTGTCTTAGGACAGACGGGTGATAAAAAATACTTAAATAATAATCTGCACACTAAGTAGACAGATCAACAACCAAAAAGTAGTTTAATTAAATCATTGACAAATGTTTAGTTTTCGTCAAAATTTAGGGCAAATGCACATCGAACATTTAGAGACTCAACAACATGGTATCTCTTGTGATCTTGGTTGAACATTTACCTTGTTCGTCCTTTTCTGTACTTTATTTTTTCTTATCGTATATGGGTTTAGTATCCCTAATACTCTATTTAATAAATTTTTGCTTATCGAAAAAAGAAAATATTAGATTAGTGTTTTCTATTTTATTTATATGAGGATATATGAGGAATTTAATTAAAATAGTTGAGATAAAAATGATTGGAAAAAATGACAAGTTATAAGTTATATAAGTTCAAACGCGGCTTCAATTAGCGTCTAGAAGAAACATTATAAATTAAAAAAAAATCTATAAATTAGTTTAAAAAAACAGCTATCAAATATGATTACGCTATAAACTATTCGTCTTAAGTTTGCAGATTGGCCTGGCCACCGTATTAATATTCTATGGTACGTTTTCTAGTCAATATATGAATATAAATATTCTATGTGACGTTTTCTAGTCCATCGTGACTGCCTGATAGAAAGCTCCGTATAGGCTGACCGCCGGATACGTCCAAGGCCACAACAACCTAGAAGAACTTAATTAGATTAAAAAAAATAAGGGATAATTCTTTTCTTTTTTTTCTTTTTTTTTGATTTAAATGCAATATAATATCACCGGTATGTCACGTTTAAAAACAAGTCTTTTTATCAATTTTTTTTTAAAAATCTAATCTAAATAAGAAACTCAAGAATGTTTGCATGAGATTAGTAACGGATATTGAAAGAATTTTTTAGGGAAGCCACTAACTACTAATTAAAATAATATAATAGAATTTATATGAATCATTGTATCAAAGGTTGCTCATCCTATTAAATTAATTGATCATTAGAATGATGCTTAATATAATTAAAATTTATATGAATCATTGTATCAAATGTTGCCCATCCTATTAAATTAATTGATCATTAGAATGATGCTTTTAAAGTTCGTCAAAAAAAGAAGGATGGTTTTAAAGTAAAGATGTTGAAATTATACAATTTTCATCTTGTTTCGCTTTTTTTTTATTTAAAAAAATATATCAATCTTATTTTTTTTTTATCAGAAATATATATCATAAATATATCAATCTTCTTATATTTAATCATTGTTTCTTTAAAAAAATTATATCATTCCTAAAACATCTGAAATTAATTACATAAAAAAAGTTATTAAAAGTTTACAAATCAAATAAAAAACTGCATAAGCAATCTAAAACGAGACTTGCCAAAATGAAAAAAAAAATTGACTTTTATCATAGTAATGTTGTGTAAGCTAACAAAAGAAGTGAAAAAAATTGCAAAAGAAAAATAGAGACTGTATCTTAAATTGTAAAAGAAATCTAGAAAAGCCCATAAAATTCTTGTTGGAGAGTATCTTATATTGCATATCCATGAAATCATAACAATATTTGTCTTTGGTAATAGAATGAAAGTGCCATTATTTTTTCTTTTAAAAAAATTGTTAAATTTTGTTTGGGGGAGACGTTGCTAGCTAAGGTCCCCTCTGCATGAGATGAAACAGATCTTTTCCAGTTTAACTAGCGGTTTCGAGTTTGAATCATGTCCTGAGAATACAGCAGTATTAAAACTCTTGAGGGAGAACTTTGTCATCCCTGTGATCCTACCCGACTCGAGGGATTAATCTCCTTAGTTACCTGCGAAGGATACCCTGAAAACAAAAAAAAAAGTGAGAAAAAGAATTTAATTATTACATCATTACTATTCATCACATGAGTTAGAAGTAGCGACAGTGGTTTGCCTTTTCACAATAACCAAAACTGAAAAGAGTAATGATACTTGGACACAAATTTGATATCCAACATTGTATATATATATCATTTATAATTATTTATTATTTTTTTCTTATCAAATGTATTTAACATTTTAAAATAATTTATCACCATATGATATCTATCATATGTGTCCAAAATCTGTATCCATTTATCATTTCACAACTGAAAATTCATTACAATGACCACTCTTAAGTCACGAGTCATACATATGGTCCTGTAATTTTGTATTTAATCAATTTACGCAAGTGTTTAATCCGAGGTCTAATTTAATTCCTGCATTATTGGAGGAAGATTAAACTCAATTTCTTCGATACAGGGTGTAAGCGTTTTTCGGATACCAGCGATTTGAAACAGTGATACTTCCATATCGAGATCTGTCTTCACTATTATCTGAAATAAAACTCATAACTCTGCATTATTATTGCACCAGAATATACAGTGTTGCTGTTGGTGGGCATCATCCAAGTGTGAACGAAATGGATAGCCATAGTTATTAATGAAATCAAAATCAATACTTGGAGCGAAGACCATGGTGTTACTGCTGATATCAAAGACATTGGACCAGAAACCAGAAGTTTAAATCAATTTTCTTTATAAATAAAAAAAATCAAAATAACCGAAGATGACCGACTATGACCGGTTAAAATGCTAGAGTATTGATCCTCTTCCCCTACATTGGAGGATTGAAGAATTACCCAAATTGGCATGCGCAAGGGCTCAACGTAAGACACTATATAATGGAACCACGTAAGGGTGATCGATGAATGTGAGGTCAGTCATATATAATTATGCATCGATATCATTCATTATTAAATGACGCATTAAAATATTCTACGTTTATTTTATACATCGAATAATAAATAAAGAAACAGAAAAAGAAAATCAAAATAATAATTTGTGACTTGTTACAAATAATAATAATAATAATAATAATAATAATAATAATAATTGTACTGACCGAAAATATAAAGTCGAGGACTTGTTAATAAACTGGACTAACCGAGCTTACTCTTATAAATGAGCCTTGACCCGAACTCCTCCAAAGCCGATGACTCGTTAATACACTTATCAGCCGAGAATAAATACTCGGATCTATCCAATAATAGACCACCGGCGAAGACACCTCGGTCCCGTGCAATCCAGTCACAACTGATTGGGCCAAATATCTCGCCGGTCCAAATATCCCTCCGTATAACTCGGAGCCTTATCCTTATCTTTATCTAGTTATAATAACAATACGATCCTATCAGATAGGATCTCAATAACAGTCCAACCCAAACTGTTATACCAAAACATCTCTATAAATAGGGGACCAACCCCCTCACTTAGAACTACGTTTGCTTTGATTCCCACTTGGATACGTAGGAGCAGAATTACAATTCTGTCAAGCTATTCCATAAATACTCCCAGAGAATTCCTCCGGACGAGTATCTCTCACTTGAGGTATTTGGACGGAACATTGGCGCCGTCTGTGAGAATCGAAGTAAAATTTTCCCATACCACAAACAATGGTGAGGACAAGGAGCGGGAACTGCAGGAGAGAGGGGTCGGAGAATGCCAACAATGGGGACAATGGAGAACGATCCATAAACCCAGCATTGACGACCGACAATCCCATTATTCAAGAACTTCTCGCACAAGTGGCAATGCTGAGAAGGGAGAATGAGGAGATTCGTCGGCAGAACAGCCGTCGTGAACGAGAGCAAAGCAGAGAAAGATCTGCCTCTTCTCCTCATGAGAGAGAGCGCCAGATAGCTGAGAATGAAGGATCCAGAACACGCGCAGAGAAGAAGGAATCCCACAACCCCATGTTTCTCACCATGTTGACCGAAGAGGCGAGGAGGAATTTCCTAGGCAGGTCCCTGAACTTTCACTTCAGGTAAATAGGCCTAATGAAAAGGCCGGCGCGCGGAGGCCGAGACATCCCTTCACCGACGCCATCATGGAGGTTCCTCTACCAGCCAACTACAAACCAATAAACATTGACAGGTATGATGGCATCACGGACCCGGAACATCATCTAGATGATTTCACTACTCAAATATATCTCTTTACCAATGATGATGCTGTCATGTGTAAAGTCTTCCCTACTACTCTGAAAGATGCTGCGTTAAGCTGGTATACCCAGCTACCGCCAGCATCAGTTGACTCCTTTGACACGTTTATGATTAAATTCAATGCTCAGTTCGCCATGAGCCGAGCTCATAAAAAAACCTCGGCCTCGTTGGTAAACTTTAAGCAAGAAAAAAACGAGTCTCTGCGTGACTTTATGGCCAGGTTCAGCAAAGAGATCTCCCGATTCGAATCTCGGTCTCAGCCGATGTCGCACTACATACTATCTTGACCGGATTACGACTCGACCCTTTCGCCAGACACCTAGCTCGGAAGCCTCCATCCAGTATGGATGAGTTGAGGAGAAAAGCTGTCGGATTCATTAATATGGAGGAAATAGAAGAGTCTAAGAAAAGAGAAAGAGCAGATGATTCAGATAGACGAGAAGGGAGAGAGAAGAGGAGGGCTGGAGGTGACAAGCAGAAATTTAAGAACACATCTGAGCATTTACATAGGGGGCCAAAGTATGAGCACTATACCCCCCTCAACACCAATCGAGCTAGGGTATTTGAGGAAGCCTACAACGCAGAACTTTTGCAGCTCCCCAACCGTGGCCACACGCCCCAGAATGCTGATCGACAGAAGCATTATCAGTACCATCGTAACTACGGGCATACCACCGAGGAGTGCTGGGTCCTGCGTGACAAGATTGAATAGTTAGTGCAAGCTGGTCATCAGAATAATTTCGTTCAGAGAAATCTCAACAATGGTGAAGGGCGTGGCAGAGGTAGAAGAAGAGGAGGTGGCCAAAGCCCGGGAAGGGGCGGTGGTCGGCAAAATAATGAAAGAGCAGAAAATAGGGAGGATCAGAATGAAAGGAGGGAGGAGGATAATACTGTCCGAGATGTAATAAACACTATTTCAGGTGGATTTGCGGGAGGAGGCACAACGAGTTCAGCTCGGAGAAAACACCTGCGGGCTATTCGGGCTGTAAACTCGGTAGCTGGCAAACCCCCGAGGATTTCCCCACCGATTATTTTCTCCGATGAAGACTTCTTGGGTGTGGATCCTAATCAGGACGACCCAATGGTAATCACAGTGCAATTGGCCAACTTCTCGGTCAAGAGAACTCTCGTCGACCAGGGGAGCTCGGCTGATATCCTATATTATTCAACATTTCAGAAGCTCGGGATCCCAGAAAAATCTATTCAGCCATACGACAGTAAACTCGTCGTCTTTGCTGGGGAACAAATGGATACCCGAGGATACATAGACCTCCTAACTACTTTTGGAAATATCAAAATGTCCAAAACTATTCTGGTCAGGTACGTGTTGGTTAATGCAGTAACATCGTACAATATCTTGATCGGAAGACCATCCTTGAACGAGTTGGGAGCCGTGGTCTCTACTCCCCACCTCACTATGAAGTTCCCTTCCAACTCGGGAGACATAATTATCAAAAAATGGCTAGACAATGATATGCCGATAGTTTGCGAGTAAGCAAACTCAAACCTACACCTGCAGAAACACTAGACAGAGGAAAAGACAAGTCTGTAAATTCAGTTAGTTCTGTTGAACTAGACCCGAGGATTGACATGCAAGAACAACGGCCACAACCCATTGAGGAGTTGGAAAAGTTCCAGCTTGGATCCTAGCCCAATCAGTGCACCAAACTAGGCGGTCAACTTGAGCCGAATTTAAAAGAAAAAGTAATGGGAGTGCTCCGGAGCAACGCCGATTTGTTCGCCTGGACAACATCAGACATGCCGGGGATTGACCCCGATTTCTTGTGCCACAAGCTGGCAATCTGTCCTGAGGCAAAACCGGTAGCTCAGAGGAAAAGGAGACTTGGTGAGGAAAGGAGAAAAGTGGTGGAAGAAGAAACAACAAAGTTGGTTAAAGCCAACTTTATTCGAGAAATAGAATACACTACTTGGCTGGCCAACATGGTTCTGGTCAAAAAATCAAACGGCAAGTGGCGCATGTGCACTGATTATACAGACTTAAACAAAGCTTGTCCAAAGGATTCTTATCCTTTACCGAGTATTGACAGGTTGGTGGATGGTGCTTCCGGGTACAGAATTTTGAGCTTCTTGGATGCATACTCGGGGTACAATCAGATCCGAATGTATCCCCCAGACGAGGAGAAAACAACTTTTATAACTGAAGGCTCGAACTATTGTTATCGGGTAATGCCATTCGGATTGAAAAATGCTGGAGCAACCTACCAAAGGCTCATGGACAAGGTGTTTGAAAAACAGATCGGAAGGAATATGGAGGAAATTTTTCAGCAGTTGAGAAAGTACAATATGAGACTGAATCCAGAAAAGTGTGTTTTTGGTGTCCAAGGTGGAAAATTCCTCGGTTTTATGTTGACACACCGGGGAATCGAAGCCAATCCGGACAAATGTCGAGCTATGATTGAGATGCGAAGTCCACAAAACGTTAAAGAAGTGCAACAGCTTGCAGGGCGACTAGCATCATTATCTCGGTTTCTTCCCAGATCTGTAGAGAAAGCTCGGCCTTTCTTTAAATTATTGAAGAGGCCTCAAACCTTCGTGTGGACTGAGGAATGCGAGAAGGCCTTTGTCGACTTTAAGACCTTTCTGTCTTCACCGCCAATATTGACTCGACCTATCCCAGGGAAAGAGTGATATTTATACCTGTCAGCCACCGAGTACGCCATCAGTGCGATCATTGTGCAAGAAGTAGAGAAAATGCAAATGCCGGTGTATTTTATCAGCAGAGTTCTTCATGAAGCCGAAACCCGGTATCAAGTCATAGAAAAGCTAGTTTTAGCTCTTGTAACGACAGCTCGGCGATTGCGCCCATATTTCCAGAGTCACCAGGTGATTGTCAAAACTGATCACCCCATTAAGCAGATTCTCAAAAAGCCCGAGTTGGCAGGTCGCATGATTGTTTGGTCGGTGGAGTTATCCGAGTTTGGCCTCAAGTACGAGTTGAGAGGTCCTCTGAAAGCCCAATGTATCTCCGACTTCGTAGCCGAGCTCAATCCGCTGCCGATAACCGAAGATTTATGGTGGAATTTATATGTGGGTGGATCCTCGAATGTCAAAGGCAGTGGAGCTGGGGTAATGCCAGAAGGTCCGGGAGAGCTAATCCTAGAGCAATCATTAAAGTTTGAGTTCAAAACCTCAAACAACCAAGCTGAGTACGAAGCCTTGATAGCAGGGTTAATGCTGGCTAAGGAAATGGGAGCAAAAGCTGTTAAATGCCGAAGTGATTCACAGCTAGTCACAAGACAAATCTCTGGAGAATACCAAACAAAAGAGCCTCAACTTACCAGGTATTTATGTAAAGTAAATCAGTTAATTTCCAACTTTGAGAAATTTGCTATTGAACACATTCCCATAGAAGAAAATACTCGGGCCAATCTACTGTCGAAATTGGCCAGCACGAAGAGGCCAGGCCAGCATAGGACAGTTATTCAGGAAACTCTCAATGAACCGAGTATCACGCTTGGAGAGGTGATGACCAATGAACCGGTTGACCGAGAATGGATGACACCCATATGGGAATATTTATCCTCAGATACTCTGCCCCCAGATCACGCCGAGGCCAGAAAGATCAGGCTTAGAGCAAGTCACTTTGCTATTATTTTCGGAGAGTTGTATAAAAGGGGATTCTCGGTACCGATGTTAAAGTGTCTGACCAAAGCCCAGTCAAAATATGTAATGGAAGAGGTTTACAGAGAAATCTTTGGTTTTCACTGCGGGGGCAGATCAATGGCCTCCAAGGTAGTCCGAGTAGGGTACTATTGGCCTACCATCTGAGCAGATTGCATCGAGTGGACGAGACAATGTGATGAATGTCAAAGATTTGCCAATGTAAGTCGTACTCTGCCTGAAGAACTTCACACATTAAACTCGCCTTGGCCCTTTGCTATATGGGGGATGGATATACTTGGACCATTCCCCATAGCCAAAGGTCAAGTCAAATTTCTCTTGGTAGCGGTGGACTACTTCACAAAATGGATTGAAGCAGAACCTTTGGCGAAAATTACTACCGAGAAGGTACAAAAGTTTGTGTGGAAAAACCTCATCTGTAGGCACGGAATTCCCTTCGCAATTGTCACTGATAACGGAAGGAAGTTTATAGATAAGACATTGCGAGAATTCTATGTCAATCTCGGTGTTAAACACCACGTCACATCGGTGGAACATCCCCAAACCAATGGGCAAGCCGAAGCGGCCAACAAAGTCATTCTAGGAGAGCTGAAGAAGAGAGTGGGAAAAGCCAAAGGAGCTTGGGCAGAAGAGTTGCCGAGTATTCTTTGGGCCTACCACTGCACGCCACAATCCACTACTCAAGAAACACCCTTCAGGCTGACATACGGAACAAACGCCATGATCCCAGTTGAGGTTGGTGAGCCGTCTTTTCGGCGTATGCAACATGAGCAGAATGAGAATGAAAGTAACTTAAGGGTCGAAGTTGACTTGGTGGAGGAGATCAGAGAGGAGGCTAAAATCAGGGAGAAAGCCTGCAAACGAAGAGCTACTCGGAGGTATAATTCAAAGCTGAAACCGAGGAGTTTCGTGCGTGGCGACTTGGTTCTAAGAATGAAAGGAGAAGCAAGAAGAGATCATACGGAGGGCAAGCTAGCAGTAAATTGGGGAAGACCATTCCGAGTGGTAGAGAACTTAGGAAATGGAGCATACAGGTTAGAAGAATTGTCAGGAAAGCCTATCCCGAGAACTTGGAATGCTTCCCATTTGAAATTTTATTACAGTTGATGTATATAGTCAGGTGATGTACTCTTTTTCCTACCTCGGTATTTTATCCCAAAAAAGGGTTTTGACCAAGAAGGTTTTAACGAGGCACACATCAGACTTTCTTTTCTATCCAATAAAAAATTTATTATGAACATTGATCTATTTTCTTATTTTGCCGATGTATTTATTCTGCGAACATTAAATTATTTATGGCCAAGTTTGAGCCAAAAGACCGAGTTTGAGCCATTAAGTTGTTAAAGGCCAAGTTTGAGCCTAAAGGCCGAGTACGAGCCATTAAATTATTTAAGGCCAAGTTTGAGACAAAAGGCCGAGTTCGAGCCATTAAGTTGTTAAAGGCCAAGTTTGAGCCTAAAGGCCGAGTACGAGCCATTAAATTATTTAAGGCCAAGTTTGAGCCAAAAGGTCGAGTTCGAGCCATTAAGTTGTTAAAGGCCGAGTTTGAGCCTAAAGGCCGAGTACGAGCCATTAAATTATTTAAGGTCAAGTTTGAGCCAAAAGGCCGAGTTCGAGCCATTAAGTTGTTAAAGGCCAAGTTTGAGCCTAAAGGTCGAGTACGAGCCATTAAATTATTTAAGGCCAAGTTTGAGCCAAAATGCCGAGTTCGAGCCATTAAGTTTTTAAAGGCCAAGTTTGAGCCTAAAGGCCGAATACGAGCCATTAAATTATTTAAGGCCAAGTTTGAGCCTACAAGCCGAGTTCGAGCTATTGAATTATTAAGGCCGAGTTCGAGCCTGGAAATTGTTAAGAGAAATCGAATACAAACATCAATTAAAAAAGAGCAAAAGTTCGAATCTAAAGGTCAAATATGAGCCGTGATTTTACTAAGGAAAACGAGTACAGTGCTGAAATTGAAAATAAGGCCGAGCCGACCTCAAAATCCTCGGAACTGGAGCAAGACCGAGTGGCCAGAACATTCTGGGCCTAGGAGTAGGAACCTAGGTATTGCTAGTAGTCCCCCCACTCGGATGCCCCGATGGACAAAGTAATCACTTCCCCCCTGAGAAAGTTGGATGGTGAGGCACTCGGCCAGCTTCGGGAGAAGATGGGTGTTACCCCATTCTCCACTCCCGGAAACTGCTATTCTCCCAGCTAACATCCTTTCTAGAAAGAGATTACATCACGAAAGAGATTCTGGATCCCATCTCCCAATTACACCCTTTTTGGTAGCTTTAAAGCTCGAAAAAGGATGTTAACTGGGAGAGAGGAACGTAAACCCCTAGCAATATTATGAAAAGAACTACTCGGGTCAAAAGGGGACGAACTTTGCTGGTCGAAAAGATGAAGAATGAAGAAGTGAAGCAAACAAACAGCCCTATTTATAAGGAGGGAGAGGAGTTGGAAAGGGGAAATGTGCTCTGGGAAAAGGTTTATTGAAAAAATAAACCTCGAAACTCAGCAAAAAGCAGTAATTACATGAGCCCACTGGGATTTCCAAGGCACGTAACGTGTGAACACATATATAAAACGTGAATCATGCATTTCACGTTTGACAACAACTATTCGTTTCAGATGCGAATAACAAAATATCTCGGCCTTGGTCAAAGTTTCGTTCAAACAGCCGAGTACGCAATACAAACAACGTCGGAATATAGAAATACTCCGGTCTCACTCAAAGTATTTGAAGAATATCTCGGCCGAACAAATGCTATAAAAGTAAGAGGAAATCATCAAAATGCCGGAAGAGTTTTTCATTAGATTAACAAGGATTGCAAGGGAAAAACCCATTATAGGGGTATGAAAATAAAAAATACAGTTACTCGTCCCTATGGCTATCTTCGGCGTCGATGTGATCCTCGGGAGAATCCCCCCCCCCCCCTCCACCTCTTCTTCCTCTTCGGGAATGATGGGAACAAGTTCCCCATTTTGCACCTCCTTATTCACATCGGCACCCGAGATATCAATCCCCGGGGCAAGAATTTGAACTTGAGCGATGGCCTTGGCAAAACCAGCCCGATGCTCTTCAAGGATGCAATCGGTGGCCTCCTTCAAATCTTCCTGAATCTCCAGCTTGGCCTTAGTCTCGGCATTCAAGTCGGCTTTAAGTTGTTCAATTACAACTCGAGCCTCCTTGAGCTCCTTTTCAGCACGAGCTTTATCCTCCTCAGCTGATTTTGCTTGGGAGTTCAACTCGGAATTCTGACCGTTAAGCTCGGCGATGGTAGTACTCAGGAGATTATTGGCTTGGGCCAGCTCATCACGCTTCGCGGAGATCCGGGTGAAATCCTCCTCCAGCTTCTCAATCGAAGCAAACTCAGCCTCTAAGTGCTGAGACTTTCTCTCAGTCTCTGTCAATTCTCGGCTGCAGAAACGGGCCAGAGCAGCAGCTCGGAGACAGTAGACTGAGAGGGCCTCCATGCTAGACCGAGCCCCATGCTTCTTAATCAAGCGGAGATCGACAGGCTTAGAAATCGATTCAAAAGAAGGGAAGGGGTTGAAGTCTTCGCCCCAGAGAGACGAGGTTCTTGCTTTCAAAGAAGTGTTATACCACTTCACGTCGGCAAAAGAAGGAAGTTGCTCCTCTTGTTCCTTAGCACCCGTCTCATGCGTAGTAGGACGTTTGGGACTCGGACGATGAGGGGAAGAATCTTCGGCATCGATTGCTATTTCCACCCTTTTCCTTTTGTGAGGGGCGGATGATGAAGCCCCCTTAGCAGTGGCCTTAGCAGCGGCCGAAGGAATTTTTTTCTTTTTCTTCTCGGTCGCTGAGGGACCCTCCTTCGCGGCAGATTTCAAAAGCTTAAAGAAGTCGAATTTCCCCATGATAACTGCCGGAAAGAAAAGCTGTTAGTACGAGAACACATACAAAAAAGATTTAAAAACTAAAAAGCCGAACACTTACTTTTAAAGTCGGCTCTCGGAGTGGATGAAAAGGGGAGTTTCAGAAGACGTCCACAATGGAGAGGCCGAGGAAGTTTTTCTAAGATATCTATATCCTGTTTATCCTCGACAGGAAGGGTTTCGTATTCGAAACCAACGAATTTGGTAGGGGATGATTGTCAGTACAAAGGAAACCTGGCACATCCGTCTTCATCAAAAAAGAAGGAAAGCTGAGAGCCCGAGGGGAGAACTCGGAAGAAGCCGACTTTGAAATCTTTATACGATGATGTGTATAAACTAATCAACCCTCTTCGGTTCAGCCCGTTGAGGGAAATCCACCCAGTTTTGTCACCAAATCTGGTTTGGTAAAAGTACAGAAATTTGGGAGTAGTGGGCTCCATCCCGATGTATTTACACAGAACTTGAAAGGCTTTTAAAGAAGCCCAACTGTTGGGATGAAGCTGAGTAGGTGCGACATTCATGGTTCTCAGAACGTCACACTCAAACTCAGTAAAAGGAAGAGACACGTGCAGCTGAGAAAATAGTGTTTTATACATATATGTAAAAGGGGGCTCAGAAGGATGAGACCTGAGGAAAACATACTCGGTACCCGAGCATGGAGAACAAATAAACTCGGATTCGTCTCCGGATGCCGAGATAGTAATCTGGGACCGAAGACGAGCAATTGAATCTGAAGACTGATAGTTAGAAAAATAAACCCCAACTTCGCCCTTAACCCTGGTGTACCCAGGGAGGGTGATATCGGGAACAGGGTCTTTTGGGACCCTTTGGCGTCGTTTGCGAGCGGTGGGTTTGGAAATTTGGGGGTTGGGAGAACCAGACCTAGAAGGATCGGACCCAGAAGAACCAGACTCAGAAGAAGACGACCCGGAGGAGGACGGTCTTACCTGACCGATGTTTAGTTCCTGTGAAGGAACAGAAGTGGAAGGAGAACCCCCAATGGGGGAAACCTCGCGCTCCACCAGAGGTGAAGTGTTCGACTTAGTGGACTTGGATGAACTCATGACCGGAACCCAGAAATAAACTTAGAAATATGAAAGAAGGAAGAAGAAGGTCAGGCATTCCGGGAGAGCGAAAGGCAGAAAAACGATTGCAGAAACTTGAAAGACAGAGATGAAGAGCGGAGGTAGGTAGTGGGCAAGGGGGAATAAGGTGGAGTTAGAGGAGATATTTATAGCTGCTACGGTTGATGATGAGATATGATCAACGGTCCGCATTCCTTCAAATAAAAAAGGAAAAGGGGCGCGACTTTTAACTTTCCCCCTCATTAAATGAGCGCGGAACTCTAGGGTTACTCACCCATAACGTGCAGCAGAAGATTGAAGGGAAATGATAACCTTCTTTGACAGGAGGAAAATTCAGTTGAAATGACGGTTTGAAATGATGGTTTGAAACACGGAAGGAAGAAAGTCCAGCAGCCGAAGCATAAGCTCGGTTTGATACTTGTCAGCTCTTTCGCTTATTTAAGCTCGGAGCTCGGGGGCTTGTGTACTGACCGAAAATATAAGGCCGATGACTTGTTAATAAACTGGACTAACCGAGCTTACTCTTATAAATGGGCCTTGACCCGAACTCCTCCAAAGCCGAGGACTCGTTAATACACTTATCAGCCGAGAATAAATACTCGGGTCTATCCCATAATAGACCACCGGTGAAGACACCTCGGTCCCGTGCAATCCAGTCACAACTGACTAGGCCAAATATCTCGTCGGTCCAAATATCCCTCCGTATAACTCGGAGTCTTATCCTTATCTTTATCTAGTTATAATAACAATACGATCCTATCAGATAGGATCTCAATAACAGTCAAACACAAACTGTTATACCAAAACATCTCTATAAATAGGGGACCAACCCCCTTACTTAGAACTACGTTTGCTTTGATTCTCACTTGGATACGTAGGAGCAGAATTACAATTCTGTCAAGCTATTCCATAAACACTCCTAGAGAATTCCTCCGGACGAGTATCTCTCACTTGAGGTATTTGGACGGAACAATAATAATAATAATAATTAGTGACCAACACGAAGAGATTAAAAATTAACAAGCCGGGTTTGCTATCTGTTTAGTGGGGATGGCAATGGGTATCATCTGAATAGGGTATTATAGTACCCGTCCCCTGTAACAGCCTGATTTTTCATTATACTGTTAAATCAATTAAAATATAAGTAATTATGTTTTAATATGAAAGTAGAAAATATTTTGTTTAATAAAATAAAATCATATTCCTAATCCACATTATCATATGAAGTCACAGTAAAATTTTCGGTTGAAAATTCAGACGAAAGTCGGTCTGCGTTTTCACTGCCAGTATAAGTTTACTGAGCAGAAAACCTAATTTTGACCCGTGAACGAGACGGTTAATGTTTTTATCATGTTTCCTTCAACTTTGGTTACTTTGAAAATTTTCGTTATGCATGATCTGTGTGGTATTTACTTTATGCTTAGTGGATTAAGCGAAGATATATATGTGGTCTAAAAGATGAGTTGTTTTGGGCGTGAGGATCATGATGATTTTTAGAGATGCCTAACCTACATGAAATATGTTAAAGAGGTGTTGTGACATAGAGCATGTGTTGAGGTCTTGATGAGAGGTTAAGGCACTAGGTTATGACCATAGGAGTCTGCGAGGTTCATAAGTTGTGTTGTTTCTATAACCATATGTGGGACACATACAAGACCCGAAGTCCTTGTGGGACCGTCCAAAGGGTAAACTTAACTTGTGCAGCTACGAGTGTCATTGCTTTGCATGAGCACCTCTGGGAGTGGAAGAGGTGTGCACCGGGATCATCGTGCAACTGTAGTGTCACGCTTTGCGTGAGCGTTCTTACCATGGTGAAGGTGTGCACCGGGATAATCGTGCAGCTATAGTGTCATTGCTTTGCATGAGCACCCACGGTCCGGGGTGTGCACCGGGTTTAATGTGCAGCTATAGTGTCATTGCCTTGCATGAGCATTCTCACCATGACTAAGGATGTGCACCGGGAATGGGACGTGTCGCTTGGACGACTGACCGATAACCATAACTAGGATAGGGAAGCCATAGCCATTTTCAATATCATGTTTTAGTTGTAGGAATGAAGGTAGGATGAATATAAGAATTTTATGGAAGATGGATGATTGATTGATGTTGTGTCTGTGATAATTATTGTATAGTTTACTATGACTCTTTTCCGCTTTTGATGATAGAACTGTTTCTTATCCCCTGTATATTTCTGTATGTTGTATTTTGTCTCCTTGTGGAACCATACGAGAAGACCCCGTGGATGAACATAACCGGGGAGGAGTTGGATGGAACTCCCTACGAACCGGATGCTGGAGGACGAGTTGTGACCCATGGTGATTAGGGTCTAGTTAGTTATGGCCAGTACGTCTATGTCGTGAAGCTTTATCTTTCCGCTTATGTTTTGTATAACTATGCACCAGTTCGGGATCCTATTGATGGGATGCCCCAAAACGATGTTTGGATAACTCGATGCTTTAAGTATATGTAATATATTTATGTTTACATATTCTGTTCTATATGAATCTATTTGCTTAAGAAATTAAGTTTCAATTTTTACGTAATTTTCACGTTAAGCATGCGATTAAGTAATTAAATAATGAGGTTTTAAACTAAATGTCACAAAGGGGCACATCGGGGTGTCTCATTTGGTATCAGAGCAGTTTGATTCTGATCGGACTGCTAAAAGTTAGGGTGTTGTTACTGGCCGTGTCTAGTTGAATCCACATCGGATTTAGACTATGTTTAGAAGTGGGGTAGAGTGTCCAAAACTAATACAAAAGTTAATATTAGTATGGCATATGGTATTTATATACTTGCTTATGTAGTATTATATGTCATACTAATTAGAGCGGATGATTTCTTTCTCCAGAATCATGGCACGTGGAAGAGGACGTCCAACTAACAGTGGAGAAAGGACTCCAGAAAGGGTCATTGGAGCTGTCAATGACAACGCTGACATTGGAGGAGGATCATCTTCGACTCCCAACACCATGGAGACAATAGCTGCTGCTATGCTATTGCAAACCCAGCAGAATGCTGAGATGCTGCAAATGAACAATGAGCAGCTAGAGATCAAGAACCGGAGGAGGGCAGTAGCAGCTGAGGATGCCGGATTAGCAACCTTTATGAATGGGAAGCCACCTAAATTCAGAGGGGAATACGATCCAGAGAAAGCAGAATGGTGGATACAGGAGATTGAGAAGATATTCGATACTATGTGCTTCCGAGAGGGATAGAAAGGTGACTTATGCCGCCTTTATGTTGATCGAGGGGCAGAATTCTGTGGAAGGGCAAAAGAAGGTTATTGGAGGTCAAGGTAGTGTAGTTACCTGGAAATTATTCACCGATTGCTTCTTCGAGAAGTATTTTCCACGTATAGTTAGACGTGAGAAGGAAAAGGAATTCACAAACCTCAAGCAAGGCAATATGTCTCATTGGTGAGTATGCATCAAGGTTTGAGGCACCGATCAAGTTTTCGAGAATACTATCGAGGGTTTCGAATGAAGACCGGCAATGTAGACGATTCGAGGAAGGGCTCAAAGATGAGTGCAGAGGGTCGTAGTGTCTCTTGACATACGATACTTCCCGAGCTAGTCGAGAGATGCAAGTGCCATCAAAGCATAGATCCGAGGATAGCTAATGAGCGAAAACAAATGAGGATTGGAGGACCTAACCGATCAAGTTTCCAGAGGCGCGGGGGAAGTGGTTCCCAGTGGAGACAGAAACCATATGTTAGACCTGGGCAGAAACAGGGACCAGCACCAGCGACTAGAACTGGTCAGCAATCGCAAAGTGTAGTTTGCTTCAGATGTGGGGGACCACATTATGCAAACAACTGTTCAAGTGGACCCAACTGCTTCAACTGTGGGAAATCGGTCACATGGCACGAGACTGAGACGAAGGTTATGCAACAACTAGCAGCTACGGGAAAAGGTTACGGAGGTAATAGAGGTGGAGCGGGAAGAGGTGCCCAAACGACTAGACCCCAAGCCACTGGAAGGGTGTTTACCGTGAAGGGAGCTGAATCCTCCCAATCTGCTGAACTCATACAAGGTATGTGTCTGATAGCTGGTAGACTCTCTAACGTATTGTTTGACTCAGGCGCTACTCATTCTTTTATCTCGCATGAGTGTAAAGATCATTTGAACTTAACTGTCTCCAAATTGCCTTATATCCTTACGGTATCTACTCCAACTAGTAATCCTTTGATTACCATATCTGTTTGCTTAAAGTGTCCTATAGTGATTGAAAATCGAACTTTTGTTGTAGACCTCATTTGTTTGCCTATGCAACAGATAGATGTTATCCTTGGCATGGATTGGCTTTCGGCTAACCATGTAATGCTAGATTGTTCTAGTAAGACCTTATCATTTCTTGAACCTTCTAGTATAGTGTCTGCCAATGAAGGAATACCTCTGAGGAGTAACAACTCTCAGGAATTTGTGAGGCTTTGTGCAATGGAAGCTAATGAGATCCCCAACATAGATTCTATACCTATCGTGAGAGAGTTTCCTGAAGTTTTCCCTCCAGACGTTCCAGGTTTGCCACCGGAAAGAGAAGTGGAATTCACTATAGACCTAGTACCAGGGACAGGACCTATATCTATAGCACCTTATCGGATGTCACCGGTTGAGTTGACTGAGTTGAAGGAACAATTGGACGATATGATGGGGAAAGAGTTCATCAGACCGAGTGTTTCTCCTTGGGGTGCACCGTGTTGTTCGTTAAGAAAAAGGATGGAAGTGCGAGGTTGTGCACAGATTACGATAGTTGAATAAGGTGACAATTAAGAACAAGTATCCGTTGCCTCGGATCGATGACTTGATGGATCAGTTGAAGGGAGCAGCAATATTCTCGAAGATTGATTTAAGATCTGGGTATCATCAGATCGGGGTAAGGAAGGAAGATATACCCAAGACGGCTTTTAGGACGAGGTATGGGCACTATGAGTATTTAGTCATGCCTTTCGGTGTAACTAATGCGCCAGCCGTGTTCATGGATTACATGAACCGAATTTTTAGACCTTTCCTCGATAAGTTTGTTGTTGTGTTTATCGACGATATTCTTATCTACTCTCGTGACGTGGGAAGAGCATGAGGAACATTTGAGTTTGGTATTGCGAGTCTTAAAGGATAGGCAACTTTATGCCAAACTTTGCAAGTGTGAGTTTTGGCTGGAAGAAGTGCAATTCCTAGGGCACGTGATTAATAAAGAAGGAATAGCCGTAGATCCAGCTAAGGTTGAGGCAGTTCTTAAATGGGAACGACCTAAGTCAGTGAGTGAAGTACGGAGCTTCTTAGGACTTGCTGGATATTATCGGAGGTTCATAGAGGGATTCTCTAAGATTGCGTTGTCCATGACACAGTTAACAAGAAAGGATACAACTTTTGTATGGGCGGACAAGTGTGAGCAAAGTTTTCAAAAGTTGAAGGAAAGGTTGACTACATCACCTGTGTTGATCTTACCAGACCCTCTAGGACAGTTTGATGTATACTGTGATGCGTCATACCAAGGTTTAGGTTGTGTTCTGATGCAAGAGGGAAGAGTTGTCGCTTATGCTTCCCGACAATTGAGGATTCATGAGAGGAATTACCCGACTCATGATTTGGAGTTAGCAACAATAGTGTTCGCTTTAAAGATATGGCGACACTTTTTGTATGGAGCAAGGTTTAATGTTTTCAAGTGACCATAAGAGCCTGAAGTATCTATTCGATCAAAAGGAATTGAATATGAGGCAGCGGAGGTGGATGGAGTTCATAAAAGATTACGATTTTGAGTTATTGTACCACCCTGGTAAGGCCAATGTGGTAGCAGATGCCTTAAGTAGGAAGTCCTTGCATGTATCCGCAATGATGGTTAAGGAGTTAGAATTGCTTGAACAATTCAGAGATCTAAGCCTAGGAATGGAATTACGGAAAGATAAAGTTTGCTTAAGTATGGTCACTATTAGTAGTGATTTCTTGAAAGATCTTAAAGATAAGCAAGTTCAGGATATATACCTTCGGGAGGTTAGTAAGGGAATAGACGGGGGTAAAGTTTCTGAGTTCACTAGGGGAGCAGATGGTGTGTTAAGGTTTAAGGATAGGATATGTGTGCCAGAGGATGCAGAACTTAGGAAGATGATTTTGGAAGAAGCACACAAGAGTAAGTTGAGTTTTCATCCTGGATCCACAAAGATGTATCAAGATTTGAGGAAAATGTTTTGGTGGACCAGAATGAAGAAGGAAGTAGCAGTATGTTTTATCTTGCTTGGTGTGTCAAAAGGCGAAGATTGAACATCGAAAACCAGCAGGATTATTACAATCTTTAGATATCCCGGAATGGAAATGGGATAGTATAGCTATGGATTTCGTGGCCGGATTACCACGAACTCCTAAGAAGCATGATGCGATTTGGGTTATCATTGATAGGTTGACAAAGTGTGCTCACTTCTTACCTATTAGAGAAGGTGATAAATTAGAAAAGTTAACCCGGATTTACATCAAAGTGGTTAGATTGCATGGCGTGCCATCAAGCATTGTCTCGGATCGAGATCCTAGATTTACCTCTCAATTTTGGAAACAATTGCAACATGCCTTGGGAACGAAATTGAGAATGAGTTCTGCCTATCATCCCCAAACCGATGGGCAATCGGAGAGGACAATTCAATCATTGGAGGATCTATTGAGAGCTTGTGTGTTGGAACACACCGGCAATGGGATGAGTTCTTACCATTGATTGAATTTACTTATAACAACAGTTTCCACAAAGAGTATCGGAATGGCACCGTATGAGGCTCAGACGGCAGAAAGTGTAGGACCCCATTATGTTGGTATGAGACTGGTGAGAACAAAGTTTTGGGCGCGGATTTGGTACAACAGACTAAGGAACAAGTCAGTAAGATAGGGGAAAAGATGAAGGAAGCACAGGATAGGCAAAGGAGCTACAGTGAGAGGAGGAGGAGACCATTAGAATTCCGGAAGGTGATCACGTATTCTTGAGAGTTACTCTGAAAACTGGAATTGGCAGAGCTATCAAATCTAGAAAACTTACTCCTCGTTTCATGGGACCTTTCGCATTCTTCGACGAATTGGTCCAAAGAGAGCTTACCAAATGGCGTTGCCACCAAATCTTTCCAACATTCATGACGTCTTTCATGTTTCTCAGTTGAGAAAGTACTATCCTAATCCATCCCATGTGATTGAGTCTGAGTCGATACAACTGCGAGAGAACCTAGAGCATGAGGCCTTACCTGTGAGGATCGCAGATAGAAGGATTAAGGAACTTCGTGGTAGACAGATTCCTTTGGTTAAGGTCATATGGGATGAAACTACTGGAGATGCAACTTGGGAACGCGAGGCGGATATGCAACAACAATATCCACATCTTTTCTGAGGTATGTAAATTCCGAGGACGGAATTTTCTTTTAAGAGGGGTAGTAATGTAACAGCCTGATTTTTCATTATACTGTTAAATCAATTAAAATATAAGTAATTATGTTTTAATATGAAAGTAGAAAATATTTTGTTTAATAAAATAAAATCATATTCCTAATCCACATTATCATATGAAGTCACAAGAAAAATTTTCGATAGAAAATTCGGGACGAAAGTCGGTCATGCGTTTTCACCGCCAAGATAAGTTTAATGAGCAGAAAACCTAATTTTGACCCGTGAACGAGACGGTTAATGTTTTTATCATGTTTCCTTCAACTTTGGTTACTTTGAAAATTTTCGTTCAAAAATAAAATAAAATAAAATATTTTATTCTGGTGAAACCTTCGGAAAAATACGATCGGATGTGCAACCGGTTACGTATTTAAACAGTTAAAGGAACCCTAAAGGATGAAGGAAGGATTGATGGGATGCCAAATTAAATGCTTATGACATACTTTAAATGCTTATGACACACTTTAAAGTAATCATGATTACCCTTTTCAAATTATAATCTATTTTATTCCAAAAACCCATTAAACCTTCCTTAAATGATCCAAACAATGCCTTAAACCAAAACTTCCTCTCCAAGCCTTGCTTCCTCTTCTCAAAACCGTGCACCCTCCCCCTTTCCTCTATAAATACCACTCTTCATCTTCACTTCATCACTTTCCTTTCTCCTACTCCATTAAAACTCTTAAGCTTTCATATTTTCTTAACTTCAAGCTTCCAAAGCTTTAGTTTTTCTTCTTCTTTTCACTAAGTGTTCTTCATAAAAGTTGTTCCTCTTGCTTAGGGTAATACTCTCATGTATTCTTTTCTTTAAAAACTTCATCTTTTTCTAAAGTTTCTTCTTTATGTCATATATGAGCTTTTATCTTCAAAAATCTCTCAAAAATGGTAGAAAACTCCTTTTGAGTTGAAACCAATTTCTATGGTCTTGTATTTACTTGTAGTTTAACATACTAAAAGGTTGTGTAAAACAAAGTTTCCTAACCTCTACTTTCTAATGAGGCCGAAACCATGCATATGGTTTAGATGGATCTTGTTTCAACTTTTACAAGTATGAGTTTGTATTTAAAGATTTGTTTTCCAAAATGATCATGGACCAAGGCTCCTTTATGTTAAAGGATGCTATGTCTAAAGTGATTGGAAAGTTTAAAGATTTGTTTCCCAAAATGATCATGGCCCAAGGCTCCTTTATGTTAAAGGATGCTATGTCTAAAGTGATTGGAAAGTTTAAAGATTTTTACTCTACTTTTATGTCATTTACTTTTATGCCATTTATATTTATGTCATTTACTTTATGTCATTTACATTTTGTCATTTACTTTTATGCCATTTATATTTATGTCATTTACTTTATGTCATTTACATTATGTCATTTACTTTTATGCCATTTATATTTATGTCATTTACATTATGTCATTTACATAGCATCCTTTATGTTAAAGGATGCTATGTCTAAAGTGATTGGAAAGTTTAAAGATTTTTACTCTACTTTTATGTCATTTACTTTTATGCCATTTATATTTATGTCATTTACTTTATGTCATTTACATTATGTCATTTACTTTTATGCCATTTATATTTATGTCATTTACATTATGTCATTTACTTTTATGCCATTTATATTTATGTCATTTACATTTTGTCATTTACTTTATGTCATTTATGATTCATTTACTTATGTCATTATACCTTAATTACTTATAAACCTATGTTGTTCTTACCTTATGTGCTTATGAGCTTTGTTATTTAAAGTCCTATGTTGCTTTCAAGATGATCATAGACTTGAGCTCCATAAGTTATTGGATGCTAAAAGGTCTAAGAGATTGGAAGAATTTAAAGATTTTTATCATAGAAACCCAAGGATGGCCGAATCTTAAAGGTTATGGACCTAGGGTGTTTCGTTTTTCATTTTTCCAAAGTGATCATGGTTTTGAGCTCCTTACTATTAATGGATGCTAAACCAAAGAGATTGGAAAGTTTAAATGTTCCTAGCCTATCTTATTGGTCAAGGCCGAATCTCCATCAAGTGTAACTTGGTGGGATTTTTGTTCAAACTTTGTTTAAAGTAATCATGTTTTAAACTCCTAGCACTTAAGGATCATAAATCCAAGAGTCGCATAAATTTCCGAAACCCCTAATCCTAATCCTAGTTTATTGTATGAACCGAACCTGTACCTTGTGGTTAGTGTTCTTTGATTGAGTTTTAACTCATGATTTCATGTTTTGTAACCTTAGACTTCCATCTCGGAGGAAACGAGGAGCTTCGGGTTCGAGAGTTCGGTGATAACCCAGGTGGGGGAAAGAATCAACCTATCGTCGGAATCGATAAGTAGTAAATTATGTAGTAATTATGTAGGGTGACCTAAACCCTACTAGAAGTCGAATAATCGACAAGACCAGAATCGCTTTAAATTACTTTTATAAAACATCCATGGTGATTCGGGGATTGTAGGTTGATCGATATTAGGTTGATGTTTATACTGTTGATGGTTGGTTTGAGTTTTATTACCTTTATTGAACTGATTTAGTGCTATGTTGATGTTTTGAAATATATTTGATTGACTTGATGTTATGCATGATCTGTGTGGTATTTACTTTATGCTTAGTGGATTAAGCGAAGATATATATGTGGTCTAAAAGATGAGTTGTTTTGGGCGTGAGGATCATGATGATTTTTAGAGATGCCTAGCCTACATGAAATATGTTAAAGAGGTGTTGTGACATAGAGCATGTGTTGAGGTCTTGATGAGAGGTTAAGGCACTAGGTTATGACCATAGGAGTCTGCGAGGTTCATAAGTTGTGTTGTTTCTATAACCGTATGTGGGACACATACAAGACCCGAAGTCCTTGTGGGACCGTCCAAAAGGGTAAACTTAACTTGTGCAGCTACGAGTGTCATTGCTTTGCATGAGCACCTCTGGGAGTGGAAGAGGTGTGCACCGGGATCATCGTGCAGCTGTAGTGTCACGCTTTGCGTGAGCGTTCTTACCATGGTGAAGGTGTGCACCGGGATAATCGTGCAGCTATAGTGTCATTGCTTTGCATGAGCACCCACGGTCCGGGGTGTGCACCGGGTTTAATGTGCAGCTATAGTGTCATTGCCTTGCATGAGCATTCTCACCATGACTAAGGATGTGCACCGGGAATGGGACGTGTCGCTTGGACGACTGACCGATAACCATAACTAGGATAGGGAAGCCATAGCCATTTTCAATATCATGTTTTAGTTGTAGGAATGAAGGTAGGATGAATATAAGAATTTTATGGAAGATGGATGATTGATTGATGTTGTGTCTGTGATAATTATTGTATAGTTTACTATGACTCTTTTCCGCTTTTGATGATAGAACTGTTTCTTATCCCCTGTATATTTCGTATGTTGTATTTTGTCTCCTTGTGGAACCGTACGAGAAGACCCCGTGGATGAACGTAACCAGGAGGAGTTGGATGGAACTCCCTACGAACCGGATGCCGGAGGACGAGTTGTGACCCATGGTGATTAGGGTCTAGTTAGTTATGGCCAGTGCGTCTATGTCGTGAAGCTTTATCTTTCCGCTTATGTTTTGTATAACTATGCACCAGTTCGGGATCCTATTGATGGGATGCCCTGAAAACAGTGTTTGGATAACTCTGATGCTTTAAGTATATGTAATATATTTATGTTTGCATATTCTGTTCTATATGAATCTATTTGCTTAAGAAATTAAGTTTCAATTTTTACGTAATTTTCACGTTAAGCGTGCGATTAAGTAATTAAATAATGAGGTTTTAAACTAAATGTCACAAAGGGGCACATCGGGGTGTCTCATCCCCATACCAATGTTTGTAAAAATTATCCATACCCTCGTGGGTAGCAACTTTAGTAGCCTCACTCGTATCCTTTGGGTACCTAAGTACCCGCATCCGCACTCATTATCCGCACTTTAACAGTGAAAAAATAATAAATAACAAAAGAAAGTTATAACAATTAAAAAACGATTCAGAGGTCTTTTAAATCTATTAATATCAAAATATTTAAATAAATAAAAAAATCCAAAGAGGAATTATAGATGCAACTAGGTTTAGAAAATTAAGAATCTTTAAATTAATTTTGGTTATAAAATTTGTATTATAATTAAAATTATATATATTAGTAATATTAACAAATAAATAAATAATTATATATACATATACATATGTGAGTGTATGGGACGGGGTGAATATCATAGTATCCATACCTGTACTCGTACACATTCAAATTTATGAACAATTATCCGTACCCGTATTCTTATTATCATTGTACGGATAATTACCCTATCCATTATGAATAATTTTTATGGGTACCCACCTATCGGGTAGAAATTATCATCCGTATTGTTTAGTCAATAAATTACGGACAAACGGTGCTACTTCGAACTTTCAAGGAATTTTCAACGAAATAACCATTAAAAAATATTTAAAGTAATAAAATCACGTTGTTCCATGATTATTATATATTATATTTTTTTAAAAAAATACAATTATAAATAGAATGTAGCATAACCCAAAGCTCACTCAGTGCTTCCACTAATTGCAAAGTTAGATCCAGGAGAGAAACACACCATCATCATGATGGACTCAAATTTTGATTATTTGGAATCTGTTCAACTTCAACAGTACCTTCATGACAATGATTCAAGCATTCTGACGAATGTTCCAGAACTTGCATCATATCAATCATTTCCAAGCCCAAGCAGTGACAGTAAATCTAATACAACAGTGCTCCACGGTAGGCATTCTACTCAGGCGGGTGAAGTTCACGCGCCTCCGCAATGGAAGCAATACTGTGGCATGAGGCGTAGGCCGTGGGGGAAGTTTGCGGCAGAGATCATAGACCCGAAGAAGAACGGTGCTAGGGCTTGGCTTGGAACTTATGAAACTGAAGAGGAAGCAGCATTAGCTTATGACAAAGCTGCTTTCAAGATACGTGGCCAAAAGGCAAAGTTGAATTTCCCCCACCTCATCGGCTCTGATGAGATGTCAGAACCGGTGAGAGTGGTGGATTCCAAGCAGAGGTTGCTTGAGTCTCCGACGAGGATGAACTCACCCTCATCGGAGAGTAGTTTAGAGTCACAAGGTTCAAAGAAAAGGAGAGGTCCTGCTGATCTACTGAATAAGTTGGCCAGGAATAGAAGCCAAGCCAAGGTGGTTGAAAGAGGCTTAGAGGAAAATGATTCTGATGAATGGTTGAAAGACTTGAATATTGAATGTGGTCGATTCTAATAGTGTAAATGTGTTTTAATTTTTTCGGATGTGTTACACAATGTAAAATTAAGCTGTCCAAACAGTGTTACAGTTACATAAATTTGCAGTAGTAGGCGCAGCATTGTTGCTGATCTGCTACACTTGCAAATTGGTCTGAAGCCAAAAATTGCATATTGGAACATTTAATAGCATCCTTCATATGGTTAAGTTTTGATAGTCATAATTTTATTTTAACGTGACAATTTCCCTATAAAAGATGACTCTTTATAGGATTTTACACTATGTAATTATAGTTGCAAGTCTGTTAAGTTAGTTTAGTTAGTTATAACTAGTTGCTATTTTGGTTTGTTAAGTTGGTTGCAATCAGTTGCAATTCTGGTTTAGCTCTATAGCTGTGTTAATATATATATATTTGTAGTGCTGTAAAGTATCATTCAGTTTTTTTTTTCAATGAGAATCAGTTTCTTTCTCAATTCACACTTGCATCCTTAATATGGTATCAGAGAATCAACAAGCTTCAGAAGAGAAGAAGAAGATGATGTGCAAGAGATGAAGAACACAAAGACAATTTGTCAATGGAGGGTTCTTGCATAGAAAGAAGAAGAAGAAGATGATGCGGAGCAATTTGGACCAATCTTAGAAACAGATTTGCTCAACAAAATGGCCCCAAGATTTACAAATTAAGAAAGGAACTTAGCAGTGTTGCTCAAGGTGATCTTTCTGTACATGAATATTTCACCAAACACAAAGCAGTTTGGGAAGAAATATCTGATTTTAGGCCTGCTTGCAATTGTGTGTGTGGAGGAGCTCGTGAGATTTTAGAATTCATTCAACATGAGGAAGTTTTAACCTTCTTGATGGGACTCAATGAACATTTCTCAAATGTTCGAGGGCAGATTCTTGCTATGGAGCCCTTTCCATCGATTGAGAAGGTATTTGCTCTTGTCCTTCAAGATGAACAACATAGAGCGATTCTGCAATAACTTCAATCGAAACTCGGGTTGCTTTTGCTTGTCAAGCAACAATCCAATGCCAAAAATTTCAATAATGGTAAGAAAGAAAGACCTACTCGTACTCACTTTGTGGACTCATTGGCCATACTTGTGGATAAGTGCTACAAGATTCATGGATATCCTCCGGGATACTCCAAGAACAAGTCAAAGAATTCTGGAAAAGTCGTGGTTAATCAAGTCACAACTCAACCATCAAGCCCTTATCCTCTCGATCAATGCCAGTGGTTAATTTCCCTTTTGTCATCACACACACAAACAAATCACACTGACATCAAAGAGATAGACCCTCCTTCGAGTTTGGTTCTATCACTTTGTTTCATCAAATTCTAGGGTTCATCCTAGTTATGATTCTAAAAGTTCTTGGATTCTAGACTCGGGTGCCACATGTCATATAGCATCTTTGTCTAAAGCTCCTTGATAGTCATAAACCCGTTACTAATTTCCATGTTACTTTGCCTCGATAATTCCATCATACCTGTACATTCTGTTGGTACAGTGTTTTTTTAAGTTCCAAACTTACCTTACACAATGTTCTTTACATTCCTAGTTTTCATGTTAACCTGATTTACTCGATGCCTTATTGTCTTCAAATGACATTACAGTCAAGTTCTTACCTAATAATTTCCTGTTTCAGGATCACAGCAGCTCGATGATGATTGGGAAGGGTGACTTACTTCAAGGACTTTATGTCTATAAGCCTTCTCCCATCCACAATCGTGCTTCTGTACCTATTTCTGCACATAATAAAACTTGTACATCTACAATCCCTTTAGTAAATAAAGTTTCAATTGCTACCTGGCATGCTAGGTTAGGTCACTTGTCAAATAAAGCTTTGCAATTAGTGAATAGCAAATGCCAATTATCCTTACAAAAATCTGATCTTGTTCATGATTGTAACATTTGTCCCTTAGCTAAACAAAGAAGAATTCCTTTTGTGTCTTACAATCATTTTTCAGATTCTGTCTTTGATCTTGTACACTGTGATATATGGGGTCCTTACCCCACACCTACACATGATGGCAAAAGATTTTTTTTAACCATTGTTGATGACCATAGCAGATTTACATGGACATATATGATGCAATATAAGTCAGAGGCACCAAAACTGATTCAACAGTTCTTTATCATGATAGAAACTCAGTTCAAAACAACTATCAAGCAGTTGAGATCAGACAATGCCAAAGAACTAGCATTGACAGAATTCTTGCAATCAAAAGGAACATTACATCAATTCAGTTGTGTTGAAAGGCCTCGTGAGAACTCTGTAGTTGAAAGAAAGCACCAACATTTACTGAATGTGGCTAGGTCACTCTTCTTCCAATCCAGAGTTCCAATTCTGTTTTGGGGAGAATGTTTGAAGGCTGCTACCTTCTTGATCAACAGAATTCCAACTCAAAATTTGAAGCAACAATCTCCATTTGAGGTATTGTATCAAAAGCAACCAAACTTGAAAGACTTAAAAGGTTTTTGGATGCTTGGCATTTGCATCAACCTTGCCATCAAAAAGGGACAAATTTACTGCTAGAGCTACACCATCTGTGTTCATTGGTTATCCAATAGGGTATAGAGGATATAAACTCTATAACTTACAAACTCATACTATGTTCATATCAAGAGATGTCATTTTCCATGAACACATATTTCCTTTTCACACAATTCCACAAACATCCTCTCAACTACTACGACCCTTTTCCCAACCTTGGTCTACCCAAAACCAATCCTAGACCACTTGTCCAAATGCACCAACAACACCTATCATGAATCATGAACCGATTCCAAAAGCAGAATCTAACCAAAGTCCACTCAATCCACCTCAAAATTCTGAACCTGAACCCGAAAAATGTAACCAATCCTCCTCCTAGAAGATCTACTAGATCATCTAGGCCTCCAACATACCTTCAAAACTACCAATGCAACTCAACCTCTCATTATCCAATCACCAATCATATATCCTACCACAAACTTTCTTCCAATTACAGAAACTTCATCATGCAAGTCTCTGCAAATTATGAGCCACAATTTTATCACCAGGCTGCAAAGTTTCCCGAGTGGCGTGCAAGCAATGAATGAAGAATTGGCAGCCATGGAAGCAAACAACACATGGTCGAGTAGTTCCTCTTCCTTCGAGGCAAACACAAGATTGGATGTAGATGGATTTACAAGGTAAAAACAAAGGCAGATGGTAGTATTGACAGACTTAAAGCTAGACTAGTAGCCAAGGGCTATACTCAGCAAGCAGGAATCGATTTTAATGATACTTTTTCCCCAGTGGCAAAGCTCACAACTGTGAGAGTTCTGTTATCATTAGCAGCCATCAAGAACTGGAAATTTCTTCAACTTGATGTGAATAATGCCTTCCTCAATGGTGATTTATTTGAGGAAGTATATATGTCCCTTCCACTTGGATACAAGGTTCAGGGGGAGAACCTAGTATGCAAGCTCAACAAGTCCATATATGGACTAAAACAAGCATCTAGACAGTGGTTCAGCAAATTCTCCACAGCTTTGGTTCAAGCAGGGTTCAAACAATCCAGAAATGATTATTCTCTGTTTACAATGGGGTCTGGTCCAACCTTTGTGGCTCTTCTTGTATATGTAGATGATATCATCATATCAGGACCATCTCAGTCTAGCATTGACAGTGTTAAAGCAAAACTGCAGTCTATATTCAAGTTGAAGATCCTTGGTAATCTAAAATACTTTCTGGGATTGGAAATTGCTCAATCCTCTAGAGGCATTTTCTTATCCCAAAGGAAGTATGTTCTTTCTCTCCTTGAAGACACTGGCTTCACAGATTGCAAGCCTGCAAACTCCCCTATGGATGCTAACTTGAAGCTTAGTGCATCAGATGGAGAGTTGCTGCCAAATACTTCTCAGTATCGAAGACTTATAGGCAGGTTGCTATACTTAACCATATCTAGACCAGATATTAGCTTCTCTGTTAATAAACTCAGTCAATACATGTCAGCACCTAGAACATCACATCTAGATGCAATTGCACCATTTGCTTGAGATATCTGAAAGCTACTCCAGGCCAAGGAATTCTGTTTTCATCAGATTCTCAGATCTCCCTCAAAGCTTATGCCGATGCAGATTGGGGCAGTTGCTTAGACTCTAGAAGATCTACCACTGGTATATGTGTTTTTCTTGGTAATTCTTTAGTTGCTCGGAAATCAAAGAAACAGCATGTTGTTTCTAGATCCTCAGCTGAGGCAGAATACAGAGCCTTAGCCTCAGCAGCCAGTGAAGTTACTTGGTTGAAGCAATTGCTTGTTGATTTCGAAATCAACATTGGGCCTACTCTAGTATTCTGTGATAACCAAGCTGCAATCCATATTGCTACCAACCCCACATTTCATGAAAGGTCCAAACACATAGAGATTGATTGTCATTTTGTCCGGGACAAAGTCAATGATGGCATGTTGCGACTTGTTCATGTTAATTCCAAGCACCAGTTAGCAGATATATTGACAAAACCACTTCCCATTCCTCTGTTCAGTTTCCTATTGTCCAAGATGGGCATTTATAGCATATATGACCCACCTTGAGGGGGAGTTTTACACTATGTAATTATAGTTGCAAGTCTGTTAAGTTAGTTTAGTTAGTTATAACTAGTTGCTATTTTGGTTTGTTAAGTTGGTTGCAATCAGTTGCAATTCTGGTTTAGCTCTATAGCTGTGTTAATATATATATTTGTAGTGCTGTAAAGTACCATTCAGTTTTTTTTTCAATGAGAATCAGTTTCTTTCTCAATTCACACTTGCATCCTTAATATAGGAGAATATTGATGTATCAATCAGATTGTAAACTTTTGAGTGAAATAGGAAGTCTCTTTCTCCCCTCTCTCGTGTATATACATGTGGGTCAGTGGGTGTGTGTTCGGTAGTGCTTCATATCTAGGTAATCTAATTTTCCAAAAAAATAAAAAAATTCTAGGTAATCTAATCTTAATTTGCAAGCTAATCTTAAAAATATATTATTTCGGTGGTAGTAGTAGGGCATATAGCACACAATAAAGTTGAATTTCGTGATATTTTTTAAAAAAAATAAGAGTTTCATTAATATGTGACTTGTTAAATACTATATATATATATATATATATATATATATATATATATATATATTTCTTTTTGTTAAAAAAAAAAATCAGTATATTAAATACACTACTACCTAATTATTTGTAATCAAGTTTTTTTTATAATTCTTTAACAAAACAAAAAATAACGAAATTCGATTGATACTATTTTCGAACTGGATCTGGAATTGAAATTTTTTTAAAGGCAAATGTTAATGTTAATATTAGTATTTTGTTAGTGAGTGAGGTTTGAACCATCTCCCTCCTTATTACTTCATTTACTAACTCTCTCACCCTAACCACCAAGCAAATCTTATTCTTTTAGGATCCGGTGGTTGATATTCCTAACATGTCTGACCTCATAAAAATGGGTTAAAGTAAAGATAGGAGGAGATTTTTCTTTGTTTAATTGGTTGTCCATTGAAATGAATGACATTAGCTAGTAAATGCTAGAACATATATAGGGTCTATTGTTGTAAAAGGGATGGCATATTTCATGCTTCTCCAAAGGTTATGCTGTTATCTATGGTGAAGGGAATGGAAGCTAGCCTTTGTAAGGTGGGTGATTTTTATTTGTCCTACTTGGATTTTGTTTAACAAGGGTTAGGCCATCTCCAACTGTGCCAAAAAGTTGGGATCTTCCTTAATAGAGACCGATGCTTATAACGGCACTCCTTGATGGAGAGAATTTGTCAATAGGTGTTTAACAAGTTGAAATGTTTCTACACTAACCGATGTTTATTTATTGAGTGGGCCAACTTCCAATTTTTTTAACAAAAGAAGGATAGGGATTGGACCGTTGAACAAAAAAAATTGATTAAATGTAAAGTAAAGATCGTCCATCAAATTTTTTGATCAACACCGTTTGATCAAAAAAAAAAAAAAGCAACAATTTGATTCTCCAAATTTTATAACCACTCCAAATTCCTTTCTATTTCAATGATTTTTGGAACTTTTGGCCCTCAGAAGTTCAGAACCAGCAGAATAAGATTTGACTGTACTTCCCGTCAAAAAAAAAGAAAGATTTGACTGTACTTTTTTTTCTTTTCAAATTGCAGAATAGTTGCAATGAGACAATTTTTGAGTTGTTGTATCAGGCCAGTTTGATTTAATACTTCGGAATTTCGCGACAAAAAATAAAAATAAAAATATGGAAAACAATGCCCTGCAGATCCTGCCGTTTATCCCCTTATTTTTGTAATTGGATTTCATTTTGTAAACTTATTAAAGTTTAATTTTGATATATTATCTATTATATAAAGTTTTTTATGTTATCAATTAATCACGGATCACTCTATGCTTGAGTTTTAATGTAATTATATTAAAAATAAAATATTTTTAATAATATAACAATTTATGCTTAAGTATTAATAACAAAAAAAAATTTAATACCAACGATACATACCAATTTACAGAAGATGAGATTTATTGCTCTACCAAGATGATTCCATTTATGGAGAACGGGCAATAATATAAGCTCTGTAGTTATTATTATAGTAACGCACATACATGTACTCAGGAAAAAATATTTGTTCAGTTAGCAACCAATGTTTTAACGACAATAACGAACGAAATCATGTGTTTAGTGACCCAATTATTCGGTCGCTAAGCATCTTTTTTCTTGTAGTGAAAAAATTGTTAAATTTTGTTGGGCCCCTCAACCAACTAAGGTCCCCCTCTGAATGAGATGGAACAGATCTTTTCCAGTTTAACCAGTGATTTCGAGTTCGAATCATGTCTCGAGAATGCAGTAGTGCTAAGGGAGAGTTTTGTCGCTCCTATGATACTATTTGATTCGAGGGATTAATTTCCATAGTTACATGTAGATGCTACCCTGAAATCCAAAAAAAAAGTGAGAAAAATAATTTAATTATTACATCATTACTATTCATCACATGAATTAGAAGTAGCGATAGTGGTTTGCCTTTTCGCAATAACCAAAACTGAAAATTCATTACATGGACCACTCGTAAGTCATAAGTCATACGTCATACATATGGTCCCCCTTTTTGGCCCAAGTGGCCGACCATTTTTTTTTTCAACAAATAGAAAACTCATTATCCAATGGTAATTAAGAATTCATCACAAGTTTGGCATTGTGGGAGCATTCAACCTTTCTTTTTATTTTATTTCATTTCATTGAAAAACCTAGACAAATTAGTATGCGCAAGACCCAACGGGATATAAATGTGATGTCCTAAAAAATTATGTCTCGATATTCCCTACCAATCAAAAACTTGGAATCTACATAAATTTTAATGAGTTATGATTTTGTTTTATGTTGAAATGGCATAAAGGAAGAGGATGCAAAACTGATATGGGAAGAAACCAAGTTCTTCATTTTCTCTAATCTGAAAAATTACAAAAGTGCTAGAATACAACTAAATATATACTACAGGGTAGCAACTAGAAGTTAACTTAGAGGACAAGCTAACAAACTAACTAACAAACTTAACTAACAAACTAACAAACCAACTAACTTAACCACCAGCTGAAATATCTAGAAAATATGCTGCAACATCCCCCCTCAAGCTGGAGTATGTATGTCCAACATACTCAGCTTGGAGTGTAGCAGTTGGAAAGGCCTTTTTGCCAATGGCTTGGTGAGGATGTCCGCAACCTGTGAATGAGTGGAAATGGGAAGAAGATGTAAAGCACCACTCTGTATCTTGTCCCTGACTATGTGACAGTCAATTTCTATGTGTTTCGTGCGTGCATGAAATACGGGGTTTGCAGCAATGTGCAGAGCTGATTGATTATCACAAAACACTACAGCTGGTTCAGTGTTGGGAATGCCAAGATCTTGCAGTAAGTAAAGAAGCCACTGAGCTTCACATGTTGCTTGAGTGTTGACGGATCTGGGCAAGTATACCCAGTCGTGCAAGTAATACGGTGGTGAGACCGGTTATCGTATCCACGGGGATTGGATGTCAATTACCAATTCACAAACTCAGCAACTATCTAGACTAAACAGAAATCAAAACAAACAAAACAAAAGGAAAAGTTCTTTGAGGATTTCTATCGAACACTTGGAGTGCGAAAGGGATATGTTGGGACTAGACTTCACCAAACCTCTACCTCATGCAATACCAGGACTAGATACCTCCCATTCATGCTTCAAATATTAAAATCAATCCTCTAAACTACTCAAGCCCCGATTCCTCGGATGGTAAGAGCCTAAATCCACTAATAGACCCTAATTTCTTAGGTGGCCTAGATTAATGAATTCACATTAGGATTAGGGATTACGCGATTACTAGTAAACCAAACTCCATTCCTAGACGCAAGGGTTACTAGGTGGTTAAATTCAGTTCCGGTTCTAATACGAATTTCCCAATTGCATATCAAAACACAAATCGAGTCATGGGGGTGCTAGCCACAACAAGCATTAAGTACATAAAATCAATCACTAATACGATGGCATGAACACAGATTAATCAGTCAAGATATATACATGAAGTTTAGTTTAGTTACATATAATCCCAACCAACGGGATTTGGCTACTCATAAAAGAGAAAACCAAACCAGAAAAGCAGTAGAGAAAGGAAGAAAGGGAGAACTCCATTGAAGCTTCCCACTGTCGTCACAGCAACCCCCTAACTTAGCTCCCTTTTAGGGTTGGAACCCTAGCCCAGTCGCAGCCTCCAAGTGCCTCCCTCTAAAACTCTCCAAAAACCTAAAAAACTCTAAAAAACTCCCCCATTCTGCCCTAAGACAGCAATTTATACCAATTAGACTCCACGCACTCGCGAGGCGAGACATGGCTCGTGAGGCGAATGTTAAAAATCTGGTCTTTCAGAGATTGGATCTCTCGCGAGGTGAAAGTGGCTCGCGTGGCGAGACAGTAAGGTTCTTCTCAAATACGCCCGTGATGAGTATCAGGGCCTGGGCGTGATGGCTTCTGGTTCACAGTCTCGCGGGGCGAGGCAGAGAAGATGACATTTTTGGCACAGGCTGGTCTTCAGGCTCGCGGGGCGAGTAGCCTCTCGCCGGGCGAGCATTCCCAGAATTGCTTCTGACTTTTGCCTTCTGCTCTACTTGATCATGGCCGTGATGGGCTCTGTTTGGCTCATATTCTTCACTTTTCAAGCTCTGTTTCATCCAGGCTCCATCATGGCTGATTTTGATCATTTTTACATTAATTCCTGCAAAACAACACCAAGAAACCGCTTCACCCGTTCCAAGGGAAAAACTAACTAAAATCAAATAAAGAATGCCTAATCTATATGAAAAATGCATGCAAAAGTGTACAGAAAACATGATGTAAAATCACACTATCATTAAGCAAGTGCTCTATATTCTGCCTCAGATGAGGACCTAGACACAGTGGATTGCTTCTTACTTTTCCAAGAAATCAATGAAGCACCAAGGAAGAAGCAATAGCCTGTTATAGATCTTCTTGTGTCAGGACAAGTTCCCCAGTCAGAATCACTAAATCCTTTCAACTGAATTTCTGAGTTTGATGGAAAGAAGAGACCTTGACCTGGTGAACCTTTGATATACCTCAAAATTCTAAGGGCTGCTTGATGACGTTCTACAGTTGGGGCATCGAGAAATTGACTTAAGTTGCTGACAGCATATGAGATGTCGGACCTTGTATGTGTCAGATACAAAAGCCTTCCAATGAGTCTTCTGTAACCAGTAATATCAGTGTGAGCATCTCCAGAATTTTTGTGAAGTTTGGACTTGCAATCCATTGGAGTAGTACTTGGTTTTACTGCCAACAAACCCATGTCTTGAAGTAAGTCCAGAGCATACTTTCTCTGTGATAAGCTGATCCCACTTTGTGATCTTGCAACTTCCAGTCCCAAAAAGTACTTAAGAGCACCGAGGTCTTTGATGCTAAATCTGATATCTAATAATTGTTTCATGGATTCAATTTCAGCCAATTCTGTACCAGTTAAGACTAGATCATCCACATAAACTAGAATTATTGTAAAACTAGTATTGACAGCTTTTGTGAACAATGAGTAATCTGATTTTGACTAAACATAACCTGAGCTGAGTAAAACTTCTGTTAACTTGGCATTCCATTGGCGACTGGCTTGTTTAAGTCCATAGATAGACTTATCAAGTCTACAGACCAGTGAGGGATCTGGGATCTTCAAGCCTGGAGGAGGGGACATGTAAACTTCTTCTTTCAGATCACCATGAAGGAATGCTGTGTTAACATCCAACTGGTGCAAATGCCAGTTTTTAGTGGCTGCAAGAGACAATAGAACTCTAATGGTTGTCATCTTTGCTCTTTGGATCAAGGTTTCAAGAAAATCAATGCCTTCAGTTTGACTGTATCCTTTTGTCACTAGCCTAGCTTTATGTCTTTCCACTGAGCCATCAGCTTTGTGCTTTACCTTAAAAACCCACTTACAACCAACTGGTTGTTTCCCAGCAGGTAAGGGTGTGAGTGTCCAAGTTTGGTTTCTTTCCAATGCCAAAAGTTCAGCATTAATAGAATTCTTCCAACAATCATGAATCACAGCTTCTGCATAGGTTTTAGGCTCAATGATAGAGGCAATGGTTAAGGCAAAATGTTTATGGGATGGAGATAGTTTATTGTATGAGAGAAAGTTGGAAATAGGATACCTGATCTTTGAGGAAGTAGGTGCGCAAGATGAGCTGGCCAGTGTGCAATGATAATCTCTCAAGTATGAGGGTCTCCTTCTGTTCCTACTGGACTGTCTGGTGGGAGGTTGATGCACCATTTGATTTGTCTCGAGAATGTTTGGGTTGGCTTGATGCATATCAGTATGTGCATTTAATGAGGGTGCAGAGTTATTGAGGTGATCATTTGAGGCAGTGTGAGGTGATGATGCATCGATATTTGTAGGATTGTGAACCTGATTTTGGAACTGTGGTGGTTCAAAAGGAAAGTCTAGAAATGTGTCCCTGATGTGAGTAGGCAGTACAGGTTCACAAGTCTGATCATTTGGCATGTTTTCATGAGAAGAAGGTGCATATGGAAAAATTTCTTCATAGAAATGTACATTCCTCGAAATCAAAGTCTCTCCACTTTTAAGATCAAATAGTACAAAGCCTTTAGTTCCTTGCTTGAAACCTAAGAAAATACACTTTCTAGCTCTAGGGTCTAACTTTTTTCTGTGAGCTTGTAAGGTGCTAGCATAACTTAGACAACCAAAAACCATCAATGATGAAAGATCAGGGTGCTTGTTGTGTAGTGTGTGATATGGTGAATGGTTTTTTAAAGAGCTGAGGGTTGTCTATTTATCAGATATGTGGCATGTGAAACAGCAAAGTTCCAAAAGCATTTAGGTAATGATGCTTGAAACAAGAGAGCTCTAGCCACCTCTAAAATGTGTTGGTGCTTCCTCTCCACTACCCCATTTTGTTGAGGGGTTTTAACACAAGTGGTTTGATGCTCAATCCCTTTGGATTGATAGAAATCAGAGAGCAAGAATTCTTTGCCATTATCTGATCTAATACATCTAACTTTTGTGTTGAACTGTGTTTCTGTCATACATATGAAATTTTGTAAGTGCACTGATGCTTCTGCTTTTGTTTTCATTAAGACAAGCCAAGTATATCTAGAAAAGTCATCAACTATTGTTAGAAAATATTTGTGGCCAAACATAGAGGGAATTGAAATGGGACCCTATATATCTACATGTATTATTTCAAAGGAAGAATCAGTCTTTGCTAATTCTATTACAAAAAGGTAAATGTTTTTGTTTTGCCAAATGGCAAACTTCACAATGTTTATGGTTTTGTACAAAACTAATAGAAGGGTGTGTTTTTCTCATATGAATTAACTTCTCATGTGAAGGATGCCCAAGCCTTTGGTGCCAAAGAGGGATATCGAAGTCTGCGCTTTGACAAAGATTCACAATGGGACAGGTAGAAACCGACACACTTGAAGGAGTCATTGCATACAGTCCCTGCTGAATCCTAGCTACACCAATCGTCCTCAAGGAACAGTTGTCCTTGATCTGGCACATCAAATCAGAAAAAATCAGTTTACATGATAAGGCATTAATGAGTTTGGACACTGATATAAGATTGAAGTTAAAAGATGGAATGTATAAGACATTAGAAAGATAAAAGTCACTGGAAAATAAAACTGTGCCAGAGATGGCTGCTGTAACCTGATTACCATCTGGTAATCTAACAGGAATTGGTTTTATTTTCTAGAAAGTTTGAAATTCTGACAAGGAGTAACACACATGATCAGTTGCTCTTGTGTCAAGAATCCAATATTTTGGTTTTGAAAAATTATTCAAGGCACATATGGTACCTGATGGTCTATGAATGGAATGATTTGGTTTAGAGGTTATCTGATTGGTTGCATGAAACTGTGATTGAGATGATTGTTGCAACAAAGCCATTAAAGCCTTGTGTTGGTCAGAGGTTAAGGTCAAGCCTGAACCCTCACTCCTTTCCTTTTGAGAATGATGAGTGTGGTGAGAAACTATGCTTCTGTCATCATCTTCAGAAGCCACATCTTCATCAACAATGTAATTGTTTATAGTACTGTTCTTGAAATAATTTGGAGGATATCCATGCTTTTTGTAGCATGTATCCACTGTATGACCAGAGTTGTGACAAAAAGTGCACATCTTTGTGCCACCTCTGCCTCCATTGGTTCTGCCAGAATAATATCTGCCACCTCTTCCTCTAGACTTTCCTCTCCCTGTCTAACCTTGATCCCTAGTAGTGGCCAGGACCTTATGATCATCAAGAATACTTCCATTCATCTGTCTTTCTTGCTGATTTAGCATTGAAAAGACCTCATCAACATCAGGGAGAGGCTTCATAAGAATTATTTGTGACTTTACTTGCAGATACTGCTCATTTAAACCTTTGAGGAATCGAATCACATAATCTGTGTCTTTATAGGATTCTAGGGTAGAAAGAAGATTACAAGTACAAACTGCTCCACATATACAAGAGGGAATTGGTCTATAATTGTGCATTTCTTGCCATAGACCCTTTAGTTGAGTAAAGTAAGATGTAATTGTTCAATCACCTTGTTTACACATGTATATTTCTTCTTGTAAATCAGAAATTCTAAAGATGTCTCCTTGATAATACCTTTTCTTTAATGCATTCCACACTTCATAGGTTGTGTCAATCCACAGAACAGTGTCAAGAATTGCAGGATCAATCGAATTGTGGAGCCAGGAGAGCACCATTGTGTTGCATTTATCCCATGGCACAAACATCACATCATTTGGCTCAGGCTTCAAATTGTTTCATTGACGAAATCCAACTTGTTCTTTGATTTGAGGGCAATTGTCATTGATCGTGACCAGGTATGGAAATTGATGCCACTTTCTTGGAGGCGAGTCGAAACAAGAGAGCTTCCCGTGTTCTCATTCGGATTCACATAGTATACATTGAAAGGATCCATGACTACGATCGCAGAATTGCAGAATCAGAGCCGAGGAATCTTTACAATTTCAAGAAACCAGAAGAATCAGGTTCAAGAAACCAGAAGAATCAGGGGAAATAGATGAAGAAGAAAGAAAGCTCAAGCAACTGAGAGCCGAGAGAGGAGAATCAATGGAGACAGATCACCGTTCGCAGCAGAACTTGATCAACTGATACTATGTTGAAATGGCATAAAGGAAGAGGATGCAAAACTGATATGGGAAGAAACCAAGTTCTTCATTTTCTCTAATAAGAAAAATTACAAAAGTGCTAGAATACAACTAAATATATACTACAGGGAAGCAACTAGAAGTTAACTTAGAGGACAAGCTAACAAACTAACTAACAAACTTAACTAACATGCTAACAAACCAACTAACTTAACCACCAGCTGGAATATCTGGAAAATATGCTGCAACATTTTATTAAGTGACAAATTATCATTGGTGGGGATAGAAAATGTGAGACACAAGATCTCCATCCTAACTTAAGACACTACGGGTGTGTTTGATTTGCAAAAAAGTATCATGACAGTACAGGACAGCATAGGACAAATCCTTGAGTTACAGGAAAATTCTTTGTCTTGTACATTGTTTGATGGATAATGGACAACACAAACAAAATAATATTAAATTTACCGGAATACCCTTTATAATATATATTATTTAATATATAAATATACAATATATTATTTTGTATAATTATGTATAGAGAGAGAGCAGAGAGAAAGAGATAGAAAGGAGAGGGGGAGAGAGAGCAAGGAGAGAGAGGAGAGAGGGGAGAGAGAGATAGGGAGGGAGAGAGGGAGGGGGGAGGGAGATAGGAGGGAGGGGAGAGGGATGTAAGGATAATTGTCTTTTGTTAGGCGTCCACATGGGACAACTTTTTGTCCCATAGTTTGGTGGGGGACAAAATTTTGGGTTTTTGCCCTGTCCCACACCCCCATTTTTGTCCTGTCCCCTGATAACTTTTCAGATCAAACATGGGATAAAAATTTTTGTCCTGTCTAGTCCCCTGAATTTTTGCAAATCAAACACACCCTATATATATATATATATATATATATATATATATATATATATATATATATATATATATATATATATAATGGAACCACGTAAGGGTGATCGATCAATGTGAGGTCAGTCATATATAATTATGCATCGATATCATTCATTATTAAATGGTGCATTAAAATATTCTACGTTTATTTTATACATCGCATAGACAAACAAAACTAAAAAAAATCAAAATAATAATTTGTGACCAGCTCAAAGATATTAAAAATTCAATAATGCTAAACGGACACAGTTTCTTGACATCATACGGTTTGACACCGTATGAACAGTATCGTTCAGTTTACTATAGTTGTACTGTGCGATACTGTAGCGATTTTTTTTATTTAATTTTTTTTATAAATAATTTTTTTGATTAAGTATGTGTCAATATCTGGTGAATCGGGTACAAATATCTGGTGAATTCAGTTCATTATCTGGTGAATGGGTTTTTTTGAAAACTAATTTTTTTGATTAAGTATGTGCAAATATATTGTAAATCCGGTATAAATATCTGGTGAATTCAGTTCATTATCTCGGTGAATAGGTTTTTTGAGAAATAAATTGTGGTTAAGTATGTGCAAATATATGGTGAATCGGTATAAATATCTCGGTGAATTAGGTTCATTATCTCGGTGAATGTGTTTTTTTTTATAAATAAATTTTGTTGGTTAAGTATGTGTAAATATCTGGTGAATCGGGTACAAATATCGGGTGAATTCAATTAATTATCCGGTGAATGAGTTTTTTTGAGAAATAATTTTTTTGGTTAAGTATGTGCAAATATATGGTGAATCATGTATAAATATATGGTGAATTCAGTTCATTATTTGGTAAATGTGTTTTTTTTATAAATAATTTTTTTGGTTAAGTATGTGTAAATATCTGGTGAATGAGTTTTTTTGATAAATAAGTTTTTTGGTTAAGTATGTGCAAATATCTGGTGAATCATGTACAAATATCTGGTGAATTCAGTTCATTATCTGGTGAATGCGTTTTTTTAGAAATAAATTTTTTTTTTTTTTTAAAAAAGTCAAATTTTTTAAATATAAAAATAAAAATAAAAATTGATACTACAACTGTGTCGTAAATTTGTGTCCATTTATCACAGCTCTTAAAAATTTCACAAATTCAATAAATTACGCGACAAACGTTGCTACTTCGAACTTTCAAGGAAATTTCAACGAAATAACCATTAAAAAAATATTTAAAGTAATAAAATCACGTTGTTCCATGATTATTATATATATACTTTTTAAAAAATACAATTATAAATACAATGTACCATAACCCAAAGCTCACCCAGTGCTCCAGTAATTGCAAAGTTAGATCTAAGAGAGAAACACAGCATCATCTTCATGGCTTTCATCACAATGGACTCAAATTTCGAATATTTGGAATCTGCTCAAGTTCAACACTACCTTCATGACAATGATTCAAGCATTCTGGTGAATGTTTCAGACATTGCATCAAATCAATCATTTCCAAGCCCTAGCAGTGACAGTAAATCTAATACAACAACAACAGGGTTCCACGGTAAGCATTCTACTACTGCAGGGGCGGGTGAAGTTCACGCACCTCCGCAATGGAAGCATTACCGAGGTGTGAGGCGTAGGCCATGGGGGAAGTTCGCGGCAGAGATCAGAGACCCGAAGAAGAATGGTGCTAGGGTTTGGCTTGGAACTTATGAAACTGAAGAGGAAGCGGCTTTAGCTTATGACAAAGCTGCTTTCAAGATACGTGGCCAGAAAGCAAAGTTGAACTTTCCTCACCTCATCGGCTCCGACGATGTGATGCCAGAGCCGATGAGAGTGGTGGCTTCCAAGCAGAGCTTGCTCGAGTCTCCGATGAGTTCACCCTCATCGGAGACTAGTTCAGAGTCACAAGGTTCAAAGAGGAGGAGAAACCTTGCTGATTTATTGAATAAGTTGGCGAAAAGTAGAGGCCAAGAGCCAAGATGGTTTAAAGAGGCTTAGAGGAAAATGATTGATGAATGGTTGAAAGTCTTGAATAATTAATGTGGTCGAATCTGGTTCTAACAGTGTAAATTGTGTTTTAAGTTTGTGTTACAAAATGTAAAATGAAGCTGTCCAAAAAATATTACAGCTACATAAACTTGGAGGCGCAGCATTGTTGCTGATCTGCTACACTTGCAAATATTGGTCTGTAGCCAAAAATTGCACACTACTGGAACATTTAATAGCATCCTTCATATGGTTAAGTTTTTATTATCATAATATTATTTTAATGTGACATTAATTTCCCTATAAAAGATGACTCTTTATACGAGATTGATGTATCAATCAGATTGTAAACTTTGAAATAGGAAGTCTCTTTCTCCCCTCTCTCTTGTATATACATGTGGGTGTGTGTTTGGTGCTTCAGGTGTCAAAAAATAAAATAAAAAAAATCTAGGTAATCTAATCTTTGCAAGCTAATCTTGAAATTATGTTATTCCAAGGTAGTAGTAATAGTAGTAGGGCGTATAGCACACAATAATAAAGTTGAAATTCGTGATATATTTTCATATATAAAAGAAAAGAGTTTCATTAATAAGTGACTTGTTAAATATATTAAAGATAGATTTTAAAAAAAAAAAAAATCAAATTAAATACGATCCTACCTAATAATTTGTAATCAAGTTTTTCTTTTTAATTCTTCAACAAAACAAAAGTAACCAAATTCGGTTGATATTATTTTTAATCAGGATTTTGTTGATATGTTTGACCTCATAAGAATAAAGTCCTGGTATTGGGTTAAAGTAAAGATAGGAGATGATTTTTCTTTTTCTAATTGGCATACTTGTCCATTGTAATGTATGAGATTAATAGTTGGTAAATGATAGATCGAACATAGGGTCTGTTGATGGGACGAGGATCTCTTATTTCATTTTGGTATATCATATCATGTCCCAACTAATAATATTTTGTCATCAATTCTATTTTTTGAATATTAAATAAAATTTTAACTTACATAACAAGATATTATTGATTGGAACATGATATAGTACATTAAAATGGGACAATAGATCCTTATCACTGTTGATGTAAAAGGGATGGCATATTTCATGGTTTTCCAATATGCTGTTATTATCTATGGTGAAGGGAATGGAAGCTAGCCTTTGTAGGGTGAATTAATGGTTTTTATTTGTCCTACTTGAATTTTGTTTAACAAGGTTAAATATGTTTGGTGTTTCTGTGGAACTGTCACTAAGACGTGTTACGCTTTAGATCTGGTTTTTATTCCTTTGGTGAGACGGGTCCTTGTGGAAAGGGACAAATGTTCCTCTGATTCGCGGAAATGCTCTAACAGTACTGTGGTTCATGGTGGGATTATCACATGTTCATATGAAATTGGTGAAGTCCTATATATTGTTGACTGCTTTGTGTAAATATTTTATGATTGGTTATAGCCCTATTGGTTTTTTCTTGCATATGTATTAAAGGAACAAGATTCTATTATCCCAAAAACAGTATCTTAGTAGATTGGGGATGTGGACACGCCGGCCCAACAAGTGTTGTGGTTTAAAGCGAAGTTTGGGATATGATCTTTTAAAAATTCATAACAATATTTTATTAAAATTATTAATTTTTTATTTAAAGTTTATCTTTCGAGTTTTTTGGTATGCAAAATCATTTATTAAATTATTATATTTTTTGATGAACCATCATAATTAGGGATTTTGACTTCACAGTGACATCTCGGGTTATCCCACAAGCGTCAACCATTTAGACCGATTATGAGACTAATTTTCGATTGGTTGCTTAGAGTATATAATTAATCATTGGTTTTCGCAACATCTCAACCAAAGTGTCTATACCAAGATTACTATTTAGTAAATTACTATATATTAAATACTAACTAAGCCCTTGCTTGGATTGGGGATGTGGATATGTGTTAATGAGTTATGAATTATGATTTTATTTTATTAATCAATAAATTATCAATGGTGAGGATAAAGAATGTGACACTAAAGTGGGACGGAAGAAAAAAAAAAGAATAGGAAATTCGTGATACGATTGCATTGGACTTTGTCCATTTGGAACTCATTTTATTTATTAAAATAGAGTTTTTAAATTTATATTATATTATATGTGTGCACGCGTAACAATTATGCTACAAGAGCGTCCTGTTTCCATAATTAAGATACCTGGTGCTTGTTTATTTATTTTTTATTTTTTGAAACATGGTGCTTGTTTATTTATCCTATCCCTAGGTAAATTTTGATCAGTTATTTATCCTATATATAATATGAGAATACGTGTACATTATTGATTCTCTTCAGAAAAAAAAATATCGAGAATAGTATGCATGCACATGTGCTGTCGATAAGCATATAATGTTATAATCAACGTGGGTATGTCATCAACAACTATTATAATAATCGAGTCAAAAAAAAAAAAAAAACTGTTATTATAATAAAAAGTTAAAAACATGTGAATATGATGTGTTTGCGTTCATTTTAAAATTTGAAGTTCCAAGTTCAGTTGACTGGCTCAACTGCTCTAATATTCCAACAATTTTTGGGAGCTTTTTGACATCAGAATCTGCAGAATAAGATTTGACTACTGTTTTTAAATTGAGGAGCAATGAGACAATTTTTGAGTTGTTGTATCAGGCCAGTTTGATTTAATACTTCTGAATTTCGCGACAAAATAAAAAACAATAAGGAAAACAATGCCCTGCAGATCCTGGCGTACGTTTATCACTTATTTTGTAATTGGATTTTCATTTTATAAACTTATTAGAATTTAATTTTGATATATTGTCTATTGTATACAGTTTTTTATGTTATCAATTAATCACAATCATTCTATGCCTGAGTTTTAATGTAGTTATATTAAAAGTAAAATATTTTTAATGATATGACAACTTATGTTTGATATTAATATTTTTTAATACCAACAATACATATCAATTCATGTAAGATGAGATTCATTCCTCTACCAAGATGATTCCATTTATGGAGATCGGGTAACAAGTATGTAGGACCTGTTTAGTTATTATCATAGTAAAGCACATACTTGTAATCTAGAAAAGTATCTATTGAGAAACATGGCAGGGAAGAAAGGAGGAAGAGAGAATTGGGAGAAAGTCCAGGAGTCTGTATGGATGAAGATGAGAAAAGTAGTTTACAATGAGTAGGATGCATAGTATATACTAATCATAACCAAGCTAAGTAATCCTAACCAACTTGCAACTATCTCTAACAATCTTCAAATATCTCTAACCCTCCCCCCAAGTTGGAAGAGCGCATTATCATTTCCAGCTTGAGATGAGCAGTACAATCCAAGATAAAATAAAATACGTGCAACTGAGATACATTGCAACTAAGTAACCCAAAGTTACAAAAAATAGAAGTCATAATCACAACGACTAGTCAAGAAAAATTAACAATGAAAGTGACAATGGTCGGGGTGCACGGATCCTGCTTCTTTTGCGTCCCTTCAATCTTCTTCCAGTGTCTCTACGACACTCGTTCCAAAAGAAGCAAGAACCCCAATTTTGGGAACAACCGTCAAGTTGTCAAACTAGGCAACCAAAGCTTAGCCACCAAGCGGAAGCCACAGTTCAAGGCTTAACCACTTGGCATAAGCAAAAACACGCACCAATGCTTAACCACCATAATAACGCGCTTGTCCCAACAATAGACTAGCTTAAAATAAAATATGGCCTAATGTGATGGTTCTTCGGCCTAATGGTAATTAAAGTTAGTGGGGGTTGATTTCAAATTTCAAAACTAAATCCCTCCCTTCTCCCTTCTCCCTTCAAAAGGATAATGCAATTACTTAATAAAAGTAAATAACTGGGAGGCAAGAAGACAAACCTATGTTTTCTATAGAAAGTTTTCTCTAGTATCTTCATCATCATGGATACATGAAAGGGAAGGAAGAGAGGGGAGAAAATCCTCAAGAATAAAGAACAAAAAGGCTATGGATCCGAATAAGATTCTTGAACCTTCATCATAGATATTAATGATATTGTGAGAATCATAATATGAAAGATCCTTTTATGGTTTAGTGTAGTTTTCTGCATTGTTGAATCCTAGGAAAACTACAACTAATGGTTTTATGCTTACAATTGGTATCAGAGCAAGGATCCAACAAGAATCCAAAATAGTTGGAGGGCATGCATCGAATATAGGAAACTCAAACAAGCCACCAAGAAGGATCATTTTCTCTTTCCTTTTATTGAGTAGATGTTGGAGCATTTTACTGGGAGGTCACATTTTCGTTTCCTGGATAGATTCACTGATGACTTCCATATTCATATAGCTCCTGCAGATCAGGATAAGACGACCTTCACACGTCCCATTGGCATATTTTCACTAATCGAGAAGTCTCACATTATATATTCACATGGACAAAGTATTCTTTATAATGATTTGAACAACTCTCCATTTGAATTAGTTTTTGGAATAGAGTTAAGTCCAATTATTTTAATACGGTATCATACCCTAACACAGTCCAAATGTTGGGGTACCATTATAATGCTTGTCTTGCAAACTCCACCTAGAAGTGACAAGACAGGCTACCTGTCCCAATCCGGCCCGTAGGCTCTATTGAGTTGAGGCTAAAAAGCCTGATTTTATTCAAATGGGGCCCTAGCCCGACCCTATAAGAGTAGTAGGCTTGTTATACAACTAGGACGGTCATGCCACATTCAATTAGGTCGGGACAAAAAAGCCTAATTTTATTCAGGTTAAAAATATTCTGTGAAGCCCTACATTTTAATGACTATCAGTCCAGCTCATTTTGCCACAGCTAACTTCACCTTCAGCATGATTAGGACTTATTCAAAAGATTACCATTTACTGAATGACGGTCAAGAGAACAAAGATGGCGATGATAGCTCTCTTCATATCTTTTTTCTTTCTTCTGTAGCAGATGCTTAGATTTATGCATTAGTATTCACTGCTTCTGAACTAAAAATTTTCTTTTGCGTTGAATTGATTTAAGTAGAGAAGCACAACAAGGTACAAATTTTAACACTTTTGAGTTGTTTCAGAATTTGAAAATCTGCAGTGGAGTTGTATGAATCACGGTCTTCTTATTGATATGAAGTAAGAAAGCTTTGGGACAAATGATAGTTGACACTAAAGCAATTAAAATAAGCCAAAAAGAGAATGCCATTTCCATATAAGGGACATGCCATTTCCCTAAATTCAAAATGGATTTACAGGCTTGTGACAGGCCTTTTCAAAATCTCACAGTTAACTGTCTCGTGCAGGATTTAGGTAATTATTACATACTAATGTGAATTTCATCAAAGGAATAATATACTAACTTTTCCTTTCCAATTGTCAAAAAAAAAACAACAAAAATTTCCTCTCCAACTTTATTTAAACTAGAGACAGACTTTCTTAGATGAGTCAGAGTAATAGACAAGCTCATAAAATGTAATATGACAAAAAGGAAAGATAAATGATTTGTTGTCAACCGAAATTGACAACAATCCCTCGACACCATAGCTTTTTAGTGTTGAACAGTAACCGGGCCCGGCATTTATCGTATATATCTACGATGTCTGACACCAAAATCGTGTTCAAATATTAGTGCTCAAAAGGAAAAGGTCACGGTCAAACTTAATTCTTGCAGTTGTATCTTCTGTTATCTTATAAAAAATCAACAAATAAAAGAGAATAAAAAACTAAAAAAGAAACTATATAGGACCAGGAGTGATGAATCAAATAAACCTCAAAAATTTGAGATGAACTTCACAAGTAGATCATTTAAAAATTTCTTGAGTTTCAATTGGGAGAGGTAAAAGTAAGGGTACCTGAGGAGTTACAGAATGTGTTGATCACATTAACACTCTGATCTATTGCCGAATTTAAGATTTACATGCCACAAATCTCACATTGTCTCCAGCAAGTAGAATTACGACTCCAAGTTATTCTTTCAACCAGAAACTCCAAACCATAGTTACTGGGTTCTCTCATTTAATCCCACGTACCACGTGCGAATTCTGGTACCGAATTCGCCGTACTGCTTATTGCATACCGGTTTCACATTAAAGAAGGTATTGTAATAATAATATAAAAAGTGACGAACCACATACCCTTAAGCTGTGCGACGTACCCAATAACTACGATCCAAACTATTTACAGATCCAGATGCAACCAGGTTCAGAAAGCATATCGAAACTTTGTTATTTGGTGACTTTGATTGCTAAACGATTATCCTTGTATATCCTTGCAGACAAATCAGAAACAAGAGCATACTTATTGCTTTCATAGCATGCAGTCATAAATGCTGCTAATGTTACACGATTGACAGGATGGTCCATGTCGAGTAACTTGTGAAAGAACAGTGCAGCCATACCTACCTTCCTCTCACTGCATAGCTTCCTGACCAGGGTATTCACTGTCCGGATCCAGAGTTTTTTTTCCAGCCTTTCAAGAACAACCATCGCGGAGCAACTGTCATCTATCTTACAATATTCATATGCCAAAGTTACCCGAGTAACTTCACATGGGGTAAGTCCCTTTTCTATCATAGCATCATATAGCTCACCAGCTTCATTCAATTTTGATTGTTTGCAAAGCCCACTTATAAGAGCACCATAAGTAATAGAATCTGGAGCACAACCATGGTCACTCATCCTATGGAAAAACTTTAGAGCCAATCTCAAATTTCCTTCACGGCAGTAACCGCATATCATAGACGTATAAGTTTTCTTTGTTGGGATAAGTCCAAATCTTACAGCTTCTTCAAAAAACATTTCACTTTCTCTCATTCTTTTCTCCCTACAGAAGGCTGCAATCAATGTGGTGTATGAATGAATGTCAGGTTGAATACCACTTTTGACCATCTTATTGAATAACACCAATGCTTGTCTAGTATCTGCCTGTTTACAATGTTCAGATATGAGAATAGTATAGGTGACTTTATCAGCTTCCAACCCATTATGGAAGCCATTTTTAAGCAATTTGTAAGCCTCTTGAACCCTTCCCTTTTTACAAAGGCCATCAACAATAGCATTATATGTACAGACATTGGGACTAAAACCTTCTTTACTCATTAGATTCATCAAATCATATACTCTTTCAAAATTTCCTGCTTTGCAGTGCCCATCAATGAGAGTTGTGTATGTGTTGGTGTTTGGGACTAATCCCTGTTCCTTCATTCGGGTCAGTAGCATTTCCGCCCGGTTCAATTTATCTTCTCTGCAATACCCACTTATCATGGCAGTATATGTAAGGACATTTGGCTTGTGATTTTCACTCCTAACAAGCTTAAGAAACAGTCTGAATGCTTTCTCAGACCATCCTTTCTTGCAGAGACCATCAATCAAAGCAGTATGTGTGTACACATTAGGCTTCCAACCTTTACCAACCATCTCCTCCAACATCTCAAATGCTTGCTTGATGCTGCCTTTTTTGCACAAACCTTCAATCATGGATGTGAAATTAATCAAATTTGGCTTCAAACCCATATCACTTACTTTCCGAAAATACCAAAACGCTCGCGTCGCAAAACCCTTTTCACAAAACTTACTGATTATCAATGTAAATGATGCATTGTCTACCACAAATCCCCTCTCAAGCATGGCACTCAACCACCTATCTGCCTCCAAAACATTACCCACCTTACAATATGCAATAACCATCAACCTATAGCTAACAGAATCCGGATGAGCCCCTCTCACACACATTTCCTCAAACAGGTACTCTGCATATTCAACCAAACCCATTTCACTTGTAACCTTGATGACCCAATTCAAGGTTTGAGTATTGGGAACCAAACCCTGGTTTTGCATCTCAATGACAATCTCCACAGCCTCTTTTAACTTTCCAATCTCAGCAAAATTCTTCACCATACACTGCATCACTTCATGGGCTCTCTCCATATTCCCATTCCCAATGAGAGATGTTGCACAAACAATATAAAACCGCATGAAATGTTGGAATTTGGAATACCCAATTGCCCAATTGAAGAAACTCAATGCCAACATTGAACCAGCATCAGCTGCAAGTGAAGCAACTATGGTAAGAGCTTGGTCATGGGTCAAGGAATCAGCATCAATGGAAAGGTGGAGCCTTGGAGGTGAAACTCTCACGTGGGGTTGTTGATAATAAGAATCACACACCATTGAGCACACCCTTTTGATCATAGATGATGATGATGGTGAGGTGGGTTGTGTTGTTGAAGAGGAGCAATAGCATAGTGATCTGAGGGTGAATATTATGGTGGGTGCTGATGGCAATGATGAGAGTGAGAGTGAGAGTCTCTGTGGAAAGCCATGAGTTCTGAGAATCACAAGGGAGAACATGAAAAGTGTGTTATTTTTTGGAAGCAAAGTGTGGCAATTCAGTTCAACAAGTCACTATTAAGGCTGTAATTGAGAAGGTAGGTAGAGCAACATCGCATACCACAACCATTACCAAAGAGCATAGCAGCAACAAAATATTTGGACAAAACTTATTAGATATTGGGTGTATTTGATTTGCAAAAATTCAGCGGATTGAACAGCACAAAAATTTTTATACCTTGTTTGATTTGAAAAGTGGTCAGGGGAGGACAAGAAAGGTGATGAGGGACAGGACAAAAACCAAAATTTTGTCCCCCACCAAACCATGGGACAAAAAGTTGTCTCATAGACAAACTAAAAAGACAAAATTATCCTTACATCTCTCCCTCTCTCTCCTCTCTCTCCCTCTCTCCTCTCTATCTCTCTCTCCTCTTTATTTCCTCCCTCTCATCTCCCTCCCTCTCTCCTCTCTCTCCTCTCTATCTCTTTCTCTCTCCTCTGTCCTCTCTCTCTACATAATTATACAAAATTATATATTGTATATTTATATATTAAATAATATATATTATAAAGAATATTCCGGTAAATTTAATATTATTTTGTTTGTACTGTCCATTATCCATTAAACAATGTACAAGACAGAATTGTCCTATAACTCAAGGATTTGTGTGCTGTCTAGATACTTTTTGCAAATTAAACACACCCATAGATTATAATTTTGTTGAAGAGTTGTTATACTTTTTTTTAGTAAAGACCGAATTGACCCCTAAAAAAAATTACAAGCATATTTTTGGTTCCTAAAAAAAATTAATCATTTGAGCCTCAAATTTATAAATGTGGAACATATTAGTTCCTCGTACCAATTTCATATTCGTTTACTTGTCTATGTCCTATCAACTATCTTGATTGCCTCGTTGGCGGCCGTGCATGACCTGTGATGAATTTCCACCATGGAAAACGAATGAAAAATGAAAAAGCATGCTCAGTTTTCAGGTATCTAGGTTTTAAAATTGTACACGTTTTTTTCTAACTTTTCTTCGTTTTTCACTGGGAAAAACCATCATAGGTCATGCAGGACCACCAATGGATTAGGTAGGATAATTAATAAGACATGTAGGCAAGTAAATGGAAGTTGGAACTGATCTAGGGACTAACATGTCCAGCATTTATAAATTAGAGAGGCCATATAATTAGTTTAATTTTATTATTGAATAATAATAATAATATTATTATTAGGTGTGAAAATTGTAACACCTCATTTTCCGTACAGCAGCCTTTATATGCTTGTATGTGCTTTGTATGATGGTATGCTATGTTAAGTTTAATAAAAATGTGCCTTAAGGACGTTAGAATGGGGTCAAGTGGGATTTTCTAGTGAAAAGTCCCTTCCTGACACATGAGCACGGCCATGCTCATGTTTAGCAAGACCCCGTGATTGCTGGCGTGCTCGGTGGCTGCTTGGGCCACGAGCACGGTCGTGCTCAAGGGGAGCACGACCGTGTCGGAAATCAGAGTTTTTGACGAACATATTGTAGACCCCGTGCTTACTGCCTGACCTTTTAAATAGAAGGGTTGTAGAGAGGGTTACGGGTACAACCCCCACTTTGGCACTTTTAGCAACCCTAGTGCAGTTGCAATCCTTCTTTCCCCTTTTTCCCTTGAACCCATCAGGTTCTTGGAGTTCTCTGTGGTTTCTTGCACTATCTCAGGTCCTAGCACAACATTCTCAACAGGTTCATTCCAACACAAGGGTGTCCTACATCTCCTCCCATACAACCCTTCAGAGGGTGCTATCCTAATACTGGAATGGAAGCCGTTGTTGTATGAGAACTCTATTAGGGGTAAAAACTTGTCCCAACTACCTGATTGCTCTAGAACACAAGCTCTCAACAAGTCCTCTAAGGACTTGATGGTTCTCTCAGACTGACCATCAGTCTGTGGGTGATAAGCTGAACTTAATCTAAGCTTTGTCCCTAAGGCCTCATGCAAACTATTCCAGAACCTAGAGGTAAATCTAGGGTCTCTATCTGATACTATTCTAGAGGGCACACCATGTAGCCTAACTATCTCCCTGATATACAACCTAGTCAACTTCTCTAAGGGATATTCCATGTTCAGAGGGATGAAATGAGCAGATTTAGTCAACATGTTCACAACAACCCATATAGCATCGCAACCAGCTGGAGTCCTAGGGAGTCCAGACACAAAATCCATAGAGATACTATCTTATTTCCATTCTGGGATACTCAAAGGTTGCATTTTACCTGAGGGCTTCTGGTGTTCTATCTTAGCCTTTTGGCATACTAAGCACGCATAAACAAACTCAACCACATCCTTTTTCATCCCAGGCCACCAAAACATACGCTTCAAATCCTGATACATCTTAGTGGCACCTGGGTGCACACTCAATCCACTCCTATGTCCTTCCTCGAGTATCAACTTCCTAAGCTTCGGAACATCTGGTATGCAAACTCTATCCTGAAACCTCAAAACTCCACCCGTTCCTTCCTTAAAACTAAGGTTTCTCCCATGAGCAAGCAACTCTTTCTGATCTAAGAGGTAAACATCTACCTTCTGACCTTCTCTAATCCGATCCATCAAACTGTTTGTAACCTTCAATGTTCCAAGCCTAATACTCTTAGGGGTAACTTCCCATGCTAGGCTTAAGTCTCTAAACTCCTCAATGAGATCCATCTCGCTACCATCAAGGCCAAAACATGGAAGGTCTTTCTACTTAAAGCATCTGCCACTACATTGGATTTTCCTGAGTGGTAGGTCAACTCAAAATCATAATCCTTAAGAAATTCCATCCACCTACGTTGCCTCATATTCAACTCTTTTTGGTCAAACAGGTATTTCAAACTCTTATGATCACTAAAAACCTTGAATCTTGCTCCATACACGTAATGCCTCCAGATCTTTAAGGCAAACACTATAGCTCCTAATTCCAAATCATGCGCAGGGTAGTTCTTCTCATGAGTTTTCAACTGCCTAGAAGCACAGGTTACTACCGTACCATTAAGCATCAACACTCCACCTAAACCTTGCTTATAAGCATTGTAGTACACTACGAAAGGTTCACTAGGATTGGGCAAAACTAACACTGGTGCTGATGTTAACCTTTTCTTTAAGGTTTTGGACACTTTCCTTACACTTATCGTCCCACGCAAAGAGCTATCCTTTCTTGGTTAGACGGGTCAAGGGTAAAGCTATCTTAGAGAACCCTTATATGAACCTCCTATAGTACCCTGCTAAACCCAAGAAACTCCTAACCTCGGTCACTGACTTTGGTGCTTCCCATTGGAGCACAGTCTCTACCTTAGCCGGATCCACGACTATTCCACCTTTAGAGATGACATGTCCTAAGAAACTCACATCTTTTAGACAACTTAGCATACAACTGCTTCTCCTTAAGGGTCTGCAAGACTACCCTTGTAACACCTCGGTTTTTATGGTTTTTCCATATCGATAAAATATATATGTTTATATTATTTTTTATTGGAATGATAATTATTTGGACATTAATTTTTGTTTATTTTATGACTCTTAATCTTGAGTAATTTTATTTACTCTTTTAAAATTATTTTATTGAATGCGTTAACACTGTCTTATTTAAGTGTATGTGCGTTTACTAGACAATAATATTATGTTATTGTCACTATTAGTATTTGTTTAGAAAAAAATATTTTAAATAATATAGTTGAAAGAAAATTAGTTTCAGAATTTAATCTAATTAATTTTAGATTTGAAAATAACTTAGTTTAATGTTAATTGGAGATTAATTTTGTATCATTGATTTTCTTAGTAGATCAATTCAACTATTAATCTCTACTCTAATTCAAATTTTGAAAATATATATTTGTCACTCATTTTTTTTTATCTATTGGTTAATATTATTTCATTTTTTTAAAAATCAATTTCAACCACTCTTTCTTATTTTTGTATCTAGATTAAATAAAAGAAAAAGAAAAATAATTTTCCTTCCCCTCTTTTAGTCTGAACCCGATACCCTCCCCCTTTAATTCTACTTTCTTCTTCTTCATCAAAATAACTCATCTCTCTCAAAACTCCATTCCTCCCTCCACAGCCCAGACCAGCGTCGTCCCTCCACGAAGCTGCCGTCCAGCCGTGAGTCGCCACCGCAGGGATGCCATTTGGCCGCTGTTCGACGCAGAGAAGACAGCCGCACGACCCAGCCCATCGTTCTGCACGTTTTAGCTTTCGCTCCTCCGTTCGCCGCTGTTGGCCATCGCGGTAAGATCCTCCGCCATTGCCATGTGGCTTCCACCTTTTTCATATTCAGTGGAAACTCTTCTTCCATCTTTTTCGAAACTTACCTCCATTTGTGGTCATGGTTGTTGCAAAACTGAGCTCCGTCGCTGTCCTCCGCCATGGTTGCCGCCACAGCCGCCGCTTGCTCTCTTCTTCTACCTTGGGTGAGTTGGATTTCATCCTTCTTTGGTCAAAATTCAAAACCCTCAAATTTTGAAACCCTAACTTTCCAATTTTAAACCCTAAATGTTAAATTGGAATCTCGTTGTTTAAATTGATGATGTTGCTGGTAAATTGAGTATGCCAATTCCTAATTTCTCAATTTTCCTTGTAATTTCTGATTTCTCCAATTCCTATAAAACCTTAATTTTTCATCTTAATCCAATCATGAAATTGATTATGTTTTAATTCAATTGGAGTTATAAATTGATGATTTCCTAAGCTACTTTCATGTTTTGGTGAACAAATCTTTTTTCCCCAAATTATGTTATGGACCCTAAAGCCCCATTTTGTTTTCTCTTAAAATTAGTTTATGATTATGAAATTAACTATGTCTCTATGCTATTGGGGCTGTTAATTTATGTCCCGACAAAACGATTTCGCGTTTCTATAATCAATTCATTTTTTTCCCAATTTGTGTTAATGAATCCTATTTACTCAAAATCAAGTTCTTCGGAAAAATGATTCTATTTTGTTAAATTAAATATATTATTTCTTTTGATTGTATGTTTGAAGGATGAAAATTGATTTGGTGAAATTGTCTGTATGTTATCATGTTTGGTTTGTGTCTCTAGGACGTTGAATACGGCTATACTTGCTTGATGGAGTAGGGTTTGCACTCTTGGAACTAATTGGAGCATTAAGATGACGATCTTCCTCTTGTCTTCAAAGGTAAGGGGATGTTGCCTTAGGGGTTTTCGATAGCTACATGCTATCTGAGTGTCATATGTGATTTTATTTGTTGTGATGTATGGTGTTATGATTAAGTGCCTGCTTGTTTACAAACGGAAACGGACGTTTGGCACCCAAACCTTAGTTGCTACAATAATTGGTGTGTTTGGGTGCAAAAATGGGTTGAAAGGAATTGATTCCTGGGTGGGTAGAATTGATTCTGGTGGAAGCAAGAATTTCTAGCTTTTCCGTTGAGTAGAATTGATTCTGGGTGTGGGACCCACAAAATTCTTTATATTTACACATCAAAAGATATTCTACTTATATCATCCAAACGAAATCAATTCTTTTCAACCCACTTTTGAAACATTATTACCAAACACAAATCAATTTTTTCAAAATCAATTCTACCAGAATCAATTCCTCTAGAATCAATTCTTCAAAATCAATTCTATCAAAATCTAAACCAAACGGACCCTAAGTTTTTATATGACTGTTATGTGGTTAAAATGTTTTCTGTGAAAGCATGATTATATCTGTGATGTATGGATATCTGATATGTATTGATTATCTGTTGGTTGGTTGATTGACTGAGAAGCCCGACAGTGGTCAGTGCTTAACTAAATTAAAGATAAAGGCTTTGAAAAAGCATGAGGAGAAATTTAAAGGATTTGATTTACAGAAGTGGAAGAAAAATATTGAAAATAATAATATTTGATGATATTTCGGTGAAAGAGTGATTAATGAGTAATAGCGAGGACGACATATTGAAAATATTTCAGTTACGTTATCTTTTTCAAAATAAATTCAAAAATAAGATGAAAACTTGTTCCAAGAAATTTAAGTGTCAAGCATATTTTAACAGTGATTATGAAGAATTTTTTGTAAAAGAGAAAATCATTTGATTTATAAATGACTTTATTTCCAAAGAAAAATACTTTATAAAATTATTTGACGGCGAAAGTTATGAAGAGAAAACTTATTATTTCGGATAGAAATGGGTTGAAAATTATTTTACGATGATTTGAAGCTGTTTCAGAAAAAAGAGTTTCCAAAATAAAATGGGTTTTTGGTGATTTGACGGTTTTATAAATGAATTTCCAACGAAAAGGATTTTCGGTAAATTAATTTTACTTAGCGGAGTTTATTCCAACAACTTGCATAAGTTGTGGAGTTTTGTTTCATAGAACGAAAATGATTTTAAAGTTGAAATACGGACCTAGTGGCCGAGACATCGGGATTCTAGTGTTCTATGATGTGGACCGTGTGTCCTAAAGATGAAGTTGTGGACTATATGTCCTAAAGGTGAAGTTGTGAATGATGTGTACTATAAAAGTTGTGTTGATTTTGTGTGCTAAAATCTAAGAATCTAAGACTGGTGCATTGGTCTAAAACTTCGTGATTTACACATTCGTACCTTGAGTCCTATTGTTAAAATTGAAAGACAAACTTAAATGTTTGAAAGTTGAGATGGTCGTGAGCTTTTGAGGTTCGACAATGAAAGAATGAACATAAAGAAAAGCAACGAAAACAAAATGTTTTAAATACATTATTCGGCAGACGTGCCTAATGTGACACCCCATTCCCAAGGTATCACATTTACGTAACATGTTGCAAAAATCAAACTTAACGAAAATATTAATTTGCTGGTTTTCTTCGGAAAACAAAATAAATTTACTAATTTCTGATGCTTGTCAAAATGGTGATAAATTTTTTTTCTTTTTCTTTAAGGTACACATACCCAAACACCAGTAACATAATATACATCACTATATATTACACACATGCATCAAGGTTTTACATAAGACCTTTTTCGAGATCAGTCACCATCTACTTGTCATACACGATATTACAACAAACTGAAAACATCCTAACTATGTCATAGTGGGAGTATGAAAAACACTACTCAAAAGATGGCTCTCAGTAGCCACTAAATCAGACTAATCTAAAATCCCACTCTACCCATAAAGACTACATCCTACAGCTGGTCACCACTACAGAAACCCATTGGAGAGTCTAGTATAAACTCCCCCACCTCCAGGAGGTGTCTCTGGAGAGGATACATCAGCCCCCTCTCCAACATCCGGGACTGCTCCATTATCTAGAGGAACATAGTCCGGATCAACCATCCGATCCTCCTCAGGATCCTCCTCCATCTCCACCTGTGCTTCCTCCGGGATCAAGACTACGGGCCCAGGAGGTGACTCTGGGGCTACCTGCTGCAAAGGCTGAACGTACGGAGGTGGTTGATGCTCTAATTCCCCGTGTTGTACCAGATATCATAGGATCATCCAAATGGGAGGTAGTGAAACCTCGATCGTCTCCCTGCTATGAATAAGCTGTCGTGGTCCGTCCGCTACAGTCCCTCGGAGTGTCTTCATCGGACCAGTATAGATAGCACTCCGAGCCCCTGGGTTGATCACCCAGGCGTTCCCTTGATCAACATTGTCAAACATCAGGGCTCAGACCCCCGAGTAGTTCCGATCCGCTGTGCCCGGATCCATATATATATATATATATATATATATATATATATATATATATAGATTCCACATAGAAGAGGAAACAACAAACAAATATGCAAGGGTGAGTTACCAATATATGAGTTTTGATAAGACAACCCAATGCACGACACACAAACAACATATACCATATATTCACAACATACAAAATTATCCAAACAGTAGAATAATTTTATCCAAAGGGTTTCATACCCGACAGTCATCGTCATTTTATAAAAATGCATGACACTTCAATATTCAGGCTCTATTTTGATACCTAATCTTCGAAGATCCCACAATTTTTTGTTTTGTTTTGAGCTGACTAAGCTCTGCACATGGTACATTGTAAAACGAAATAAAACAATGTCCAAGAGAACACATAACACACTGGTAACACTCAGTACACCAAGGTTATTGTTCAAAAATGTAACTCATTGGCTCACACTGAATCCCAATAGTCACTGCGATCAATGGAGTTTATTGTCTATAACCTATTGCATCACTCCGAACCTCAATAGTTATCGCATAAAATTTGACACACAGTCCAATAAAGATACATTGGCTCACACAGAATCCCAATGATCACATGGAAACATAGTCCATAACAGATACATTGATCCACTCAGGACTCAATGATCATAACACATGACACGTCTGCCAGCAATGCATGAGAAAAACTTTTATTCTCGTTTCGTTTTCTTTGTCGTAATAATCTTTCCTTGTCGAAGTACAAAGCTCACGACCATGCTTAATTTCATATTAAGACTTTTCATTTAAACAAACACAGTACACACAGTCCAAATGTTTTAAACTCAACACAGGACTTACAGTCCGAGTGCTCAATCGCAAAGCCATAAACTGATGCAGCAGTCTTAGGCTCGCGGATATGGAACTCATATTTTCCACATCAAATTTAGGACACACAGTCCACAAAACCATTACAGGACACTCGCAGTCAAATGACCCGATCCCGATCTATGTGTCCACTGAGCACTGGAACCCCGACGTCTCGGTTCCTAGGTTCGTTTATCCTCTTGTAAACCATTTCGTTCCGTGAAAAACAAATACAAAACCAAATCTCCGAAAACATATCCAAGTTTAACGGAATAATTTCACTGAATAAAAATCCTCTTACATAAATCCTTTTCTGTTAAAACGTTGATAAAATATGAAATTCATTGATAATTCCTTTTCTTTCCAATCACTTTATTTCTGAAAATGGTTCTCAATAAAAGTCAACTTTCAAAAAGTCCTTACTAAATAAAATTTCATAATAATAAAATAACTATTTTTCTCAAACTTTTTTTTTAATAAAAATCTTTTTATAACTTAAATGACTTTTCTGTCATAAGTAATTGTTCTGGTGGCTATATTACGTTATTTTCGGAACTTAATCACTTTAAATAATATTTTATAATAAAATTGAATTTATTTTGGAAAAACTAGAGCCTGTGAAAAATTTTCACAGTTTCGCCCTTACTGTCACCTATTGACACATTATCCACAAAAATATTATTAAAATAATATTTTTCCACTTTTTCTCAAAATTCCCCAAATTAATCACTCTGATTAATTACTCAAGCTTATTAAGCTTTTATCCTCAAATTAATTTAAACACTGACCAATGTTAGGTTTCTCAGTCCATCACTCGACAACAGGTAATTACATCTCAGAATAGTATGACATATATCCAATTCACGACATGCATCACAATTATAATACAACAATATAATTATAATCATGGAAAACAACATATCTCAATTACTCAAGTAAACATATAATAAATCCAACAATTAACAGTAAACAGTTTAAAATCACAAGATATTACTACAAACAATTGACAGACAACTCCAACAATAGGCATGTGATTATCTTAAACTCCTCAGGCATACTCCCATTACCTCTTGGAGATTCGAACTAACGGTTTCAAGCAATCTCCCGATTTCGGTACGATTTCCTCTGTCGACTTAGATCAAACCAACCCGATCAATTCCTTCATAACGAATTACAACCAAAATAAATCAAAATAAAAAACAACACACTTAATCAAGAGGGTTAGGGTTCGGCCTTTTCTAAAATTCTAGGTTAGGAAAGTTAAAAATTTTCCAACTTATGGATTTATGATCCTTAAGCAACTTAAACATGATTAAGCACTTAATATAAGATTATGAACTAAGAACTTTGAATGAAATTCATCTAGATCCAAGAACTAGGGTTTCGGTTTTCACAGGATCAAAAGGCTAGGGATTTTGAAATTTTCTCAACTCTTGGATTCAACAAGTATACATAACATAGAGTTGGATTTAAGTGTCACAAGACAACTTTGAATAAAAAATTCATCCAACACCCATAGTTAGGGTTTCGGCCCTTTTGAATAAAATAGGCTAGGGTTTGATTTTTGGTTTTCTAATCACTTACATACAATAGCTATCACGGTCTTAAGAGATTAAAGCATGAATCATGACTTAAAGTTGAAACAAAATCCATGAACACCTAACCTACATAGGTTCGGCCTTGCTTAGAAAAGTAAGGAAGAAATTTCTTTTGATCACATGCTTCTAGATGATGAATATAGGCATCAAGATGAGTTCATAGAAATTGGTTTCAAGTCAAAAGAATTTTTCTACAATTTCTTATGATTTTTTGAAGAAAGCTTCATGAACTTTGAAGAAATTGATGAACATGATGATTAAAGGTATGAACTCATAAAATTTGTGAAGAGAAGAACTTAGAAAGGCAAGATTAAGAGAGGTTACTGATGAGTGTGATTTCACCTCATATTTCATTGACATTTTGCATGCATTTTCATATAGTTTAGGCTTTTTTAATTTGATTTTTGTTAGTTTTTACCTTGGAACGGGTAAGACGATTTTGTGGTGTTTGTGTGCAGGAATTGAGGATTAAAATGTTCAAGATCAACCATGATGGAACTTGAATGAAGATGGAACTTGAAAAGTAAGAGAAATGAGCCAAACAGAGCCCATCACGACCTAGCCGTGACAGCCATCACGGTCATGATCGAGCAAGGCTGAAAAGAAAAGTACACAAAAGTCAGAACCTGTCATGGCCAGGCCGTGATGGCCATCACGGCCATCAGGGCCAGGCCGTGATGGCCATCACAGTCGTGACAGGTCATCAGTGCCAAGTTTTTCAAGTCAGAATCCATCACGGCCTGGCCGTGACAACCATCATGGCCGTGACGCGCAATATCTGGAATCTTAAAAGCTAATTTGATCTGATTTTGTAATTGATTGGGATGTAAGTTACCCTACCTTATAAATAGGACCTAGAGGCTCGAAAATAGGATCACTTTTTGGGCTGCCACCCTTAGGCAAAATTATGATTTCTCTTCTTCTTCTTCTTCTTCTTCTTCTTCTCTTATCTTAGGTTCTCTTTCATGTTTTTGTTAATCAAGCTTGCTATGAACATGGCAATGCTTGAGTAGTAGTTCTATTTCTAGGGATTGGGGCTATGCCCAAGATTTGTTTATGATGACGAATTGACGTTTGGTCTCTTGTTAATTTCGATTTTGCTTTCGATTTGATTCATATTGCTTTAATTACTCGTAAATTCGGTGGTCACTTATTTGCTTGTCGTAGATACTCTAAGGAGGGACCTAGTGGTGCACTTAGGTATCGGATCTATAGGAATCAAACTTAGGACCTAAATCACGAGAGTTAGAAGCGGTCCTTCGAGAGTTCACGAATTGTCACAGAACTTAAAGGGTTCATTTAAATTCAATTACCATGAAAGTAGGGGTTGGTTTAATTGGGCACGGTTTTTGTAACCCGAGAGGGAGCATTAACTTATTAAGGATCAATTCGCCTTCAAATCAAATTTTGATAATTAACAAGGGGTAGTCAATTTGGTAACATGAACAATCTTGTTGGTAATCCAATTCCTAGGAATCTCTTTTGATTTGAAAAACCCCTAATTGATTTACTTTCCTATTTTAATTGATTGCGTTTTTAAATATCTGATTTTCTAGTTAATTCTTATTACAAAAATCAAATCTTTTCCAAATCCTTTTTATATAGTCCAGTTTAATTGATTTAATAGTTAATTGTTATTTGAGATCACGGTCTCTGTGGGATCGATCTTTTTATTACTTGAGGACGAATCCGGTATACTTGCCGGAGTCACATCAGTTACCTCTTGGAATTCAAAGAAATGGATGAGTTTAGTGGTGTTCTTCACAAAATCACTTTGATGTTCTTATGGTGTTCTTGAGTTCTTAAGGCAAAAAGCTTAAGTTCATAAGAAAGATGACATGAATGAATGAAGAATTTGCCTAAGTGTTGGTTAAGTGAAGGGGGACCGTGGGTTTTAGGGGCATTTTGGTCCAAAAACCCAATGGCAAGGCTTGTAAAAATCATGCGAAGCTAGGGGTAAAATAGTCTTTTCCATACAAAATATCTAATGTCGTTAATGTGCCATTATGGCCATTATGACTCGGATATGATTGTCATAAATTCCTATCACATCAGTCATCTCAGCTCCGTTGCTGACCCCCTTATTCATCTGACTTAGGTTTTCCTAGAGATATCTCGACGTTTTCGCCCGTAGCAAATATAATATTATATTTTTACGCTAAATTTGTCAAAACTCCCAGTATCGTAGCAAATACGATAAAAACATTATTGATCTCATTCATGAATTAAAATTAGGTTTTCTGAGCAGTAAACTTTTACTGTCAGTGAAAACGCAGACCGGGTTCCGTCTGAATTTTCAACCCAAAATTTTATCGTAACTCTAAGATATAAAGCATGACATGAAAATGATAGTGGTTTAACCAAACTCATTTTGAGTCTCAGATAAAAATATATGCATTTATATATTTATTACTGACATTTGAAAGCAGCTAAAAATCAGGGTGTTACATTACTACCCCACTAAAAAAAAATTCGTCCTCAAAATTAAGCACCTGTAAAAAGTTCAGGATACTGTAATCTCATTTTGTCCTCGGCATACCACATTGCTTCTCCCGTCATTTCATCCCAAATAACCTTGACTAAGGAAATTTGTTTACCCCTGAGTTGCTTAATCAACTTATCCTCGATTTGTACAGGCGAAGTCTCATAAGACAAGTTTTCTTTGAATTGTACTTCATCAGGTTCAATTACATGTGATGGATCAGGAATATACTTCCTTAGTTGTGAGACATGGAATACATCTTGAATGTTTGAAAGAAAAGGTGGCAAAGAAATTTGATAGGCTACTGGACCAATACGAAGAAGAATTTGGTAAGGTCCAATGAATTTAGGAGTGAGTTTTCTGGACTTCATAACCCTACCTACCCCAGTCGTGGGTGTGACTCTCAAATACATGTTCACCTTCTTCAAATTCGAGAGGTCGTCTTCTTCGATCCGAATAACTCTTCTGCCTACTTTGTGATGTTTTCATCTTTTCACGGATTTGCTTAACCTTTTCCGTCGTCTGCTGCATGATTTCAGGACCTAAAATCATGCTTTCTCCATCCTGATACCAACACACAGGTGTTTGACACTTTCTTCCGTACAAAACCTCATAGGGAGCCATCCCTATACTTGAATGAAAACTATTGTTATACGTGAATTCGATCAGCGGTAATAAGTCATCCCAACTTCCACGATGGCCTAAGACACATGCTCTCAAAATGTGAAGTAAACTTCGGATCTTGGTCCGACAACATTCTTGCATGCATGTGAAGTAAGAACAAGTTTATTTGTTGGTGTGGCAACAATTAAATCACAGTCAAGAAGGGTCACAGACAATTTAAGGTTCTTGACACAATCATGTGATATAAACGAGTGAGTCGCATCCGAATCAAACAAAACAGTTAAAGGAGTTCCATCAATGAGGCACATACGTTGGATCAAGTCCTCGGACTCGAAGGCCTAAGCTCCACTAAGAGTAAAGACTCTTCCACTGGTATTCGGTCGATTGGCTTAGGAACTTTGATTCTTGCTAGCACTCTGCGGTTCTGACTTTGTCCCTCCACACTCTTGGATGATGTGGCCAGACTTGCTACACTTTAAGCAGACGACGTCGGTCTCCTTGCACTGAGTGGTGAAATGATCCTGCCCGCATATACCGCATCTGATGGGCCTAGGAGCAGAAGAATCCCAATTCCTGAACCTGCTTGTAGAGAATTGGGGCTTTTTGCCACTCTTCTTGAAGTCCTGGCCAACTGGAGCTAGACACTGCTTTCCCTTGTCCTTCTGATCATTCTTCCTGCTGCCCTGAACATCTGAAGTCCTGTAGTTTGCCACTCTGGGTTTGTAGGCATCCTCCAAAATCCTACACTTGTTCACTAAGATTGTAAAGACACGGATCTCCTGATCACTGATAGCTTGCTTGATCTCTGTGTTAGAACCAAAGTGGTTTTGGATTAAATAATATTTTAAGTTTTGATGTTAACAAAAAGGTTAAATTTGTATGACAAAGTAGTGTCAAAGATCTAACTTGTTTGTTTTAAGAATGTAGGGACTGTTTGAATTATACTAGTCAGAGGAACTTAACATAAAATATGGAATCATATCAGATTCTATTTTGATCCTCTAGACGAGTCTGCAACTCTTGGTAAAATTCTGAGTATATTAATTTTATGCTAGACGAGAACTTAAAATTGACTAAGATAGACGAGTATCAAAGTCTAAAAGGAAAGTCAAGTAGACGCCACGTCAGTAGACGAGCTATTGAGTATAGCGAGTCCAATACATGGAACTAGATAAAAGTCTCTAGACGCAGATGACGGTGGACGAGCTCGTCTCACTGATAAGTTAATCTTACACGTCCAAAGACCTGCGCGTCCACAAGTTTTAAAACGTGAACCCGTCTAGACTTAAGCGTATTTATTTCAAATGATTGCTTATTTAATTCAAAAGAATATATGTTTTTTTACCCTTGCTGCTTCTATTGTTAACTCTTTGTCTCTTGGATAAAAGAACATAGTACCATTGAAAACATAAACCTTTATACTATGTCATCTACACTGCTGTAAAGCTCAAGTCAAGTACAAAGAAGGAAAGTCAGAAAGCAACTTTCGGTACAATAGGGAAGTGACAGCTCTACTTTGAGCATTCATCTGATAAACAAGAACACTTCTCAATGAAGCATATTAAGTTATCAGTCTCAACGGATCCAAGCATTTAATGCTATGTCTAAATGGATATAATTTGATGACCATTGAAGAAGATCAAGGCAGAGAAACACTTCATCTATAAATACTTGAAGAACTTCAACAGAAGACAACAACATATACACAAGCTCTGATATCAAAGTGCATAAACTTTGTTGAAATTGTAAAACAAGTTTACTTGTAAAACTGCTGATCTTAAACTTTCAAATCCTCACACGTAGTGAGTTCTTAGATCAAATCTGTTAATCTCTTTGTTAGAGTTAGAGCCTGAAGAGGCTTGGTAGAGAAAGAATACTTGTAGAGTAAAACCTTCAGGTAGAAGGGACTGGACATAGGTCTTGGTTGGAAGAGAGTGAACCAGAATATAATACTTGTGTGAATCTTCTAACCCTTATACTTTACAATTTTTTTATTATACTAACTGTGGGGTTTTTGAATTTGAGTTTATTAACTCTTTAAAAAGGTTTTCCTGTTTGTGTGTTGCTTTTATTGGTTTGCTTGTAAAAGTGTTTGAGAAAAGGCTTTTTCGAAAAACTGTTAAAAAACATAATTCAACCCCCCTTCTTGTGTTTCCCTGTGTTAACTTCAGTTGGTATCAGAGTCATGTTCGAAAGGGTTGAGCATCTAACAAGTGCTGAGGGAGTTCGATCCAACAAGCATGGATACAGAAGGACAAGCAATCAACATACCTCATCTCTTTGATGGTAGTGATTATGACTACTGCAAAAAGAGAATGATGGCATTCCTTGATGCACAAAATGTGGATATCTGGGAGCTGATTGAAATGGCCTATATGAGCCATGAGGTGATGCTGGAGCTGCTATTCCTAGAGCTCAATGGACTCAAGAGCAGAAAATTCAACATCAACTCAATCTAAAAGCTAAGCACTACTTGATGTGTGCTATCATCAGATCTGAGCATGATAAAGTCCATAGCTGTAACACTGCTAAGGAAATATGAGATACTCTTGCCTTAGCTCATGAAGGGTCATCACAAGTCAAGGAGTCAAAAATAAGCATGCCGGTTCATCAGTATGAATTATTTAAAATAGGTGAACATGAAACTATAGATCAAATGTTTGAAAGATTCCAAACCATCCCCAACAGTCTTATATCTCTTGGAAAAACCTATGAGAATAGAGATCATGTCAGAAAAAATTTGAGGAGCTTACATAAACAATGGAGACCTAAGGTTATTGCCATTCAGGAAGCAAAGAATCTCAACACTCTTACTTTGGAGGAACTTCTTGGATCTCCGAAAGTTCATGAGCTTGAGCTCAATGAAGAAGAGAGTTCCATAAAAGGAAAGTTTGTTACCCTAAAGGCAAAGAATGCTACCTCATCCAAAGTTCTTAAAGCTGAGGAATTCTCAGATGAAGCAGAACCTTCTGACAGTGATGATGGATCTGATGAGGATGAACTGTCTTTTATCTCCAGAAAGATTCAACATATGTGGAGAAAGAAAGGTGGTTTCAGAAGGAAGCAGTTCAACAAAAAGTTTCTCGAGGAGAAATCAGACTACACAAAAAGGTCCACCTCTGTGTTTCGAATGCAAGAAGCCTGGTCATTTCAAAGCTGATTTCCCATATCTAAAGGACAAAAAGAAGTTCTTCAAAAAGAAGAAGGGCTTGATGGCTACTTGGGAGGATCTATATCTGTCTTCATCTGATGGAGAAAATGAAGCAGAGGAAGAGTTAAATATATGTCTCATGGCTGGTATATCATCAGAAGATGAATACACTGATGCTGAGATAAACTAAATTTAATTTTAAGGTATTCTAGGTCCCCTCATGATAAATCTGGCCTTGGTTATGATAAAGAGAAGAATGAAGTATCTCATAAAAAGTCAAAACTACATGCACATAATAGAGCTTCAAAAGGTCAAACACAACATGTTAAAACTAGATTAGCTCGTTGATGTGCGTGTGGATTCCGGCAAGTGTACCAGATTCGTCGCCAAGTAATAAAAAGATCGATCCCACAGAGACCGTGATCTCGAATAACAAGTAATTACTAAATCGATTAAACTGGACTATATAGAAACGGATTTTGAAAAAAGGTTTTGATTTTTGAAATAAGAATCAAGTAACACTCAAATTTAAAATTGCAATTAAACAAAATAGGAAAGTAAATCAATTTGGGGTTTTTCAGATCAAAAGGGATTCCTAAGAATTGGGTTACCAACAAGATTGTTCATGTTACTAAATTGACTACCCCTTGTTAATTATCAAAATTTCTTTGAAGACGAATTTATCCTGAATAAGTTAATGCTCCCCCTCGGGTTACAAAAACCGTTCCCAATCAAACCAACCCCTACTCTCGTGGTAGTTGAATTTAGATTGAACCCTTTAAGTTCTGTGACAATTCGTTAACCCTCGAAGGACCACTTCTAATTCTCGTGATTTAAGTCCTAAGTCTGATTCCTATAGATCCAATACCTAAGTTCACCGCTAGGATCCTCCTTAGAGTATCTATGACATGCAAATAAGTGGCCACCGAATTTACAAGTAATTAAAGCAATAGAAATCACATATAAAGCAAAGTTGAAATTAACAAAGGGAAAACATCAATTCATACCATAAAACAGATCTTGGGCATAGCCCCAATCCCTAGAAATAAAGCTACTACTCAAGATTGGCCATGGTGATGGCAAGCTTGATTAACATAAACATAAATGAAAACCTAAGAGAAGAGAAGAAGAAGGAGAAATCCTAATTTTTCCTAAGATAGCAGCCCAAAAGTCCCTTCCAAAAGTCCCCTATTTTCGAGCCTAAGTGCTCTATTTATAGACTAGGGTAACTTGAATCCCAAGCAACCACAATTTCAGTTCAAATTAGTTTTTACAGATCCATATATCACGCGTCACGCCCGTGATGGCCATCACGGCCAGGCCGTGATGGGTTCTGCCTTGAAGATTGCTTCACTTGTTGGTCTGTCACGGCCGTGACCACCATCACGGCTAGGCCGTGATCAGTTCTGGCTATGAGGGTCTGGTTCGACTGACATGTCACGGCCGTGACCAGCTCTGACTTTAGCCTTCTTTCTTTTTAGCTCTACTCGATCATGGCCGTGATGGCTGTCACGGCTAGGTCGTGATGGGCTCTGTTTGGCTCATTTTCTTCGCTTTTCAAGCCCCATCTTCATGGAATCTCCTTCATGGTCATCTTGAGCATTTTAATCCTTAATTCCTGCGCAACAACACCACAAAACCGCCTTACCCGTTCCAAGGTAAAAACTAACAAAGAACAATTTAGAAATGCCTAAACTATATGAAAATGCATGCAAAATGTCAATGAAATATGAGGTGAAATCACACTCATCAAACTACCCCAAGCTTAAGATTTTGCTTGTCCTCAAGAAATCACTAAGGCCAGTCAAGATAAACAATCAGAGCGTGGACAGTGAACCAAGAACCCGAGTAACTAATCCAAGTAACATGTATATTCAATAAGTACCCAAGAGACAATCAATTTCAAGTCCAATTAGAAGCTTAGGTTCCCTAAGTTCATATCTCTCACTGATTCGGGCACTCTTCTCACCTCACTCAAGTGTTTAAGGGTATATGACAATCCGCTCAATTTCCTCAAGGAAGGTATTCTACCATAATCTTGACTATTAACCAAATCTCTACTTTATTAATGAAAACACATAAGAATCAAGAGGTCTTTTATTTTGGTTGTAATGGGGCCATGGGATTAATTGTTAGGTTGAGAAATCAAGAAAAGGAAATTTCAAGAAGGTTAAACAAAATATCAAACAATATAAAGCATGACAACCTTCTAAACTACCTTTTTGGGCTTTAGTTCACTTTTCCACCTTTCTTTCTTTTTTATTTTTATTTTTTTTTATTTCTCACTTCCTTTTTCTCATCCCCTTCTCCATTTTTTTGTTTATTTTATTTTATTTATTTGGAGAAGCGGAGACTTTCAGTCTAAGAGAAATATTTTTCTAACTTTCTCATCCCACAATTTATTTTTCAAACTACCTTTTTACCCTTTTTGCAATACTTTAAAAGGTGTCATACCAAGCATCATTCATCAAAATAAATCAAGGTACCAAGAAAAGCATTTTATTCTTTTAGGCTCAAAACTGGGCAACTAAGGGGTAGCATTTAATCAATCAAAGCTCAGAAGGCCAGAAAAATACCCAGTGCCTCAATCATTTTCAAATATGTTTTAAAAATTTTTTAAGTTTCAAAACGGTTTCAAGTCAAGTTATAGATAATACAATCCAAGAGGAATAAAACACTCAATCACAAAGAATGGGGTAGATTTAGTGAGTACCCCTTTTAGGCTCAAAAATCTCACATTTAGTAGTTTAAAATCAATGAGAAACACAAATCCAAGGAACCACATGCTAATTATCAACTATCAAAAGATCATCTCAAGCATTTTTATTTTTAGCCTATCACAAGAATACAAAACTTGGTTCAAAAATTCACAATATCAATTTATTTGGCACCAAGTTCTCACAATTGGATGCATAATCTCAACAAGGGGGCAATCTAATCATGTGATCATGCAAAACTATGCCTATATGAATGCAACATGAAAAATGCAAAAATGCAAAAGTACCCCTACCCCAAGCTTAAAAACTTACATTGTCCCCAATGTAAATAATCAAGTCAGAGAGAGGAGAAAAATGGAACAACTCACCGAGGTGGTGGAGGGTGCTGGCTCACATGCCAGCCAAAGAGATACTGGAAAATGTGTCACGGCCGTGATGCTCATGATGGCTAGGCCGTGATCAATTCTGGTCTATATGAGCTGGCCTGTCACGACCATGAGTTCCATCACGGCTAGGCCGTGATACATTCTGATCTTCAGGGTCCTTCTCATTACGCCCGTGATGGATATCACGGCTGGGCCGTGATCCTTTCTGATCTTCTTTGGTTAGCTAATCACGTCCGTGACCACCGTCACAGCCTGGGCGTGATGACTTCTGACTTTATTTTTCCTTGCCTTTTTGCTCTTACTGCTTTCATAACCTGAAAATACTTGGCAAAACCAAAGCTACACCATCTCCTCAAATTATTCAAAAATAAAATTCAAAAACAAATGGAAAAGGGAAAGGAAACTTGGGTTGCCTCCCAAGAAGCGCTTATTTACGGCCTTAAGCTTGACCATACTTCTTTCAATCAACCGGGGTCAGCTGGGCATGGAGGTGAAAGAACACCTCTCTTCCAGGGAAGTCCTTCAAAGAGCCTATTTTGTTCATATGGCCAATTGTGCTTTCGCTTTGCTCTTTTCGCTCTGAGTTTTATGGCCTTACTTCCTCCCGGTGGAAGTTTTAACTCCACATGAGGAGCAACTCCAACTTCATCACCATTTGGTGCATCATTCGTCATGCTAAGCTTGGGAGTTGCTTCCATGTTAAGCTCTTCCTTCACCTCTGAAGGTATTATATCGATCTTGCACACATAACTCTCAAAAGGAGGGTTGTTATATGAGTTAGTCAAATCAAAATCTACCCTACCTTCCTCTACATTTAAAGAGAGCTTGCCATTCTTTACATCTATTATTGCTCCAGTCGTGGCCAAGAATGGCCTTCCAAGAATGATAAGGAATTTAGAATTCCCGTTCATGTCCAACACCATGAAACTGATAGGAATGAAAAATTTCCCTACCTTTATGGGAACATTCTCTAGTATGCCTAGAGGTGTTTTAGTTGAGCCATCTGCAAACTGTAAAGAGATCTTGGATGGACTCAATTCCTTGGTTCCTAACCTCTCAGAGATAGTGACCGGCATCAAACTCGCACTAGCCCCTAAGTCACATAAGGCTTGGTCTATTTCGACTTCTCCGATTGAGCAAGCAATAGAGAAACTTCCCAGATCTTTTAGTTTAGGAGGCATATTAGTTTTTATCATGGCATTATGCTCCTCAATTAAGCTCTCAGTTTCTATTTCTACTTCGTTTTTCTTGACCAACCTTTGTGGGAAAGGTATTGGGGGTTGGTAAGGTGGTTGAGAGACATACTTTGACTCTATCTCTTCATCTTCGCTCATGTCCTCCTTGCATTCCACATCCTTCTCAACTACCCCAAGCTTATCATCCCTTAAGTATATAGCATTACAGTGCTCATTGGGATTAACTTCGGGTTGTCCTGGAAACGTACCCTTAGTTGTAATATATGTACTAGCTTGTTGGACAATATGAGTTTCTAACATCTTATTATGGATGGCTAAGTTATCTACCTTAGATGCTAACTCTTTTATTGCCTCATTGACTGCCCTACCTTGTTGCCTAAACTCTTCATTTTGCTTTGTTTGAGTTTCAACAAAGTTTTCTAAGAGAGACTCAAGTTTAGACTTTTGTACCTGAGGATACCCCGATGCGGGTTTCCTATTACCTTGGCCTTCTTGGAACTCGTGGTTCAACGTGTTGTTGTAGTTCCCATAGGAGAGGTAAGGGCTATTCTTCCTTCCTTGGTTGTAAGAATTTGGAGGAGCATAGTTTGGTAGCTTCGGGTTCGTGTCATAGAAGTTGTGACAAGAGTTCACTTGTTCTCCCAAAGCACCAGATCCATGAGCAATACCATGTGGGCATTGCATTATGTCATGTCCCTGCATTCCACAAATCTCACAAACAACATTAGTAGCACCTATTGAACTCACATTAGCCTTTTCAAGCTTATCAAAGCGTTTATTCAGTGAGTCAATTTTAGACATAATGAGATCAGTGCTATTCATTTCAAACTTACCCCCCGAAAGTTTTTTCGAGTTATTACCTCTTTCCGAGCCCCATTGGTGGTAGTTGGTGGCTACATTTTCAATGATATTGAATGCCTCGGTTAGAGGTCTATTCATAAAGGCTCCACCAGCTGCGGAGTCGAGTGACACCTTCGAAGAGTAAGCTGATCCGTTGTAGAAGGTATGCACTAATAACCACTGTAATACCCGGGTGCTAACGAGGGCGGGGAGTGATCGCCGGTGCAAGAAGGCACGGACAAGGAGCGGCTCCTGGCAGGCTTCTAGGTGGAGGGACACATGAATGAACCGATTACATACCCGAATGAGAGGGATCCTGAGATTGTGTATGTATAGGACTATACAGTTGAGGAAGGCTTATATGAATTGATTGGTACTACCGATACTAACAAGATGCATCTTCTTTTCGGGAGCTCATCACTTAAGAACTCCACAGTTAAGCGTGCTTGACTTGGAGCAATTTTGGGATGGGTGACCTCCTGGGAAGTTTTCCCAGGAAGCGTATGAGTGAGGACAAAGCACGCTGAAAAGACCCGTGTTGGTCTGTGGGGACAGTCGTCAATCCATAGAGCAGCCAGGGATGTTGCAAATGGTATCAGAGCGGTACCTCTCCCAGTACGGTGTGGTTCGGGGACTAACCAAGCGGAAGCTGGTGGGCATGTAACACACGGGTGCTGACGAGGGCGGGGAGTGATCGCCGGTGCAAGAAGGCACGGACAAGGAGCGGCTCCTGGCAGGCTTCTAGGCGGAGGGACACATGAATGAACTAATTACACACCCGAATGAGAGGGATCCTGAGACTGTGTAGGTATGGGACTATATAGTTGAGGAAGGCTTATATGAATTGATTGGTACTACCGATACTAACAAGATGCATCTTCTTTTCGGGATCTCGTCACTTAAGAACTCCACAGTTAAGCGTGCTTGACTTGGAGCAATTTTGGGATGGGTGACCTCCTGGGAAGTTTTCCTAGGAAGCGTGTGAGTGAGGACAAAGCATGCTGAAAAGACCCGTGTTGGTCTGTGGGGACAGTCATCAATCCATAGAGTAGCCAGGGATGTTACAACCACCTTTCAAGCCCATGATGTGGTCAAGACTCCAACAACCCTTTGTAGCGATCCCAAGCTTCATATAAGTATTCTCCGTCCTTTTGGAAGAAGCCGATGTTCCAAGTTCGTAGGTAAGTCGTCTTGGATGGATGGAAGAATTTCTCCAAGAATGCCTACTCCAGTTGGTCCCAAGTCGACAAGGTATTAGCGGGCACTTACTTCAGCCAAGCTTTTGCCTTTCCACAAAGAGAGGGGAACAACCTCAAGCGAATAGCATCGATCGGGGCGCCATGAATTCTAATTGCATCGGTGAACTCCAAGAATATCTCCACATGATCAGTCGGGTCCTCCGAGGGCAATCCTCCGAATTGATGTTGCCTAATCATGCTAATTAGCATAGGCGGTATAGTATAGTTCTACGCCTCGATTTCTGGCCTAGCAATCCCAGTTCGTAAACCCCTAGCATTTGGGACTGCGTAGTCCTTCAGTGGTTTGGTATCTGGTAGATTCGCCATGAGTGGAATGGGAATCAACCTCTCTCTATCTCTTTGTAGTCTCCTACGTCTATGAAAGGTCCTTTCGATTTCAGGGTCAACCTCAATAAGGTTTCCAAGACTTAGGGATCTTTGCATAAAAGAGAAAAACACCTATAAGAGAGAGATAGAGACCCTGGAAAGAAAAAGAGATAAATGAGAAAAAAGGAATTTTTTTTAAAAGGAAATAATTAAAAAGAAAAAGTCTAGAAAAATCAATTTAAAAATTAAATTGAGATTCAAGGCAGCACAGTCCCCGGCAACCGCGCCAAAAACTTGATGTGCGTGTGGATTCCGGCAAGTGTACCGGATTCGTCGCCAAGTAATAAAAAGATCGATCTCACAGACCGTAATCTCGAATAACAAGTAATTACTAAATCGATTAAATTGGACTATATAGAAACGGATTTTGAAAAAGGTTTTGATTTTTGAAATAAGAATCAAGTAACACTCAAATTTAAAATTGCAAATAAACAAAATAGGAAAGTAAATCAATTTGGGGTTATTCAGATCAAAAGGGATTCTTAGGAATTGGGTTACCAACAAGATTGTTCATGTTACTAAACTGACTACCCCTTGTTAATTATCAAAATTGCTTTGAAGGCAAATCTATCCTGAATAAGTTAATGCTCTCTCTCGGGTTACAAAAATCGTGCCCAATTAAACCAACCCCTACTCTCGTGGTAGTTGAATTTAGATTGAACCCTTTAAGTTCTGTGACAATTTGTTAACCCTCGAAGGATCGCTTCTAACTCTCGTGATTTAAGTCCTAAGTCTGATTCCTATAGATCCAATACCTAAGTTCACCGCTAGGTTCCTCCTTAGAGTATCTATGACATGCAAATAAGTGACCACCAAATTTACAAGTAATTAAAGCAATAGAAATCAGATCTAAAGCAAAGTTGAAATTAACAAAGGGAAAACATCAGTTCATACCATAAAACAGATCTTGGGCATAGCCCCAATCCATAGAAATAAAGCTACTACTCAAGCTTGGCCATGGTGATGGCAAGCTTGATTAACATAAACATAATTGAAAACCTAAGAGAAGAGAAGAAGGAGAAATCCTAATTTTGCCTAAGGTAGCAGCCCAAAAGTCCCTTCCAAAAGTCCCCTATTTTCGAGCCTAAGTGCTCTACTTATAGACTAGGGTAACTTGAATCCCAAGCGACCACAATTTCAGATCAAATCAATTTCTACAGATCTATATATCACGCGTCACGGCCGTGATGGCCATCACGGCCAGGCCGTGACGGTTTTTGCCTTGAAGATTGCTTCACTTGTTGGTCTGTCACGGCTAGGCCGTGATCAGTTCTGGCTGTGAGGATCTGGTTCAGTTGACATGTCACGGCCGTGATGGCTTTAGCTCTGACTTTAGCCTTCTTTCTTTCTAGCTCTACTCGATTGTGGCCGTGATGGCTGTCACGGCTAGGCCGTGATGGGCTCTGATTGGCTCATTTTCGTCACTTTTCAAGCCCCATCTTCTTGCAAGCTCCATCATGGTCAATCTTGAGCATTTTAATCCTTAATTCCTGTGCAACAACACCACAAAACCGCCTGACCCGTTCCAAGGTAAAAACTAACAAAGATCAATTTAGAAATGCCTAAACTATATGAAAATACATGCAAAATGTCAATGAAATATGAGGTGAAATCACACCCATCACTCGTCAAATACTTACTGTAAAGTATATGGAACAAGTGGTCATATAACATCTAGATGCATACATCACAAGCATATCAAACATGCTCATTCAGTGACTACTAACAAGAAAGGACCCAAGTCAATCTGGGTACCTAAAGATAAGATTGTACCTGTTGCAGACTTGCTTAACAATAGGAAAGAATCATACATCCCGGTACTTGGACAGTGGTTGCTCACGTCACATGACGGGAGAAAGGTGTATGTTCCAAGACCTTAAACATAAGGCTGGTGATTGGGTTACCTTTGGAGGTAATCAGAAAGGAAAGATCGTTGGAGTATGTAAAATTGGTAAACATCGTTTTCCCTCCATTGATAATGTTCTTTTAGTTAATGGTTTAAAACACAATATACTAAGCATAAGTCAATTGTGCGATAGTGGGTTTGCTGTTTCTTTTGATAAGAACATGTGTAATGTCAAGAAACATGATGGATCACTCTTATTCACTACCAAGTGGCAAAACAATCTGTACAAGATTGACTTGGAGGACCTCACAAATCAAAGTGTCTCATGTCTAGTGTCCATTGAAGATGAGCAATGGATTTGGCACAAAAGGCTAGGTCATGCAAGCTTGAAATTAATTTCAAAGCTAAATAAGCATAACCTCATGAGAGGATTACCAAACCTTAAGTACAAATTTGATGCTCTTCGTGACGCATGTCAAAAGGGAAAACAAGTCAAAGGTTCCTTTGAATCTAAGAGTATTGTTAGTATCAATAGACCACTAGAGCTGCTACACTTTGATCTATTTGGACCAACTAGGACTGCTTCTGTTAGTGGAAAGAAATATGGTCTAGTCATATTAGACAACTGTACTAGATGGACATGGGTTATGTTCCTAGCTCACAAGGATGAGTCTTTCAGTGTCTTCTCTGTATTCTGCAAACGTGTACAGAATGAAAAAGGCATATTTATCATTTCAATCAGAAGTGGCCATAGGGGAGAGTTTGAAAATGAGCTATTTCAAAAGTTCTGTGAAGAAAGTGGAATACTTCACAACTTTTCAATACCTAGAACACCACAGTAAAATGGTGTGGTAGAGAGAAAGAAAAGATCTCTTCAAGAGATGGCTAGAACAATGCTAAATGATAACTCTGTCCCTAGATACTTCTGGGCTGAAGCTATTAATACTGCCTGCTAAATTCAAAACAGAATATACATTAGACCAATGTTGAATAAGACTCCTTATGAATTGTGGAAAGGTCGAAGACCCAACATATCTTACTTTCATCCTTTTGGTTGTAAATGTTTTATATTAAATATTAAAGATCAACTTGGTAAGTTTGATGCTAAAGTAGATAATGGAATTCTGTTAGGATATTCTGAATCATCAAAAAGGTTTAGAGTTTATAATTCTATAACCTTAGTAGTAGAAGAATGTATGCATGTTAAGTTTGATGACAAGCAGTCTGATAAGAAATTATTAGAGCTTGATGAAGCTATTGCAGATTTGAATCTCAATGATTTTGAGAAACAAGCAAATGTCAAATCTGATGACCAAGTGGACGTCCCTCAACAACATGAGTTAGAAACTTCAACTTCTCAACATGAAAATGTTCAGAGATCTTGGTACTTTAAAAATTATCATCCTCAAGATCAACTCATTGAGAATCCTAATGATAGTCTAAGGACCAAATCAACATTCAGAGGGCAAGATGATTCTGCATTAGTCTCTGATTAGAACCAAAGAAAGTAGACGAGGCTCTACTGGATGAGGGCTGGATTCTAGCAATGCAGGAAGAACTGAATCAGTTTGAGAGAAGTGAAGTGTGGACTCTTGTGCCTTTACCAAAATACAAATCAGTTATTGGAACCAAATGGGTTTACAGAAACAAGCTTGATGAAAATGGTAAAGTGATAAGAAATAAAGCTAGACTTGTTGCACAAGGTTATTCACAGGAAGAAGGTATAGCCTACACTGAAACTTTTACACTAGTTACTAGACTAGAGGCTATCCGTATCTTATTATCATTTGCTGCACATCATTGTATAATGCTATATCAAATGGATGTAAAAAGTGCTTTTCTAAATGGTGTTATTAGTGAGGAAGTGTAAGTTATGCAACCTTCGGGTTTTGAAAGTGAAACTCAACCTGAACACGTATATAAGCTAAAGAAAGCTTTATATGGCCTTAAACAAGCTCCTAGAGCTTGGTATGAAAGGTTAAGTTCATTCTTAATGGACAATGGATTCGGTAGAGGAAATGTTGATACAACCTTATTTAGAAAATCTAATAAGTTCAGTTTTATTGTTATTCAAATATACGTTGATGATATAATTTTTGGTGCTACTAATGAATCTTTATGCAAAGAATTCTCTAAGATTATGTAGAAAGAGTTTGAAATGAGCATAATGGGAGAACTCAAGTTCTTTATTGGGCTTCAAGTTAAATAAACAGTGGACGAGGTGTACATCCATCAGACTAAGTACACAAAGGAATTGTTAAAGAAATTCAAGATGGATAACTGCAAACCTATAAACACCCTATGTATCCCACGTCCATACTGAACAAAGATGATAAAGATAAAAAGTTAGACCAAAAGGTATATAGAGGTATGATAGGATCTCTGCTATATCTTACCGCGTCTAGACCTGATATTATGTTCAATGTATGCTTATGTGCTCGATTTTAATCTGATCCAAGAGAATCTCATTTATCAGCAGTTAAAAGAATATTTAGAAATTTAAAAGGTACTACTAATCTGGGTTTGTGCTTTAAGAAAAATAGTGATTACAGATTATTTGGCTTTTGTGACGCTGACTATGCTGGAGATAGAATTGAAAGAAAAAGTACTAGTGGAGGATGCCATTTCATTGGAGCTAATGTAGTCTCGTGGTCAAGCAAAAGACAAAGTACTATTGCCTTATCAACTGCTGAAGTTGAGTATATTTCAGCTGCTAGTTGCTGCTCGCAACTTCTATGGATCAAACATCAATTGGAGGACTAACAATGTGTTTATAAGTAGTATTCCACTCATGTGTGATAATACTGCTGCAATAAATCTATCTATGAATCCAATATTGCATTCAAGGGCTAAGCATATAGAGATTAAATATCTTTTTATTGGAGATTATGTGCAAAAATGCATTATTGATTACAAACTGTAGATATTGACAATCAATGGGAAGATATCTTTACTAAACCTCTTGCAGAGGACATATTTTTTTTATTAGAAAACATCTTAATATGATTTGTGTGGATTGATGCGCGTCCAATACTTGTCGCGTCTATTGCATGAGCGTCTATTGCTCAAGTGCGTCCAATGTATGTTACATGTGCGTCCAGTAAGCATTGCGTCCATTAACTATCTGCATGATATTATCAGACTCGTATATGCCATCTATTATTAAATTTGCATTAATTTATGTCCAAGACATAATTAATAATATTCTCTTGCTGAGTCTGTTAGTTCCATCAATCCCATCAATAGCCTTTTTATAGTTTCAAAAACCTGCGCCGCATCAGTACTGATTACTTCTTTCTTCACACGTTTTCATTTCTTTTATTTTATTTTAATTATTTTCTTTGGGATAAACTCTTGACATTCAAAACCTTTTTAAGCAATATTATTTCCCACCGAAAAACCTTTCACAATCTCTTTGAATCCTCGTGTACTCTGTTTTCTTGCTACAAAACCCTAACCTTTAAACCTCATCGATGGCTTCCTCTTACGCTGTTTCAACCTACAATGTGGACAAGTTGAACATTGGTGTGGAACATCACTTTGATTTCAGGATTCTGAAGGACTATAATGTGTATGTTAGCAAGAACATCAATGCTGCTGGTTGGGGAGAACTCTTCGTGGAGAAGGTCTCTGTCTACCCAAACTTGATCAAGGACTATGGAGACACCCTCAGGTTACAGACACTGAGGTATTTGCTATGGTGTTTGGTAAGAGAGTGGTGGTATATGAGAAAACCATCTCTGAAGCTATTCATTGTGCCCAAGAAGGGGTTTTCCTCATTGAAAGTTGGGAGAAGGATCTTGGAGGTTCTGAGGTAGTTGCTGCCTTTCTGATGAGGCAAGATACAGTCAGGATCCACTCATGGAAAGCAGTAGAGATGAAGGATGGAGTAAGAATCCTCCATCAAATCCTGAATAAGGTTGTCCTTCATAAGACTGGTTCAAAGGATAACCTCTCTGCCCTACACAAGTTCTGTCTTTGTCACTTAGTACAAGAGACCAAGATAATCAACAAGTCATTTGCTGTCAAAATTTCTGAAAGCTCATGGAATTTGTGACATCCTTGCTGCCAAGTCACCAAAAGAGCAAGCTGAGATTCTAACTGAGAATGGTATGTCTACTGTAGTGTTTGGCAAGATGAACTCGACAAACATGAAACTAAGCACAGTTGGTCAAGCTGCTTTGGCCAAGGAAGAAGAAATGTTTAAAATAAAGGAAGAACAAGTTGAACTGAACAATGCTGAAGTTCTAGGGCTGAGAAAGAAGACAACTAGAAGGAAAACCACTGCTGCAAGGAAACCTTCTACTTTAATTGTAATCAGGGAACAACCCGTTGATGCACCTCAGCCTGCTCCATCTCAGAAGAGAACCAGGAATATAATCCTGTCTCATAATGAAGATGAAGATGAGGAGGATAGTGTTCCTATTGGAACTATGCTGAAGAAGCAAAAGGTGTCTGCTGCTGTTGTCCCAACAAGAAGAAGACAACCCTCAAGGAAAGCTAAGCCCATTGTGACTTCTAAGGTAAACATCTCTGCTAATGATCCTGTTCAATTAGCAGTAAATTCTCTGGTAGAAAGTCTAGAAAATAGGAATAATATTGTTGTTGCACCTGCTGACTCTGTTTCCACCTTCACCTCATCATGGTGTTTATATTCCCACACTTCGACCAACATAACCCTCACTTGATTTACAAACCACACAACCACAACAACAAATAACCTCACCAAATAGACCACATTTTCAACCTATCATTCCTGCAGATGATCCCTGGTTCAATCAACCAGATGATGTAGGGATTAACCCTGGTGCCCCCTTTCCAAAATTACCAAGGACCGTCTTTCCCTACACTAACCCTTTAGTTCTCTATGATGGCAAAGCTGAAAGCTGGGCCAAAGTCAAAAGAGTCTGGAAAATAATCTATCATAAACATGAACCAGAACCAGAGTCAACCAGACCTTTTTACCCTCTACCGAAGTATGAGTATGAGCCTGAGCCTACACAATACCCATGGCATGTACCCATTCCCTATGTGCAGACCAATCCACTTCCATCCACCCCGTACAATCATATTGGACCTGCCTTTATTCATCTTCCACTACAAAAATTCCCACCAAGAAAGATTTACCCCAATCTCATCAAATTCCCCCCTTCAAACCTTTCACAGAAGGTGTTGATAGGCACATTATTCCTGACTGGACTCAGGATCCTTACAAAGCTAAAGCTAAGTCAGCTGAGTACAGAAGGTCAAGGACTTATGGGAGACCTAAGTTCATACTGGACAGGAACACTAAATGGAAGACTTTTGGTCATCCAAGAGAATATGGCAAAGCTACTGATGTTGTGGATCACATCATGTATGCTAATTTGAAAACTGAGTTTGAGCTGTCAAGATATGTTAGAGCTACCAACTTGTTCCACCAACATGGTTGTTCCATACCCTGAAGAATATAAGAATTGGAATAAGACCTTATATGATTTGCCCAAGATTGCCGATGATAGACTTGAACAAGGATAAATATTTGAAAATGCAAAGAAGTACTGCAAAGATGCCAGTTGACAAATCCTGTATGATTACAGAATCTGATGACTCTGTTGATCAGAATCTAATAGATTTCTGGATGTCACATCCTGTTGAGGATATACCCGAAGATACTGTAGTTGAGTTTTGGAGACATCATATGTTAGCTTGTTCTATGGAAGCTTCTTCTTCTGGACTAAGTAATGATGAAAAGAGAAACATTCCAAAAGTTAGAGGAAGGTGTGGTCTCTCAAATGTTAGATTTTACAGTCATGAGGACACTCTTGATATTCCCTTCAGAAGTTCTGTTTATGAAGAAGTCCCTGTTCACTAGGCTTGGGATTTGCCTCCTCCTATGCTTACTCTGGCTTCATCTCCACAACCGTTTGAAGACTCATCTTCTTCTACTGAGCATACTGAAGAAGATATTATAGTTGAAGGACCAGATATGAATGCTGATATTGTTCAACCAGTAACCGGGTATGAGTAAGTTGCTGAGTTTGCTCCAAGACAAAGTACTTCTGAAAAGCACTCATCTCAACCACCGGCTCAGGCAGTTATCCATCCAAATGATCAACCTCAACATTCTAGAGCACTAAGCACCTTTCAAGGTCAAGCAAACGTACACGATAGTGCTGAAAGCTCAAGACCTACTCTACCACAAAATATTGAAGAGATTATAGGAAAAATAATAGAGGAAAGAGTAAAAGTAGAAGTCAAGGAACAGGTCAAAGAGCAAGTTGTAGAAGCTTTGGCTCCAACAAATGTGATGATAAATCAGATGATGAGCATTCTTCAAAGTTTCCAACAGATTCATAATCTACCTGTTCAACCCCCTCCACCTCCACCGAATCAGAACCCTCCTCCACCACCTCCACCCTCTTCTTAGTTTTGTTCATTTCTTTAACTGATAATGATGGTCCGCTGTTGTTTCCTTTTTGTCTGATGACAAAAAGGGGGAGAAAGGATATTTGAGAATTAAATTTATATAAAGTTAGTTTTTTGACATACATATTTGCTTTCACATGCATACTGTTTTGTTGCATACCTTTGTTTGATATGTTCCGATACCTTATTGCTTATTGCTTATTGCTGTTTTTAATATGTTTCTATGCTAAATTCTTCTAAGCCCTGATAATTATGTTTTTAATATGAGTCAATGTTTAACTAATCTGATATGTGCTGCTGTTTATCTGTTTATTTTAAGTTTGGATGCTTTGTCTTAGGGGGAGCTCTATAGCTCTCTTAGACTTTGCTCACTCTAATTTATTTAGTTTTGGTCATCATAAAAAATATGAGATTGTTAGAACCAAAGTGGTTTTGGATTAAATAATTGTTAAGTCTATAAAATGTCTGATGTGCATTTCCCTAAGTTTTGATGAGAACTAAACATTGGTTAATGATTTAGTTAACCTCCATATTGGTTGCTAACCTGTCTATCTAGTGTGCAGATTAAAACTGTAAGAAGTGCTCGTCCACTAAAGTGACAGAAGCGCTCGTCCACTATAGTGATAGAAGTGCTCGTCCACTAAAGTAACAGAAGCGCTCGTCCACTGAAGTGATAGTAGTGCTCGTCCACTAAAGTAACAGAAGTGCTCGTCCACTAAAGTGATAGAAGTGCTCGTCGACTAAGATGACAGAAGCGCTCGTCCACACAACTCTTTGGACTTTCTAAGTCCTTAATGAGAAGCTCCATCCAATGACGTGGCATATGAAGCTCGTCTACTAGGTTACGTTCAACCAGTTAAAGGAGTATTTGTCCAATGACGTGGCATATGGAGCTCGTCTACTAGGTTACATTCAACCAGTTAAAGGAGTATCCGTCCAATGACGTGGCATATGGAGCTCGTCTACTATCCCGTCCGAGTTTAAAATCTTAAATGGCTAGATGGACGCGGTTATTTTCAAGATGGACGCGCTTATCTTATGAATGCGAATTCTATAAGAATTATCAGAATCTTATTTCAAGAACCAGAATCAAGAAAAGTCGGAAGTTACTCTCTCAAGCAACCTCGGTTATCAGAACCAAAGACTAGTTAAAGAATGCTTCCAACATGCTTTATTCCCTAGTACCTCTGGTCCTTACACGAAAAGGGAATTGTACTCAGCAAAGTACAAAAAACTCTCTGCACAACTCTGATATGGTTGTATCAAGATGCATAAAGCCATGATCCTTCATGTTAGAGTACAACCAACGTTCCTATTGCATTAATGACTGCCCAGAATGACTCTATTGTATTTAATGAAGTTCTTCTTGAAGCCAACATCTGAGGGAATGTCTCTAACGGATCCTAAATGCTTGAAGACTATAAATACAAAAGTCATTGAAGATGAAGTATAGAGAATACACATAACATTAAAGAGCCATTACTCTGCGTATTAAATTCTTCATTCTGTATTCTTCAATCATTTGAAGTTATTATGCAGACTTTCCTAAGCTTTACATTTAAACCACTCTCCGAGTGTTAGTGGAAGTTCTATCCGTCTGAAGTTGTATTTATTACAAACCAAATTTCTCAATACTTAGAGTCCGTAACCTGATCAGTTATAGTGGATAAATCTTGGTACTGCCAAGGACTGGACGTAGCTCTTTGCTTTGAAGAGTGAACCAGGATAAATAACTGTGTCAATCTCTCTTTCCTTATAACCTCTTTAGTTGCTTTAGTTTTCTTATATGTTCATCAAGTGGTGTGTTTGCCAAAGTCACTGCTAAAATTTCACTAGATAGGTCACATGTCTGTCCTGTATCTTTCCACTCGTTTGAACCTAACTTCTGTATGCAAAAAGATTTCAACTTTGTTTAAATTATGATAAACACAATTCAACCCCCCTTCTCGTGTTTATAGTTGTCTATTTCAGTTGGTATCAGAGCTCAGCCTCTGGGTTGAGCATCTAACAGTGTAGGGGTAAAAGGTTATGAAGAATAGATATGACTACTGGAGCTAGTTCAAGTGGAAGTCACCAGACTGAAGGAACTTCCCTAACCAGACCTCCTTACATCAATGGAGAAAACTACAACTATTGGAAAGATAGATTTCAATGGTTCATTCTATCTACAAACTCTGATCTTTGGGATGTCATTACAGATGGTCTATTCATTCCCAAGAATGATGATAACACTGAAAAACCAAAAGCTCAGTGGACTACTCCAAAAAATACAAAATGGGAGCTGAACCACAAAGCTAGATATAACATCATCTGTTCTCTCGGTCCTGAGGAGTTTGAGAAGGTATGTGCTTGCGACTCTGCCAAAGAAATAAGGGACACTTTAGCTGTCACACATGAAGGAACAACCAAAGTCAAAGAGTCAAAGATTGCCATACTTGTCAGAAAGTATGAACTGTTTGTCATGGAGGAAGGAGAATCTGTTGCTCAAATGATAGGAAGATTTCAAACTATAGTCAATAGTTTAAAATCTCTTGACCAAGTCTATACCAATACTGAGAAGGTTGAAAAGATTCTGAGAAGTCTACCTAAATAGAGGAGACCTTTGGCCACTGCTATCTCTCAAGCCAAGGATCTCACTACCTTGACATGTTATGTCTTAGTGTAACTTCTGTAGAAAAACTGGACGTGTTATGTCTAAGTGTATCCATAAGAAGAGAATGAAGTCTTCACAGACTCCTAGAACTAACAGAAAAGGACCCAGAAAAATATGGGTACCTAAAGATCACATAAATTTTGTTGCATATGTCCTCAACAGGACAAAGAAAACACCACTTCTTGGTACTGACAGACAAGGTCGCTCGCGTCATATGACAGGATAAAGGTCTATGTTCCTAGACCTCCAACTTAAGAAAGGAGGACACGTTGCCTTCGGAGGGAATCAGAAAGGGAAAGTTATAGGAATTGGTACTATTGGTGGTAAACCCCTTCTTCCCTCTATATCTAATGTTCTTATGGTTAAATGATTAAGACACAATTTGCTTAGCATAAGTCAATTATGTGATAGTGGTTTTGATGTTTCCTTTACCAAGGATGGATGCATAGTTAAAGACTGTTGTGGCAAAACCCTCTTTTCAGCCAAAAGGCAACAAAATCTTTATAAGATTGAACTGACTGATCTCTTAGATCAATGTGTAACCTGTTTGATGTCTAAAGAGGATGAGAGATGGTTATGGCATAAGAAACTAGGATATGCTAGTATGAAACTAATTTCTGAATTAAAAAGGAATAATCTTGTGAGAGGATTGCACGATATTAGTTTTAAGAAAGATGTCTTGTGTGATGCATGTCGAGTGGTAAATGATAAAATCAAGTTTCAAATCTAAAAACCAAGTATCAACCTCTAGACCTTCTCAGTTGTTACACATGGATCTGTTTGGACCAGTTAGTGTTGCCAGCCTGGTTGGAAGAAAATATGGATTTGTCATAGTTGATGACTATTCTAGATACATATGGGTACTCTTCCTAACACACAAGGATGAGTCTTTTAAAGCTTTCTCAGTATTCTGTAAAAGAGTAAAAAATGAGCAGGGTTTATGTATTTCTACCCTTAGAAGTGATCATGGGGGAGAATTTGAAAATGAGCAGTTTAGACAGTTCTGTGAGGAGAATGGAATCTCTCACAATTTCTTTGTACCTAGGACTACACAACAAAATGGAGTGGTTGAGAGAAAGAACAGATCTTTGCAAGAGATGGCAAGATCTATGCTCAATGAAAATAATGTCCCTAAGTACTTCTGGGAAAAAGCTGTAAACACTACTTGTTATGTACAAAACATAATACTTATTAGGCCCTTTCTAAAAAGGACTCCTTATGAATTGTGGAAAGGAAAAAGCCCCAACATATCTTATTTTCATGCTTTTGGATGTGAATTTTTATTCTGAACACCAGAGATAATCTTGGAAAGTTTGATTCTAAGGTAGATAAAGGTATTTTCGTAGGTTATTCTGAAATGTCTAAGGCTTTTAGAGTTTAAAATTCAAGAACTTGCATTATTGAAGAATCTGTTCATGTTAAATTCAATGATGGATTAAATACTGATAAAGAACAATCAGATCTAGAAGGTGATCTTGCAGGTCTTGATATAAACAAGCTCGAAAGTCAACAACCCGGTCTAACCAAAACAGAACCTGTGCCTAAGGCTGACAAACAAGTGGAACAAACGAGTCAGCAGACAAGTCAAGATCTTCATGATGATCTCAAAAGGGATTGGAAGTTCAACACTCATCACCCCAAGGATCTTATTATTGGAAATCCTTCTGAAGGAGTAAGAACCAGATCCACATTTAGAGAATCAAGCAATGTGGCATTTATTTCAGATTTGGAGCCTAAACACATTGAAGAAGCTCTTGAGGATGAAAGTTGGATTCTTGCTATGCAAGAAGAACTTAACCAGTTCACCAGAAATGATGTTGGACTCTTGTCTCTAAGCCTAAAAACAAGACGGTTATTGGAACAAGATGGGTCTTCAGAAATAAATTGGATGAAGATGGTAAAGTTGTCAGAAATAAGGCAAGGTTAGTAGCTCAAGGCTATAACCAACAAGAAGGTATTGATTATACTGAAACCTTTGCACCTGTAGCTAGAATAGAAGCCATACGTATTTTAATGTCATATGCTGCACAACACCAAATTACCCTGTTTCAAATGGATGTAAAAAGTGCTTTTCTAAATGGTATGATTGAAGAAGAAGTGTATGTTAAACAACCCCTGGTTTTTGAGGATACTGATAAACCAGATCATGTTTTCAAACTTAAAAAGGCATTATTATATGGTTTGAAACAAGCACCTAGAGCATGGTATGATAGACTCAGTTTTTTTCTCATGCATAATGGTTTTACTAGAGGACAAGTAGACACTACTCTGTTCAAGAAATGCTCTAAAAAGGACTTTATTATAGTTCAAATATATGTTGATGATATTATTTTTGGAGCAACTAATGAAAAGCTGTGCAAGGAATTTTCAAATCTAATGCAAGCTGAATTTGAGATGAGCATGATGGGAGAATTGAAGTTCTTCTTTGGATTACAAGTCAAGCAGACGAGTGATGGAATTTACATTCATCAACAAAAATATACCAAGGAGATACTCAAGAAATACAAAATGGAAAATGCAAAACTCATGAAAACCCCTATGCAACCTAATGCAAAACTAAGCAAAGATGATGAAGGTAAAAAGGTAGATCAAAATGTCTACAGAGGTATGATTGGCTCTCTACTGTACTTAACTTCAAGTAGACCTGACATTCAATTTAGTGTCTGTATGTGTGCTCGATTCCAATCTGATCCTAGAGAATCTCATCTTAAGGCTGTTAAAAGAATATTTAGATATTTGCTTGGAACTACTAATGTTGGTTTGCTGTATTTAAGATAAAAAGAATACAGATTAGTGGGATATTATGATGCTGATTTTGCTGGAGACAGAATAGAAAGAAAAAGCACCAGTGGAGGATGTCATTTCATTGGAGCAAGTTTAGTCTCATGGTCAAGCAAGAGGCAGACAACCATTGCCCTGCTCTCATCACTGGCGGCGAGAATACATCTCTGCTGCTAGTTGCCGCTCTCAACTCTTATGGGTAAAACATCAACTTGAGGATTACTTTATTTATGAACATAACATATCTGTATGGTGTGATAATTCTAGTGCTATATGCTTAACTAAAAATCCAATTCAGCATTCTAAGGCTAAACATATTGAAATCAAACATCATTTTATTAGGGATTATGTTCAGAAAGGCATCTTTGATATTAAGTTTGTTAAAACTGAAAATCAATGGGCTGATATTTTCACTAAACCCCTCGCAAAAGAAAGGTTTTTATTTATTAGAGATAATCTAAACATGCATTGCATTGTTGAATGACATGTCTGAATGTTAACCTGTCTGTGCTTTATCACCTGTCTATGCTAAATCTGTCTTTACTCCTATATACATGTTCTTTTAACTAAGCATTAGTTCAGGGGGAGTGATGATACAATAGTTTAAGTGGAGTATGTCTCATATGCTTGCTGCATTACTATGATTTTCTTAACATGTTATCTTGCCCTTAACATATCTCATAAATAAAACTTGATAACCCTTTTTTATGTTGACAAAAGGGGGAGAATGGGATAAATGAGAAATGTGATAGAAATGTGTTATAGAAGAATGAATATGAATGAATATGATATGGATCTTAAATAATACATGGACATGAGTATGTTCAGATAGTTTCTATAATTTCTCAGATAAATCTTAAGTAAGATTGCTCTGATAATAATTTCAAAGTAAAACAAGTCAAACTTATGTGTGACTAAGTTAAACGGATTATATAATTAATCTTAATGTCTGATCAAGCATCTGCATGACCTGCCCGCTTAAGAAAATTTCAACCTGTCTGATACATGTTATTTTCTTTGTTGATATTTTCTGAGGTTCATTAAATCATCTCAATGTTTGTCATCATCAAAAAGGGGGAGATTGTTAAGTCTCTAAAATGTCTGATGTGCATTTCCCTAAGTTTTGATGAGAACTAAATATTGGTTAATGATTTAATTAACCTTCATATTGGTTGCTAACCTGAATATCTAGTGTGCAGATTAAAACTGTAAGAAGCGCTCGTCCACTAAAGTGACAGAAGTGCTCGTCCACTAAAGTGACAGAAGCGCTCGTCCACTAAAGTGACAGAAGCGCTCGTCCACTAAAGTGATAGAAGCGCTCGTCTACTAAAGTAAAAGAAGCGTTCATCCACTGAAGTGATAGAAGTGCTCGTCCACTAAGGTGACAATCGCTTGTCCACACAAGTCTTTGGACTTGCTAAGTCCTTAATGAGAAGCTCCATCCAATGACGTGGCATATGGAACTCGTCTACTAGGTTACGTTCAACCAGTTAAAGGAGTATCCGTCCAATGAAGTGGCATATGGAGCTCATCTACTAGGTTACGTTCAACCAGTTAAAGGAGTATCCGTCCAATGACGTGGCATATGGAGCTCGTCTACTAGCCCGTCTGAATTTAAAATCTTAAATGGCTAGATGGACGCGGTTATTTTCAAGATGGACGCGCCTATCTTATGAACGCGAATTCTATAAGAATTATCAGAATCTTATTTCAAAAACCAGAATCAAGAAAAGTCAGAAGTTACTCTCTTAAGCAACCTCGGTTATCAGAACCAAAGACCAGTTAAAGAATGCTTCCAACATGCTTTATTCCCTAGTACCTCTGGTCCTTACACGAAAAGGGAATCGTACTTAGGAAAGTACAAAAATCTCTCTGCACAACTCTGATATGACTGTATCACGATGCATAAAGCCATGATCCTTCATGTTAGAATACAACCAACATTCCTATTGCATTAATAGCCGCCCAGAACGACTCTTGCATTTAATGAAGTTCTTCTTGAAGCCAACATCTGAGGGAATGTCTCTAACGGATCCTAAATGCTTGAAGACTATAAATACAGAAGTTATTGAAGATGAAGTATAGAGAATACACATAACATTAAAGAGCCATTAATCTGTGCATTAAATTCTTCATTCTTTCATTCGGTATTCTTCAATCATTTGAAGTTATTACGCAGACTTTCCTAAGCTTTACATTTAAACCACTCTGAGTGTTAGTGAAAGTTCTGTCTGTCTGAAGTTGTATTTATTACAAACCAAATCTCTCAAACAAACCTGAGTGAGCCTGCTGCCAAGGACTGGGCGTAGGTTTTTGCTTTGAAGAGTGAACCAGGATAAATAACTGTGTCAATCTCTCTTTCCTTATAACCTCTTTAGTTGCTTTAGTTTTCTTATACGTTCATCAAGTAGTGTGTTTGCCAAAGTCACCGCTAAAATTTCATCAGATAAGTCACCTGTCTGTCCTATATCTTTCCACTCGTTTGAACCTAACTTCTGTATGCTAAAAGATTTCAACATTTTTAAATTCTGATAAACACAATTCAACCCCCCTTCTCGTGTTTATAGTTGTCTAATTCAATAATCTCTTAAGTTTTGATGTTAACAAAAATGTTAAATTTGTTTGGAAAAGTGTTGTCAAAGATCTAACTTGTTTGTTTTAAGAGTGCTGGGATTGCTTGAATTATACTAGTCAGAGGAACTTAACATAAAGTATGGAATCATATCAGATTCTATTTTGATCCTCTAGACGAGTCTGCAACTCTAGGTAAAATTCCGAGTCTATTAATTTTATGCTAGACGAGAACTTAAAATTGACTAAGATAGACGAGTATCTAAGTCTAAAAGAAAAGTCAAGTAGACGAGACACTGAAATAATTTTCAGAAATATAACAAGTCCAAAGACTTGATAGATGAGTAGTCTACTAGACGCCACGTCAGTTGACGAGCTATTGAGTATAGCGAGTCCAATACTTGGAACTAGATAAAAGTCTCTGGACGCAGTATCAGTAGACGAGCCCGTCTCACTGATAAGTTAATCTTGCACATCCAAAGACCTGCGCGTCCACAAGTTTAAAACGTGAACCCGTCTAGACTTAAGCATATTTATTTCAAATGATTACTTATTTAATTCAAAAGAATATATGTCTTTTTACCCTTGCTGCTTCTATTGTTAACTCTTTGTCTCTTGGATAAAAGAAAATAGTACCATTGAAAACATAAACCTTTGTACTCTGTCATCTACACTGCTGTAAATCTCAAGTCAAGTACAAAGAAGGAAAGTCAGAAAGCAACTTTCAGTATAACAGAGAAGTGACAGCTCTACTTTGAGCATTCCTCTGATAAACAAGAGCTCTTCTCCATGAAGCATATCAAGTTATCAGTCTCAATGGATCCATGCATTTAATGCTATGTCTAAATGGTTATAATTTGATCACCGTTGAAGAAGATCAAGGCAGAGAAACACTTCATATATAAATACTTGAAGAACTTCAATAGAAGACAACAACATATATACAAGCTCTGATATCAAAGTGCTTAAACTCTGTTGAAATTGTAAAACAAGTTTGCTTGTAAAACTTGCTGATCATAAACTTTCAAATCTTCACACATAGTGAGTTACTAGATCAAATCTGTTAATCACTTTGTTAGAGTTAGAGTCTGAAGAGGCTTGGTAGAGAAAGAATACTTGTAGCCTAAATAGGTGTTGAATACTTGTAATCTATTTTGGAGAATAGTGGAGTAAAACCTTCAGGTAGAAGGGACTGGACGTAGTTCTTGGTTGGAAGAGAGTGAGCCAGGATAGAATACTTGTGTGAATCTTCTAACTCTTATCTTTTACTGTGTTTGATTATACTAACTGTGGGGTTTTTGAATATGAGTTTATTAACTCTTTAAAAAGGTTTTCCTGTTTGTGTGTTGCTTTTATTGGTTTACTTGTAAAAGTGTTTGAGAAAAGGCTTTTTTGAAAAACTGTTAAGAAACACAATTCAACCCCCCTTCTTGTGTTTCCCTGTGTCAACTTCACTTTGGACGCAAACCATCCTCAAACATGACACATTTGGAGCGATCATCAGTCACATACTGATAGAGTGTGGAGTAACGTGCAAGCTCCTCGAACTTCACAGCATACTTCCCCATGGACATATTCCCATGCTTTAAAGCTAAGAACTCCATCTCCTTCTTGTCGCGGATGTTAGCTGGAAAGTACTTCTTCAAGAACTTGTCCTTGAAGGCATTCCATGTAACCACTGTACCCTAAGCTTCTATACGATGGTGACAATTTTCCCATTATTGCCCAGCTTCCTCTGTCAGCATTAAAGTCCTAAAGACGACTTTCTGAATATCATTGCACTCCATAGTCAGGAAGATCTTCTTAACCTCCCGCATCCACAGAAGATTACCTTCAAGATCATAAGCTCCTTTTAAGGAAGGCGGGTTATTCCGCTGGAACTTATCCAATCCCTTAAAATCAGCTGGTCCTCCATTGTTGTTGTTCTAATTCTGTCCTATTGCAATGGCAAGCAATGCCAAAGCATCAGAGATAGCCTGGTCATTCGTACCTCTTCTTGCCATTGGTTCCTGCACTTGCCCAAGACAATTATTAAATACAGAGAATCAAGCAGGAAGAACTATAGGTTCTTTTTACTAAGCATCATTTTCTACAATAAATATAGACAATTCAAACAAGAGCACATAGAAGACTCATAACAGACTCACACCATGGCTTGATAGGACAGACCTGCTTTGATACCACTAAATGCGACACCCTCTACCCCACATGTATAAAACACAACGGCATGGAATCGGTTAGCAAGATGAGCATACATCATAACATGTCATACCATACAACATACATCAATAACATTTTCATATCAATTCAGCCAACGTATGCTATGCGGTGCAACACTACTGCGCTACTCTATCATGCATGTGGATCCAAACTATCTCAGGACAGCAACTTCGGAGTTACATATCCACATTGGCCAATAAGCACCAACGCCGATAGTATAAGACTCAATGACTTAGAGATTTTGATATATGACAAATACAATTTAATGTGCGTGCAAGTGTTTTAGTGTCAAATTGCAAAGACAGGTATCAAGCAGTGATCAACAAGTTCATTAAGAAATTCAAGGAAAATATTCAAGGAAGAACTTGAAGGAATCAAGGAGCTGCATGTAGAAATCAAAAGAGCAAAGTCAAAGATCAAAGGATCATCAAGACCAAGCTTAACGGAGAATTTTAGATTTAAGTCTTAGATGATTTGTAAGAGAAAGAAATCTCTAAGTCACAAAATAGCTCAACTAAAATGTTGCATGAAGAAAATCAATTTTCATAACCTGCATTAAAAGGAATAAGTTTTCGTTAATGAAAATGATTTTTGGAAATAAGAAAATTATTTGTTAGGTACAACCATGTAATCAATGGATGACAGAAGCGCTCGTCCACTAAAGTGACTGAACTGCTCGTCCACTGAAGTGATAGAAGCGCTCATCCACTAAAGTGATAGAAGTGCTCGTTCACTAAAGTGACAGAAGAGCTCGTCCACTAAAGTGATAGAAGTGCTTGTCCACTAAAGTGATAGAAGCGCCCGTCCAATAAAGTGACAGAAGTGGTCGTCCACTAAAGTGATAGAAGAGCTCGTCCACTAAAGTGACAGAAGTGCTCGTCCACACAAGTGACAGAGGCACTCACCCACACAAGTCGTTGGACTTGCTAAGTCCTTAATAAGAAGCTCCGTCCAATGACGTGGCATATGGAGCCCGTCTACTATCAACTACGAACCCTGAGGATTGAAGACGACGCCAATGTAGAATCTTATTTCAAGAAACAAAATCAACAAAACAAATTCTGTTATCAGACCCAAATATGTTTTAATTGATCCCGGCGACTATAACTTGTTTTCTATATAAAGAGGGATCAAAGGAACACTTTTAAAAAAATAACATATCATACGACACATCAGAATTACACGAAATCAATTTGAGAGATCAATTGTGAAAATCATTCATTATCTTTCTTGAGCTTATTGTGAAAAGAGTGTTTCATTCTCATAAGTGCTTCAATTTGAATATCTGACTATTGAGAGTTAGGAATCAATTTTTCGTTCTATTTGATTGTAAAGAGAGAGGGAGTCTCTCTGAGTGATTAGGGTGAGGTATACCTAAGGAAGAACATTGAGGATCTTCACAGGAGTGTGGTATCTCGAGGTGAAGGAGTGCTCTGTGGTGTAAAGGTTTTTCAAGCTACCTGGCAAAAGCTTGTTGTGTTAGTATGTGAAAACCCACAGGTGGAGTGGGGACTGGATGTAGGTCACAGTGGTGGTGACTGAACCAGGATAAATCTGGTTGTGTGGTATCTCTAAACTCAAACTCTTTAATTTATGTCTTGCGCATATAACTATGATCTTGATGTTCTAAGTATTCAATTGATATCAGTTCTTGATCTGCACAGTCAGTATTGAACCTTGAGTAAACTGTAATAATAACTGTGTATTCAATTCTATTCTTAAGGATCAATATTTGAATTGAATCTTGCATCATATGTGATCAAATTCAAATAGATTAATTTCTGTTTCTTAATCACTGAAATTGAAACCTGCAAGTTTGTTCTTGATTGTTAATGTTTGTATCTGAAACTTGCATAACTTGTTCTTAATCTTTAAAGGCTTAATCAATTTTTGTATTTTGTTATTATTGAGTTTTGAACCTGAACCTATCATGTGATCTATTAATTCTGAATCAATCTTTCTTATCATCATCACCTTCTATTCAAGATTTCATAAAAATCCCTTTCACTGTTTTTGTAAAAGATCCCAAGGCAACTCTGATTTGAAAAGTAAAGTTTTTGAAAAGGAAGAATTTTTGAAAACTCAATTCACCCCCCCCTCTTGAGTCGTTGAAGACAAAACAATAGGCAGTTCATCAAACCACGGGTGAACCCCTTGGATAGCCGACGCGACGTGCTCTAGGTTGCGCCACCATGGGGGACCGCGATTCACCTAACTCTCGGATGAATCACTTGGACGACCTCCCCTGTGTTGAACTTCCCCCACTAATAACTCCAATGCGTGAATTCATGAGCAACAACAACAAACAAGCAACCATCATCTCCGCTTGGGCCAATAAGCACCCAAGTTTTATTACCATCAACACCTTGATGAATAAGCATCAAGGCACCCTTGCCCAATAAGCACCAAGATACAACATCAACAACACCTCGATCAATAAGCATCGAGGCTACTTTGGCCAATAAGCACCAAAGCATAACATGCTGTAACCCATCATTACCGACTTAACCAACTTGTTGTTGATAATTATCTTGTTTAAGTCTTCATTAAGTTATCTAATTCATCTTCACTTCGATTGGTGTCTTATTTCATTATTGGGGACTATTTGGGTGAGACACCCCTTACACTTTAATTCACGTCTATTTTGTTTGGGGGAGCATGGGCGTGCTTAACCCTAGCACATGCGTCATCGGACTTTAAGTTCAGCACAATCGTGGCCGTGCTTAAGTAGCACGACCAATTCAAATTTGAAAGGGAAATACGGGCGTCCTTCCTTTTAAGCACGATCGTGATTACTGGAGCATGGACGTACCATATGGGCAAACTTGTTAAGGTTCTTTAGCTGTGAAACTCCCTAAAACTCTCATAGATCAGTCCTAGGGTCTTTAACTAAGCCTTTAAACGCTCATCTAGCCCCTTGTTACTAAATCCATGTTTTATGAGCCATTGGGGAATTAATCCTTTAATTCCAAGTCTTATTAATAAACCTTATCATTTTATTAGAGTTTTATTAACATTAATAGCAACAAACTCAAGAAACATTCATCCATGGCATGAATTGCATTACCAACCAAACAATATTTATTCATAGCATAAAGCATATCATCCAAAGCATTCATGAATAAAACATACCAATAATGATTAAATGCATACAACATAAACCAGATAGCAATTAAACACCTAGAAAACAATAGGGCCATGTGTAACCCTTCATTTTATGCTACCCCCATTGCAAACATGTTCATATTATCCTTTCTCCCCATACCTGGTATGAAGATTCCAACTATGCAACGCAAGCAATCTATTCTCGTTCCCTCGAGCGGCTCGACGAGTTTCTCAAGCCTTGGCCAAACATAAAAGAATAACCAATTAATCTCCAATTTAAGGAAAGGAAAAATGAGATTAAAGAGGGATGGCCACATTACCTTTAATCGACACTAGTGCGTGTGACTTCTCTCCCAAACGGACTCAAGAAATCTAAGAACTTCAAAGGGTTTAAGGGAAGGGAAATAGGAGAGGTTTCTGTCACACTAGGGTTGCTAACAGTGTCAATATGAGGGTTTCCACCGTAACCTTGACGAAACGTTCCTTATATAAACTACCAGACCCGAGCACGACTGTGCTCCCACTAAGAACGAGCGTGCTTAACGTGGGCGCAGGCGTGCTTGACTAAGCATGGGGTCCGCAACATTAACGTCACAAACGCGTATTTCTGGCACGGCCGTGCTTGTGGCTCAAGCAGCCACAAAGCACGCGCTTTAAGCTCGGGTGTGCTGATACATGAGCACGGTCGTGCTCATGTACCAGAAAAGGGATTTTCCACTTTAAAATCCCACTTAGCCCTTTGTAACATTCCTAGAGCCAACTTTAACAACATGCAACACATAAAGCACACATATAAGCACTTAGAGGCTTTATACGAAAAATGGGGTGTTACAACGGGAATGGGAGAAACTACCGTGATACTCTTGTAGTCCTTGCCGAGTCATCCTGTATCCTAACGGGAATGGGGATACTTATTTATTGTGCAACTATTCCCTAGCAGGAATGGGGGAATAGTGTCCTTATATGAAGGAGCGCCCTAACGGGAGTGGTGGTGTGCACCAGTGTTTATGGACGATCAGCTTGGACGACTGACTACCATCCCTAACGTGAATGGGGGACGGTGACAGGATTGTAGGTGGCCACATCAGCATACAAGCTTAGCTGCATGAGAGTAAGGGTAGAGGAAGATACAGTAACTCGAGGATGATTGCTAGCTATATGTGTTCTATATGTAATGCATGTCTTTGTACTATTATTGTGTTTTATGCTATGTATACCTTTTCTATATATGATGATAGTATAGTTTCTTATCTCCCCACCCCCTTCAATGTATGTTTTGTTATCGGTACGTGAAGCAGAGCCAGTCAAGAGAGATGCCGCACCTTCATCACCCATGGATGACGGAGCCCACCGGGGTTCCATTTATGTGGACCATTGAGCTAGAGTTCCACGACAAGATAGGGTGGAGAGCGGACCCGACCACTTATCTCTCCGTGTATACGGGCCCAGTGACAGTATATATGAGGTTCAGGGAGGCGTCATACTCTTGCTTCATTGGAGCCTTTCGTCTTGGTCATTGATTTCCTCTGTATATGTTTTGGCATCCACTGCCCAGACCACAGCCGCACCCATGGGCAGCTCAGAATTCTAAGGTCATAGGACCGGTTGGAGTAGTCCCTCGAGGTAGTGCCCGACGAAGTCTCCAGTATTAGAGGATCACTAGTGCAGGAAGCACTTACGTCAAAAAAAATATCAGACATTAATACAACCGACGTTAAAAGTCAAACTTTTAACGTCGGTTGAAGACAACAGACGTTAAAAGTGTGACTTTTAAAAGTGTGTTGTACGCTAAAAGTGTGACTTTTACGTCTGTTGTATAATAATAGATGTTAAAAGTGTGTTTTAACGTCGATATTCTAAACAACCGACGTTAAAAGTAATTTTTTTTAATTATGGTTTTTCATTTTATGGCTTTTCCAGCTCAGCTCCATGCATAATTCTACACACACTCATACAAGTCCAAAATATAGAAACAAAAACAAAATTTGCACAGAACACAAACTAAAAATCCAGAGTTTGCACAGAAATTAACTTATGCAAAATTTGCATTCCAATTCAGAACTAGCTAGTCACAATTATACATATTTTTCTTAACACAATTCAGAATATATTCTATACTAGATAGTCCACTATACATGAAGAATTTAGAATATATTCTATACTAGCTAACACAAGTCATATATATATATATAGACACATTCACACACGATACAGGATGAATTGACACCAGGTGTCAATATTTATTTTGACGCCAAATCCATTCATTTTGTTTAATCCAAAGGCTTATATTTATTAACTTAGGAGCTCACGTGACATTTCTTCCATGATTTCATACGCACTCGTGTTTCCTTCTCCCCCGTTTTTGATAACTTCTTGGTCCTTCCACAACCGAACAACATTGGGTAGAACGTCTCTATGTTTCTCAATTCTTAGTTCTCACCCTTGCAATAGTGCGTTGGGGAACTTTGAATGATGCCTGTTCCGTCCAAATATCTCGAGAGGGAGATACTCGTCTGGAGAAGGTCTTGTGGGAGTGTTTTGGAATTAGCTTGACAGAATCGGAGTTCTGCTCCTACGTATCCAAATGGGAATCAAAGCAAACGTAGTTCTAAGTGAGGGGGTTGGACCCCTTTTTATAGAGATGTTTTAGTGTAACAATTTGGGTAGGACTGTTATTGAGATCCTAACAAATCAAGTTGGCCAAAACTTGATTTGTTATTGAGATCATCAATTATTGCAGTAAGTTTTGGCCAACTTGATTTGTTAGGATCTCAATAACAGTCCTACCCAAACTTTTACACTAAAACATCTCTATAAAAAAGGGTCCAACCCCCTCACTTAGAACTACGTTTGCTTTGATTCCCATTTGGATACGTAGGAGCAGAACTCCGATTCTGTCAAGCTAATTCCAAAACACTCCCATAAGACCTTCTCCGGACGAGTATCTCCCTCTCGAGATATTTGGATGAAACATTTGGCGCCGTCTGTGGGAATCGAAGCAAAACTTTCCCATACCACAAACCATGGTGAGAACAAGGAGCGGGAACTGCAGGAGAGAGGAGCCAGAGAATGCCAACAATGGGGACAATGGGGAACGATCCATAAACCCCGCTATGACAGCCGACAATCCAATTATTCAAGAACTCCTCGCACAAGTGGCAATGCTGAGAAGGGAGAATGAGGAGTTTCGACGGCAGAACAGCCATCGGGAACGAGAACAAAGCAGAGAAAGGTCCGCCTCTTCTCCTCATGAGAGAGAGCGCCGGACAGCCGAGAATGAAGGATCCAGAAACACGCGTAGAGAGGGAGGCCAACAACCCCAGGTTTCTCATCATGTTGACCGAGCAGACGAGGGGCAGGCCCCTGAACTTTCACTTCAGGCAAATAGGCCTAATGAAAGGGCCGGCGTTCGGAGGCCGAGACATCCCTTCACCGATGCCATCATGGAGGTCCCTCTTCCAGCCAACTGCAAACCCATAAACATTGACAGGTATGATGGCACCTCGGACCCGGAGCGTCACTTGGATGCTTTCACTACTCAAATGTACCTCTTTACCGACGATGATGCTGTCATGTGTAAAGTCTTTCCAACTACTCTGAAAGATGCTGCGTTGAGCTGGTATACCCAGCTACCGCCAGCGTCAGTTGACTCCTTTGACACATTCATGACTAAGTTCAATGCTCAGTTTGCCACGAGCCGAGCTCATCAAAAAACCTCGGCCTCGTTGGTAAACTTTAAGCAAGAAAAGATCGAGTCTCTGCGTGATTTTATGGCCAGATTCAGCAAAGAGACTATCCTCATCCGGAATCTCAGTGCCGATGTCGCACTGCATACTATTCTGACCGGGTTACGGCCTGTCCCTTTTGCCAGATACCTAGCCCGGAAGCCTCCAACTAGTATGGATGAGTTAAGGAGAAAGGCTGTCGGATTCATCAATATGGAGGAAATTGAAGAATCTAAGAAAAGGGAAAGAACTAATGATTCTGATAGACGAGAAGGGAGAGACAAGAGGAGGACTGGAGGTGATAAGCCGAAATTCAAAAGCATATCCGAGCATTTACATAGGGGACCGAAGTATGAGCACTATACCCCCCTCAACACCAACCGAGCTCGGGTGTTTGAGGAAGCCTACAACGCAGAACTTTTGCAGCTCCCCAACCGTGGCCACACGCCCCAGAATGCTGATCGACATAAGCATTGTCGGTACCATCGTAACTACGGGCATACCACCGAGGAGTGCTGGGTCCTGCGGGACAAGATTGAAGAGTTAGTGCAGGCTTTCCATCTGAATAATTTTGTTCGGAGAAATCACAACAATGGTGAGGGGCGGGGCAGAAGTAGAAGGAGAGGAGGTGGCCAAAGCCCGAGAAGGGGCAACCGTCGACAAAATAATGAAAGACCAGAAACCAGGGAAGACCAGAATGAAAGGCGAGAGGAGGATAATACTGTCCGAGGTGTGATAAACACTATTTCAGGTGGATTTGCAGGGGGAGGCACGACAAGTTCAGCTCGGAGAAAACACTTGCGGGCCATTCGGGCTGTCAACTCGGTATCTGGCAAACCCCCGAGGATTTCCCCACCGATTATCTTTTTCCGACGAAGACTTCTTGGGGGTGGATCCAAATCGGGGACGACCCTATGGTAATCACAAAGTGCAATTGGCCAACTTCTCGGTCAAGAGAACTCTTGTCGACCAGGGAGCTCGGCTGATATTTTATATTATTCAACATTTGAAGCTTCCTGGATCCCGAAAAATCAATTCAGCCATACGACAATAAGCTCGCTTTCGGCTTTGCTGAGAATGTGGACACCCGAGGATACATTGACCTCCTAACTACTTTTGGGGATGGCAAAGCGTCCAAGACTATCATGGTCAGGTACGTGTTGGTTAATGCAGTAACATCGTACAATATCTTGATCGGAAGACCATCTTTGAACGAGTTAGGAGCTGTGGTCTCTACTCCCCACCTCACAATTAAGTTCCCTTCCAACTCGGGAGACATAGTTACTGTCCGGGCTGATCAGAAAATGACCAGACAGTGCTATGCTGATAGTTTGCGTGTAAGCAAACTCAAATCTACACCTGCAGAAACACTAGACAGGGGAAAAGATAAGTCGGTGAATTCCGTTAATTCTGTTGAACTAGACCCGAGAATGGACATCCAGGAACAACGGCCACAACCCATTGAGGAATTAGAAAAGTTCCAGCTCGGTTCACAGCCCAATCAGTGCACCAAGCTCGGCGGTCAACTTGAGCCGAATTTAAAAAAGAAAATAAAGGAAGTGCTCCGCAGTAACGCTGATTTGTTCGCCTGGACCACATCAGACATGCCGAGGATTGACCCTGATTTCTTATGCCACAAACTGGCAATCTGTCCTGAGGCAAAACCGGTAGCTCAAAGGAAAAGGAGACTTGGTGAGGAAAGGAGAAAAGTGGTGGAAGAAGAAACATCGAAGTTGGTTAAGGCCAACTTTATTCGAGAAGTAGAATACACTACTTGGCTGGCCAACGTGGTTTTGGTCAAAAAAGCAAATGGCAAGTGGCGCATGTGCACTGATTACACAGACTTAAATAAAGCTTGTCCAAAGGATTCTTATCCTTTACCGAGTATTGATAGGTTGGTGGATGGAGCCTCCGGGTACAGAATTTTGAGCTTCTTGAATGCATACTCGGGGTACAACCAGATCCGAATGTATCCCCCAGATGAGGAGAAAACAGCTTTCATAATTGAAGGCTCGAATTATTGTTACCGGGTAATGCCGTTCGGATTGAAAAATGCTGGAGCTACCTACCAAAGGCTTATGGACAGGGTGTTCGAAAAACTGATCGGAAGGACTATGGAGGTTTATGTGGATGATATGGTCGTAAAATCTGATGACCACAACAACCACCCGAAAGATTTGGAGGAAATTTTTCAGCAGCTGAGAAAGTATAATATGAGGTTGAATCCGGAAAAGTGTGTTTTCGGTGTTCAGGGTGGAAAATTCCTCGGTTTTATGTTGACACACCGGGGAATCGAGGCCAATCCTGATAAATGTCGAGCTGTGATTGAGATGCGAAGCCCACAAAATATTAAAGAAGTGCAACGACTTGCAGGGCGGCTGGCATCATTATCTCGGTTTCTCCCCAGATCTGCAGAGAAAGCTCGACCTTTCTTTAGGTTTTTGAAGAGGCCTCAAACCTTCGCGTGGATCGAGGAATGTGAGAAGGCCTTCGTCGATTTCAAGGCCTTTTTTGTCTTCACCGCCAATATTAACTCGACCTATCCCAGGGAAAGAGTTATACTTATACCTATCAGCCACCGAGTACGCCATCAGTGCGGTCATTGTGCAAGAAGTAGAGAAAGTTTAAATGTCGGTGTACTTCATCAGCAGGGTCCTTCATGATGTCGAAACCCGGTATCAAGTCATAGAAAAGCTGGTTTTGGCCCTGGTAACTGCAGCTCGGCGTTTGCGTCCGTATTTCCAAAGTCACCAGGTGATTGTCAAAATCGATCACCCGATTAAGCAGATTCTTAAAAAGCCTGAGTTGGCAGGCCGTATGATTGCTTGGTCGGTGGAGTTATCCGAGTTCGGCCTGAAATACGAATCGAGAGGTCCTCTGAAAGCTCAATGTATCTCCGACTTCATAGCCGAGCTCAATCCGCTGTCGATAACCGAGGATATATGGTGGAATTTGTATGTGGATGGATCCTCAAATGTCAGAGGCAGTGGAGCTGGGGTAATACTGGAAGGCCCGGGAGAGCTGATCCTGGAACAGTCATTAAAGTTTGAGTTCAAAACCTCAAACAACCAAGTCGAATATGAAGCCTTGATAGCAGGGTTAATGCTGGCAAAGGAAATGGGGGCAAAGGCTGTTAGATGCCGAAGTGATTCACAGCTAGTCACAGGGCAAATCTCTGGGGGGTACCAAACGAAAGAGCCTCAGATTACTAGGTATTTATGTAAAGTCAATCAATTAATTTCCAGCTTTGAGAAATTTGCTATTGAACACATTCCCAGAGAAGAAAATACTCGGGCCGATCTACTGTCCAAATTGGCCAGTACGAAGAAACTGGGCCAGCATAGAACAGTTATTCAGGAAAATCTCAATGAACCGAGTATCACGTTTGGAGAGGTGATGGCCAACGAGCCGGTTGACCGAGAGTGGATGACACCCATATGGGAGTATTTATCCTCAGAAAATCTGCCCTCAGATCACGCTGAGGCCAGGAAGATCAGGCTCAGAGCAAGTCACTTTGCTATCGTTTCCGGAGAGTTGTATAAACGGGGATTCTCGGTACCGTTGTTAAAATGTCTGACAAAGGCACAGTCAAAATATGTCATGGAAGAGGTTCACAGAGGAATCTGTGGTTTTCACTGCGGGGGCAGATCAATGACCTCCAAGGTAGTCCGAGCAGGGTACTATTGGCCTACCATCCGAGCAGATTGCATCGAGTGGACGAAACAATGTGATGAGTGCCAAAGATTTTCTAATGTAAGCCGTGCCCCACCCGAAGAACTTCACACATTAAACTCGCCTTGGCCCTTTGCTATGTGGGGGATGGATATACTTGGACCATTCCCCGTGGCCAAAGGTCAAGTCAAATTTTTCTTGGTAGCAGTGGACTACTTCACAAAATGGATTGAAGCAGAGCCTTTGGCGAAAATTACTGCCGAGAAGGTACAAAAGTTTGTGTGGAAAAACCTCATCTATAGGCACGAAATTCCCTTTGCAATCGTCACTGATAACGAAAGGCAATTTATAGATAAGACATTGCGAGAATTCTATGTCAATCTCGGTGTTAAACACCACGTCACATCGGTAGAACATCCCCAGACCAATGGGCAAGCCGAGGCGGCCAACAAGGTCATTCTCGGAGAGTCAAGAAGAGAGTGGGAAAAGCCAAAGGAGCTTGGGCAGAAGAGTTGCCAAGTATTCTTTGGGCCTACCACTGCACGCCTCAATCCACTACTCAAGAAACACCCTTCAGGCTGACATATGGAACAGACGCCATGATCCCAGTTGAGGTTGGTGAGCCGTCTTTCCGACGTATGCAACATGAGCAGAATGAGAATGAAAGCAACTTAAGGGTCGAACTTGACTTGGTGGAGGAAATCAGGGAGGAGGCTAAAATCAGGGAGGAAGCCTGCAAACAAAGAGCTACTCGGAGGTATAATTCAAAACTGAAAACGAGGAGTTTCCTGCGCGGAGACTTGGTACTGAGGATGAAAGGAGAAGCAAGGAGGGATCATATAGAAGGCAAGCTCGCAGCAAACTGGGGAGGGCCATTCCGAGTGGTATAAATCTTGGGAAACGGAGCATATAGGTTAGAAGAATTGCCAGGGAAGCCTATCCCGAGAACTTGGAATGCTTCTCATTTAAAATTCTATTATAGTTGATGTATATAGTCAGGTGATGTACTCTTTTTCCTACCTCGGTATTTTGTCCCAAAAAGGGTTTTGACCGAGAAGGTTTTAACGAGGCACACCGTAGACTTCCTTTTTTATCCAATAAAAGAATTTATTACGGACATTGTTCTATTTTCTTAATTTGCCGATGTATTTATTCCGCGAAAGTTAAATTCTTAAGGCCAAGTCTGAGCCTGAAGGCCGAGTACGAATCGTTAAATTTTTAAGGCCAAGTTTGAGCCTGAAGGCCGAGTACGAGCCGTTAAATTTTTAAGACCAAGTTTGAGCCTGAAGGCCGAGTTCGAGCCAATTAAATTTTTAAGGCCAAGTTTGAGCCTGAACGCCGAGTACGAGCCGTTAAATTTTTAAGGCCAAGTTTGAGCCTGAAGGCCGAGTACGAGCCGTTAAATTTTTAAGGCCAAGTTTGAGCCTGAAGACCGAGTACGAGCCGTTAAATTTTTAAGGCCAAGTTTGAGCCTGAAGGCCGAGTTCGAGCCAATTAAATTTTTAAGGCCAAGTCTGAGCCTGAAGGCCGAGTACAAGCCGTTAAATTTTTAAGGCCAAGTTTGAGCCTGAAGGTCGAGTACGAGCCGTTAAATTTTTAAGGCCAAGTTTGAGCCTGAAGGTCGAGTACGAGCCGTTAAATTTTTAAGGCCAAGTTTGAGCCTGAAGGCCGAGTTCGAGCCAATTAAATTTTTAAGTCCAAGTCTGAGCCTGAAGGCCGAGTACGAGCCGTTAAATTTTTAAGGCCAAGTTTGAGCCTGAAGGTCGAGTACGAGCCGTTAAATTTTTAAGGCCAAGTTTGAGCCTGAAGGCCGAGTTCGAGCCAATTAAAATTTTAAGGCCAAGTTTGAGCCTGAAGGCCCAGTACGAGCCGTTAAATATTTAAGGTCAAGTTTGAGCCTGAAGGCCGAGTACGAGCCATTAAATTTTTAAGGCCAAGTTTGAGCCTGAAGGCCGAGTTCGAGCCAATTAAAATTTTAAGGCCAAGTTTGAGCTTGAAGACCGAGTACGAGCCATTAAATTTTCAAGGCCAAGTTTGAGCCTGAAGGCTGAGTACGAGCCATTAAATTTTTAAGGCCAAGTTTGAGCCTGAAGGTCGAGTTCGAGCCAATTAAATTTTTAAGGCCAAGTTTGAGCCTGAAGGCCGAGTACGAGCCGTTAAATTTTTAAGGCCAAGTCTGAGCCTGGAGGCCGAGTACGAGCCGTTAAATTTTTAAGGCCAAGTTTGAGCCTGAAGGACGAGTTCGAGCCAATTAAATTTTTAAGGCCAAGTTTGAGCCTGAAGGCCGAGTTCGAGTCAATTAAATTTTTAAGGCCAAGTTTGAGCCTGAAGGCCGAGTTCGCGCCAATTAAATTGTCTAAGGCCGAGTTCCAGCCTTTGAAATTATTTAAGTAAATAGAATACGAGCAGTAAGAAGAACAAAATTTTGATCTAAAGGCTGAGTTCGAGCCATTAAAATTTTTTAACAGAACCGAGTACAATGCCGAAAGTAAAAACAAGGTACGAGTCGAGTACTAGAAAATACTACGACTTAAATAAAGAGCTGAAATTGAAAATAAGGCCCGCCTACTGGCCAGAGTTCCCCCACTAGAGCAGGGCAAGACCAGTTGGCCAGTAGTCCCCCCAATCGGACGCCACGACTTTCCCTCGAGGGGAAAAGTAATCACTTCCCCCTGAGAAAGCTGGACGATGAGGTGCTCGGCCTGCTCGGGAGTAGACGGCCTCTACCCCTTTCTCCACGCCCGAAGACTGCTATTCTCCCAGTTAACATCCTTTTTGAAGGATTAAATCATAAAAGGAATTCTGGATCCCATCTCCCACTTACATCCTTTTTGGCAGCTATAAAGCTCAAAAAAGGATGTTAACTGGGAGAGAGGAACATAAACCCCTGGTAACATTATGAAGGGTATTTGGGGAAAAGATTACTCGGGACGAACTTTGCTGGTCAAGAAGATGAAGAATGAAGAAATGAGGCAAATAGACAGCCCTATTTATAACGAAGAAGAGGCGGTGAAAAGAGTGAATAGGCGCTGGGAATAGGCTTATGGAAAAGATAAATGTCCATGGGGAAAAGGTTTGTTGAAAAAACAAATCTCGAAACTCAGAAAAAAAGCAATAATTGCATGAACCCATTGCGGTTTCCAAAGCACATAATGTGTGACCACATATGCAAAGCGTGAATCATGTATTTCACGTGTGACAACAACTATCCGTTTTTGATACGGATGGCAGAGTATCTCGGTCTTAGCCGAGGTCATGTTTAAACAAGCCGAACACAACGTCAGAATATAAAAAAATATTTCAAAGAATATCTCGGCCAAACAAAAGCTACAAGAGGAAAAGGAAGTCATCAAAATGGTGGAAGAGTTTTCATTAAGTAAATCAAAGTTACAAGGGCAAAAGCCCATTACAAGGGATGAAGAAAACAAAAAAAAATGAATACAGTTACTCGTCCCTAGGACTCTCTTCGGCATCGATGTGATCCTCGGGAGAATCTTCCGCCCCTTCCACCTCCTCTTCCTCTTCGGGAATAATGGGAACAAGTTCCCCATTCAACACCTCTTTAGTCACATCGACACCCGAGATATCAACCCCCGAAGCGAGAATTTCAACTTGAGCAATGGCCTTTGCAAAACCTTTCCGATGCTCCACAAGAATGCAGTCAGTGGCCTCTTTCAGATCCTCCTGAATCTCCATCCTGGCCTTAGTCTCGGCCTCCAGGGCAGCCTTAAGTTGCTCGATTTCAGCTTGAGCCTTCTTCAGCTCTTCTTCAGTGCGAGCTCTACCCTCTTCTGCCCGAGCTTTATTCTCCTCAGCAAATTTTGCTTGGGAGTTAAGCTCGGAGTTCTGGCCGTTCAGCTTGGTAATGGTAGCACTCAGGAGATTGTTGGCTTTGGCCAGCTCATCACGCTCCGCGGAGGTCCGGACAAAATCCCCCTTCAGCTTCTCAATAGAAGCAAGCTCAGCTTCCAGATGCCGGGATTTCCTCTCGGTCTCCACCAAATCTCGGCTACAAAAGCGGGCAAGGGCGACAACTCGAATGCAGTAGGCCGAGAGGGCCTCCATGCTAGACTGAGCCCCTTGTTGCCTGATTTGTCGGAGATCCGCGGGCTTTAGGAAGTTCGAGTCAAAAGAAGGGAAGGGGTTGAAGTCTTCTCCCCAGAGAGACGAGGTCCCTGCTTTTAGAGAAGTGTTATACCACTTCACCTCGGTGGAAGAAGGAAGTTGTTCTTCTCGCCCCGTAGTTCCCGTCTCGTGAGTGGTAGGGTGTGGGGGACTTGAGCGAGGAGGGGAAGAATCTTCGGCGTCAACCACTACTTCTACCCTCTTTCTTTTTTGAGGGGCGGATGATGAAGCCCCCTTGGCAGAGGCCTTAGCAGTGGCCGGGGGAAGTCTTTTCTTCTTCTTCTCGGTCGTGGAGGGACCCTGACCCTCTTTCGCAGAAGATTTTAAAAGCTTGGAGAAGTCGAATTTCCCCATAATGACTGCCAAAAAGAAAAGTTGTTAGTACAGGAACACATACAGAAAAAGATTCAAAAACTAAAAAGCCGAACACTTACTTTTAAAGTCGGTTCTCGGAGTAGATGAGAAGGGGAGTTTCAGAAGACGCCCACAATGGAGAGGCCGAGGAAGTTTTTCTAATATATCTATATCTCGTCTATCCTCGGCAGGTAGGGATTGGTATTCAAAACCAACGAATTTGGTGGGAGATGATTGCCAGTATAAAGGAAACCTGGCGCATCCATTTTCATCAAAAAAGTGGGAAGAGTGAGAGCCCGAGGGGCGAACTCGGAAGAAGCCGACTTTAAAGTCCTTATACGATGATGTGTATAGACTAAGCAGTCCTCTCCGGTTCAGCCCATTAAGGGAAATCCATCCCGTTCTTTTACCAAACCTTGTTTGGTAAAAGTACAAAAATTTGGGAGTAGTAGGCTCCATCCCGATGTATTTACACAGAATTTGAAAAGCTTTCATAAAAGCCCAACTGTTGGGATGAAGCTGAGTAGGTGCGACATTCATGGTTCTCAGAATGTCACACTCAAACTCGGTGAAAGGAAGAGAGACACGCGCAGCTGGGCAAATAATGTTTTATACATATAGGTGAAAGGGGGCTCAGAAGGATGAGCCCTGAGGAAGACATACTCGGTACCCGAGCATGGGGAGCAAATAAACTCGGATTCGTATCTGGACGCCGAGATATTAATCTGGGACCGAAGGCGAGCAATGGAATCGGAAGTCTGAAAGTCAGAAAAATAAGTCCCAACTTCGCCTTTAACCCAGGTATACCCAGGAAGGGTAATATCGGGAACAGGGTCTTTTGGAACCCTTTGGCGTTGTTTTCGAGCGGCCAGTTTGGAAACCTGGGGGGAGGGAGAGCCGGACCTAGAAGAGTCAGACCCAGAAGAATCAGACTCAGTGGAGGACGACCTGGAGGAGGACGGTTCTGCCTGTCCGATGTTCAGTTCCTGGGAAGGAACAGAAGAAGTGGAAGGAGAGCCCCCAATGGGGGAAACCTCGCTCTCAACCAGAGGCGAGGTGTTCGACTCAGAAGACTCGGACGAACTCATATCTAGAAACAGAAAATAAACTTAGAAGCACGAAAGGGGGAAGAAAACTAGGCGTACCTGAAGAGTGACAGACAGGAGAGTGATGGCAGAAACTTGAAAGACAGAGATGAAGGGTGAAGGAAGGTGGGCAAGGTGGAGGTGAATTGGAGTTAGAAGAGATATTTATAGCTGCGGCAGTTGATGATACGATCAACGGCCCACGTTTCATGAAGCCCAAAGGCGAGACTTTTAATTTTCCCCTCATTAAATGGGCGCGGAACTCTAGGGTTACTCACCTGTAGCGTGCCGCAGAAGGATTAGGGGGAATGATTGCCTTCTCTGACAGGAGGAAAGGTTCGGTTGAAATGACATCTGGGAATACGAAAGTCTACGTGGCCGAAGAATAAGCTCGATTTAATACTTGTCAGCTCTTTCGCTTATTTAAGCTCGGAGCTCGGGGGGCTTGTGTACTGGCCGAAGATATAAGGCCGAGGATTGTCAATACAACCGAGCTCATTCTTGTAAGTGGGCAGTGACCCGAACTCCCATAAAGCCGAAGACCTATTAATACACTTGACACCCGAGGATAACTACTCGGGCTTGTTCCACAGCAGGCCACGGATGAAGATATCTCGGCCCCAAGCTATCCAGTCACAACTGACTGGGCCGAATATCTCGCTGGTCCAAATATCTCTCCGTATAACTCGGAGCCTTATCCTTATCATTGTCTAACTGCAATAACAATCCGATCCTAACAAATAGGATCTCAATAACAGTCCTACCCAAACTGTTACACTAAAACATCTCTATAAAAAGGGGTTCAACCCCCTCACTTAGAACTACGTTTGCTTTGATTCCCATTTGGATACGTAGGAGCAGAACTCCGATTCTATCAAGCTAATTCCAAAACACTCCCACAAAACCTTCTCCGGACGAGTATCTCCCTCTCGAGATATTTGGACTGGAATGTATGGGTCTTTTTCGATACTCTGTTGAAACTTTTGGATTTTAATATTAAAAAGAAAGAGTATTGGAGAAGGCCAATGAACTTCAGAAAAGTTATTGAGTGTTTTTACACCGTTTGTGGTAGTGTTTTCATGATGTTTGTTGCTTTGTTCTTCAACATGAAGCGGCATGGAGTCCAAGGTTAGCAAAGAGTAAGAAGAAGCGGGAGTAGCAGGAAGTCCCAAATAAATTCTCACGTCATTATTACTTAACTTACTAAATTTAAGCCATTGGATTAAACAAAATGGATGGATATGATTTGGTGTCAAAATTTAGCAGGAAGTCCCCAAAAATTCTCACGTCATTATTACTTAACTTACTAAATTTAAGCTATTGGATTAAACAAAATGGATGGATATGATTTGGTGTCAAAATCTGTGTCAATTGATTCTATCCCAATATATATATATATATATATATATATATATATATATATATATATATATATATATATATATATATATATATATATATATATATACTAGTATGTGCATTCGTGTCCGGCATGGGCTAGAAATTTGCTTAACATGAAATGTAATATAATATAATTAATATTTTAAAGATGTCATATCTATTGAGTTTGTTAATTCAGTTAGTTAGTTATTTGAAGAGTTAGTTGGTTGAGTGTTAGTTAGATAGCTTGATGTGCAAGCTGGTTGGTTAGTTGTAGAAGTCTATAAATAGACTTGGAGTAGTGATCAATTGTGTAGAGAATGTGTAACAAGTGAAAGTGAATATAGTGCAGCGAAAATTTTTCAATAATAGAATACCATTCTTTCATCTCTTCCATTCTCTCTACAGAATTCTTTCTTTCTTTCTTTCTTTCTTTCTTTCTTTCTTTCTTTCTTTCTTTCTTTCTTTCATTGCTGTGTTTTTCAAGTATGTGTATGCCTTTGTTCCAACATTTGGTATCTAGAGCTTTGTGAGATCCTGAGAAATAGTGTTCTTGGTTGAAAGATCTTGTTGCAAATCGTGGAACCATGGCTGCATCAGGTGGTCATTTTCCAGCAAGCCTTCTGACCGCGCTGTCGCCACGCGCCAAAAAGAACGAGCGTTTACAAAATAATGTAGTATAGAGCGACAACTCGGATCGTCTCTCAAGGACTCTTTAGTTGTTGTTATTATTAACAGAAAAAGTTAGAAAAAGTCAGAATTGGGGGTTTTGGATTGAGAACTAAATTAAGAAGCAAAACAGAAAACAAAGCAAGAAAACAGAGCAGTTACCAAATAAGCTAAGCGATTAACCTACTGTTCTCGGTTTCCCAACTATCATCGGTTCATGCAACCCTAAGCAGATTCTAATCCCCTCCCGGTTGTAGCAACAATTTACAAGCGAAACCACTACTACAAATATATGTCCCTATTCCCGAATTAAGCAAACGGGGTTAAGCCCTTCGTGAACTAAGCGAACACGAAACGAACACACGCGAATTAAGCAAACGCGATTAATTATAGGAACATGATATCACCGAGATAAACCAACACAACACAATATACTCCTGAATTAAGCAAACAGAAATATAAAGCATGGCATTGAAAAGAGAAAAGCAAATGAAACAGGATTACAGAAACCTCAAGTCTTAACAGAAACCAATCACAGTAGATTAATCTAGGAGACTAATTCTCCATTATAGACATAAGCAGAAAAGAAAAGGAAAATAAACTATTGAAACTACCACTACTCCTACTGACTCCTCCTCTGCCTAACTATGACTAACTATTTATACAAATTCTCTCAAGACCTCTCAATATCTGAATACTCCTTTAATTCACTTCAACCTCTGCCTCTTAGCTTTCCAAAGCCACTCAATTTGCTTAATTATGAGTTAAGATGAGGGAGTTATGTCCACATTCAACTCATAGGGCAGCTGAAACGTCTCTGACTTCACATGGATTAAAGCCCTTCAAAACGGCTCTGTTTGGAATAATGGTCTTCATGAGAGTTAAAGCTCTTTGTTTGATCTTTCATTTGCCACCGGTTTCACTTCCAACCGACATCTACAGCCCAAGTTATGGCCCAATCTTCATGACTAGTTCAGGTTCCAGTGACAGCAATTATGTTCTAACTTCAAGGCCCAATGTGACCCATTATACATCCAATTAAGCGTCTGAGTTCTTCATGAAAGTTGTTTGGATTCCTTTTAGCTTTCCCTCAGTTCTGCCTTCAAATAGGCTTTTGGTTTCTCTCTTGTCACGGCCGTGATGGTCATCACGGCCAGGCCATGATCGCTTCTGCCAAGGGTATCCTTTCACATTCTGGTCCGTCACGGCCGTGATGCTTATCACGGGCAGGCCGTGATCCTTTCTGACTTTCATAATCTTCTCATCACGGCCGTGACCAGTGTCACGGCCTAGGCGTGATGGCCTCTGCTTCAGGTGCACTTCCTCACTTGCTCTTCTTATTATCCTGAAAACAACAAAATAGCCATAAGCTTTATTTGATTCAAAATTGGCTAAATTAACCTAAAAATACTTTATAGACTCAAAATACTACTTAAAGACAATCAAGTCTAATTTGGGTAAAAATGATATAAAATTAGCACAAAGCCAAGGTTTTTATTAGTTATAAAACCAGTCAACCAGAGGCTCATCAAAATACCCCAAACTTAAACTTTGCTTGTCCTCAAGCAAACTAAAACTTAAAAACTTAAAAACTTAAAAAGACTCAAGACCTGGCAAAACATGGCAAGCTTAAGGACTCAATTAACTTTCACACAAATTTCAAGCAATTTAACAAAACAATTTTTTTTCTTTCAATGTTCCCCCCTTTCAAGCAAAGTAATCCCCACATGCATTTATTCTAAACAATTGAGAAATTCATCATTCAAACAATCATCAATCTAAGCAGGGGATCTAAGTTACACATAAAAGGGAGATCACCAAATCCAAACAACTGCCTTCCTCACAAGGGAAATTTGTGTTTCACTCAATCGCTCAATTTTTGTTAGGCTATCAACAATTCACTCAATTTCACTTTTAAGAGCACTTCCCATAAATTTGATTTTCATCTCAAAATGGTTCCCACAGAAAATATGCAAGCAACATCAAAAGGACTTTTATGGGTTGTAATGGGGCCTGGCTAAGGGTAGGATATACAAAGGTACTAGGCTGAAGACCCTAGGAACTAAGAGAGCATGAATATTATTTACACTTTGAAATTAAACTCAAGTTCCTTTTCTCATTTTTCTTTTTGCCTTGGGTGGCTACAGCCTCTTTATTTCTTTTTGGCATTTTTGCACTTTTATTTTTTTTCTGTTTTTCTTTTCTTTTCTTTTCTTTTTTTATTTTTATTTTTATTTTTTTTTTCTTTTTTTTTTCTTTTTCCTAATCCCAAACAACACATTGCACCTTGCAGCCACCCCAAACTTTAGTTTCTTGCACCCATTCTAAGATTGCATGCTCTCCTAATCCTAAGATCGGGTTAACATGGTTTTCCAGATTTTTGGGCTTATAACATTAGGTTATCAAGAAGTAACAGGCTAATAGGCTCAAAGGGGCTAACTAAGGAACATGCATTGGTTATTTTTAGGCTAAGTAGCTATTTACAAAGAAAATGCCAAAATCATCTGAAGCAAACACATAAACATGCAAACCAAAAAGAGATTCAATCAAATTCAGGAAAGTGCAACTTAAAAAGTGATTTTCACACAGTTTAAAACATGTTGGAGGCTCAAAACCTCACCTGGACATTTTTTTGCAAATTGCTTGACAGAGATTCTATCCCTAGTGTGTGCTTCCTATCACCCCAAACTTATCATAAATCATGCCATCATAACAAAATCCCAAAGTTCAGTTTTCAATCATATGGAGATCAATTTTTCAAAATTTTTTCAAGTCCTAGGGGGAAAACAGTCAACACTATCATGCAATTCATCTATGCAATTTCAATCAAATCCATCAAACTTGCCAATACCAGACTCAACACAACTCCTGAGCTTCTCAAATTATTCAGGAGCTTTATTGAAAACAAAGCAGAAATAAAGCAAAGAAAAATAAAATTAAAAAGGATAAGGGTTAAGAAAAACTCATTGAAGGGTGGTTCCACCAGGATCCCACTGTCTGTAACATAAGGCCCACATGGTAGCCAAAGGGTGGTAGTTCATTCCATGCTTCCATGACTTGCAGCTTTGATGCGGGGGTGAGCACTTGACAATTATAATAACCTCGCTGAGTGCGGGCGGACTTCTCACTCCCCTTCAGGTCACAGTTGACCTCTCTTTCAACTTTGTCCATAAAATCCTCCCAATAGAATCGGGCTCAACCTCTTGGACCGGCCAGGTGCCAAATCCAAGGGTGCAAAATCCAGAGCTGGTTCCTCGGGGGAAGTGGTAAACAGTTAGAGAATGTTACTTGTGTTGCTTCAACTTCTGCAATGTCTTCATCCACTTGCACTAACAAAATTTTCACCGCTATACACGCAGAAATTTCAAGACACACCACACAAGGGTTAGAGTTAGTACATATATTACAAGAAAATGAATCGTAAAAGTTAGAATGTCCGGGAATTCTTCAATCAATTCATCCACCCCATTACTCTCAACACATTCAATTGTTTTACTTGAATCATCTACTCCCAAAGGTTCTTCTTTATCTTCGTGCACGGGGAGCAGACGCGTCCTCTTGATCCTCCCGATCTAAGTTTCCGAACAGAACAAACCTGCAAAACGATCCGCATTTTCTATTTTTCCTGAAAAGTATGAACCTCAGAAAACATTCAACACACAAAGCAGTTCCGTCACAATAACAAGCATTAGGATCAGGGGATTCAACACATAAACCATCATCAACAGAAACATTATCATCAGAATTATTATCAAAAGTATTTTCAGGAATAACCATCTGTGAATCCTTATGTTCCTCAAGGGGCTGTGGAGTTAACATTGCAGCTGAGTTGGCGGTAACTTGATCAATTAGAGCCCACAACTTCTGAGATTCAGCTTGGTCCCTCTGTTGGGCTTCACGATTACTTGCCTCCATTGCCTCCATCCTCTGTTGAAATTCATGATTGTATGCCTTCCGTTGATTGTTCTCTTCCATTTGTTGTAGCATTGAAGCAATCTCATCCAAGGTGCTCTGTGAAGGTTCGGAAGGTGCAGAGGTGGTCACTTGGCTAGGATAGTATGGTGGTGGCTCATTAAAATTAGGATAATACATGCATGGTTGCTCATAATAAACATTAGGCAAATATCCATACATGTAATTATCCATGGCAATCAAACATCCAGACAAAGCAGACAGAACTAATTAGCAAAGCAAAAAGTTTTTTTTTTTTTTTTCAAAAATTATTTTCTGCTAATAACAACAAACCAGAGTCCCCGGCAACGGCGCCAATTTTTGACCGCGCTGTCGCCACGCGCCAAAAAGAACGAGCGTTTACAAAATAATGTAGTATAGAGCGACAACTCGGATCGTCTCTCAAGGACTCTTTAGTTGTTGTTATTATTAACAGAAAAAGTTAGAAAAAGTCAGAATTGGGGGTTTTGGATTGAGAACTAAATTAAGAAGCAAAACAGAAAACAAAGCAAGAAAACAGAGCAGTTACCAAATAAGCTAAGCGATTAACCTACTGTTCTCGGTTTCCCAACTATCATCGGTTCATGCAACCCTAAGCAAATTCTAATCCCCTCCCGGTTGTAGCAACAATTTACAAGCGAAACCACTACTACAAATATATGTCCCTATTCCCGAATTAAGCAAACGGGGTTAAGCCCTTCGTGAACTAAGCGAACACGAAACGAACACACGCGAATTAAGCAAACGCGATTAATTATAGGAACATGATATCACCGAGATAAACCAACACAACACAATATACTCCTGAATTAAGCAAACAGAAATATAAAGCATGGCATTGAAAAGAGAAAAGCAAATGAAACAGGATTACGTAAACCTCAAGTCTTAACAGAAACCAATCACAGTAGATTAATCTAGGAGACTAATTCTCCATTATAGACATAAGCAGAAAAGAAAAGGAAAATAAACTATTGAAACTACCACTACTCCTACTGACTCCTCCTCTGCCTAACTATGACTAACTATTTATACAAATTCTCTCAAGACCTCTCAATATCTGAATACTCCTTTAATTCACTTCAACCTCTGCCTCTTAGCTTTCCAAAGCCACTCAATTTGCTTAATTATGAGTTAAGATGAGGGAGTTATGTCCACATTCAACTCATAGGGCAGCTGAAACGTCTCTGACTTCACATGGATTAAAGCCCTTCAAAACGGCTCTGTTTGGAATAATGGTCTTCATGAGAGTTAAAGCTCTTTGTTTGATCTTTCATTTGCCACCGGTTTCACTTCCAACCGACATCTACAACCCAAGTTATGGCCCAATCTTCATGACTAGTTCAGGTTCCAGTGACAGCAATTATGTTCTAACTTCAAGGCCCAATGTGACCCATTATACATCCAATTAAGCGTCTGAGTTCTTCATGAAAGTTGTTTGGATTCCTTTTAGCTTTCCCTCAGTTCTGCCTTCAAATAGGCTTTTGGTTTCTCTCTTGTCACGGCCGTGATGGTCATCACGGCCAGGCCGTGATCGCTTCTGCCAAGGGTATCCTTTCACATTCTGGTCCGTCACGGCCGTGATGCTTATCACGGGCAGGCCGTGATCCTTTCTGACTTTCATAATCTTCTCATCACGGCCGTGACCAGTGTCACGGCCTAGGCGTGATGGCCTCTGCTTCAGGTGCACTTCCTCACTTGCTCTTCTTATTATCCTGAAAACAACAAAATAGCCATAAGCTTTATTTGATTCAAAATTGGCTAAATTAACCTAAAAATACTTTATAGACTCAAAATACTACTTAAAGACAATCAAGTCTAATTTGGGTAAAAATGATATAAAATTAGCACAAAGCCAAGGTTTTTATTAGTTATAAAACCAGTCAACCAGAGGCTCATCACCTTCCCATTCTTGATGGGAAGAATTATGACAATTGGTGCACTCAAGTAAGGGCAATTTGTGGCTTCCAAGACGTGTGGGAGGTGATGAAAGAAGGTGGAGTGAGGGAACCAGGCAGAAATGCAACTGAGGAAGAAATAAGCGAATTCAAGGAGCTGAAAAAGAAAGACTACAAGGCTCAGTTCATACTGCATCAGTGTGTAGATTCTGCACATTTTGAAAAGATATCCATGGCACCTACTGCAAAAGAGGCATGGGATATTCTTGCACGGGCTTGTGCTGGAGCTGACAAAACCAAGAAGGTGAAGCTTCAGACTCTCAGAAGGCAATATGAACTGATAGAGATGGAGAGCAGTGAAGGGGTTGGAGCCTTCTTCAACCGGATCCTAACCCTGACCAACCAAATAAAGAATTGTGGAGAAACACTGTCAGATCAGCAGATAGTGGAGAAGATCCTAAGATCAATGCCCTCCAAGTTTGATCACATTGTTGTCTCTATTGAGGCATCGAAGGATCTTGCACACTTAAAGATTGAGGACCTGCAGGCTGCATTCGAGGCTCAAGAACAAAGGGAGCAAGAAAGGAATGCAAGAATTGGAGTCAAGATTCCTGAGCAAGTCTTGCAAGCTCAATCAAGCTTAAAGGAATCCAGAGAAGGAAACAAAAACAAGAAAGGGAGGAGCAGATGGAAGGTTAATAGGGGAAGGCACCAGAACAACTTCGAATCAAATAAAGATTACCAAGATCAGAAGGGCAGTAATCAGCAAACCAGAAGAGGTGGAGGTGGCCCTCGAGGCAGAGGTGGCAGAAGGAAGGGTGAGAAGTTTGACAAGAGCAATGTGCAATGTTATAATTGCTCAAAATGGGGCCACTTTGCTGATGAATGCTGGAGCAATAACAAAAGGGAACCGAGGGGAAATGAGGCACAGCTAGCACAGGAAGATGGTGATGACTCAGAACAAGTGCTGCTGCTGGCTACTACCAAGAATGAAGGTGATAGCACTGGTTCTTGGTACCTAGACACTGGCTGTTCCACTCATATGACAGGAAGGAAGGATTGGTTTGTAAAACTTGATGCCTCATTGAAAAGCAAAGTCAAATTTGCTGATGACAGAACTCTCACATCAGAAGGGTGTGGTTCAGTGTTGATAAAGAGAAAGGATGGAAGGCATGCTTTCATTACAGATGTGCTATATGTTCCAGGTATGAAAAACAATCTTCTAAGCCTTGGTCAATTATTAGAAAAAGGCTTTACTATGAGGATGGAGGACAGTGCATTAAAGGTGTTTGATAACAATAGAAGGTTGATACTAGTAGCTCCATTAACAAAGAACAGAATCTTTAAAGTAGAGATCAGCATAATGGAGCATAGATGCCTAGCTACTGCTGTGAATAGAGAGGAATGGCTATGGCACTTTCGATTTGGACATCTAAACTTCAGGGACTTGAATCTTTTGAAAAGATTCAATATGGTTCATGGCCTTCCTCAGTTACAAGTACCTAATGAATTGTGTGAAGAATGCTTGGAGAGCAAGCAGCCAAGAAGTGCTTTCAACCAGCAAGTGCCAACCAGATCCTCACAGAAGCTTGAAGTGATTTTCTCTGATGTCTGTGGACCATTCCAGATTGAATCCCTTGGAGGAAACAGGTATTTTGTATCATTCATAGATGACAAAACCAGGAAGTTGTGGTTATATTTGATCAAAAAGAAGAGTGATGTGTTTGAAACTTTCAAGAAGTTCAAATTGCTTGTTGAAAAACAAAGTGGTAGTTGTATCAAATGCTTAAGAACTGATGGAGGTGCTGAGTATGTGGCTGAGGAATTCAACAGGTTTTGTGAAGATGAAGGCCTAGTGCATGAGATCACTCCTCCATACACCCCTCAGCACAATGGCACTGCAGAAAGAAAGAACAGAACCATAGTCAACATGATCAGAAGCATGTTGAAGTCCAAAGGCTTGCCAAATCAGTTTTGGGGTGAAGCAGCAGGCACTGCTGCATACATATTGAACAGATGTCCAACCAAAAGACTCAATGGAGTAACACCTGAAGAAGCATGGAGTGGAACCAAGCCAAGTGTGACTCACTTTAGAGTCTTTGGCTCAGTTTGCTGCATGCACATTCCAGATCAGCTGAGAAGAAAACTGGATGATAAAGGAGAGCGGTTGATACTTGTAGGGTATCATTCAATTGGAGGATACAAGTTGTACAATCCAAGGAACCAGCAGATTGTTATCAGCAGAGACGTGATCATTGATGAACACAGGTGCTGGAATTGGGAAACAGAAGCCATTGAACCACAATCAAAGACACTGGTAGATCTCAATCTTGATGAAGAAGTGATAAATCCTACAACAGTCCCTCAAAGCAACAGGCCACAAAGGCAGAAACAAGTTCCCTTAAGGCTACATGACTATAAGATGCTGCCTGACTCCAATGTAACAGCAGAAGGTGATTTAGTGCAATTTGCACTTTGTCGTGATGCGGAACCGCCAGTTACAATCGAAGAAGCTATGAAGGATCCAAAATGGATTAGTGCCATGGAGGATGAATTGAGCTCAATTGAAAGGAATCAAACCTGGGAACTTGTCCCACTACCATCAAAGAAACAGCCAATTGCAGTCAAATGGATTTACAAGGTCAAAGTAGGTCCAAATGGAGAGGTGATCAAGTATAAAGGCAGACTAGTGGCAAAGGGCTTTCAAAGAAAGGGCGAGGATAGACTATGATGAAGTCTATGCACTGTTGCAAGGATTGAGACAGTAAGACTGATTGTGGCAATTGCAAGCATGAGAAACTGGACCTTGCATCAATTGGATGTGAAGTCAGCTTTTCTCAATGGACCAATTGATGAGGAGGTGTATGTGACACAGCCCCCAGGCTTTGTGATAACTGGTCATGAAAGTAAAGTGCTGAAACTGAGAAAAGCCTTATATGGCTTAAAGCAAGCACCAAGAGCTTGGAACAAGAGGATCAACAGCTTCATGATACAAAGTGGTTTTGAAAAATGCAACTCAGAGCATGGTGTCTATGTTAAAACAACCAATACATCTGACCTGCTACTAGTATGCTTGTATGTAGATGATCTACTGGTCACAGGAAGCAGTGAGACTGAGATAGCTGAGTTCAAAGTGCAGATGATGAAGGAGTTTGAAATGACAGACTTAGGGCTATTATCTTACTTCTTAGGAATCGAATTTGTAAGAACTGGAAGAGGTATTGTCATGCATCAACACAAGTATGCTAATGACCTCTTAAAGAGGTTTGGCATGCTGTAGTGCAACCCTGCATCAACTCCTGCAGAAACTGGTTTACACCTTGAGAAGGATGGAAATGAAGAGTTGATAGATCCTACCCACTACAGACAGATAGTTGGATCACTAAGGTACCTTTGTCATTCCAGACCTGACCTAGCATTCAGTGTTGGCTTGATCAGCAGGTTTATGGAAAGGCCAAGGACATCACATCTGCTAGCTGCCAAGAGGGTGCTGAGATATGTAAAAGGCACTGCAGATTTTGGAATCTTATTTCCAAATGGAGATGAGAGGAGAGAAGAAGAGCTAATGGGATATTCTGATGCAGATTGGTGTGGTGATAAAGATGATAGGAAAAGTACTGCAGGCCATGTTTTCTTGTGTGGAAAAGCACTGATTTCCTGGAGCTCAAAGAAGGAGTCAATTGTGGCATTGTCTTCATGTGAAGCTGAGTATGTGGCAGCTTCAATGAGTGCCTGCCAAGCACTTTGGTTGGACACATTGATGCAGGAAATCCAGATAAAAGACTCTAGTGCAGTGAAGCTGTTAGTAGATAACAAATCTGCAATCAACCTTGCAAAACACCCTATAGCTCATGGAAGAAGCAAACATATAGAAACAAGGTTCCACTTCCTTAGAGATCAAGTAACCAAAGGCAGATTGAAGTTGGAATACTGCAGTACCGAAGAGCAGTTGGCAGACATATTGACAAAACCTCTGAAGCCAGAAAAATTCAGAGACTTGAGAACCAAGCTCACGGTTGTATCACTAGCTGAATTGACACACGAATGATATGTTGCAAGTGATAGATGGAGGCTAGGGTGCCAACATAGTTGGGATGTTAGTCTCCATAGTGATGCAATTAGCATATCATTGTCTTCTCCCAAACTGAATTAGGGAGGTGTGTTGAGTTTGTTAATTCAGTTAGTTAGTTATTTGAAGAGTTAGTTGGTTGAGTGTTAGTTAGATAGCTTGATCTGCAAGCTGGTTGGTTAGTTGTAGAAGTCTATAAATAGACTTGGAGTAGTGATCAATTGTGTAGAGAATGTGTAACAAGTGAAAGTGAATATAGTGCAGTGAAAATTTTTCAATAATAGAATACCATTCTTTCATCTCTTCCATTCTCTCTGCAGAATTCTTTCTTTCTTTCTTTCTTTCTTTCTTTCTTTCTTTCTTTCTTTCATTGCTGTGTTTTTCAAGTGTGTGTATGCCTTTGTTCCAACAATATCTAACAAAATATTTTACAATTCATAAAATTTTAGAACATTAAAGTGTTTCTAAATCTGCTTATAGTATAAATTGAAAGTAATGCTCATCTGATCTTACTAATTAATGGAAAAAAAATATAAACACAAACGTATATAATATAACTATAAAATAGAAAGCAATTCTGAAACAAACTAAACATCATATTAATCTTCGTAAGATATCATTGTCCAGTTAATATTTAGATCATTTCTAAAAATTACAACAACTCAAAAAACAGAAACCTAAAGAGCCAAAGGGGAACAAAAAAATCACAAAATACATCAAAAAATAGCTTCATAATAAACATTTTTCAACTTCAAAAAACAGCTTTCCAAGGTCTTGTCATTAAGGTCTTTCAGCACAGAAACACAATCTTAGCATAGCAATTCACAGTTTTTTCCTCATCAACTCCAATGACAATTCGACTTCCAAACCTCAAGTAATTTGCCTGACAGAACATCTCCCATTCTCCAGCCAAGAAAACCTCCCATTCCTTGTCTCCCCACTTAAGTTTACATATGAATTTCCTAGAATACCCATATTAATTTAAGAGTGATCACTGAAGGGGGTTGTAGTTGGAAAAGTTGCTTGGCAAATTCTTTGGGCAAATCCTACATTGACAAAGAAAGGTAAATTAATGTTTAAAAACTAAACAATAAGATTAATGAAACGAAATATTGATAAAAAAAGGGAGAATCATAATAAGTAAAAGATAAACCGAACAAAATAAAAGGAATTTTAAAAACTACTCCCTCCGATCCATTTCTATGGTAAATTTAGTTTTTTTGTTTTTATTCCAAAACAATATGTCTTTTACAAACCTAAAATAAATTTGATAATTTTTTTCCATATATATCATTATACTCCTTACTTAAATTCAACTACTATTTCCTACTTAAATTCAACCATAAATGCTAGTACTTGTTCCAAAACAAAAGTCATATGAATGCACATTTTTTTACCAATAAATGTGCACATCCTGAGTGCTTATTTATGGCAGGTCGAATGTGGAGTAAATATGGTTAGAATGTGTAAATAATTAATGATATTATAAATAAGGGCAATTTGTTACAAATGTAAACAAATTAATGCTTTCTTAATCTGTGTGTAGAAACCTTAAATTACCATAGAAATGGACCGAAGGAAGTACCCGTTGATCCATGAGAACCAGTTCCAATGAAAAACTACAAATTTTGATTCAAAAATGAGGGGCGAACTATTTATAGACACAAAACATGTAGTTGAAATGATTTTTGTTTTAATTTATTAATTATTAATTAATTAATTAATTGGTATGCTAATCATTGTTGAAATGGTTAATCATTGTTGAAATGGTGCACATATTCGGCTGCATTATGGGAAAATGAACAATTCTGCATGTTTTCATATAGATTTGTATATATTGAGATACATATTGAAAAAAATTATATTGAAATTAACTCACAATGAGTTAATACTTTTGACCATTATCCTTGATTAGTGAATGGGAATATGAAGTGTCACATTGATTATGGGAAGAGAAATGAAAAAGAACTTTGAAAAAAATATTAAGGCTACTTTGTAGTTTTGAAATTGGAAATCAAATTATAATGAAACTCACATGAGTTTATAGCTACGTTTGTTAACCTTCATTTGTGCATTGGAATGTGAAGAGAGTCATTTATTATGGCAAGAGAAATGATAAAAAAATTTGAAAGAAAGATTATGGTTGGGTGGAAGACACCTAGATTTTAATTTGATTGATTTTTAAATATTTTTTTATATTTTTTAATCAGAAAACTGAATTTTTATTTCCAATTAGGGAAAGTCTAATAGAGGCTTCCTTGATAAGCTTTCATTCTCATCGTGACACATGTCCATACTATGCTCCTGATTGGGGATTAGTTTATATATTGTATAGATAGATAGATTTTTTGAACATTCATTTAATTAGTTTAACAAATTAGTTTTATGGTTTAACCAAATTTACTCATGTTTAATGTTGTCATTATAAGCCTTAAGTAGTAATATTAAACATTGGATATATTATCTATTTTTTGAAAATTCATATAATTTGTTTATCATATTCGTTTTCTGGTTTTCCCAAAATTACTCACGTTTAATGTTAACATTATAAACATTAAGTAGTAATATCAATCATTTACAACCAAGAGTTAGGAATGGAATAAAATATGAAAAAACATAAATGCTGAAAACATAGCATTAGAATAAATCCCAAAAGACACGATGTCCAACACTACATAGAAATATAGAAAACAGAACCAACAAAAATTCAAACTTCAACTTGATTCAACACCAAAAACAAAAACCAAAATGCTTAAACATATTTTGACCATCCGAAATTATTGGGTAAAACTAAAACATCCAACACTGGCATCAATCATTTTCTTGGTTAATTGTCTTGAGAGCCTTGATATTGGTACTGCTTGCTCTAGCTGACAAATCTTCAACAGCAACATCTGACAGCCTCTTAGCAGGAGATACTGATATCTAGCTGAGAACTTGAGAACCACTTTGAATATAGTCCTCCATCCTAGAAAAATATCTCATACTATTTTAATATTAACTCTGAATATTGTTAGAAATTGATATGTGATACGATTTCTTCTAGGCAAGTATACCTAGTCGTACAAGTAATACGGTGGTGAGACCGGATATCGTCCTCAGGGATCGGATGCCAATTACCAATTCACAAATTATGCAACTATCTAGACTAAACTGTGGTATGAAGGGATCAAAACATAAAATAAAGAAACAAAGCAATTAAAATATTTTTGGTCTTTTTGTGAACTTTTATCAAACACTTGGAGTGCATAAAAAGATGTGGTTAACAGTCAGGATTAGACTACACTAATCATCCCTTAATTGTAATGAAATGGTTACTCACACAAGTCCTAATTCAATTATGACAATCAAGCCTTTTGAAATACTCAAACCCTAATGTCTTAGGTGGAGTGAGCCTAAAATCCCAAATTAAACCCTAATGTCTTAGGTGGATTAATCCGAGAATTTGCATAAAGAACCAAGACTTATAAGATTGCAAGCATCCCAAGATCTATGTCTAGATTCATGAACTACTTGGCATTTGATTCATGAGCAAGCCTTAACATCAATCTTTCAATTGTCTATCAAAGCAACAAATCATTCCAAGGATGGCCAAACCAAGGAAAGCATTAAGCATGGAATCAAATAATCATAAAGAATTAGAAACTTGTATTAAAACCAAATCAACATACAATCAAGTTCAGAAAAGCAAAAATCTAATCCCAACAACAGGGGAATTAGCTCCACATGATAAAGTCTACAAAACAGAAAGAGAGAAGAGATGAAGAAAACTCCATGAAGAATCCTCCAATCTTCTTCCAGTCCAAAAGCAGAGAGAACGTCATTTTAGGGTTCCAGCCTTCCCCCATCCATCAGCCCCCTTTAGGGTTTCCCAAGTCTCTGGTAAAAGTCCCCTAATTCTGTTCAGTGTGGATCTATTTATAGATCAGTCGCGCGTCACGGTCGTGATGGCCATCACGGCCAGGCCGTGACGGGTTCTGCCCTGGGCGCGTCTTCACCTTTTGGTATGTCACGGCCGTGATGGGCATCACGGCTAGGCCGTGACAGCTTCTGACTTTTCCTTTCTGTCTTTTCAGCTCTGCTTGATCACGGCCGTGATGGTCATCACGGCCAGGCCGTGATGGGCTCTGCTTGGCACATTTCTTCACTTTTCAATCTCTATCTTCATCCAAGCTCCATCATGGTTGATCTTAAGCATTTTTTCCTTAATTTCTGCAAAACAACACCACAAAACCGCCTTACCCGTTCCAAGGTAAAAACTAACCAAAAACAAACTAATCATGCCTAAACTATATGGAAAATGCATGCAAAATGATAATGAAATATGCGTTGAAATCACACTCATCAAATCATCCCAAGCTTAAGACTTTACCCGTCCTCAAGCAAAAACCAAGGCCAGAAGATATAAATAAACAGAGCATGGTTAGTGAACCAAGAACCCGAGTAACTAATCCAAGTGACAGGCATTTTAAAATAATTCACCAAGAGACAATAAATCTCAAGTCCCATTAGAAGCTTAGGGTTCCTAGACTCATATTCCACTACTAGAAATCCATCTTTTTCGGACAGAATTTCGGACGGATTTCGGACGAAAATTGGACAAATTTCGGACGAATTTCGGACGGATAATTCATTTCGGACGGATTTCGGACGGAATGGCACCCGTCTGAAAAAGCCTCGTGGGAAATTATAAAATCCGTCCCAAATTCTGTCCGAAAATATTTACGGACAGATTGCGGACGGAATATGGACAACGTGGAAATCCGGATTTTGGTTATTGTTCGGACGGATTTCGGACAGATTTATTTTTGTTTTCCAACGGATTTGGGATGGATGTTTTGATTTTGTTGGTTATTGTTCGAACGGATTTCGGACAGATTTATTTTTGTTTTCCAACGGATTTGGGACGGATTTCACAAGGAAGAATGAAAAGTCAGAATCTGTCACGGCCAGGTCGTGATGCCGATCACGGCTGTGACATGTCAACTGAGCCAGACCCCTTCTAGGCAGAATCTGTCACGGCCAGGCCGTGATACCCATCACGGTCGTGACAGACCATTTAGTGAAGCAACGTTCAAGCGCGAGTTTGTCACGGCCAGGTAGTGATGCCCATCACGTCCGTGACATATCAATCGAGCTGACCCTTTTCTAGGCAGAATCTGTCACGGCCAGGCCGTGATACCCATCACGGCCGTGACAGACCAATTAGTGAAGCAACATTCATGGCAGAAGCTGTCACGGCCAGGTCGTGATGCCCATCACGGCCGTGACAGATCACTTCACTTACATTTCAGTTTCACTATCTATGCGAATTATATGGCACCGATCACTAACATTTGCAGTTTCACATTCAATCACAAAATCATGAATTTGACTATTGTTACAAAATACAGCCTTGGTACCATACAACTTCTAAAAATCAAATACCAATTGCTGCATGCAATCCAAAAGTCATGACTTAAAAACTATCAGAAGATCAAGCCACTGTGAACTGTGAAGGTCATGTAATGAACAAAAATAATAATAATAATAAAGTTGCCAGAAGAACTATGTGACCCACTTGAGTACTGCCTTGTCATGTTCTTTCGGTTTGAAAGTTCAGCAGCTGCTCTTGCAGCCATGCTTGCAAGTTCTGCAGATTCTGCAGCAGCCTCTGCAATAGAGGCAGCATCTTTGAATTCAATGTTCCTATTATGCTTACCCATAGGAAAGGCACTCCTATTTTCAGAACTCGAATCTCTAAAATCCATTTCTTGTCTTCCAGTTCCTATAAGAAAGAATCTCAAATATTCAGGCAATAGAAAGAACAAAAGCCCCAAATTCATTTGCAATTACTGTCTTCAAAAATTTACCTGAAGGTCTAGTTTCTGGATTTGACACCCCTGATGACTAGCAGACAGTATTTTTATCATGGTGGGACCATCCGGTGCTTTGGCAGACAATTTCTCAACCAACTAAAATGACAACATTAAATTAGAATAAATCTGAAAAGAAATGAGCTTTAACATGATCCTATCCAACTTCAAGAAGCTAGAGAAACTTGCCAAGCGATTTACACCACAGTCAGGACGTAATTCAACAGCTGCTGAGACAAATTCTTTTCCATACTTAGCTGTAATATGCTTCCGCACATCCATGAGCTCAGGTATGTCTGAACATCTTGGAGAAGCAAATACTACACTTGAAATTGCTTCCTTCAAATCGATGGGGCAGTTTCTAAAACAGGGGGGCAAGAAAGAAAAGATAACATGGTCAATTCAATGAGAATGCACAATCATAATGAACAAAGTTGTATACTGCAAATCAATAGTTCCAGAAAGAAAAACCCTCATGCAGAAATCGCTTCAGACACAGTGACACACAAGTAAAGTCAAAGCATGTGATAAAATATAGAGACAAGCATGTGCATCCAGCATATTTACATAAATGACATACATAGAATACCAATTTAGACATGATGTCAACAATAAAACAGATACAATTCTGCAAGTCAGTACCTAAAATCATTAGGAATGCAAGGTGCCAATAGCAAGCTACATGATCAGTTGAGGTTCTTAATGAGGGTCTTTGCTAGTGTATCAAGTGCACCGTTTAAAATTGCGAAAAATAAAAAACCTTTTGCAATAGCATAAAAAAAAATCATTGATCAATGTTATATCCTAGATATAAAGCCTATTGTTTTCATATGAGAACAGAATTACCAAGACTGAGATAGTGACAAGTTATTTTGGCCCAAGGGTCATAATATTACACTGGGATGCCATATCCCCTTGTTTAGTTACTTTCACTTGCTACATCTCTAGTCAAGCCCTAGTGTGAAAAGAAAACAATTACGCATGATCAAACACACATTCTAATTTGATCTAAACACTTAATCTTATTACCAAACATGGTTATTTTCAAAGAAAATCATGTTTGGAGCTTACGCTTCACAATATTCTTTGAGGAAACTTTGTTTTGATTAAAGGATCATGAAAGAGAACTTGGGAATCATCAATTAAGAGTCCTAATTGCACTAAATCATAATTAATTTCACAAAAACAGAACAAAATTCAAATAAAATCAAATTGGGGTTTAGGGCTCCCAAATACAATTTGGGGAAACACCAATTCACAGTCCCAATTTCATAAAACAAGGTTTATTCTTTAAGATTAAAATCTGAAATCAAAGGGTTAGGGTTAGGGTTTCAAAACCAATTTGGGGGTTTTGAATCTGAGACACAAGAGAGTCTTTTGACTCACCCAAGGAATAAGAAGAAGTTGTGGTGGTGCTGTGGTGCGGCGACGTGGCGGCGGACGGCAGCGACGCGGCGGCCAGTGGCGGTTCGTGGTAGTTCTGTGACACCCATAAACCAAAAATGAAGGGTAAGCTTTGGGGGAGGAGAAGGAAGTTTAAAGTAACAAAGAAAGGTGTAAAACCACCATAAATGGTGGCCAAACTCACTTACCGCGACGGAGGGCGGTGGTTTGGCAGCGGGCAGCGGCGGCTCCGACAGCGTGCAAGGGGACGTGAGGTGCGTCGCCTCCTCCTCGTGCAACGAGCTGCGATCGACGAGGTTTATGGGTGTCAAGGGCTGAGCTGGGCGGTTTTGTGCAGTGGAGGGAAGGAGGAGATGAGGTTGGGAGGAGGAAGAAGAAAAGAGAAAGAAGAAGAAAAAGAAAGAAAGAGAAAAGAAGAAAGCAGAGAAGAAAAGAAAGTGAGGGGGAGGGGTTACGGGTTTTGGGTAGATATAGCAGAGAGAAAAATCTGATTTTTTGTATTAGTGGGTATAAAATGAGTGATAAATATTAGGCCTAAAATAAACATGTTTTTACTTTTTGGAATCTAAAAATAAAGATTGATAAAGATATGATTTCGAAATTCAAATTGGAGTAAAGATTAATAGTTGAACTGATCAACTAAGAAAATACTCAGTCCAAAATTTAATCTCTGATAAATGTCAAACCAGTTTATTTTCAACTCTAAAATTAAATAGAATGAAAATATGAAAATGCTTTTCTCTTAATCTTATTATTTAAAATAATTTGAAGAGAGTAATTTAATTACTCAAACTAAACCACATAACAAAATTAACATAAACATCCATTCTAATTTGATCTAAACACTTAATCTTATTACCAAACAAGGTTATTTTCAAAGAAAATCATGTTTGGAGCTTACGCTTAGGTCCTAACAAGTCGATTTGGGCTCTATTAGGATCAAACAAGTCCATTTAGGCTTCATTAGGACCATAGAAGTTCAATTGGGCCGATCGGGGCAATTGGCCCAATTAAGTCCTAACAAGTCAATTTGGGGTCTATTAGGATCAAACCAGTCCATTTGGGCTCCATTAGGACCAAAGAAGTACAAATTGGCCTAGTTAGGTACTAAATGATCTAAAAAGTCCATTTGGGCTCTATTAGGATCAGACAAGTCCATTTGGGCTCCATTAGGACCAAAGAAGTACAATTGGGCCGATCGGGGCAATTGTCCCTATTAGGTCCTAACAAGTCGATTTGGGCTCTATTAGGATCAAACAAGTCCGTTTGGGATCCATTATGCCCGAAAAAGTAAAAATTGGCCTAGTTAGGTCCTATATGACCTAAACAGTCCATTTGGGCTCTATTAGGATCAATCAAGTCCATTTGGGCTCCATTAGGACGAAAGAAGTACAAATTGGCCCAGTTAGGTCGTATATGACCTAAAAAGTCCATTTGGGAACTATTAGGATCAAACAAGTCCATTTTGGATCCATTAGGACCAAAGAAGTACAATTGGGTCGTACGGGGCAATTGGCCCAATTAGGTCCTACCGAGTCGATTTGGGCTCTATTAGGATCGAACAAGTCCATTGGGGCTCCTTTATGGCCGAAAAAGTACAAATTGGCCTAGTTAGGTTGTATATGACCTAAACAGTCCATTTGGGTTCTATTAGGATCAAACAAGTCCATTTGGGCTGCTTTAGGACCAAAGAAGTACAAATTGGCCCAGTTAGGTCCTATATAACCTAAAAAGTCCATTTGGGCTCTATTTGGATCAAACAAGTCCATTTGGGCTCCATTAGGACCAAAGAAGTACAATTGGGCCGTACAGGGCAATTGGCCCAATTAGATCCTACCAAGTCGATTTGGGCTCTATTAGGATCGAACAAGTCCATTGGGGCTCCTTTATGCGCAAAAAAGTACAAATTGGCCTAGTTAGGTCGTATGTGACCTAAACAGTCCATTTGGGTTCTATTAGGATCAAACAAGTCCATTTGGGCTGCTTTAGGACCAAAGAAGTACAAATTGGCCCAGTTAGGTCCTATATGACCTAAAAAGTCCATTTGGGCTCTATTTGGATCAAAGAAGTCCATTTGGGCTCCATTAGGACCAAAAAAGTACAATTGGGCCGTACGGGGCAATTGGCCCAATTAGGACTTAACAAGTCGATTTTGGCTCTATTAGGATCAAACAAGTCCATTGGGGCTCCATTATGCCCGAAAAAGTACAAATTGGCCTAGTTAGGTGATATGATCCAAAAAAAAAGGATCATGTAAATTTTCGGATCTATCTGATAGTGTGATTTCACATCACATTTCATGTACATTTTTGCATGCATTTTCATATAGTTTAGGCATATTTAAATTGATTTTTAGTAGTTTTTACCTTGGAACGGGTAAGGCGGTTTTGTGGTGTTGTTTTGCAGAAATTAAGGTAAAATGCTCAAGATTGACCATGATGGAGCTTGGATGAAGATAGGGCTTGAAAAGTGAAGAAAATGAGCCAAACAGATCCCATCACGGCCTAGCCGTGATGACCATCACGGCCATGATCAAGCAGAGCAGAAGGCAAAAGTCAGAAGCTGTCGCAAAAGTCAGAAGCTGTCACGGCCTAGCTGTGATGCCCGTCACGGCCGTGACATGTTAGCTGATCTAGATAGAACCGATCACGGCCTAGCCGTGATGAGTGTCACGGCCGTGACAAACCAAAATTTGAAAGCGCGCCCAAGGAAAATATAAAAAATAACAAATTCCGTGTGAAATCCGTCCGAAATTTTCGGACGGATTTCAGACGGATGTAAGAAATATAAAAAATAACACAATCCGTGTGAAATCCGTCCGAAATTTTTGGACGTATTTCAGACGGATGTAAGATAAATCAAGGAAAATATAAAAAATAACACAATCCGTGTGAAATCGGTTTGAAATTTTCGGACGGATTTCTGACGGACGTAAGATAAATCAAGGAAAATATAAAAAATAACACAATCCATCTGAAATCCGTCCGAAATTTTCGGACGGATTTCAGACGGATCACGGAAAATATAAAAAATAACACAATCCGTCTGAAATCCGTCCGAAATTTCGGACGGATTTCAGACGGTTCAAGGAAAATATAAAAAATAACACAATCCGTCTGAAATCCGTTCTAAATTTTCGGAAAATTTCAGACGGAAACATTTCTGTCCGAAAATTCCATCCGAAAATTCAAGTTTTCTAGTAGTGTTCTCAATTATTCGGGCACTCTTTCTCACCTCACTCAAGTGTTTAGGGATATATGACATTTCGCTCAATTTCCTCAAGGAATGAATTCTACCATAAGCTTGACTATTAACCAAATCTCTACTTTATTAATGAAAGCACATCAGAATCAAGAGGTCTTTTACTTTGGTTGTACCGGGGCCATGGGATTAATCGTTAGGTGGGGAAATCAAGAAAGGATATTTCAAGAAGGCTAACAAAAATATCAATCATTGCAAACATGACATCTTCTAAAATACCTTTTTGGGTTTTTGATTCATTCTTCCACCTTTTTTTTCTTTCTTTTTATTTTATTTCTCACTTTCATTTGTCATCCCCTTCTCTCTCTATATATTTTTTCTTTTATTTTTCTTTTATTTGGAGAAGGGGAGATTTTCAGCTCAAGTGAAATATTTTTCTGATTTTCTCATCCCATACTTTTTCAAACTACCTTTTTACCCTTTTGTGCAATACTTTAGAAGGTCTCCTATCAATCATCATTCATCAATATAATTCAAGGTACCAAGAAAAGTATTTTATTCTTTAAGGCTCAAAATTGGGCAACTAAGGGGTAGCATTTGATCAATCAAAGCTCAGAAGGCCGGAAAAATACCTAGTGCCTCAATCATTTTCAAAAATGTTTTCAAAAATTTTTAAGCTTCAAAACGGTTTCAAGTCAAGCTCTAGAGAATACCATCCAAGAGGAATAACACTCTAACACCAAGAATGGGGTAGATTTAGTGAGTACCCCTTTTTGGCTCAAAATCTCACATTTAGTAGTTCAAAAATCAATGAGAAACACAATTCTACGGAACCACATGCTAATTATCAACTATCAAAGATCATCTCAAGAATTTTTATTTGAAGCCTTATCACGAAAATAAAAAATTTGGGTTCAACAATTCACTATCTCAATTTAATTGGCACTCAGTTCTCACAATCGGATGCATAATCTAAGCAAGGGGGTAATCGAGTCATGTGATCATGCAAAAACTATGCCTATATGAATGCAACATGCAAAATATGAAAATTTAAAAAAATTTACAAAAATACCCCTACTCCAAGCTTAAAAACTTACATTGTCCCCAATGTAAATAATCAAGTCGGAGAGGGGAGAAAAGTGGAACACTCACCGAGGTGGTAGCGGGTGCTGGCTCATAGGCCTAGTCAAAAACTTGTTGGAAAATGTATCACGGCCGTGATGGTCATCACGGGCAGGTCGTGATCAATTCTGGTCCTCAGGAGCTGGCCTGTCACGGCCGTGACCTCCATCACGGCTAGGCAGTGATGCTCTCTGATCTTTAGGGTCTTCTCATCACACCCGTGATGGGTATCACGGCTGGGCTGTGATCCTTTCTGGTCTTCATGGTTAGCTCGTCACGGCCTGGGCTTGATGGTTGCTGATTTTGTTTCTCCCTTCCCTTTTTGCTCTTTCTTCCTTCAGAACCTGAAACACTTAACAAATCTATTAATTTATGATTCTTTACTCTTGATCTTCTCAAATTATTCAAGAGCTAAATTCAAAAACAAATGGAAAAAGAGAAGAAAACTTGGATTGCCTCCCAATAAGCGCTTCTTTAACGTCACTAGCTTGCCTTATTGAGAAGCATCCGCCTGGATCCCATAGCTTGTGGTATAAGGGCCAAGAGGTGCTTAAGATGTAAGATCCTCCACCCGGATCCCATGGTTTGTGGAGTGGCAATTGCAGAAGTAATATGAATCTTCCCTCGGTCCCTCCTTGGTCAAATGGCTTTTTGACCTCTTCAGGCATAAATGTTCCATGAAGCACCTGAGGTTTTACTTCTGGAGCCTTGTAGGATCCACACATGCATGCAAACCAATATATTTGTCCAAGGCAGCAATATCAATATCCTTGGCAATCATGGTGAAATATAGATCCTCTTTGCTTTCCATCCCATGTTCTTTTTCTTGTGGCTCCTCTTCCACTACCACTTCAACTTCAACTTCACTTCGAACTATCCCCAAAACCAGATTTTTCTCAAATTGTGCTTCATGTGATTCTTGTACCAACTGTTTTCAAATTTTGTCAACTTGTATTTTGAAATTCTGCACCACAGCTTTGATACTATCACAATTGGTTCTGATTTTGGTCTTAAAGATGGATAGCTCTTGGGAATATTGTTCTAGAGCAACCTTCAAAGGTGTTTGCTCATTCCATTCCCATTCCTCCTCATGCTTCATGATTACACTATAAGCTTGTGCATGAGGGCATTGATTTCCCCAGAGTACATAGTCTCCCAGGACTACATTAGGCCCAAAGGAATATTTTGTAACTCCATCCAAGGCAGGAAAATAATAAATCTCCATGTGTTGCAATCCCCTTGAACAGATAAAACTCAAAAGAAAAAAATGAAATATACACAGAAAAAAAAATAAAAAAAAAATTAAAGATGTCTAAATTAGTTGCCTCCTTTGTTACTAATGATAATGGTAAAACCAATCCCCGGCAACGGCGCCAAAAACTTGATACGATTTCTTCTAGGCAAGTATACCTAGTCGTACAAGTAATACGGTGGTGAGACCGGATATCGTCCTCAGGGATCGGTTGCCAATTACCAATTCACAAATTATGCAACTATCTAGACTAAACTGTGGTATGAAGGGATCAAAACATAAAATAAAGAAACAAAGCAATTAAAATATTTTTGGTCTTTTTGTGAACTTTTATCAAACACTTGGAGTGCAGAAAAAGATGTGGTAAACAGTCAGGATTAGACTACACTAATCATCCCTTAATTGTAATGAAATGGTTACTCACACAAGTCCTAATTCAATTATGACAATCAAGCCTTTTGAAATACTCAAACCCTAATGTCTTAGGTGGAGTGAGCCTAAAATCCCAAATTAAACCCTAATGTCTTAGGTGGATTAATCCGAGAATTTGCATAAAGAACCAAGACTTATAAGATTGCAAGCATCCCAAGATCTATGTCTAGATTCATGAACTACTTGGCATTTGATTCATGAGCAAGCCTTAACATCAATCTTTCAATTGTCTATCAAAGCAACAAATCATTCCAAGGATGGCCAAACCAAGGAAAGCATTAAGCATGGAATCAAATAATCATAAAGAATTAGAAACTTGTATTAAAACCAAATCAACATACAATCAAGTTCAGAAAAGCAAAAATCTAATCCCAACAACAGGGGAATTAGCTCCACATGATAAAGTCTACAAAACAGAAAGAGAGAAGAGATGAAGAAAACTCCATGAAGAATCCTCCAATCTTCTTCCAGTCCCAAAGCAGAGAGAATGTCATTTTAGGGTTCTAGCCTTCCCCCAGCCGTCAGCCCCCTTTAGGGTTTCCCAAGTCTCTGGTAAAAGTCCCCTAGTTCTGTTCAGTGTGGATCTATTTATAGATCAGCCGCGTGTCAGGGCCGTGATGGCCATCACGGCCAGGCCGTGACGGGTTCTGCCCTGGGCGCGTCTTCACCTTTTGGTATGTCACGGCCGTGATGGGCATCACGGCTAGGCCGTGACAGCTTCTGACTTTTGCCTTATGTCTTTTCAGCTCTGCTTGATCACGGCCGTGATGGTCATCACGGCCAGGCCGTGATGGGCTCTGCTTGGCACATTTCTTAACTTTTCAAGCTCTATCTTCATCCAAGCTCCATCATGGTTGATATTAAGCATTTTTTCCTTAATTTCTGCAAAACAACACCACAAAACCGCCTTACCCGTTCCAAGGTAAAAACTAACCAAAAACAAACTAATCATGCCTAAACTATATGAAAAATGCATGCAAAATGATAATGAAATATGCGTTGAAATCACACTCATCAATATGTGTACTAAAAAAATCTATAAGTTTTAACTGACATGCTTCGGGAATGTCAGGATTGAAGAGCAGTTTTGGTGCTTGCATAACATTCTGAATTCTTCTTGTTCCTAAATTAGAAATGCAAGTTAATCAGTATTCATGCGAGATTCAAAATTATGATGAGTGTAAAGTAAAATTTAAGAAGAAACCTTTGAAGGTCTTCACTTTAGCAAATTGAAAGACAACCACTGAATTCACACCACCACCACCAGCAAGAAAATCATTCAACTCATCGACATAGGAACCAAAAAGTTCACATTCAATTTTGATGATGGTTCATACAAATAAAAATCAGTTAGTACTCTTAAAAAATTTAAAAATTAGGGTAAAATATTATCATCATAAAAAACTAACCCATCATTGTCCAACTCCAATACATTCAACTTTAATTATCTACCATCTTTTGTATATTTTTTTTAATGCCAACACCAGTAAGCAGACCAATAACATCTGCAGATTATCATTCGTTAGAAAATATCAAAATTAATATGTATGATGAAGTTGGTGATATAAAGATGAGAGAAACAGTAAATATACCAGCTAGATAAGAAGTATCATAATTAAAGTCCAGGATTTCAGCAATGGAAACAAAAGAGTATGGAGATGCAATTATTTGGATCTGGTCAAGAGGATGAACATGGGAAGTATATTTAAAATTGAGCTTGTAATCGTGTCTTGTGGTCTTGTAGTCACCTCCACTAGCTATAACACCAACATCAATTATAATTACATCTTTCCCTTCAGCCAGTAGACTTTCAAATCGATAAATCAATGTTTTCTTTATAGAAGCAGATACTTTCGCACCCTGAAATAAACATGTAAACAACAATGAGTAAGGAAAATAAGACAATTGTTCAAATGTACACCAAAAAAAGTGAATTAAAATAACCTGCTCATCCATCATCACCATCTGCAATGAGAATGGTATTCTACAACCATTCATACTTGGAACAACCCACTTCCTGATAATTTCAACTTTGATGTTCCAGGAATCCTTTTCAAAAGAGATAGCAGAAACAGGGTCATAGGCTTCGGCCATTATGAAAGTAAAGCAAGAAAGTTAGTGAGGTGATTTGAGGATGTTGCATCTATTTATACTATTAGTTGCAACGGTTGGATGAGTATAATATGATGGTTCATTTGATTTCTCGAAATATTGGCCCCTTAAATTGTCATTTAGGGGTAAATGAAAAATTAAACACGTTTTAGAATCAACATTTTTGGAACTGACGATATAATTAGCGTGCAACATGTTTTGATGTGTTCACTATTTTGTATTAATTGTTGGACAATGTTGAAATTATAATATGTCTTGGAATGTGTCAATCTCGATTGAATTCATCTAGTGAAATTAAATAGTTTAAGCAAGTATTTGAAATCAACGACTTTTCTATTAGACGCGGAGGTTCCGTCCATTGTAAACTAACTTTTCTGTTGGACGGGGAGGTCCGGTCCATTGCATACTTAATTTTCTTGTTGGACGCGGAAGTCCCGTTCATTGCATACTTAATTTTCTGTTGGACGCGGAGGTTCCATCCATTGCATACTTACTTTTCTTGTTGGACGCGGAGGTCCCGTCCATTGCATACTTGATTTTTTGTTGGACGCGGAGATTCCATCCATTGCATACTTACTTTTCTGTCTATGAGGGTCTTGTTTGCCACCCCCTTCAAATTGATTCTCACGGATATGGGCTGTGACACATCCTTCCACTCTGAAGGAATCTGTATTGAGATTGCCCCTCATGATAGAAGAAGAACAATCATCCAAATTGGGTAGATTGTACTCGAAGAAAGGCTTGTAAGGAGGAGGGTTTGCTTCGGTCATCCCCTCAAAATTAATTGCTTCAATCCTCTTTCGTTCCCTGGCTTCTTTCCAATTAATCGCTTCTTGGTCTTGGTGATCTCCGAATGAAATAGCAAGTCCTCTTGGGAAAGGGTACCTCGTATACAAAAACTAGGCAAGACCAAGTGGAATCAATGAAGTAGAGAGAAATAATAGTAAATAGATAACAGCAAATAAAAATAAAAAAAAGCTTAACCAAATAATCAAATTTCTCAAAAATTAGGAAAATTGGTTGTGCTAATCCCCGGCAACGGCGCCAAAAACTTGTTGAGTCACCGGCAATTGTACTGGGTCATCGTAAGTAATAAACACGGTAAGTAATTACCGAGGTCAGACACAGGGATTGGACTACCAATTCGACCAATTTGCAAGAAATTCGATACTTTTGACCAAGCAAAAGCAAGTGGTTGAGAAGAGAGAGGAAATATGATAGCAATTTAAATCAACAAATCAAATAGAGATAAACTAGGTAGCGATAAGATAAGAGACGAATTAAAATCTGGATTAAACATCTAAGGTCACAAATCCACCTACCCAATCATGCATAGTACCCAAGTGATGATGATCCCTTCCCTAAGTTCAATTGCAATGTCAACCGGGACCCCCAAATTCTCCTAATGACACTATCGTGCTCAATAGGACATATTCAACGATTGAGTTAATCACTTGCTAGGTCTCATAACCCAATCATCAAACTCTATTAAATCTTGTTCCCTATAAGGTTGCACTGATCTCCTACTCACTCTCGTGCAATATTCAATCAGTGATCCCAATTCAAGTTCTAAACGGGAATTGCCTATTAAGCCTCATCACGTTAACTAGTCAATCATGCATGCTTATGATCAACGCAATAAATTCAAAATTGGAAAACATGAATTGAGGTAAAGGAGGGAAACATACATCACATTGAATGCTACACCGTCATGGGTGGTTTCATTGATCCCTTAGACAAGGGGATTAGTTCCTCATGGTTGTAACAACACACAAACAATTGGACTTCATCATAATTATGAAATAGGAAAAGAACAAAGGGAGACGCAGCTTCAGAGAATAAGGATTTGTCTCCAAAAAATGATCTAAAACAAGTGGTGAACAAAAGATTCCTCATCTGCCCTAAAACAGCCTATAAATAGAGGTTCTGGGTTGCGCCCGCTCGCGGGGTGAGCAAGATCTCGCGGGGCAAAATTCAGTTTTGGCTCCATCTAGATTTGAATACTCGCGAGGCGAGATGGTGATTCTCAAGGCGAGACAGAAAGGGTGACATCTCTGGCACAGTCAGGCCTTCAGGCTTTCGGGGCGAGATGGTGATTCGCGAGGCGAGACAGAAAGGGTGACTGTTGCTGTTCAGGCTGGTCTTCAGGCTCGGGAGGCGAGATCCTGTTTCACGAGGCGACACTTCCAGCATTGCTTTTCCACTGTTTTCTTCATTTTCCTTGACTCTAAGAGCTTCACTTTTAACCTGAAACAACAAAAGGAAATGAAAAGCGTAATTCTACTCAAAATAAACTAAAAACTACTAAAAATGCATTAAACGAATTAAATTCTAACTTAGGAACAAAACAAGGCAAATTTGGGAGATTAGCGAGGTTGACTCGCCCAATTAGGCACAAAATCTACCCCTTTTCTAGCTGGAAACTAGATGAGCCAGAGGCTTATCAAAACACCCCAAACTTAAACCTTGCTTGTCCCCAAGTAAACTAAAACTCAAAAAGACTCAACACTTGGCAAACTTAAAGGATTCAATCAATTTTTTGCACTGATTTCTTGCAATTTAACACAACAATTTTTCTTCAATGTTTTCCCCCTTTGCAACAATGTAATCCCCACATTCATCTACTTTAAACAATTGAGAATTCTATCATTCATGCAATCAGTAATCTGAGTTGAGGATCCAGGTGACACACAAAAGGGAGATCACCAAATTCAAACAATTGCCTTCCTCACAAGGGCATTCAATATTTCACTCATCCGCTCAATTTGTCTAAGCTACCAACTTTTCACTCAATCTCGCATTTCAAGAGCACTTCCCATGAATTTGATTTTCATCTCAATCAAGGTTCCCACGAAAACATGCATGCATCATCAAAAGGTCTTTCATAGGTTGTAATGAGGCCTGACTCAAGGTAAGATATTCAAAGGATAGATGCTTAGTCCCTAGGATCAATGAGAGCATGAAACTATCATTGCAACAATTGAATTTACTCTCATATTATTATGCTATTCCTTGCATTGTGTGGCTACAAACCTCTTCCTTTTTATACTTTTTCGTCTTGCCCTTTTTGGCATACATTCAATACTTTTCATCACATTTTTTTTCTTTTTTTTTTTCAAGCCTTCGGCCTTTAATTTTGCTTTTCTTTTTCTCAACTATGATTCATGAACTTGTAGCCACCCCAAACTTAGTTCCACAACAACACTCACAAAGCTAAAATTCCATGCTCTCCTAAATCCTAGGATAGGGGAAAATCATGGTTTTTCTGAGTTAATGGCTTGTAATGTAAGGTCATCAAGAACAATAGGCTTCAAAGCTCAATGTGGCTAACTAGGGATCATTCATCAAGGTTGGTTCAATTTATGGCCAAGTAGTTATTTCAAGGAAAAATTGCCTAGATCATTTGATGCAACATATAAATATGCAAACCATGCACAGATTCAAGCAAATCCGAGAAAGTGCAGCTTAAAAGCCATTCACACAATTAAGAACATGTTGGAGGCTCAAATTTCTCACCTGGACATTTTTGCAAATTGTTTGACCTAGATACAATTTCTAGTGTGTGCATCCCTTCACCCCAAACTTGTCATAAATCAAGCAATCACAATAAAATTTCTCAAAGTCCAATTTTCAATTTTTCACATGGGGATCAAATTTTCGATTTTCAGAACCTAGGGGGAAATCATCAATGGTCAACATAATTCATGCAGTCAATCTATGCTAAATTTAATCAAAATCCACCAAGTTTGCGACACAACATTCACACACATACTCTTGATCTTCTCAAATTATTCAAGTGCGAAATTCAAAAAAAAATGGAAAAAGGGAAAGAAAACAAAAACAAAGCAATGCAATTGGTTCCCTCCCCCACACTTAAGGCATACATTGTCCTCAATGAAAGAACATAAATATAAAAATAAGAGTGAGGGAAAGGAGAAGGTGCTCCCTGATCAAGTTGTAGTGTAGGTGGGCGCTTCCAAGGAAAGCTCTTCTACGGTTACATCCTCAGGTACCGAGCTCTCATGGAATAGCTTCAAGTGCTGCCCATTAACCTTCCAGAATCGTGAGGCGAGTGATAGCGTGCGAGGCGAATCTGGAATTCCAACAGCTGATGATGCCCAGATTCGCGAGGCGAAAGTGGCCCTCGCGACACGAGACAGAAGCGTGAGCAAGCCTCTGAGATTCAAGGCTTCTGTCTCGCGAGGCCACTGTGGATTCGCGGGGCGAATCTAGTTTTTTTTTCTTTTTTTTTAATTTTTTTTACAGAAACTAAAAAAAATAAAGGATATCTAGCTTGGGTTGCCTCCCAAGTCACCCCTAAGGCATTGCTAATGATTACCGGATGTTGTCCCTTCTCCCCCAAGAATGCATACCTTAAGTGGGTTGGGAGTTGCTTCAACTCCGGTGCTTTGTTATCTTCTTCCATTCCTTCGTTGTTGAGATTCTCCTTTGTACATTCATCCTTTCGGAGACTCGGTAAGGCTTCCATATTTTTCAAGCACTCAAGATAGTCCTCATCCCCCAAAGGGTCTTCTTCCTCACAGACAATTGAGTCCACTATATCCACTCGATACACATCCGACCTCTCAGCGGGGTGCTTCATTGCTTCAAAGACATTGAAGACTACATTCTCATCTTTCACCCTTAGGGTGAGTTTCCCTTGTTGCACATCTATCAAAGCACGCCCAGTGGCCAAGAAGGGCCTACCCAATATGAGGGGGATCTCGACATCTTCATCCATATCAAGCACCACAAAATCCGCCGGAAATATGAACTTGTCCACCTTCACTAACAAATCTTCGACCACCCCATAAGGATATTTTATAGAACGATCGGCTAGTTGGAGTGACATCCGTGTATCTTTGGCTTCTTTGATCCCCAACTTCTTCATCATAGAGAAGGGCATCAAGTTGATGCTTGCCCCCAGATCACACAACGCCTTTCCTAGAGTCATCTCCCCAATGGTGCATGGTATAGAAAAAGAACCGGGATCCTTCATCTTTAGAGGTAGTTTTCTTTGAATAATGGCACTACACTCCTCGGTCAAAGCAACCGTTTCCTCATCCACTATTTTCTGCTTCTTGGAGAGAAGCTCCTTCATAAATCGGGCATAAGATGGCATTTGTTCCAAGGCTTCCGCGAATGGAATGTTAATTTGAAGTTTACGGAAGACATCAAGGAATTTATTGAACTGTTTATCTTGTAGAGGCTTCTTCAATCTTTCAGGATATAGTACCTTCATGAAGGGCGGGAGGTCTTTGGGTTCAACCCACTTCTTTCTTCGGAACTCTTCATCTACAAGTTTTAACCTTCCCCCTTCCTCCGGTGCCTTGTCACTTGCCAACTCCTCTTTCTTAGGTTGCTCTTCCTCAACATGTGGTTGTTCCGAGGCCTCAGCTTCCTGAGAACTAGTTGCACCCCTGTTAGATCCCAACACCCTACCGCTTCTAGTTACTACGGCATTGCATTGGTTCTTAGGGTTGTTCTCGGTATCACCCGGGAAAGTGCTTGGGAGACGCTCATTTAGTTGCTTTGCGAGCTGAGCTATCTGCGTCTCTAGATTCTGAATTGCCGACCCTGTATGAGTTGCCAACTTGTCAATGGCTATGCTTGTATTGATTGACAATTTCTCAATTGCCGCATTCGTCTTTTCTATAGCCAACTCCCAAGGTTGCCTTCCACCATCTGTTGTTTGCAATTGATTAGGCCCAGGAAGAGCCTGCTGAGTATTGCGTTGATGGATTCCATAGTTTGGCCTCTGATTCTGTTGAGGTTGTTGTTGCCCGGCTAGACCACCACTAGCATTACTCCAAGCGAAACCCCGGATGGTTTCTCCTCATATAACCCCTATTCTGATTCTGACTGTAATCATTCTGTCTGTTCCTATAATAGTTGTTCTGGGCCACGCTGTCATAGAAATTGTGGCATGAGTCCACATGTTCTTGAGAGAAGTTGAACGGACAACTCTGAATGTCATGATCTCCATTACAATTATCACAACCCGGAGGCATTCCTTCGTGTATCACATTAACCCTTTTGTTCCCAGAAAATGCCGCATTTTGCATCTTCAACGGTTTATTCTGCTCTAGAATGGCTTCTATTGTTGTAGAACTGACTCCACTTGAGGTTTCCCTACCACGGTTGTAATCATTGTTCGACATCTTCTCCAATAACGCCCATCCATCCTCAGCTGATAAATAAGAAAAAGAACCGCCCGCTGCGGCATCACAATTCATCTGGTAGCACCCCCTTAACCCGTTAAATAAATGTTGAACCTTGGAGACCGGGTCAAAGAAAGCCGAAGGACATCTTCTCAAGATCACATTATACCTCTCCCAAGCTTCATTATAAGATTCATCTTCTGTCTGCCTGAAAGATGTGATGGCTACTCTTGCTTGTGCAGCTTTCTGAGGAGGAAAATACTTAATGAGGAACTTTTGGGCCAATTGCTCCCATGTTGTGATATTGTTGCGATCCATGCTGTCAAACCAATCACGAGCGGTATCCCTAAGAGAGAGAGGGAATAGCCGCAATCGAAATTCATCTTGAGGAACTCCTCTTGTCTTCTGCAAGTCACAAGCTTCAAGGAAGCGAATGATGTGTCTATGAGGGTCTTGTTTGCCACCCCCATCAAATTGATTCTCACGGATATGGGCTGTGACACATCCTTCCACTCTTAAGGAATCTGTATTGAGGTTGCCCCTCACGATAGAAGAAGAACAATCATCCAAATTGGGTAGATTGTACTCGAAGAGAGGCTTGTAAGGAGGAGGGTTTGCTTCGGCCATCCCCTCAAAATTAATTGCTTCAAGCCTCTTTCGTTCCCTGGCTTCTTTCCTTAATCGCTTCTCGGTCTTGGTGATCTCCGAATCAAATAGCAAGTCCTCTTGGGAAAGGGTACCTTGTATACAAAAACTAGGCAAGACCAAGTGGAATCAATGAAGTAGAGAGAAATAATAGTAAATAGATAACAGAAAATAAAAATAAAAACAGCTTAACCAAATAATCAAATTTCTCAAAAATTAGGAAAATTGGTTGTGCTAATCCCCGGCAACGGTGCCAAAAACTTGTTGAGTCACCGGCAAGTGTACCGGGTCGTCGTAAGTAATAAACACGGTAAGTAATTACCGAGGTCAGACACAGGGATTGGACTACCAATTCGACCAATTTGCAAGAAATTCGATACTTTTGACCAAGCAAAAGCAAGTGGTTGAGAAGAGAGAGGAAATAGGATAGCAATTTAAATCAACAAATCAAATAGAGATAAACTAGGTAGCGATAAGATAAGAGACGAATTAAAATCTGGATTAAACATCTAAGGTCACAAATCCACCTACCCAATCATGCATAGTACCCAAGTGATGATGATCCCTTCCCTAAGTTCAATTGCAATGTCAACCGGGACCCCCAAATTCTCCTAATGACACTATCGTGCTCAATAGGACGTATTCAACGATTGAGTTAATCACTTGCTAGGTCTCATAACCCAATCATCAAACTTTATTAAATCTTGTTCCCTATAAGGTTACACTGATCTCCTACTCACTCTCGTGTAATATTCAATCAGTGATCCCAATTCAAGTTCTAAACGCGAATTCCCTATCAAGCCTCATCACGTTAACTAGTCAATCATGCATGCTTATGATCAACGCAATAAATTCAGAATTGGAAAACATGAATTGAGGTAAAGGAGGGAAACATACATCACATTGAACGCTACACCGTCATGGGTGGTTTCATTGATCCCTTAGACAAGGGGATTAGTTCCTCATGCTTGTAACAACACACAAACAATTGTACTTCATCATAATTATGAAATAGGAAAAGAACAAAGGGAGACGCAGCTCTAGAGAATAAGGATTTGTCTCCAAAAAATGATCTAAAACAAGTGGTGAACAAAAGATTCCTCATCTGCCCTAAAACAGCCTATAAATAGAGGTTCTGGGTCACGCCCGCTCGCGGGGCGAGCAAGCTCTCGCGAGGCGAAATTTAGTTTTGGCTCCATCTGGATTTGAATACTCGCGAGGCGAGATGGTGATTCGTGAGGCGAGACAGAAAGGGTGACATCTCTGGCACAGTCAGGCCTTCAGGCTCGCGGGGCGAGATGGTGATTCGCGAGGCGAGACAGAAAGGGTGACTGTTGCTGTTCAGGCTGGTCTTCAGGCTCGAGAGGCGAGATCCTGTTTCACGAGGCGACACTTCCAACATTGCTTTTCCACTGTTTTCTTTATTTTCCTTGACTCTAAGAGCTTCACTTTTAACCTGAAACAACAAAAGGAAACTAAAAGCGTAATTCTACTCAAAATAAACTAAAAACTACTAAAAATGCATTAAACGAATCAAATTCTAACTTAGGAACAAAACAAGGCCAATTTGGGAGATTAGCGAGGTTGACTCGCCCAATTAGGCACAAAATCTACCCCTTTTCTAGCAGGAAACTAGTTGAGCCAGAGGCTTATCATTGGACGCGGAGGTCCCTTCCATTGAATAAATATGGTATTCATTCAATTTCGTTTAATTAGTAACATATATCATGGATCCAAAAAGATTAAGCTCATGTTTTATATTGAATTTATTAGTATTAATTAATAATATTAACGATTCGTAACCCCTATTTATGAATGAAATAAAATATGAATAGATAATTGCGGAAAACAAAACATTTGATTAAGTCCCCAAAAGGATGATATCCAGGATTACAATTGCAAAATGGATAAAGCAGCAACAAAAATTAAAACTGAAAGGTGATTAAAACATATTAAAACTTTAAAAAAAACTTAAACATCTCCTAAAGGAAATGATGGAGAAAAACTGCAACTTCCAGTATGGCAATCACTCATCTTCTTTCTTAATTGACTTGAGACCCTTCATATTGGTACTGTTGGCTGAAGCTGACAGAACTTCAATGTCAACATCTGGTACTCTCTTTGCAGGAGTTTTTTCAAGAACCCCTCCTTCCACGTTAGTAGTTTTCATTCCACTCATTTCAATTTGCTTTGCAACCCCAATATCACAGAATTCAGACATAAGATACGCATGGTTTTGATACTGATAAATCCAAGTAGACATGGTTTAGTACCCAACAATTAAATTAAATTAAATTAAATTATATAAAAGGGGAGAATTATTTTGTTTATTAAAAACTGACCCATCATTGTCCAACTCTATTACATTCAACTTTGATTTTCTACCATCTTTTGTATATTCTTTTTCTATGCCAACACCAGTCAGCAAACCAATAACATCTGCATATAATCCCTCATTAAAAAATGTTGAATTTTCAAGTTATGATGAAGTTGTAAATAGAAAAGAAAAGGAAAAAAAAGACAATAATGATATCGGCTAAATAAGAAGTGTTGTAGTTAAAGTCCAGAACTTCAGCAAAAGATACAAAAGAGTATGGGGATGCGAAAAGGTTGGTTTGGTCAAGATGCTGAACAATAGAGTGAAATTTAAAGTTCAGCTTGTAGTCATGTCTTGTGGTCTTGTAATCACCATTAGCTGCAACACCAGCATCAGTTATAGTAACAACCTTCCCTTCAGCCAACATACTTTCAAATTTTCTGTTGGACGGGGAGGTCCCGTCCTTTGCATACTTAGTTTTCTTGTTGGACGCGGAGGTCCCATCCATTGCATACTTAATTTTTTGTTGGACGCGGAGGTTCCGTCCATTGAATGTTTGCTTTTCTGTTGGACGGGGAGGTATCGTCCATTGCATACTTACTTTTCTGTTGGACGGGGAGGTCCCGTCCATTACGTACTTAATTTTCTGTTGGATGCGGAGGTCCCGTCCATTGAATAAATATGGTCTTCATTCAATTTCATTTAATTAGTAACATATATTAAGAATCCAAAAAGATTGTGCTCATGTTTTATATTGAATTGAATAGTATTAATTAATAATATTTACGATTAGTAACCCCTAATTAGGAATGAAATAAAATATGAATAGATAATTGTGGAAAACAAAACATTAGATTAAGTCCCCAAAAGGATGATATCCAGGTTCACAATTGCAAAATGGATAAAGCAGCAAGAAATTAAAACTGAAAGATGATTAAAACTTATTAAAACTTTTAAAAAACTTAAACATCTGCTAAAGGGAATGATGGAGAAAAAACTGCAACTTCCAGTATGGCAATCACTCATCTTCTTTCTTAATTGACTCGAGACCCTTCATATTGGTACTGCTGGCTAAAGCTGACAGAACTTCAGCAAAAGATACAAAAGAGTATGGGGATGCGAAAAGGTTGGTTTTGTCAAGATGTTGAACAATAGAGTGAAATTCAAAGTTCAGCTTGTAGTCATGTCTTGTGGTCTTGTAATCACCACTATTAGCTGCAGCACCAACATCAGTTATAGTGACAACCTTCCCTTTAGCCAACATACTTTCAAATAGCGGTGGCAAAGCCCCGACCCGTCGTGAACCCGCCATTAAACGGGGCGGGGCGGGTTGACCCGCCAAAAGTCTTGGGTTGAGTACTCCAACCCACCCCATTTCCTGGTGGGTTGGCGGGTTAGCCCGCCAAGGAGGAAAATCTAGTAAATGGGTTGGCGGGTTTGCAGGTTGGCCCGCTAAAATTATACAATTTAAAACAATATAAAACTAAATGTTACATAAATTAACAATGCAAACATTACTCAAAGAGAACATAGAGATAATATGATAATATATAAATAGCTAAATACCTTCTGATATAGAAATTTAAATCATGTACCTTTGAAGTCATATCATATTGTCATACTCATACTATTAAAGTGATAATTAAAATTCCTAGTAGCAACTTGTAATTTAAAAAGTCCCACATCTTACAAACCAAATTCATAATCCAAACACAAAAAAAAAAATGACATCATATAATTTAAAATAAGCTAATCATTCTTCATCATCTTCCACATCAACAATATTAGATGGCGCCCTAGGGATAGATTGCTCCACTTTTCGATCCTCCTCATTATCATTATCTACATATCACAATTTAAGTGAAAATAATTAAATTAACAAATGGCCAACAAAACAATATCATGATAAATAAATACATTAAAACTAAATAAATTAGTAAATTACCATCGCAAACAAAACTGTGCATCCAATTTCGAGTATAAACTAAAGCTTCCACATTTTTTGACAAGAGACGACTTATATACTTGTTGAGTACAATGGAGCCAATGCTAAATGCAGATTCAGACGCAACTGTTGTAATAGGGATGCTCAACAAGTCACGAGCCATTATAGATAGATCCGAAAACCGACTCTTATTATCCTTCCACCATTGTAACACATCCAATTGGTCATAAAAATGGAAATCCAAATTTGCCTCTTCCAAATAAACATCTAGCTGAGACTTCCCAATTTTACACGCAAGTTGTTGATTGTGCTCTTTCAATTCCTATTATATTTAACATGTAAAACACATGCAAAGGAAAAAATTAAAGCAGGATAAGGTTAATAAAATTCAATAAAAAATAATTAAACTATATATAAACTTACATCAAACAAGTTTTGAGGAAAAGCCTTGGGTTCCTTCGACATGCTAGGAGTAGAAGATGAGGGCTGGATAATACGTCTCTTTTTGGAAAAAGTAGTATACTTCTCAAATAGCATGTACAAATTTTTCTTTACGTTTTCCAACTTCAACTCATTTGTAGATGGATCAACTTTTGAGTAACAATAACTTAACGAAGAAAGCTTCATTCGTGGGTCAAGAATAGCTCCTATTGCAAGAACATTATTGTACTCTTCCCAATATTTATCAAACTTCTCAAACATCCTTTCAACCATGCTTTTTATAACCATATCTTCATCTTTCAAACTCTCGATCAAAACACACTGAATTTTCCAAACTTGCAAAAAATACAAGTTGGAGGTAGGATAGGATGCGCCAGAAATCAACTTGGTGGTTTCATAGAAAGGCAACAAGAATACACATATTTTTTCACATCTTTTCCATTCTTCCTCCAAAGGACAATACTTATAATTATCATCGTCAAAGTCAAGATTTTCAAATACACGACGATATTTAAGATCACTCTGAAGCATCAAATAAGTTGAGTTCCATCTTGTAGGAACATCTAGACACAAGCCAACTGAAGTATCAACACCACCAATTCGTTCAATGCATTCCCTGAATTTTTTCATTCGAATCTCTGAACCCCGTACATATTTCACACTTTCTCTAATTTTTCTCAATGCTTCACTAGCCAGCTTCAATCCCTTTTGGACAATTATATTTAAAATGTGTGCAGAACAACGTACAAAAAAAACTCTCCATCACATAACAACCAATTTTTCAAGACAAGTTGGCTTTTTAAATGTACTTGCATAACATTATTTGCGGCCGCATTATCTAAAGTGATAGAAAAAATTTTCTTCTTTATTCCCCAATCAGTCAAAAATTAAAGTATCTTCCTAGACAACTCCAATCCAGTATGAGGGGGAGGCATATGACAAAAGTTGAGAATTTTGCTATTTAACTTCCAATTTGTGTCAACAAAATGAGCGGTCAAACAAATGTAACCTTCGGTAGTACAAGTTGTCCATAAATCAAAAGTTAAAGAAATCCTGGTAGGAATACTAGCCATTTCTTGTTGAAGCTTTTCCTTCTCTCTCAAGTAAATATTCATGACATCGGCCTTAGCAGTATTTCTAGTAATATAAATTACATCCGGATTCAGGTACTTCATCCAAATCCTAATCGTCCTAAACTCAACGAATTTATAGGGTAAATCATGCTCAATGATTGCTTCGGCACACGTCTAACGTGAAACCATTTGATCTATCTTAGGAGATTTTAGTTTTCCTTGCATGTCGACCATCAACTGACCAATATCTTTAGATTTAATTTGTGTACACTTTTCAATATGAAGATTTAAAGTTGATGTACCATATTGTTTACCGCCACACTTATATTCCTTTTTACAACTATTACACCTTGCCAACTCAATCCATCTCTACCCGGTCCTATCTTAGTAAAAACCTTCCAACATCCAGCTGTTGATGCTTTGGCTTTTTTCTTAATAGGTTCATTGATTTGAGATCCTTCAACCCCAATATCTAAATTTTCCCCATCAACTTCATCATCAACTACAATATTATTTGAATCCATGTCTGACAATTAAGCAAAGAATAGCATGTATCAATAATATAGGCAGTTTAGGCACAAAGAGAAATAGAAACCAAAAATCAAGTAATTATTATTTAATAGTTATTAACAAAAATAGAAACAATGAAGTGAATAATATTAAAATTACTTTATGGAATTAACATCTATAATTCTATATGACTATATATGCACTTATGGAGAGCTAGAAACTAGAATTACTGAGAGCCAGAAAGAGTAGTGTAAATTAAGATGAATAAATGTGTCACTTTATTTTTGAACAATGGCAAAATGAGTAATCATATCATATAAATAAGAAAAAGGTAGATTCGTTGGTCACTGCACTCTGCACATGTCCGTGAGTACCATCTAATATTCTAATGCATCTAACAGGTCAGGTATCATCTAAATATCTAAAGCAGAATGACAGATTAATATTATAATTCTAATTTCTAAAACAATTCTAATTCACATAAAAGTATTTGGAAAGGGCAGTACGCCAGTATAAGTATTATACTATTATAAACTAATACCATATTGTTATTGTTCCTGCCTTTCTGCATCTGCCGATTAGAACAACTGTATATGGAATATGCTTGCTAGCTATTGACTTTTATGGAAAGAAAGGGATGGTTTTGTCTTTAAAATATATATTATATTAATCATTAGATAAGGCTTTCTTTATATAGAAAATTGAGTTTCTGAACAGAAAAGTCAGAAATACAGAATGACAAAGTCACAACTCAAAAAGATTCGCAGGCAAAGGCAATCACAGTATCACAATTCACACAGTCAACGTCTCTGCGAGGAAAATAAGGAAATACAGAATGAGTGAATTACAAAACATATACCTGCAATTGCAAGGCTGCAAGTGGCAAAGTGGGTCGCGCCGGAGGGGGAGAACAGGTGCCGGGGACGTGCTAACATAATGGGTCATCGGAACAGAGGACGTCGTGGCGGCACACAGATAGCGAGAGAGAGAGCAAGACAGCAAGCGCAGATGCACAGTGACACTGAGATAGTGATGGCCGTGACAATGCGGCCGCCGTCCGACGCCGGAGGTGAGGAAGAAAGGCCGTCAGAGGTTCCTCTTATGTGTTGAACTTTGAATGATGGACTGGTCTGGTACAAACTACAAAGTGAGAAACTAAGAGTCACTTACGTAAGTTACGTTGTGAAATGTGAATAAACCAAGGGTCAGGACTCAGGACCATGCAAAAAAACCTAGGAAGCTGAAAAGTTTTTTTTCAAATCAGACGGGCTGGCGGGCTAACCCGCCCCGACCCGCTCTCAACCCATTTTTTGGGCGGGTTGGACGGGGCGGGTCAAAGTGGGTTGATGGGTTAAATGGGCCAACCCGACGGGCCCAACCCATTTTGCCACCCCTACTTTCAAACCTATAAATCAGTGATTTCTTTATAGAAGCAGATATCTTGTCACCCTGTACAAAAGAAGTAAACAACAATTAGTAAAGAAAATAAGATAAATGTTCAAAATTACAACAAATAAATATGTATGAGTGTAACCTGCTCATCCATGAGCACCATCTCCAATGAGAATGGTATCTTAGAACCATTTAAACTTGGTACAGCCCACATCCTGATAATTTCTACTTTGATTGTCCATGTTTCCTTTTTAGCAGAGATGGTAGAAACTAAGTCATAGATAAGCCTCTGGCTCATCTAGTTTTATGACTAGTATGACCGTGGTTTTGTGCTAATTATATCTCATTTTCTCCCAAATTAGACTTGATTGTCTTTAAGCAGAATTTTGAGTCTCTAAAGTATTTTTAGGTTAATTTAGTTGATTTGGAGTCGAATAAAGCACTTACTGCTATTTCTTGTTTTCAGGTAATAAAAAGAAGCAGTTCTGGAGTTTTTCGCCCCGCGAGAGGCTGCTCGCCTCGCGAGCCTGAAGGCTGACTGTTCCAGAAATTGCAAACCTTTCTGTCTCGCCACGCGAATACTTGACTCGTCCCGCGAGTAATCCAACCCTGGAAGACCAGAAGCCATCACGGCTTAACCGTGTTGAAGGTCACGGCTGTGACAGTTTGGAATTTGAAGAGTCTCGCCTCGCGAATGATAAGCTCGCCTCGCGAGAGAGCCAAACACTGAAGACTGCTCATAATATTCGCCTCGCGAAGGTGTGCTCGCCTCGCGAGCTCGCGGAATCCAGAATGTGTATTTAAGTCTGTTTTAGGGCAAAACTGGGGAGTTTTTATCTTTTCATCTTATCTTTCTTTTCTTTTCTTTTCACAGTTGCGGCTGCAACAGTAGGTTTAGAGCTTTGTTTTTCTTTTGTAATGGAGAACTAGTCTCCTTGATTAATCTACTGCGATTGGTTTCCATTTACGCTTGAGGTTTTGTAATTCCTAAACTTTATGCTATTCTCTTTCAATACTTGTTTTATATGTTCTGTTTGCTTAATTCAGAATCGTATAGAATAGGTGTTGATTTATTTCGATGATTGTGTGTTCCTATACTTAATCGCGTTTGCTTAATTCGCGCGTGTTCGTTCATGTTCGCTTAGTTCATGAGTGCTTCACCCTGTTTGCTTAATTTGGGAATAGGAACATATGTCTCGTAGCATTGGTTTCGCTTGTTAATTGATGCTACAATCGAAAAGAGTTTAGAATCTGCTTAGGGCTTGGAATTTACGTGAACCAATGATAGTGGGAAACCGAGAACAGTAGGTTGATCGCTTTAGCTTATTTGGTAATTACTTAGTTTGCATTGTTTTTCTGCTTTGTTTTCTTTGTTTAATTTCAAATCCAAAACCCCCCAATTCTGACTTTTTCTGTTAACAACAACCCAAGAGTCCTTGTGAGATGATACTCAAGTTGTCGCTCCCTGAACTACATATTTTTGTAAACCGCTCGCTTTTTGACGCGTGCGCGACAGCGCGTTCAAAAATTGACGCCGTTGCCGGGGACTCTTGTTGTTATTAACAGAAAATTACATTAAAAAAAAACTTTTACATTACTGAATTAGTTACGGCTGCTTTGTCTGGTTGCGAATCTTAGTGCTTCCCATGGATAATTATATGCAAGATTTTATGCCTAATGTTGATTATGAACCATGCATATATTATTCTAACTTTGATAGGCCACCACCATGCATATATTATCCTGACTTTAGTAAACCCCCACCATGCATATGTTATCCTAACTTTGCTGGAAGTTATGAGTTTAACAGTGGTTTTGACATGATTGGAGTGAATGAGGAGCAACCTTTCTATCATAGCCAACATGGTGGAGATCAAGGCAACAATCAGATCAGGCACAACATTCCTGACCCTTCCACTGATGAGTACCACCCCAGCTGGGGAAACCATCCAAATCCTTGGTATGGGGACTCACAACTGATGTTACCACTGGCACCACCCCAGAACTCTCCCTAAGTGACCACCTCTGCACTTTTCGGACCTTCACTAGAGGACCTATTCAAGCAAATGACTGCACAAATAACTGCACAGATAACTGCACAAATGGAAGCAAACAATCTCGAATTTCAACAGAGGATGGAAGCAAGTCAGCGGGACTTTGCCACTAAAAATGCTTTCATCGTTTCCACCTTGGCTACACTGCAAACTCCACATCCCCTTGAAGAACATACAGATTTACAAATAGATGTTCTTGACAATACTTTTTGTGAACAGGATTTTGATAATAATGTCAAGAACACTTCTGTTGGTGAACTGTGTGTTGAATCTCCAGATATTCATACCTTTCCTGATTCTATCTATTATACTTCACGTGTTGATTGTACTGACTCTGCTTCGTGTGTAGCATGTTTTGAAAGCTTATTCTTTTCAGGGGGTGAGGAGCAAAACGTCCATATGGAACAAGAGACATATGAGGTTGAGGGCCCTGTTCGGCCAGGAAACATTGAAAATGAGGATCAGGAGGACATCTGCTTCACCATGCTTGAGGATAATGAAGAACCTTTGGAATTAGATGCATGTGTTGAAAGTGATGGGGTGGATGAACTGTGTGCTGAATTTCCAGACATTCAGGCCTTTACTGATTCTGTATATTGTACCATATGTACTGACTCTACTAACTCTAACCTTTCTGTGGTGTGTGCCGAGACTTCTGCAGGTTTAGTAGGTGATGGATTTGTCAGTGCAGTGAATGAAGAACGTGCAGAAGTTGAAGCAGCACTAGAGACCCTCTCCACCTATTTGCCACCTTCCACTGTGGAGCCACCAGTGACGGAGTTCAAGCCTCTGGATTTTGAACCCTTGGATATGAAGACACTGTGGCCAGTCCAAGAGGTTGAACCCCACTTTTATTGGGAGGACTTTATTGACAAGGTTGAAAAGGAGGTTGATGCGTTATTTTTAGAATAAAGGCAAGTGCACCTCGTCGCAAACAAGTAATACGGTGGTAAGACCGGTTATCGTATCCACAGGGATCGGTTGTCAATTACCAATTCACAAACTCAACAACTATCTAGCCTAAACTATGGTATGAAAAGATCATAAAATAAGGAAATAAAATATTTTTGGTCTTTTGGGAATTTTATCGAACACTTGGAAGGCGAAAGAAATGCGGTTGAGATTGTCAGGGTTAGACTACACTAATCCTCCCTTAATTGCAATGAAATGGCTTCTAACACAAGTCCTAATTCAATAATGACAATCAAGTCTTTTCTAAAATACTCAAGCCTAATGTCTTAGGTGCAATGAGCCTAAAACCCCAAATTAAACCCTAATGTCTTAGGTGGATTAACCTGAGATTTTGCATTAAGTCAAGACTTATAAGATTGCAAGCAGCCAACACCTATGTCTAGATTCTTGAACTACTTGGCATATGATTCATGAGCATGCCTTAACACCAATCTTTCAATTGTCTATCAAAACAACATATCATTCCTATGGGTAGCTAAGCCAAGGAAAGCATTAAGCACAGAATCACAAACTCATAAAGAAGTAGAGACTTGCATTAAAACAACCAAATCAAATACAAACAAGTTTAGAAAAGCTACATCTAACCCCAACAATAGGGGATTTAACTACTCATGAAAAATGAGAATACAAAAGAGAAGGAGAGAAGGGATGAAGAACACTCATAGAAGAATCCTCCAATCTTCTTCCATCCCCAGAGCAAGGAAAACATCCCCTACTAGGGTTGAAACCCTAGTCCAGCCGCAGCCTCCAAGTGCCTCCTCCAAGAGCTCTCCAAAAACCTCTCCAAAAAAACTCCTTTTTTCTGCCCTAAAACAGCAACTTATACCAATCAGTTCTGCGCGCGTTCGCGAGGCGAGACATGTCTCGCGAGGCGAATCTTAAAAATCTGTTGTTTCAGAGAATTGAATTCTCGCGAGGCGAGAGTTTCTCGCGACGCGAAACCGAAAGGTTCTTCTCAATTACGCCCGTGAGGAGCATCAGGACCTGGGCGTGATGGCTTCTGGTTTCCATACTCGCGAGGTGAGCCATGGTTCGCGGGGCGAACCAGAAAGATGACATTCTGCTGGAACAGTCAGCTCTCTGGGTCGCGAGGCGAATACAGTCTCGCGGGGCGAATCACCAGAATTCTGCTTGGCTCAATTTCTTCTCTTTTCAGGCTCTTTTTCATCCAAGCTCCATCAAGGCTAATTTCTGAGCATTTTTACTTTAATTCCTGCAAAACAACACCAAGAAACCGCTTCACCCGTTCCAAGGGAAAATCTAACTAAAATCAAATAAAAAATGCCTAATCTATATGAAAAATGCTTGCAAAAGTGTACAGAAAACATGATGCAAAATAACACTATCAGAGGTCAACTTTGACCCGAGGGGGAGTGAGAAGTCCGCCGCACTTGGCGGAGTCACCATAATTATCAAGTGCCCACTCCCATACTTATGCTTCATGCCATGGGATCCGGGAGGATCATATCGTACTTTGAGCATTCCGTGGCCACTGTATCACAGACAGTGGGATCCTGGTGGAACCGCCCCCCAATGAGTTTTCTTAAACCCTTTCTCTTTAGTTTACTTTCATTTTCTTGTTAGTTTCTACCTTGCTTTATTTTTGTTTTTGTTTTCTTTTAGCTCCTGAATAATTTGAGAAGATCAGGAGTATGTGTGTTGAGTCTTGTGTCGGCAAGCTTGATTGGATTTTAGTTGAATTTGCATAGATGGATTGCATGTTATTGTTGATGATTCCCCCTAGGTTGATTTTTTTTTTTGTTTTTTGAAAAGTGATCCCCATGAAAAATTGAAAACTGAACTTTGAGATATTTTGTTATGACTGCATGATTTATGATAAGTTTGGGGTGATGGGGAAACACACACTAGGGATAGAATCTCGGTCAAACAATTTGCAAAAATGTCCAGGTGAGGATCTGAGCCTCCAACATGTTTTTAACTGTGTGAATCACTTTTGAGTTGCACTTTCCCGAATTTGCTTGAATCTCTTCATAGTTTGCATGTCTATGTGTTTGCATCAAATGATTTAGGCATTTTCTTTGTAAATAACCACTTGGCCTAAATTGAACCAGTCCCTAATGCATGTTCCCTAGTTAGCCCCTTTGAGCCTTATTAGCCTGTTAATTCTTGATGACCTTATGTTATGAGCCTAAATCTGGAAAAACCATGTTAACCCGATCTTAGGATTAGGAGAGCATGGAATCTTAGCAAGAGAATGGTTGCAAGAAACTATGTTTGGGGTGGCTACAAGGATATGACATGTCATTCTGGGGTGAAAGAAAAATAAAATAAAATAATAATAATAAAAAGGTTGGAGCCAAAGGGCAAGAAAAAATAAATAAATAAAAAGTGCAAAAATGTCAAAAAGGCTATTTGAAGGAAAAGGTTGTAGTCACCCAAGGCAAAAAGGAAAAATTGGAAAAAGGTATTTGAGTGGAAATTCAATGTATCAAATGCGCATGCTCTCTTAGTTCCTAGGGATTTAAGCCCAGTACCTTTGTATATCCTACCCTTAGCCAAGCCCCATTACAACCTTTAAAGACCTTTTGATGTTGCATGCATGTTTTCCGTGGGAACCATTTAGAGATGAAAATCAAATTTATGGGAAGTGTTCTTGAAAGGTGAACTGAGTGAAATGTTGATAGTCTAGACAAACTGAGCGATTGAGTGAAACACTAAATGCCCTTGTGAGGAAGGTGATTGTTTGAATTTGGTGATCTCCCTTTTGTGTGTAACTTGGATCCCTTGCTTAGATTAATGATTGCTTGAATGGTAGAATTCTCAAATGTTTAAAGTAAATGAATGTGGGGATTGCTTTGTTTGAAAGGGGGGGACATTGAAGGAAAAATTATTTTGATGAATTGCTTGAAATTTGTGCAAAGTTGATTGAATCTTTAAGCTTGCCATGTCTTGAGTCTTTTTGAGTTTTAGTTTGCTTGGGGACAAGCAAAGTTTAAGTTTGGGGTATTTAGATCAGCCTCTGGCTCATCTAGTTTTATGACTAGTATGACCGTGGTTTTGTGCTAATTATATCTCATTTTTGCCCAAATTAGACTTGATTGTCTTTAAGCAGCATTTTGAGTCTCTAAAGTATTTTTAGGTTAATTTAGTTGATTTGGAGTCGAATAAAGCACTTACTGCTATTTCTTGTTTTCAGGTAATAAAAAGAAGCAATTCTGGAGTTTTTCGCCCCGCGAGAGGCTGCTCGCCTCGCGAGCCTGAAGGCTGTCTGTTCCAGAAATTGCAAACCTTTATGTCTCTCCACGCGAATACTTGACTCGCCCCGCGAGTAATCCAACCCTGGAAGACCAGAAGCCATCACGGCTTAACCGTGTTGAAGGTCACGGCTGTGACAGTTTGGAATTTGAAGAGTCTCGCCTCGCGAATGATAAGCTCGCCTCGCGAGAGAGCCAAACACTGAAGACTGCTCATAATATTCGCCTCGCGAAGGTGTGCTCGCCTCGCGAGCTCGCGGAATCCAGAATGTGTATTTAAGTCTGTTTTAGGGCAGAACTGGGGAGTTTTTATCTTTTCATCTTATCTTTCTTTTCTTTTCTTTTCACAGTTGTGGCTGCAACAGTAGGTTTAGAGCTTTGTTTTTCTTTTGTAATGGAGAACTAGTCTCCTTGATTAATCTATTGCGATTGGTTTCCATTTATGCTTGAGGTTTTGTAATTCCTGAACTTTATGCTATTCTCTTTCAATACTTGTTTTATATGTTCTGTTTGCTTAATTTAGAATCGTATAGAATAGGTGTTGATTTATTTCGATGATTGTGTGTTCCTATACTTAATCCCGTTTGCTTAATTCGCGTGTGTTCGTTCATCTTCGCTTAGTTCATGAGTGCTTCACCCCGTTTGCTTAATTCGGGAATAGGAACATATGTCTCGTAGCATTGGTTTCGCTTGTTAATTGATGCTACAATAGAAAAGAGTTTAGAATCTGCTTAGGGCTTGGAATTTACGTGAACCAATGATAGTGGAAAACCGAGAACATTAGGTTGATCGCTTTAGCTTATTTGGTAATTACTTAGTTTGCATTGTTTTTCTGCTTTGTTTTCTTTGTTTAATTTCAAATCCAAAACCCCCCAATTCTGACTTTTTCTGTTAACAACAACCCAAGAGTCCTTTTGAGACGATACTCGAGTTATCGCTCCCTGAACTACATATTTTTGTAAACCGCTTTCTTTTTGAAGCGTGCGCGACAGCGCGTTCAGTCATACATTGCGGCCATTATGAAAGTGGGTGCTCATAGTATGTTGTATGTATTTATACTATGAATTAGATAGTTGTTTGATGGTTCATATGGTTTCTTGAAATAGTGGCCAGATAAATTCTTCATTACGAGAAAATGTAGATTTAAAAACGTTTTATTAAACATACTGAGTAATAAGATTATTGGGAATGATATTGTATTCAAACGTTGAATGACATTAAAAACTTTACACTTAATGATTGAAAGACGCTTCTTATAGCCAATGAATATTTAGTTGCAATTAAGTTTAAATCATTGGAAATTTCAATTAATTGAATGCCTTACGTTTCAATAGCTTTTCAGCACCTAACCAAGTATTGAAACTTTCGATGTTTATAACTATTATTATTATTATTATTATTATTATTATTATTATTATTATTATTATTATTATTATTTGGTATTTTGTAATTTGTAATTTAATTTTTGTAATTTTAAATCATTTTTTAATTCCAGATTAGGAATGTCAAATAGTGACTTTCATGAGAAACTTTTATTCTCGTTGTGACACCTGTCAAACTTTCCTTCTAATGGGGATAAGTTTATATTATATATATATATATGTGTGTGTGTGTGTGTGTGTGTGTGTGTGTGTGTGTGTGTGTGTGTGTGTGTGTGTGTGTGTGTGTGTGTGTGTGTGTGTGTGTGTAAATTCATACAAAACTACTCAATATCTTCCAAGTTTGCAGGATCTATATTTTCTACTCTTTTCTCTGCAACATACTTAAAAAGAAGTTTGCAAATAACACCCTCAAGTCTTTAAAATCCTCTTTAGAAAGAGGAGATTGATCGTTGAAAGCTTGCATAAGTTCAAATAGAATCAAATTAAATTAAGTCATCACCAAAAATAATAAATATAATTAAATAACTTGTTTAATTAATTACCTTATTCCCTCCCTCGGTAATAGATGCGGAGACAATGTTCAACATATGAAACATCACATAATACGCACACGACCAACCATTTTCTTGTTTATGAAACTACAAATGAATATGAAATTTAATGTCAATTAAATTTATATATAGTAATTATAATATTAATTACTATATAATGAACTACATACCTTGAGGATACTCCATTCAGGATTTGTTTTTGACTTTGAAGTCCTACTTTTCCCATTGGCACAAGAAATGCTACATGCCTTCATAGCGCTATCATAAACAAAATATTCATGTCAATTATATGTTCACGTGTAATAAAATAAAAGTAAATGTTACAAATTAAATTAAATAGAAGTTTATGTACGTATTGAATGAGGTCACCACCTCCTTTGTCGGCTCATAGTACAACGAGAATAAGAAGACAATAGTATGCCTAGTAGGACCAACTGCCAGTGCCCTCGCCATACATAAGGTGCTATATATATATATATATATATATATATATATATATATATATATATATATTCGATCACTTCCTCCCAGTATGCACTGAGTTTACTGTGATCGGTCAAGAAATCACCTAGCATGATGGTGAGGTCTAAGAATCCGTAAACATTACAGCCCCTGTCAAGTTGAAGGTGATGTAGATACCTAAGATATGAAATAAGTGGATGTTAATTACGTAATATATGAAGGGTGGGTTCATTAGAAACCTACTCATCAGCTGATTTGTAAAACTCGGGTCGGCAATGAGCTCTTGTTTAACATCTTCTCTAAGCTCCTCCTCCGAGTACATGACGCACATGATCCATATAATTTCTTAATGCCCATCGTCCCTGGAACACCACGGACACGACCAAGGTGGTCGTCTTTGCCTAGGGAAACGACCAACATATCCTGACGTCCTTGTGGAATGAACAATCCTTGCGAGCTTTTTTCCTCCAGCTCCTCTTACAAAGACGTAAAAAAAACAATAACATGTAAGAAATGTGTTACAAATATCAAGTAGAAAGGCAGTTAGTTTGCTACTTACAATCTTTTCTGCCACAACGCATGTGGATTCAACTTTAAAATCTCCTTTCTTTATCTTTTGGCCTTCCACCTAACAGTCCTTGTGTGGGGGTGGAGACGGAGGATCAACAACTGCGTCCTTATCTACTTCTCCTGCTTTTATCAGCTCTTTCAACTTCTCCCGCCTCTCTCTCAACTTCTTGTCTATCAAATTCTTCCTCTTCAAGTGCATACTCACCTTGAGACATGGTGTGGGTGTGGATATTATTTGCTTGATTCTCCTTACCCCTTTCCTTTTTAGCCTGTTACAAATAACAAGTACTCAGTTTAGTTAAATAAATTTTTTTTACTTAAATGTACTTTAACATGGATAAATAAATTAACTTCAACTAACCAGAAACTGAGGTGTGCCTCCGCTCCTAACAAAGCTATCCCATGTATCCTTATCAAGGAATGGGTATACCTCAGGAGCAGATTCGTTCCTCTTTTCTCCAAATATATACTTCTTAGTCAAAGAAGACTTAAACCCCATCCAACACTTAGCCGCTAGTTGAATCCATTTCTTCATATGTTCATGAGTATTCGGCACGGTCTACGCGATCTGCATTAATTACATAACAAAAAGGAGGAATTAGAACTGAATGATATTTTTCTTAAATAATGTACATCAAAAGAGTGTAAAAGTAAAATACCGTGATTGGCTCCTAAATCTTATCCTTCACATTCTGTGGTACGTGTTCCCAATCATCAAACAGAATGCTGGTATGCTCTTTAGCTTCCGCAGCCACAAAATAGGTGAATTTCTTAGCAAGGAGTCCCTTGGGATTCAGTTTACTATCAAACTGGACCTCATGCCTCTGACCATTAAGCCTAGACCTGGACAAACTTTTCAAAGTAGTGGCTGTTCTACCCATTTTTTTGAATGGCCTACTAGCCGACCCTGCTGAATCAGCCCTCTATGATGCTTGTTTGGACAAAAAAAATTAGGTTAGTTTAACATGGATAAATAAAAATATAAGCCGACTTAATTAACATTATATATATATATATATATATATATATATATATATATATATATATATATATATATATAACATATATTATTAGCTGGCGTAGCCGCCACTGACCTGTTCCGTGAATGAGAGATGTCTGCTGAATTAGCCGTGTGTATGCCTGTTTAGACAAAAAAATAATAAATTAGGTTAGTTTAACATGGATAAATAAAAATAGATCTAAATTAACATGGATAAATAAAAATAAATCTAAATTAACATGGATAAATAAAACACTTGCCCTAAAAGAACAAAACTCACACTATAGATAAGCATAACTTACACTATGGTCAAGTTTAATTTAGCTAGCTAGATCAATATCCCTTCATGATTATCATCACGAGTGACATGTACATCGTCCACCTCATTTTCCTCAATGAAAGTAGGCATGTGTGTTGAGAAAGAAGGAGTCTCAGGAATATCAAGAGTTGAATCTTAATTTTCATCACTACCATTATGCATGCTTTTTCCATGGAGAACCACAGACAACCTTTTGTTAGAAGGATCATTGATATAAAACACTTGTTTTGCTTGGGAAGCCATGATGAAAGGCTCTTCCGTATGACCTACCATGCCAAGGTCTACCAATGTAAATCGCCATTTGTCGGCTCGTACACCACTTTTATTGTCAACCCACTTACATTTAAAAACCGACATCGTAAGCTTAGTGTAATCGACCACCCAAATCTCTTCAATAACTCCAAAGTAAGGTATCGGTGCCATAACAGGGTTTGTATCTTTTGAACTAGAGAAGTGCATGGATTCAGCCACGATCATAACCCCACTATTTTGCATGGTACTCTTGTTATCTTGTTCCTTTGTATAAAAGGAAAAGTTATTGATGTCGTATCCGCTCCAACATATGATATTAAAGCTAGGTCCATGTGCTAGCGCCATCGTGTTCTTATATCTGATAGTAGCGAGGCGACAACATTAGGACCACCGCAGAGACCGCCATGGAAGGTATTTAGATGCACGCGTGGGGAGAGTCAGGGTAGCACTAGATATCCACGCTAGGGATCGTGGAGGCCAGAGCGTCTGTTGTATATAGGTTGTGTGTGGTGAGCCTATTTTGATGTATTTTTTAGTGGGGGCGGGCTGAGTGTGATGAGATGTTTCCCTTTTCCCCAATTCCTTTGTGTATTTTCTTTTTACCAGTATGTTGGTTTGTATCCTGTGGGACCCTACTGATGGGGTGCCCTTGACGGTGTATGGATTATGTTATATATATGTACATAGAGTGTGTGATGTTTATGTTCATGTGTCTTATGTTTAAAGTTTTTAATATCTTCGCCTTTTCTATTTTTTATGTTTGACGTTAATAACATGATTAAGGTTTAGTTAGCTAACTAAGTTTTTCTTAATGGGATATCGGGGTGTCTCAGGCTGTGCAGTTACAGCGACCCCCGACCGCTATGGAGTTGGTAGAAAAGAAAAAGAAGTTAAAGTCGGGGGCATGAGCAGAAGGATGATGTCGTATCTTCAACTCTACCTCGCAGGTCACATTTAATGAGCAGAAGGATGATGTCGTATCACGTGCCTCACAGGATGAGGCTTTGACTGGTGAGGGCCCTCACTCTCATATCTCAGTTGACGACAATGACATATATTTGGAGGTCGTCAAAGGTAGGAACAAGAAGGGACACATGTATGACCTCAGACAATTGGGCGATGAGTTTCTCACCTCATCGTCTAGCACGCCTACTCCTTCCTGCGTGACTGTCGTCTCTCCGGAGAAGTTCTCCCACCTGTAGGACACCATTACACTGTTCAACACCGAGCTTAGGGAGAAAGCTTTGACGGAGCGTTTGATGGCGGAGCAGATTGCACAGCTGACGCAGGCACACCAGTAACTAATGTAGACGACCATGGAGCAAGGCCAGACTCTGCGATTGGTGTTGGAGAATATGAGGACCTGGTTTCCTGTTATGCCACCTACAGCTCCTCTAGTTGTGCCTGATACTGCTGTAGAGAACGAGGACATAATAGGATGCCGCCACCGGCAACGAGGACGAGTTCCCGCCTCCGTCTCATTCTTAATTTTTTTACTACATTTTTTTACAGTTTTATGGTTGACATTTATAAGTATTGCAATTTTGTTTTATACATTTATATGATGAGTATTTAATATTTTGAATTTTTTAATCATTATTTATAATAATAAATTGAAGTCTAATTATCTATTAGCATAAAAACCAGTTTAAAATAAATCCAAAAAACATAAAACAAAAACTAGTAACCGAGATAGCCACCACATATTCGGTCGTTAGGTGTAAATCAGAATTCAGTATTTAAAATAAATAAAAAATTAAATGCTGACTCGTTAGTAGAAACCAAATTTAGCCACCAAATTTGCGGCCACCATATCAGTCGCTATATTTGGTTAATTGAATTAGGAAACCAAGTAGCCAACGTCCGATTTTAAAAAAATTAGCGACCCATTTTTCAGTTGGTATTGGTGATCGAAAAAAATTTGGTCGCCAAAACCTTAGCGACCAGGATTTTTGCTACGTGCAATTTCAGGATATCAATGTATACTCATGCTTGGAGATCTCCCCGCAGAGAGTGTCTCGTTCAGGATTCAGGGTATGTGGGCGAGGATTCCCCAAAAGTAATTCTGGGATGGGGATCATACTCCCCAACCCGCAGCTCCCTGTCCCCAATGACATTACATAAATGTCCTTAGACACACACATACACACTTACATTTAGTTGAAGTTGCGAGCACTGATGACCTTGTTCACCCATTAAAGTTGCATTCCAAGTTATCTCCACCCCAACTCCCATTGATTCATGTGGATCGTGATTTAGAGATTCCAAAATTTGGAATAGTGAGCTCATGTAATGGATTGCTTTGTGTGTGTACTAAGTTCTCTACCTAACTGGCACAGATAGTTATTTCCATTTTAAACTATGGGTGTTGGACGAGTCACCATGGACCCTTGAGGGAATTGAATAATTAATACCTTTTCTCTTAACATATGGCCACGAGGATTGTATCAACCAATAAATTAAAGTATGTTGACAATGGAGACTTGTTGATGTTTCATCCTAGCAATGCCTTGGTTTGTTATAACCCAGAAGAAGGAAGCTTTCGCTATTTCAAGATACATGGAATTGATTCCGATTTTGAAATTAATGCTTCCTCATATTCCTAGTCTTGTTTCCATGAAACATGTTATAAATGTGGAGGATCAGCAAGCTCAGATTTTGGTGATTTCTTTAGCAGTTGTTTAATTAAACATTTGTTTTCATATGCAATTCAGTCGTTCTCTCACATGCTTTTATTAGCTACCTAGTGCTTACATGAATTTAGATCAAAACTTTAATTAATTCGTGCACTAGTATTTATGACAAACAAAATATATTTCTTAAGTATTGAACAGTCATATAAATGATCTTAAGTTTTATATATGCCTTTAGATTTTACATCTATTTTCATTACTAGAAGTTATATAGATGCTTTTCCACCTTTGTACTTCTCTTAATTTCTTTGGATTTCACAATTATGATAGTTAATTTCTACTAACACTTTGAAAAATGATATCATTTCAATCCTTTTTACATGGTTGAGGATTATGGCTATGAGAATAGGGCTCCTTTGACATATTCTCCTCCAACAATGTATAATGTATATATAAACATTATTTTTTAAAAAAAATGTATATATAAACACCACTAGCTAGGGGGTACATATTCATAACACAAATTTTTATTGTAATAAGCACTATCTTTTTATAAATAATTAAGAATTTGCGTTGTAATTTGGAAGATGGAAAATCATAAGAATGAAAATAGGTTAGCTATTAAAAAAAGTAGAAATGATTTGTTTTTTTGATTTTCAATCTCTTGTGCTTGATGCATGTAGACTAGAAAAAGGTGAGAGAAACATTAACATGTTATAATGTATCATGCTGTAACTTGTACTACGTTAATTTTTTCTGTGAAATTCAAAGTTAATGTTGCTAGTTATTTTGTTGCAGTGAGTTGTGTCGCCAAAACAAAAGTAACTGCATCTTGGCATTAAGCTTCACAGGAAAAAAAAAAAGGGTCTCACTCTCGTTATCTGTGTATGATTGGTGCGATTGGATTATGATCTTCTCATTTTCTTCTCTCTTTTTTTTTTCCTGATGTTAGAGAGAGAAATACACAAAAGCAAGTTAAATTACTTATGTGTAGGATTCATTAAATCTTATTTTTGTGTCTTTATCTCTCCTAACATCAGAACGAAATGTTAAATTTTTAATTTAATAATATGTGGATTAGCATTAATTGGTGATTAAATTATAATTAAATTATTAATATATTAGTTACAAAATTAATTCTTAATTACGTAACCAATTGATGAAATTGTTATTGGGTATTTACTAAGAGTGACCCTATGATGGGCTGGGCCATTCTAATGTTAACCCGTTGAGAGGTCCCTACTCTCTGCTGGTAGGTTATAAGGATTGCCTCCCCATTAGGCATTCCAACAGACACACACTGAACCAACCAGAAAGAGAGGAGTAACCCTCTCACATTCTCTCACACTCTGAACCACTGTAATGGATTCTACATTGATGCAAGATACATAGTTCTTCTCCTCTCCTTTGATTAACATGAATCATATGCTATGATTTGTATCTGTATGATGTTTAGAATTATAGGTTTTCCTTCAATTGGTATCAGAGCAAAGGATAGATACATGTTATAGCTATTCTGAAAATTATATGAACCCTAATTTATGTTTTTTCAATCAAGATGCAAAATTTTTTTAGGGATTTTCATATCATGTTATATCAATATTGTAAAAATTTTGTTTGCCTGGAATTTTTTTTCCTTCAGCAACTTTCGTTTTTCATGCCTTGTTCTTCAAAATTCGAAACTATGATTCTGGCCAATGATTTCGAAAATTGTTTGAGGGCTTTTCTTCCCACATGTTATTCGAGTAACATACTCGAAAATCGTTGGATTTCATCAAATAAAACGTGAGAAATCGATGGTTTTTCGTTTCCTGTTTGCGTAAAAAAAGCCCCAACTCGTTCGATCGCCCCGCGAGTGTATGCTCGCCTCGCGATTCTGGGCATCAGTATCAGTTGGAATTCCAGATTCGCCTCGCGAGAGTTTTTCTCGCCTCGCGAACCTGAAAGCCAGCAGAACAGTGAAAATGTCATCCTCTCTGGTTCGCCCCGCGACTACTCTTCTCGCCTCGCGACCCCGAAGGCTGACTGTTCTAGGAAAATGAAAGGTTTCTGGGTCGCCTCGCGAACACTTGACTCGCCTCGCGAGTACCCGCGAGAAGACCAAACGTTGCTGCCTTTTCACAAGATTCGCCTCGCGAGATATCTCTCGCCTCGCGAATAATTTTATATGGTTAAAACCGAAAATATATTGTATTTTTTAATACTGTACTCTAAGGTTTTGGTCTAAAATTTTGTGATTGTTCCCTACTTTTTTGTGACACTTTGATATGTTATACTCTCCTTGATCATGTGTCATATAGATGGAATTAATTTTAGAGCCTTATGTGAATTAAGTTGTGTGTTCTATGCTATATTTGTTATATAATATAATTTTTCTGATGTATAATTGTAGCATGACTATTGATATTTTGTATAGTTATGAACTCACCTATCGTGGGTATAATTATACAAAATTTGTGTTGTTAAATAATTAATTATTCTAATGTGTTATATTTGTATTATATTAATAATAATTATACCCTATCGGTGTACTATTATTAATGTAATTCGTTATTATACATCGTACTATTGTCTCAAGCTTATGTCAATTATGGTTTTCAAGTACCCTATCGGTATTAGAAATTTTGGTGATGTAAGTTTTGTACATTGTATTATTCTTCTTATTATATTTCTTATTTATTATGATTCGGGACCCTTAGGCGGAATTATAATGAATAAGAAATTTGTATTATGGGCAAGATTGGCTGAACATATATATGGAATCATATTACCTTTCAATTCTTAAGGATTCCTTATTCTCTGTTTTATGTCAGCCTCCTTCCCAAATTCTGTCAAAACTCTAAATGGGACAAACTATGAAGACTGGAAAGAGACTCTAGATCTCTACTTAACCATTGCTGTGGATCTGGCCTTGAGGGAAGACAAGCCAGCAGCTCTCACAAATGAGTCTACTGCAGCACAGAGGATTGCTTATGAGAAATGGGAACACTCTAATAGAGTGTGCCTGAAAGTGATGAAGTATACTATGGAAAAATCCATCAGGCAGAGTATCTTAGAGACCGATAATGCTAAGGAATATCGAAAAGTCATTGGGGAGAAATTTATGACTTTTGAGAAGGCTTTAACATGCTTTGAATCCAATGTCATTGATGTTCCTCCAAATACTTGGTGGTTAGATTCAGGTGCAACCATTCATGTTGTGAATTCCTTGCAGGGGTTCACAAGCCTGAGGAAACCAAGTGATGCTGAGTCTAAAATTATTATGGGAGATGGAGCTGGAGTTTCTGTTATTGACATTGGAATTGTTTCTTTACTTTTGCCTTCCGGACATAATTTGTTTTTAAAAGATGTCAGGTATGCACCTTCTATGAGAAGGAACTTGATTTCTGTTTCTGCTTTGGATAAATGTGGTTACACCTTTAAGTTTGGTAGTGGAAAATTGATTGTTTGTTCGGATTCTATTTCCGTTGGTTCAGGGGTTTTACGTGATGGCCTTTATATGTTGAATCTACATGACATGTCAGTCAATTCTGCATTGGAAACAAACGCAGAGGATTAATGAACATTCTTCTATGTTATGGCATCGACGTTTGGGGCATATTTCTAGGCCCCGTATTGAGAGGCTGGTCAAGGAAGGTATTCTTCATGATCTAGACTTCTCCGATTTTGATACATGTATTGATTGCATCAAGGGCAAATTCTATTGCCAAGGTTAGGAATAAAGCAGCAAATAGGTGTGATGATGTGCTACGATTGATTCACACCGACTGTGTGGACCTATTACACCCACTTTGCCATGGGTGGATATGGGTATTTCATTACCTTTATAGATGACTTCTCGAGATATGGATGGATAGATCTCCTTCAAGAAAAGTCTAGTTCCCTAGATGCTTTCAAATCTTTTAAGGTCAGCTTGTTGAGTTGAAAACAGGTAGGAAGATAAAATGTGTAAGATCCGACAGAGGTGGAGAATTCTATGGTAGATATAATGAAACGGGTAGAAACCCGGGACCTTTTGCCGATTTCTTGAGGAATGCGGTATTGAAGCTCAATACACTATGCCTGGTACTCCTGAGCAAAATGGAGTTGCAGAGAGGCGTAACCGCACACTTATGGATATGGTAAGATGTATGTTGAGCCATTCATCATTGCCGACTTTCTTTGGGGAGATGCCTTAAAAACTGCTGTCTACATTCTAAATCAAGTACCCAAAGAAGTCTGTACCAAAAACTCCATATGAGCTCATGAGTTGAAAGAAGCCGAGTTTGAAACATTTTCATGTATGGGGTTGTAAGGCAGAAGTTAGACCTTATAATCCTCAGTCTAAGAAGCTTGATCTTAAGACTGTTAGTGGTTTCTTTATTGGCTATTGTGTGGGTTCCAGAGGTAGCAGATTCTGTTGTCCATCTCATTCTATGCGAGTCGTCGAATCTGATCGAGCGATTTTCTTTGAGGATGACTTGGATAGTGGGAGTGATATACCACGACCAGTAACTCTTAGAGAAGATCGCACCATTGTTCCTATACCAGCTGTTCCTTTTCCTACAGAAGTTATGATTCCAGCTAATGATGATGATCAGAATCTTCAACATGAAGATGGTGTGGCAGCACCACTAGTAGATGAACAAGAACATGATCTTATCGTTGATGAAGTTCCACTGAGACGATCTCAAAGAGTGCGCAGACCTTCCATACCAGATGATTATGTTGTATATCTTCAGGAACATGAGTTTGACCTCAATGATGATGATGATCCTATTACCTTTAAGGGGGCAATTTCTAGCTCTCATGCTTCTGATTGGATGAATGCTATGCATGATGAGTTGTCTTCTATGTCTCATAATGGTGTTTGGAATCTAGAGGATTTACCAATTGGTTGTAAACCTGTTGGATGCAAATGGGTTTTCAAAACCAAACGTACTCCAGATGGTAAAGTTGAAAGGTACAAAGCCGATGGTAGCTAAAGGCTATAACCAAAGAGAAGGCATTGACTATAAGGAGACTTTCTCACCAGTCTCTACAAAAGATTCATTTCGAGTTGTCATGGCTTTGGTAGCTCATTTTGATCTAGAACTTCACCAGATGGATGTGAAGACGGCTTTTCTGAATGGAGACCTTACTGAAGATGTTTACATGGTTCAGCCTGAAGGTTTTGCTGAAACAGGCAAAGAGCAATTGGTTTGCAAGCTGAATAAGTCTATTTATGGACTGAAACAGGCCTCCAGACAATGGTATTTGAAGTTTGATCAGGTTGTCACTTCTCTTGGCTTCAAAGAAAATGCCTCAGATCAGTGCGTTTACTTGAAGACTTGTGAGGGTGAGTTCATCATTCTCGTTCTATATGTTGATGATATACTTCTTGCTAGCAGTTGTGTTAAAATTCTGACCGAGACAAAACTCATGTTGAGTAGCCACTTTGATATGAAAGACCTTGGTGATGCTTCTGTTGTTTTAGGCATCCAGATTTATCGTGATAGGTCACGTGGTGTTCTTGGATTGTCTCAAAAAGGATATATTGAAAAGGTCGTCAAAAGGTTTAATATGCATTGTTGCTCCCCATGTGCTGCACCTGTTCAAAAGGGTGAGGAAAAATTCTCTAAATCTCAATGTCCTCAAAATGATGTAGAAATAAATGAAATGGAAAAAGTCCCATATGCTTCCGTTGTTGGCAGTTTAATGTATGCTCAAGTTTGTACTTGTCCCGACATTGCTTTTGCTGTAAATGCTTTAGGGAGATACTTGAGCAACCCAGGTTTGGGTCATTGGAAAGCCGTAAAAAAAAAGGGTCATGAGATATTTGCAGGGAACCAAAGATTATATGTTGACCTATAAGAAGTCTGATCAACTTCAGGTCACTGGTTATTCTGATTCTGATTTCGCAGGTTGCCCTGACGACCGAAAATCTACTTCTGGCTTTATCGTTATGATGGCAGGAGGAGCTATTTCTTGGAAAAGCGTCAAACAGACGCTTACAGCTACTTCTACCATGGAAGCAGAGTATGTTGCTTGCTATGAGGCTACTTGTCAAGCCATGTGGCTGAAAAATTTAATTTCTGGCTTTCATATTGTTGAAAGCATATCTAGGCCACTTGTGATATATTGTGACAATACTGTTGCTGTGCACTTCTCTCATAACAATAGAAGCTCTTCTCGCACTAAGCATTTTGATGTGAAATATTTGTTCGTTAGAGAGAAGATTCAGGAGTTTCAGACTCGTATTGAGCATATTGATACAGGAAACATGCTTGCTGATCCACTAACCAAAGGCTTAACTGTTGGAATATTCCGGAATCATGTAATTCATATGGGCTTAGTTAAGTCTTTTGATGTATTGGATTAGTGGGAGTCTGAAACCATTATTTGCCCATTATCGTTTTTTATGAGATATGTAAATTGACGTCATTCTTGTTTTCATATCTCTTATAGCATTTTAAGATGCTTGGACCATTCTTGAATTGCATATTTCTCTTTATTAATTATATGCAATTTTATATTCATCATTCTTTATGTGAGATATGAGTCTTTAGCATGTATGATTTACTTCCCTATCGGATACTATTTCTGCATTGTTAAAGCTTATATTTCTTATACTGCTGGTTAACGTATGCTTTGATCGTAACTGGTATTTCTCTTTAATAATTGATTAATGCTATCCAAGTGAGAGAATTGTTAAATTTTTAATTTAATAATATGTGGATTAGCATTAATTGGTGATTAAATTATAATTAAATTATTAATATATCAGTTACAAAATTAATTCTTAATTACGTAACCAATTGATGAAATTGTTATTGGGTATTTACTAAGAGTGACCCTATGATGGGCTGGGCCATTCTAATGTTAACCCGTTGAGAGGTCCCTACTCTCTGCTGGTAGGTTATAAGGATTGCCTCCCCATTAGGCATTCCAACAGACACACACTGAACCAACCAGAAAGAGAGGAGTAACCCTCTCACATTCTCTCACACTCTGAACCACTGTAATGGATTCTACATTGATGCAAGGTACATAGTTCTTCTCCTCTCCTTTGATTAACATGAATCATATGCTATGATTTGCATCTATATGATGTTTAGAATTATAGGTTTTCCTTCACGAAAAGGAGAGAACGAAAGGATATGATCCAAATCCAGTGCAATGACTATATATAGAAATGTCTCCTATATGTATTTATGCATATTCTATATGCCTGCCATTCTTACATAGTTGTTTGATCTATGGACAACGACAAGCCACTAATGGATTGGAAGGAATATCATGGTTTGGAACTAGTGGAAGAAGATGAGGAAGCAATAGATGCTGCATATTCTAAAATTGTGTTAGAGAAATACATCATTCTGTGAAGCATTCACAGATCGTCATTGATAATATTGATAAACAGTGATTAAACTTGGTCGGTCTTTCGCAAGTTTGTCCTCCATGTTCTCATCTTCTCCTTGTTTTCATCTTTGTAATTGAGAAGGAAACTCTAAGTGATTGCTATTTTCTAAATTGTAAGCCATATTTTCATGAATTTGGTAAAAAATCTGTACAAACTTGGCTAGGTTAAAATGAAGATCTTTATTCAGCGCACCTTAATTGTTTTTGTTGTCTTTGTTTATTGGTAACCAGTTTGTTATAGTTCAGGGCAATTATATAGTTTTATTTGCACAAAAAAAAAAAAACTACTTATAGTGTTACATGATTTGATAGAATGAGTACATTAAGTATTATTTTTATTTTTCTTATTGTTGGTATAACTCTTTTCAGGTATATTATTGTTCGAGAATTTCTATTATTGTGATGGTCATAAAGTATTTATCGATTCAATTCTTATGTTTGCAATTGGCCTTTATTTGAGCAAGTAAAAAAAATAACTATTCAAGAAAGAACTTCGAACATTACGCACACAGAGGTATTTATTTCTTATTCATTGATTTAGAGTGTGTTTGTAATCAATTATATGATAAAAACCATTTTTTTTTAGTAAAAAAAATCATTTATAACGAGTTTGATTGATTTTGTTTAAACTTTTCATAAAATGATTTCTTTTAAAAAAATCATTTTTTTGGTTAAAATGAAAAGCTACTTTTATTAGTTTTTGGAAAAAATAATATTTAAAATAACTAACTACTTAAAATAATGATTTTTATGATTGTAAACAAACACAAAACAGTTTCTACTTTTCTTTAAAATCTCTAAAAGATAATCTCTAAATTATTAAATGTCAAAATCACTTGTTTTTTTAATCTGCAACAAACGGATCCTTAATTTGGCAATTCTTGTTTTACTTAAGATATGTTAGGAACTAATGATAAATCACTAAATCTCTCTTCATGAGCATTCTGGGATAAGTATTGTAACATCCCAATTTTTCTGCTTTCTAATATATATATATATATATATATATATATATATATATATATATATATATATATATATATATATATATATATATATATATATATGTTTATATTTTTATCTGAGACTTAGAAAATGATTTTGGATAAATCAAAGTTATATTTAAACTTTACTTAATAGTAGAAGGTTACGGTTAAATTTTGGGTTGAAAATTCAGACGGAACCCGGTCTGGGTTTTCACTGACAGTAAAAGTTTACTGATCAGAAAACTCAATTTTGACTCTTGAATGAAACGGTTAAGGTTTATATCGTATTTGCAACGATATTCGTTTTTTAAAAATTTTCGCGTAAAAATAAAATATTATATTTTATACGGGTGAAAACTTCAAAATAACTTGCCTAAAAACCTAAGTTGGGTAAATGACAGAGCTAGATACGAAGCTGAGGTGACTGAAGTGATGGACGTGACCGATGTGACGAGCATTAAATGCACGTCATGATTACTTACAAAATATCTAAAATTTTGTAAATGAAAAGACTAAAATGCCCTTGGTTTTCCATGGAAATTGCAAGCGTGCCATCACAAATTTTGGACCAAAACAACCCCACCCCACACGGCCCACTCCCTACACACACCACACTTAGGCATTTTTTCAAGTTTCACTTCATCTTCTTCATCTTTTCTCTCCAAAAACATAAGAACTCCATAGTTATTTATTGAAGATCTTGATCATTTCACTTCATTTCTTGCATCAACAAGAGGTAAACCTCCACCTCCATGATCATTGATGACTTCTCCTTCATTCATTTCATTGAAATCATGTCAAAATCATCATGTTTCAAATTCTAGGGTTTTTCTTCAAATTTGGTTTTTGGAAAATTATAGAAAAATCATTTTGATGTGAAACCAATTTCTATGAACCTTCTATGATCTCTATATTCATTATCCAAGAGCATGAAGTAAAAGAAAATTTATTTCCTATTCTTCTATTGTTGGCCGAATCTATGTCCTAGAGAGACTAGATGAGTTTGTTTCAATTTTTATTATGTAACACTTGATTTAATCTCTCTAATACATATACTTGTTGAATCCAAGAGATTGAAATCAAATAAATTTCCTAGCCTAATTTCTTTGTCAAGGCCGAAACCCTAGCTCATGTGAGTTAGATGGTTTTTTTCAAATTCTTGGTTTATGACACTTGATTATGTCTTCCTAATACTCAATGATCATTGATCCAAAAGCTTGTGAAATTTTGACATCCCTAGCCTAATTAAATCATCATGGCCGAACCCTAGTCATAGGAATTAGATGGTTTTTGTTGTTTCATTTTGTTAATTGTGATTTGATTTGTTGTGAAGGATAAGTGTTGGTTGTCGTATTGAGTTTCGTGGAGAAAACAGAATTCCAAGAGGAAACTTCAAAGCGGAATATGTAACTTCAAGAGGTAAGGAGGGTTTACCTGAGGGGTTTTAGATAGCCATATGTAATCTGTGTGTTGTCTGTAAATTAATTATTGTGATTTTTGTGGTGTTTTAATTATTTATTGTATATTGGTTTATGTGGTTTGATGTGGTTCATATGATTGATTTGTTATAACTGTGATTTTTAAGTTATAAATGTGATGTATGTTATAACTGTGAAGTATGCTATAACTGTATTGTATGGATTTTCTGTTGTTGAGTGATTGACTGAGAAGCCTGACAGTGGTCAATGCTCAATTAAAATTAAAGATGAAAGCTTGATAAGCTTGAAGAGGAATCAAAATGATTTAATTTTGTAAAATTAGAAGAAAAAGTAGAAAATAATATTTTAGTGATGTTTCTGTGAAAGATGAGTCAATGAGTGACATTGAGGACGAAACTGTGAAAAATTTTCACAGACGTTAGTTTTTCCAAAATAAATTAAAAAATAAAATAAAAAGTTAATTCAAGTAGTTAAGTTTCAAAAATAAAGTAATATTGACGTTAGAAAAACATTTTGTAATAGAAAAGTCATTTGGATTATAAAATATTTTATTTGTTAAGTAAAGAGTAATTCGGAAAAGAATTTTACGGCGAGACTATGAAAATCAGTTTTATTTCTTTAAACAGAAAATGAGTTGGAAATAATTTCTTTCAAAATTTGATGTTATTCGAAAAGAGATTTTCAAGAGGAAAGAAAATTAGAGGAAAATGAATTTCTCTGAGATCTAACGTTTTATAAACGATTTTCAACGGAAAATATTTTCTGCAAATGGAGTTTTTGTTCAGTGAAAATAATTACGACAAACTTGGATAAATTTCAGAGGTTTTGTTTTGTATTTGTTGTTTCACAGAACAAAAATGATGTTAAAGAAGAAAAGTGAACCTAGTAACCGAGACGTCGGGATTCTAGTGTTTTGTTAACACGTGGATCATGGATCTGTGTTAGTTGTTGTGGACTTTGTGTCCTGTAAAAGATGTTGTGGACTTTGTGTCCTGTAATTGATGTGGTGAACTTTATGTTCCATATCCGCGAACCTAAGACTGATGCATCGGTCTAGGGCTTCGTGATTGAGCACTCGGACTTTGTGTCCTGTGTTGAGTTGAAAATGAAAAGACTTAATGTTTAAGTAAGCATGGTCGTGAGCTTTGAGCCTCTACAAGGGAAAAATGAACGAAAAAGAAAAATGATGTGAACAAAAGTTTTACATGCATTATTTGGCAGAAGTGCCTGCGTTGACCATTGCGCCTAGATTTGGACAATGTGCCATGAGTTGTTGACCATTGTGCCTTGATGGACAATGCGTCATTTATCGCGTTGACCATTGTGCCTTAATTGGACAATGTGCCATGTAAAGTTGATCATTGTGCCTTGATGGACAATATGCCCTGTGTTGTTGTTAACCATGTGCTTTATGGACAATGTGCCATTTATTGCGTCAACCATTGTGCCTTGAGTTGGACAATGTGCCATGTATTGCGTTGACCATTGTTTCTTTCGTTGACAATGTGCCATGTAAAGAACCTGATCTGCTCAACCGAAAAGAAGTTGGGATCTCCGGAGATTAGATATCAAAGTTTAGAGGATGAATATTGAACTGTCGTGTATTTTTTATAAATCGCGATGACTGTCGGGTATGAATCCCACTGATAAACTATTATGTTTATTTTGGAGAATTGTTTTATGTGTTGTGAATAAAATGTATATGTTGTTTTGCGTGTCGTGCATGTGGTTATCTTGTTGAAACTCATATGTCAGTATCTCACCCTTGCATTTTTCTTGTTGGATTTTCTAGTGTGTTTTATATTTATTTGAGTACAGATGAACCCTGAGGAGATGGATCTGTCGTATTCGGGGATCAGGTCCCTGACCTTTGAGAATGCCGATGATGGTGGGGCTTGGGTGATTAATCCTGGGGCTCGTAGCGCCACTTACACCGGCCAAGTACGTACGATTACGAGTACTTTAACAGCTGGACCACAGCAACGCTCGCACAATGTGGAGACTATTGAGGTTTCATTACCTCTGATCTGGATGATCTTGCAGTATCTGGTGGAGCAGGGAGACTTGGAGCAACATCCCCCACATGTACAGCCATTACAAGAGGCAGCACCAGCATCACCTCCCGCACCGATCATTCTAGTTCTAGAGGTTGATGAGGGGATTAAGGAAGATCCTCAGGAGGACCTAGAGGAGGACCCTGAGTACCATCCTCTCGATGATGGTGTGGTCCCAGTTGTAGGAGCGGGAGCAGTAGTATACTCACCAGATACACCTCCTGCAGGTGGGGATGTCCACATTGGCCTCCCCAATGGCTATCATTAGTGCCGACCAGCTATAGGGTTTTATTCCATTTTTAAGGTAGTGGTTTTGACAATTTAACTTCTGGCTACTGAGAGCCATATTTTTTGAGTTTTGGTTCCAGACTTTCCACTATGCTATAGTTAGGTTGTATTTATTTTTCTTATGTTGTTATAACTCTAGGAAATGACCTGTACTAATGAAGGTCTTGATGTAAATATTTATGATATTTATATATATGTTGATATGTTGATGATGCTGGTTTGTAAGGATAAGTAAAGGCAAAAAAAAAAAATTACCACCATTTTTGAGTAAGGATAAGTATTAGAGAAATATTATTTTCCAAAAGTAATCAGTGTTTTATTTAAGTTTTTAATTTCTGAAATGAGTTAATCATGTAGCACCCAAGGGGGGTGTCGCAAGTATCTACATATATTATTATACATAAATGATAAATGGATTGGCCTGAGTGACACAGGGATTTTTTGTGCCTAGTATAGTTGTCCATATCTATCGTTTATCAATGCACTGGATCCGCATTATTGGTTGGGATTTTGGTGGTGTCATATTGAGGAGGATAGTTCCCTACCATTAGTAAAAGGAAAATAAAAATTTTGCTACTAGAAAGTTATTAAATGTTGATTTATTACAAAGACAAATTTGGTAAAATTCAGAATTAATTTTGTTTTTCCTCTTTAAATTAATGGAAAAACTTAGAAAAGGCTTTATATGAAAAGTTGTATAAAGAATTATCTGTTATCTATATCATTTGTCTTAAGTTTTTGAAAAATTCAACATCAATGAAAAATGTAGTCAAATGATTCATACTTTTCATATATTTCAAAACTATATATTATATTAATTGTTTTGTATATCAATGAAGTAGTAAATAATTTCGGATTAATCTGAAATTTTATCTACATATACATGGTAGATCAAAGTAAAAAATTGTTTAGTGATCACATAACTACTTGGAAGGCCATGCCGTTAAGTTAATCTTATTATATATAAGAGCTACCTAACAAGTGTATGTTGCAGAAAGATTTTTCGAGAGTTTAAGGTAATAATTTACTATAATATTTAAAATTTCATTTCCCGTTAATTTAATCTTATTATATATAAAAGTTGCCTAAAAAGTGTTTGTTGCGGAAAGAGTATCAGTGGGATCCATGTCTAGAGAACATCGTGAGGACCGGTTTTGAGCATAAAACACTAGTGCAGAAAAGGGATTTAACGTCGGTTAAAATTGACCTTCAAAGTCGGTTTTAAAACCAATGTTGAAACGGCCGATGTTGTTTATTGGAACTTTAGACATCGGTTCCTAGCTAGAACCGATGTCTGTAGTGCTCATTGAACACACAAATGTAACCAGAACAACACTTTAGATATCGGTTAAAAGCTAGAACCGCACTTTAGACATTGGTTCTAACGTTTAACCGATGTCTAAAGTGCTCATTCAACAAACACCATCAGCAGAACAACACATTAGACATCGGTTAAAGGCCATAACCGATGTCTAAAGTGCAGTTTAGACATCGGTTATAGCTAAAACAATGTCTAATGTGCTACTAATCAGTTTTTAAAAATAAAATAGAATAGGAATTTCAACATCGGTTTAGGTAATAACCGACGTCTACAGTGCATTTTTTTTAAATAACTAGTTTACAATAGTTACAATCATTTCCCCTGTTTCAGTATTACATCCAGATCAATCCTAGTAAATTAACAAAATCTAAATATTCCCAACACAGAATCACTTACACAACCAAAACACACACTAAATTAATATACTATATTGATTACGAACAATACATACACTTCAATTACTTTCAGAGCTAAATATATACGTAATAATGTCACAAGTAGTGTAAACTGAACAATATGACAGCAAAGTTACTATTAGAATTCAAAAAACTAGCTAGTACATGATATGTTATAGATTTCAAGTCAAAATATATATTAGTCAAAAAACTAGCTAGTACATGATATGTTTATAAACTAACTACACAAACTATGGTTGGTACACTTCAAAAAAGACGGTTACCCAGCTCAACCTTATGTCATTAATGTCCCCTATAGAGAGTGGAGTCGGACTGTCGAACATTTGCACGTTCAATTGGACATAAGATTAATCTTATAAGTAATAAACTAAAATAAAACATAACTAATCTATAACTGTTACAACTAATTGTGTTACTAATTAGTTACCTCCTGCCATCTTTCAGTAATACCAGTGGAGACAATTTCGAGCATCCACTTCATCACGTAATATCCGCACTCTCATCCGCCACGTTGTCTACGAGACTACAAATGAAACCAAATTTGAATATAAGGAATTAAACACAAAGTAATAACTATTGTAAACTGAACTTGAAACATTTGTACTAATAAATATCTTACGTTAGGAATAATCCACCTAATAGGCCTATGCCTTTCACCACCCAAAATGCGGCTTGCATCCATAGAACTATCATAAGAAAATAAACATTAATTAAAATATATGTTATAGATTTCGGATAAATAAAACAACTTGATTATTGTACAATATGCAATCATTGGGGCATGCGTGTATTTTCTTATACTCCATACCCATCGAACACAATATCTTCTTCGCCTCATGGTTTCGGGACGACAATGTATTACCTTCTGGAAGCATGTCTTTCAACAACTCAAGCAATTCGGTAAAGCTTTATCGCTCCACCCATTTCTCGCCTTCACATTGAACAATCTTAACACCGCTGACAACCATGTGAAATTAGTGCACCTCGGATACAAAGCCACTTTCGCATCACTGCACAAAGTATCATACACATGTGCTAGCCGAAAAGACTCTTGCCCAATATCACGGATCATGTCCTCTAGTCCATCGTCCATATCTACGTCATCAGCTTCCTCTCTATGCGACACCCTTGGCCTGTCTAACAATTCACCATGACATATCCATATTGTATAACTCTTGCAAATCCCCTCACAAATAAGATGCTCCCGTATCTCCTCAGCTTCTAGTAATCTCTCATTCAAACAGTTAACACAAGGACAATAAAACCTTCCGTCATTACTATCAGGAGCATTTGTTTTTGCAAATTGTAGAAAATCTTCCACTCCATTCTCATACTCATCACTTGTCCGTCTAGCATTCATCCAACCGCGATCCATGACTACAACAATAACTTCGTACTTAGGCCAAGATCTTCATCAACTACTTCTTATGACAGGGTATGGCCCTATCCCATTCGAGAAGAAACTTTTTCAACATTCGGTTAACAATTAGTCCTTAACTCTCATGCTCATACTTGATGAAATTTCGACAGCATTTCCCATCAGTCTCCGACGTACACGACTTGAATGCAGTGAAAAACACCACGATAAAGTATGCACTCGGAGAACAAAAGGAAATGCATCAGACCTAACTTTCATCAAATATATAACATGAGAATTAAAGAATAATTATTTTAACTAAATGAATAAAAAGTTTTTTCCCAAACTGTCCAACCTGGACAATTCAAGATTCAATACAATGAGTGGTACCTTAAACAAGTACACGTGTTGTAACACCCTAGTTTTTTACACCTAGGATTAATTATTTTATTTGGATGTTTATGTTTATTAAGTTATGTGGTTTAGTCTGAGTAATTAAATTACTCTCTTCAAATTATTTTATTGGGTGCGTTAGCACTGACTTGGTTCAGTGAATGCACGCTTACTAGACAATAATTACGTTATTGTCACTATTAAACCAGTACAGAAAAATATTTTAAATAATATGATTAAGAGAAAAGCATTTTCATATTCTTATCCTATTTAATTTTAGAGTTAAGAATATTTTGGTTTGGTAATTTTCAGAGATTAAATTTTGGACTAAGTATTTTCTTAGTGGATCAGTTCAACTATTAATCTTTACTCTAACTTGAATTTTGAAATTATATCCTTATCAATCTTTATTTTTAGATTCTAAAAAGTAAAAACATGTTTATTTTAGGCCTAATATTTATCACTCATTTTGTACATATTACTAAATAATCAGTATAAAAACCTAGGTTCTCACTTTTTTCTCTCTCTCTCTTTCTCGACGTGCTCTCTCTGTTTCTCTTTTCTTTCTCTGTTTCTTTCTCTTTTCTTCTTTCTTTCTTCCTTTCTTCTCTTTTCTTCTTCTTCCTTCTCACGCCGTCTTCTTCCTCCCCCCAAACTCACCTTCCTTCCTTCATTCTTCTCCGTCGCGCGACCACCCCTGAGGTCGCCGTTCAGCCACCGCACGGCGAGAGAAGATGACCCGTCCCTTGCCACGGCTGCTGCTGTCTCGCGTCATAACCGCCACCCACCGCCGTTCCCAGCCGTGGTAAGCTCCCTTAACCGCCGTTCATGGTGGTTCTACCACCCTTAAGTGTTGAATCTCCTTCTTTTATGTTTTCTCTCATCTCTTTTGTCCAAGGTTGTTGTAGAACCTCGATCCACCGCCGTCCTCCGCCATGGCCGCCGTTCGCCGCCGCGAGGAGCACCACAGCACCACCTTCAAGTTGTCTCCAAGCTTGGGTGAGTCAAAACCCTCTTATGTGTCTCAAATTTAAAACCCTAAAATCTGATTTTTGAAACCCTAACCCTAACCCTTTAATTTCAGATTTTAATCTTGAAATTTAAGGTTGTTTTATGAGATTGGGACTGTGAGTTTGTGTTTCCCTAAACCAATTTCATTATTATGAGTTTCCCCTAAATTTTAATAATGAGCCCTAAACCCCCAATTTGATTTTATTTGAATTTGGGTATGTTTTTATGAAATTAATTATGATTAAGTGTAATTAGGACTCTTAATGGATGATTTCCAAAGTTCTTTTTCATGATCTTTTAATCAAAACAAAGTTTCCTTAAAGGGTATTGTGAAGCGTAAGCTCCAAATGTGATTTTCGTTGAAAATAACCTTGTTTGGTAATAAGATAAAGTGTTTAGATCAAATTAGAATGTGTGTTTGATCATGTGTAATTGATTTCTTGGTTTCTGGTTGTTACGCGTTGTTGGATTCCCTCTCTGAGACGTTTGACACGGCTATGCTTGCTTGATGGAGTAGATAGTTACTCTCTTGGAGCTAACGTGAGTATTAAGACGAGGATCCTTTACTTGTCTTCAAAGGTAAGGGGAGTTTGCCTAGGGATATTCAATGACTGTATGCATGTGTGTAAGTGTTTAACTGGATAGTTATATGTTGATTGAGCTTACTTGATTATCTTATGTACTTGAACTGTTGTGCTATTATCTGATGTTGAACTGTACTTGTTCTAAATGACAAAATGCATATATGTGATGAACTGCTTTCAACCGTGATATTAACATTGCACTGATGATATATACTATTATTGATTGAAGGTTTGCTAAGCCAGACGTGCGTCTGTGCTCAACCGTTATAAGGATTAAAAACCTTAATAAGCTTTGAAGATGAAGGGATTGGTGTTCTTTTCCAAAAGCTCATTAACTTAAAGTACTTGTTTTAAATGTTGAAATGGTTTTGGTGTACTACTGTTATACAAGAGAAAATTCCTTTTCGAACTATGTGTTTTCAAGTGAAAACTTTCAAGATTATTTGGCAATATCCTATTGGGGGAAATATTTCAAAGATAAAAGAATTTCAAAGATGCCTTATATAAGATTTTCAAAGAAAAGGTTTTTCCTAAATATTTTAGAAACTTTCCGATGACCTGGATAGGTTATCGAGGATTCGGTTTTGAATTTGTTTTTCACTGAACGAAAAATAAGTACTTAAGAATAGGAATCTAGACGTGAGACGTCGCCTCTAGTTTTCCATGCTTAGCGCGTGATCTTGGATCAGTGTTAATTCGGGACCATAAAGTCCTATTCGTAATGTTATGGACTTCAAGTCCAATTCGCGGAATCGAGGACAGTTCGTTCTGATTTCCGTTGTTGTGGGCTATTGTCCTTAGCATGATAAGTAAAACATGACTAAAAGTATATTGATTTCCATTACCACAAACCTTGACTGCGGCCACGGTCTAGGTGTTGGGATTGAGCATTCGGACTGTGTGTCCTATGTTTCTAAGTTTTCAAGTGATGGGGAAATAATGTTAAGTCATTAGCTTTGAGCTTTGACAGTGAAATATTTACACAAAGAAAAACCTTAAAAGGAAAGTTTTTATTCATATGCATTTCCCCTGGCAGACGTGCCTTTGCTTATTGAGGATACCCATGGGGTATCTGAGAGTCAGTCACATTGCTAGCTGTTTCGTTAAGGGCATGTGGCGTTGTCTGACCAAGAGGCCTGGTGCATCAGGATGCGGTGGCAACAGCCCGGTGGGCAGAGCTTGACCAACTCTATCTTCTCCAGTGATAACATGGTGTTGTGATCTCATGAGATTAAGTTAGAGCCTGATGATTGAAGTGTCATGCATATTTTCAAAAGATTGATTGTGCGGGTTTGAGACCCTTTGATATAACACTGTTATGTTATGTATAGGCATGATTTAACTGCTTATATGATTACGTGATGTATGTATCATGTATATGGTTGTTGTGTGATATATCCATTTGTCGGTATCTCACCCTTACAAACATTTCAGGATTCTTCTAAGTTCGATATTGTACCCTGGGTACTCTAACACAGATGGTGCATAGGAGTCTTTCTAAGTCACTCAGAGACTTAGATGTAGTTGCTTGATGAGGTATTACTTGCGGAATAACTTTTAGAACGACCAGCTTAGGGTTGAGACTTAGATTATTTTGATAAGTATGTATGAGTATGGCTCAGAGAGCCTTTATTTTAAAATAAAATGTTTATGGCTCGGAGAGCGTTATGTTGAAAGAAAACTTAAACTTTTCCTTTTGGTCTTGTAAAGCTTATGGTTATGACTGTTATCTTTATATATATTGCTGTCTGGTTGGATTTGGTGTAACTGAAATTCTGGAGTGAAAATGTAATTATTTTAGCAGGTGTTCTTTTACCTGGGATGTCCGAATTACAGAGGAGACTCTGTCGAAATTTTCGTAAAATACTAGCTTTTATTCAAGTATATTCTTTAAATTAAATAGGCTTGCCATACTATGATAGTAAGACTGTGTGTCAATCAAGGCTTAGGAGTCGTGACAAAATTTTTATACCCAATTTCAGACACTTATATACTTATATAAATTATTTTCCGAAAGCACCAACAAATTATCTTTTAATTTAAATTCCGCATGTGTTACTTAAGTAATTCCCTCGGGGCGTTACACGTGTGCTCATTAATATTGCATCTCAAACGAGAAACTAAGGTTTTACTAATTAATTAACACTAAAAAAATTATAAAACACTCCAATCCCCAAGTTAAAGCAAACAATAATCAAACTAGAAAAATAGAGAGGAGAAAGCTTACCGGGTGTGGGAAGAACACACAAATGGGGAGCAAAATCCTAATTGTGAACTAATCAAGAAACCCTGAAAGAGAAAGAGAAAGAAGCTAAAACTAATTGCTCAAATCCAAAAGTTAAAGGGGACAAAAAAATGAATAAACCACAACGACAAGAAAACAATAACATAGCAACATTATTCTGGGCATATTGTAAATTTTCAAGCAAATACATAAAAACTCCCATGCAAGCTTTTCAGTCAAAAATCAAACCTGTAGGGGTGTACAAGATTTTAAGTTTTTCAGTCAAAAATCAAAACTCTCATGCAAACTTTTTAGTCAAAAACCAAAAATCAAACCCATGCAAGCTTTTAAGTGCACAAGCCATAGTTTACTTTATAATTTAGTGGCTTGTTTAACTTTCAAGTCACAAATCATTGATCAAGTTCTATTTTTCACTTTTACAGGTGTACTCTCCAGTTTTTATCCAAATTTAAATATGCCAAAGTTTACAGCCATGTCCCTTTTCGGAAGAAGAAAAAATCAAAAGCAAAAATTGGCTAAGATAGGGATCATTGGATCAAGGCCATGATAATACAAAGTAGGCTCCACTTTGACAATAGCCTAACAGTAACATGGCATTGGATGCCCATACGCAAAAATCACAGCACATGTATAAGACAATCTAAAAGCTGTAAGGTATTAACACCACCAACACAAACTCCAACCATCCCTTGCAGCCACAAAACAGAACAAGACCCAGCAAAATTATAGTAACATGGCCAACCACTATGCCTTAGTATTTTTCTGCTATGAATCCACCATACTATAGTTTTTATTAAAAGTAATGCATTAAAGAATGAGTGAGGGTAAGTGGGTAAATTCCCAAAAAGATGGAAATCAAGCCTTACTTTGTCATTTTCTAATGCAAAGTGTAACATCCCGATTTTTCGCCTTTCTAATATCAGTAATAATTATATAAATGACTGTATTTTCATCCGAGATTTATAAAATGACTTTGGATAAACTAAGGTCATTTACTTGTCATACTTATTTTTATAAGGTTACGGGGAAGTTTTGGAATGAAAATTCAGACGGAAAACCGGTCTGCATATTCTGCGTTTTCACTGACAGTAAGTTTTTACTAATCAGAAACTCTAATTTTGACTTGGGAACAAAACCATTAGGCTTTATATTTTGTCCCGGATGACTTTCCACATTTCGGAAAAATTCGTTAAGAATGAAATACTATTATTTTATTCGGACGAAATCGTTAAGAAAACGCGGAAAATCTAAGTCGGGGGATAAGTCGAATAACGACGAAGTCGATTATGGAGATGAGATTTTAGGAGAGGTTTATGTAGCAGAGAGGACAAGGAGTCCAGTCTCAAATTTTATTGATCGGAAATTTTCAAGTGAAATGACACAAATACCCCTACGCTTAACCTAACCGACGTCGAGTTAAATTTTAACCATGGTTAAGATACCAAGGTTAGTTCTTGTGGTCTAAAATCAGCCACACCTTCCATGAATTCTTGACCACATGATTTTAACCATAGTTAGTAAAGTAACCCTACTTAAGTTAAGTATTAACTATGGTTAATCATATATTAATTAAATAATCCCAAAACCCATTACTTCAATTCCTAAAAACCAAACAAAGCCTAAGATCTACCCTATTTATACCCCTTGAAATTTTATACCCCTTGAAACTGCAGCAGCCCTTCCCCATTTTTCTTCTCTTCATATTCTTCATTTTCTTCCTATTTGTACTTTGCTTCAAAAACTCATAAGAACACCAAAACCCCACCAAAAAGATGACCCTCATCCAAAAACACCAAAACCCCACCGAAAAGATGACCCTCTTCCTTGCTGAAACTCAGAAAACTTTCTACATGAAAGTTGTTCCTCTTTATCTATTATTTCCAACGAACTAAAGATCATCAAAAACGGATAAGTATATTGGGAGATATGCCCAAATTACCAAAACTGCCCAAAATTCTCAGCATCATACGAGAACAGTGGAAACAAGGCCCTTTACGCCCCTGTTGATCTGATCTGAATCAAATAAAACCTTAAACATTAAAGTTGTTCCTCCCCTTATTATCTTTCTAAAAAGCCAAAGTTTGTAATTTTTGTATGAGAAGATCGTGAGATACACTCATAAAACCACCACATCCTCAAAGCTGTCTCAAAAGCCTTCATTTTGAACCAAGCTTGTATTTATCATTTTCTTCATTTCTTCAATCTTCAATAGGTAAAACCTCATCACCTAACTTATCTAAGCCTTCATATTCATTTATTTTACAAGTTCATGCCATGATCATAATTTTAAATTCCTAGATCTAGAATCTTGTAAAATCTCTAGGAAATTGTAGAAAAATCCTAGATCATGAAACCAATTTCTATGAACTTGTAATCATGTCTATATTGTATATTCAGAAGCATGAGATCAAACAAAATGTCCTTCCTATTCTTCCAAGCTTGGCCGAACCTATGTATAATAGGAGGAAGAATGTTTTGTTTCAATTTCTATCATTTAACACTTGATCTAGTCTATTCAATACTTCTACTTGCTAGATCTAAAAACTTGAAATCAAAATCAATCCCTAGTTATTTTCTTTCAAAGAGGCCGAAACCTAACTCATGTAAGTTAGATGGATTTTCTTCAAGTTCTTGACTTACGATCGTTGATTATGTCTTCCTAGTACTTAAGGATCATTGATCCAAGAATATGTGAAATTTTGACATCTCTAGCCTGATTAACCTATGTTGGCCGAACCTAAGTATATAGGTTAGAGGAGATTTTATTTCATTGTTTAACTTGTTGTGTTGTGATTTACTGTGAAGGATAATTAGGCTCGAAAATAGGCATCTCTTGACTGCTACCAATTGGCAAAAATTAAGATTTCTCTTCTTCTCAACTTCTTGTTTTCTCTTAGGATTTTTATGCTTTTGTTATTCAAGGTTGTTATGAATATGGCAATGCTTGAGTAGTCTTTTTATTTCTAGGAATTGGGGCTATGCCCAAGACTTGTTTTATGTTATGAATTGATGTTTTCTCTTTGTTAATTCCAATTTGCTTTTGATTTAATTCCTATTGCATGAATTACTTGTGAATTTGGTGTGCACTTATTTGGATGTCATAGATACTCTAAGGATGAACCTAGCGGTGAACTTAGGTATTGGATCTATAGGGATTGAACTTAGTACTCAAATCACGAGAGTTGGGGTTGGTTTAATTGGAAGCGGTCCTTCGAGGGTTCATTGAATCGTCACGAATCTTAATAGGTTCAATTAAATACAATTACCACGAGAGTTGGGGTTGGTTTAATTGGGCACGGTTCTTGTATCTCGAGAGGGAACATTAACTTATTTAGGCTAAATTCACCTTCAAAGAAATTTTGATAATTAGCAAGAGGGGTAGTCAATTTAGTAGCATGAGCAGTCTTGTTGGTAACCCAATTCCTGGAAATCTCTTTTAATTTGAAATCCCAAAAATGTTTGATTTTATTTTATTGTTTCTTTTATTTTGTTGAAATCTTTTCACACCTATTTCTCAGTCTAAATAGTTGTGTAATTTGTGAAGTGACACTTGGTTTCCCAATCCCTGAGTTCGATACTCGGTTTCTCACCGTTTTATTATTACTTGCTTCAATCCGGTATGCTTGCCGGAGCCTATCAAGTTTTTGGCGCCGTTGCCGGGGATTGGCTCAACCAATATCATTAGTAACAAAGAAGACAACTACTTTAAACATTTTTTCTATTTTATATATATTTGATCTTTTCTTTTGAGTTTTGTTTGTGTTAGGTGGACGCCACACATGGACCATTGTTTCTATCTAAACAGGGAATCTCAAATTGATTGGATCGTGCTTGATTGTATTGTTTATAAGCATGTGAAGATATACTCCAAGGAGGAATGAAGATCCTATTTGTCATCCTTACAACCACCACCACACATTAAGCTGGATCCCGAGGTGTTGGAATCACTTTGGGATATAGATGCTCAACGTTTGATCCCGAGCATAGAGCGTAGCAAGGAAGAATTTAGTGCCATGATTCAGATGCATAAAATGCGTAAGAAACGTTCTCAATTGGTAACGAATATGGTAAGTAACAACTTTCAGAGGTTAGAAGAGCAAGCTGGTGATTTTTCTAAATTGCTAGCAGAAAAGCCATACGAGACTCAAATTGAAGAGAATGTTGTTGCCAATATGGAGTTAAATTAAGATGAAGTGGTGGTGGAAGATGATTCAAGAAGAGAGGATCATGAAGAGGAGCGCAAGGAGGAAATAACTCATATTGTTCCTTTGCAAGAGACGAATCATGTGGAAAATACTTCTCTCACCAATCCTATTGAGGAGCTTCAAAATCCTGAGTTGGATAAATATGTTGGTTTGCATGCATGTGTGGATGTTACAAAGTTGGTCCCTTCAATTTGTCTATCACATTACTTGATAAAAATACCAACTTTGGAGTTCAAGTCATTGCCTAAGCATCTGGAGTTTGCATCAATAGAGGCAAAGGCTCTAAGGTCACCTCAGAAAGTTATGCTTCTAGTGATTCATGGAGAATCTATTTAAATAAAGGGCATTCTTGGAGTAGGTGACTTACCATTTGACTCGGGAGGAAGCGAGCTCATCATAGCAATTGATGAAGTCAAAGGAATCTCCTCACACTTGCTAATTCCATCTCCACTCCACAAGCCATGGGATCCAGGAGGAAGGACTATTATCTTGGGCATCTCTTGGCCGTTGTACCACAGGCAATGGGATCCTGGTGGAAGCATCTTCATGATTTTTTCTAAACCCTTATCTTTTTAATTATCTTTTCTTTGCTTTGCTTCGAGTCATATGTGTGTTGAGTCTTGTGTCGGTGAGCTTGAATGAATTTAATTGAATTTACAATAGATGGATTGCATGATATATGTTGATTTTTTATGATTTCCCCCTAGGTTTTGAAATTTTGAAAATTGATCCCCATGAAAAATTGGAAATTGAACTTTGAGAATTTTTGTTTGGATTGCATGATTTATGACAAGTTTGGGGTGAAGGGGTGCACACATTAGGGATTGTATCTCGGTTAAATAATTTGCTAAAAATGTTCAGGTGAGGAATTTGAGCCTCCAACATTGTTTTTAAATTGTGTGAATCACTTTTAAGTTGTACTTTCCCGGATTTGCTTGAATCTCTTCATGGTTTGCATGGTTATATGTTTGCATCAAATGATTTAGGCAATTTTCTTTGAAATAGCTACTTGGCATAAAAAGAACCATCCCTAATACATGTTCCCTAGTTAGCCACATTGAGCCTAATAAGCCTATTGTTTCTTGATGACCTTATGTTATAAGCCAAAAATCCAGAAAAATCATGTTAACCAAATCTTAGGATTTAGGAGAGCATGGAAGCTTAGAAAGATAGGGGTTGTAAGAAACTAAGTTTGGGGTGGCTACAAGGATTTGATATGTTATTTTATGATGAGAAAAAGAAAAAAATAAAGGTTGAAGCCAAAGGCAAAAAGAAAAAGAAGAAAAGTTCGAAAATATCAAAAAAAAAAGGTATTGAAAGGAAAAGGTTGTAGCCACCCAAAGTGAAAGAAAAAAATTGAAAAAGGAATAAGAGTGGAAAGCCAAGGTAAAAAGTTTCATGCTCTCTTAATTCCTAGGGATGTAAAGCCTAGCACCTTTGTATATCCTACCTTTAGCCAGGCCCTATTACAACCTTTAAAAGACCTTTTGATGATGTATGCATGTTTTCGTGGGAACTATGTTTGAGATGAAAAATCAAATTCATGGAAAGTGTGCTTAAAATGTGAAATTGAGTGAAAAGTTGATAACCTAGATACTTGAGTGAATGAATGAAATACTAAATGCCCTTGTGAGGAAGGAAATTGTTTGAAATTGATAATCTCTCTTTTGTGTGTAACTTGGATCCTTTGCGTAGATTGATTATTGCATGAATGATGAAATTCTCTTTGTTTGAAGTAAATGAATGTGGGGATTACTATAATGAAAAGGGAAAACAATGAATAAAAATTGAATTGATAAAATTGCATGAAATTTGTGCGAAATTGATTGAATCTTTTGAGCTTGCCAAGTTTTGAGTCTATTTGATTATTAGTTTGCTTGAGGACAAACAAAGTTTAAGTTTGGGGTATTTTGAAAATCCGCTGACTTATCATATTTTATCTATTATTTTAGAGTGGATTTAATCAATTAAGTTGAGTTGAATACTTGATTTAACCCAAATTAGACTTTGTTTTCCTGTTTTAGTTATTTTAGAGTCAATGTGTGCATTTAATTGATTTTAATTAGAATTTAATTGATTTTATCAAGATTTTCTTATTTTTATTTTTAGGAAAGGACAAAAAAGAAAGATTGCAATTAAATTGAAGATTGCCAAGTAAACTGCGAGGGCCCACATGATGGATTTGAATCCAAATCAATTCGTATTTAAATTATTATGATTAAAAGATAATTCAACTAGCTTTGAGAGAGAAAAATTGGATTTGGATAATAGTTGCTTATCACAACAACAAAGGATATGTTAAGATTTGGCAATTAATTTGGAGATATTGATTTGGCAATTAAATACGAATATTAAAATGCTCAGGACCAGTTATATTGGAGTTTCATGAAGGCGGAGCTTGAAATACAAGAAAAATGAGTCAAACAGAGCCCATCACGACCTGGTCGTGATGGGCATCACGGCCATGATCGAGTGGGGCTGAAAAGAAAGAAGAATGTTAAACTCAGAACTGGTCACGGTCAGGCCGTGATGGCGATCACGACCGTGACATGCAAACTGAACCAGACTCTCACAGGCAGAATTGATCACGGCTAGGCGGTGATGACCATCACGACCGTGATAGACCAAACAGTGAAGCCATCTCCAAGTCAGAACCTGTCACGGCCTGGCCGTGACAGGCATCACGATCATGACGTGCAAAATTTAGAATTTTGATTTGCATATTTGATTTGATTTTGTAATTGCTTTAATCCCAAGTTAACCTACACTATAAATAGGGTAATTAGACTCGAAAATAGGCATCTCTTGACTGCTACCAATTGACAAAAATTAGGATTTCTCTTCTTCTCAACTTCTTTTCTCTTACGATTTTTATGCTTTTGTTATTCAAGGTTGTTATGAATATGGCAATGCTTGAGTAGTCTTTTTATTTCTAGGAATTTGGGCTATGCCCAAGACTTGTTTTATGTTATGAATTGATGTTTTCCCTTTGTTAATTCCAATTTGCTTTTGATTTAATTCCTATTGCATGAATTACTTGTGAATTTGGTGCGCACTTATTTGGATGTCATAGATACTCTAAGGATGAACCTAGCGGTGAACTTAGGTATTGGATCTATAGGGATTGAACTTAGGACTTAAATCACGAGAGTTAGAAGCGGTCCTTCGAGGGTTCATTAAATTGTCACGAATCTTAATGGGTTCAATTAAATACAATTACCATGAGAGTAAGGGTTGGTTTAATTGTGCACGGTTCTTGTATCTCGAGAGGGAACATTATCTTATTTAGGATAAATTCACCTTCAAAGCAATTTTGATAATTAACAAGAAGGGTAGTCAATTTAGTAGCATGAGCAGTCTTGTTGGTAACCCAATTCCTAGAATTCTCTTTTAATTTGAAATCCCAAAAATGTTTGATTTTATTTTATTGTTTCTTTTATTTTTGTTGAAATCTTTTCACACCTATTTCTCAGTCAAAATAGTTGTTTAATTTGTTAAGTGACACTTGGTTTCCCAATCCCTGAGTTCGATACTCAGTTTCTTACCGTTTTATTATTACTTGCTTCGATCCGGTACGCTTGCCGGAACCTATCAAAACTCGGAAAACTTTCTACATGAAAGTTGTTCCTCTTTATCTCTTTTTTCCAATGAGCTAAAGATCATCAAAAATGGATAAGTATACTGGGAGATATGCTCAAATTACCAAAACTGCCCAAAATTCTTAGCATCACACGAGAACAGTGGGAACAAGGCCCTTTACGTCCCTTTTCTGATCTGAATCAAATAAAACCTTCAACATCAGAGTTGTTCCTCCCCTTCTTATCTTCCCAACAAGACAAAGTTTGTAATTTTTGGATGAGCAGATCGTGAGATACACTCATAAAACCACCACATCCTCAAGCTGTCTCAAAAGTTTTCATTTTGAACCAAGCTTGTATTGATCATTTTCTTCATTTCTTCAATCTTCAAGAGGTACAACCTCATCACCTTACTTATCTAAGCCTTAATCTTCATTTATTTTACAAGTTTATACCATGAGCATCATTTTAAATTCATAGATCTAGAATCTTGTAAAATCTCTAGGAAATTGTAGAAAAATCATATGATCATGAAACCAATTTATATGATATTGTCATCATGTCTATATTGAATATTCAAAAGCATGAGATCAAACAAAATGTCCTTCCTATTCTTCCAAGCTTGGTCGAACCTATGTATAATAGGAGGAAGAATGTTTTGTTTCAATTTCTATCATTTAACACTTGATCTAGTCTATTTAATACTTCTACTTGCTATATCTAAAAACTTGAAATCAAAATCAATCACTAGTTATTTTTTTTCAAAGAGGCCGAAACCTAACTCATGTGAGTTAGATGGATTTCCTTCAAGTTCTTGACTTATGATCATTGATTATGTCTTCCTAGTACTTAAGGATCATTGATCCAAGAATATGTGAAATTTTGACATCTCTAGCCTGATTAGCCTATGTTGGCCGAACCTAAGTATATGGGTTAGAGGAGATTTTATTTCATTGTTTAACTTGTTGTGTTGTGATTTACTGTGAAGGATAATTGTTGTGGATTGTACTAAGATGTGAGGTGGAATCCGAAACAAATCGGAAGGAAAACTTTGAGAGGTAAACTGTAACTTCAAGAGGTAAGGGGAGCTTACCTGAGGGAATTTTCCCAATGACTGTATGTGATTAGTATGTGGTCTGTACAATTTATCTGTGATTACGATGCTTGTTTAATTTGGTTCAAGTTGTATTATTCTTATCTGTGATTGTTTATCTGTATTAAATTGTTTATTTGCAGTTATGTATTATAGTGATTTGATGCATGATCTGCCTAGGATAATTGCTATGATATTGTTGTTGGTTGTTGTTTGAGAAGTCTGACAGTGGTCAGTACCCAATCAATTAATAAGATAAAATCTTTAAGAAGCTTTATAAATTATATTCAATGTTTGAGAGAAATATTGTAATATAATATTGATGGAAAATATTATTTGAGGAAAAATAAGAAATGTTGGAAAATATTATTATTATAGTGATTTATCAGTGTAAAAGTAAACTATGAGTCACAGTGAGGACATAACCGTGAAATTATTTTAGTACTGCTAATTTTAACGTTAGAAATTCCGTAATATTATAAAAAGTTATTTTATGAAATCAATTTTCCAAAATAACTTAATTATGATTTTAGAATATTATTTAAGTGAAAAAAGCTAATATTAGGCTTAAATGACTTTAAAAATGTTAATTGACGGCAATTTGGAAAAGTATCGACGACAAGTATTTCGAAAACAGCAATACGTATCTTAAATAAGTTTGAGCCTCGATTGACTCACTTTTCTGAAAACTATGTTTTAGTATCAGATAATTTTATTAAAGAATTTTCCATTTGAAACGATTTTCCGGAATCAAGTTTTTACTTGACTATGTTAAAAAGAGGTTTTGAACTTAGTAACCGAGACGTCAGGATACTAAGGTTCGTTGGTGTTATGGACTTGGTGTCCTTTGGACTTGAGGTCCTGTGGACTTGGTGTCTACTATATACATCGTGTATACTGTCTAAACATTTAAGATGTTTTCTATTACCACGAACCTATGACTGGTGCATCGATTTAGAGGTTTCATGATTGAGCACTCGGACTTGAGGTCTTGTATTATTAATGAAAGTTTAAGATGTTTAAAACTAAGATGGTCGTAAGCTTTTTGTGCTTCAACACAGGAAACCTTATACACAAAGAAAATGATGAGATTGAAAGGTTTTACATGCATTTTAGGCAGACGTGCCTATGAAGTTGATCATGGTATCTTGAGGATATTCATGTCACGACGTGGTTAAACATGGTATCTTGAGGGTATTCGTGTCGTGGCGTGGTTAATCATAGTATCAAGGTGATATTCATGTCTCGACGTCATTGTACCTTGGTGGTCAATGAGACCCATTTACGATGTTATCACTATGCCTCGGTTTTGGACAGTGCGCAATGGGTTTGGCTGTGTGCCTATGACTGCGTGCCTTTGGCTTGTATGGCTATTGAGCCTGGTCAACTCATCATGTGTTGATGATATCTCATGAGATTAGGTTAAATGTTAGATAACGATTATTGAAGTGTAGTGATGAGTGTGATTTCACCTCATACTTCCTTGTCATTTTGCATGCATTTTCATATAGTTTAGGCATATTTAATTTGATTTTTGTGAGTTTTTACCTTGGATTGGGTAAGGTGGTTTTGTGGTGTTTGTGTGCAGGAATTGAAGATTAAAATGCTCCGGACCAGTTATGTTGGAGTTTGCATGAAGGCGGAGCTTGAAATACCAGAAAAATGAGCCAAACAGAGCCCATCACAGCCTCGCCGTGATAGGTATCACGGCCATGATCGAGTAGGGTTGAAAAGAAAGAAGGTTAAACTCGGAAATGATCACGGCCGTGACATGAAAACTGAACCAGACTCTCACAGGTAGAACTGATCACGGCTAAGCCGTGATGACCATCACGGCCGTGACAGACCAAGCAGTGAAGCCATCTCTAAGTCAAAACCTGTCACGGCCAGCATCACGGCCGTGACGCGCAAAATCTGGAATTTTGATTTGTTTTTCTTATCTGATTTGTAATTGCTTTAATCCCAAGTTACCCTACATTATAAATAGGGCTTTTAGGCTCGAAAATAGGTATCTCTTAGCTGCTACCGTATGCTTAATTTAGGATTTCTCTTCTTCTCCAATTTCTTCTCTTCTCTTAGGATTTTTATGTTCTTTTTAATCAAGATTGCTATGAACATGGCAATGCTTGAGTATTTGTTTTTATTTCTAGGAATTGGGGCTATGCCCGAGACTCGTTTTATGTGATGAATTGACCTTTTGCTTCTTGCTAATTTCAATTTTGCTTTCAATTTAATTCCTATTACATGAATTACTTGTGAATTTGGTGCGCATTTATTTGCATGTCATAGTTACTCTAAGGATGAACCTAGCGGTGAACTTAGGTATTGGATCTATAAGGATTGAACTTTGGACTTAAATCACGAGAGTTAGAAGCGGTCCGTCGAGGGTTCATTGAATTGTCACGAATCTTAATGGGTTCAATTTAAATACAATTATACCACGAGAGTATGGGTTGGTTTAATTGGGAACGGTTCTTGTATCTCGAGATGGAACATTAACTTATTTAGGATAAATTCACCTTCAAAGCAACTTTGATAATTAACAAGAGGGGTAGTCAATTTAGTAGCATGAGCAGTCTTGTTGGTAACCCAATTCTTGGAAATCTCTTTTAATTTGAAAATCTCCAGATTTGATTTGATTGCGATTTTATTTAAATGTGTTTTAATTACTAGATTTGTTTGTTAATTCTTATTTCAAAAACCAAATCTTTTCAAAATCCTTTTCTTGTCTAGTTTAATTAATTTAATAATTAATTGTTTTTTAAGATCACGGTCTCTGTGGGTTCGATCTTTTTTTTACTTGACGACGAAGTCGTTCACTTGCGGATTCACGCTATCAAGTTTCTGGTGCCGTTACCGGGGACTGTGCTTTCTTGAATTTCAATTTAATTTTTAAATTGATTTTTCTGGATTTTTTTATATTATTTTTTCTTTTTTTCTAGTATCTATCTCTCTCTTTGCAGGTATTTTTCTCTCTTATGCGAAGATCCCAAAGTCTTGGAAATCTTATTGAAGTTGACCCCGAGATCGAAAGAACCTTTCACAAACGTGGGAGACTACAAAGACAAAGAGCGGGAGAGAGGTTGATTCCCATTTCACTCGTGACGAATCTACCGGATACCAAACCACTGAAGGACTACGCAGCCCCAAATGCTAGGGGTTTGCGAACTAGGATTGCTAGGTCAGAAATTGAGGCGGAAAACTACACTATACCGCCTCAGTTAATTGGCATGATTAAGCAACATCAATTTGGAGGATTACCCTCGGAAGACCCGACTGATCATGTGGAGACATTCTTTAAATTTTGTGATGCAATAAGGATTCAAGGTGCCCCGATTGATGCTATTCGCTTGAGGTTATTCCCCTCCTCTCTTACTGGAAAGGCAAGAGCTTGGTTAAAGTCAGTGCCTGCTAATACTTTGTCAACTTGAGACCAACTGGAGCAGGCATTCTTGGAAAATTCTTCCCACCATCCTACCAAAAGGACGGAGAATGTTTATCCAAAGCTTGGGATCGTTACAAAGGATTGCTAGAATCTTGCCCACATCATGGGCTTGAGAAGTGGCTATTAGTGTATACCTTCTACAATGGATTGGACTATTCTTCGAAGGTGTCACTTGACTCTACAGTTGGTGGAGCATTAATGAATAAACCCCTGACTCAAGCATTTGAGATCATTGAAAACGTAGCCACCACATCTCAGCTAAACATGGAAGCATGTCATGTGGAAACAGTTTTGGGAGTATATAATATAATATGAATTAATGTGACTCAAAAAAATAATGTGATCCAACTATTCACCCACTATGGATGACACACAAATTTCCAAGTTATTTGAGACTTTATGGACCATTCACTACACTTCTTAGGCCACTTTTTAGCACCCCTGAAGATAAGGCCAAACTTTGCTTTATGAAGATAAGACTTTATAAAACATATTAACCTAACATCAGCCTGCCCTTGATCAATCCCGTGTGCCAGAAGTGAAAAGTTACAGGAAGGAGCTTTCATATAAAATAAAAGAAGTATGGTAAATTTTGCAGATCATCTGTATGGATTACTAGAACAACAGCCAAATGGGTTTCAAACAGATAGGATTTTATTTTCTTATCTTCGTCTATCTCAGTGATCTTGCATCTTCATATCCCATTCAGAAGAAGACCTTAACTTCAGGTACTATCATAATCCTAAGTTCTCTAACTCAATTGTTATCTAGTCACTCCCTTCCCTTACTGCTTTTTTATTTTCTTTTCTTTTTTCTTCACTGCAGAACCTGTTATAAAGTGATAATCCACTGGCTTATCATATTTTATCTACTATTTTAGAAAGGATTTCGTCAATTAAGTTGAGTTGAATATTTGATCTATCACAAATTAGAATTTGTTTTCTTAGTTTGTTTATTTTAGAGACAATGTTTACATTTTATTAATTTCTATTAGAATTTAGTTTATTTTCTTATGTTTTGCAATTTTGTGATTTTTAGGAAATTAAGGACAAAGAAGAAGAATTATATTTGAATTGAAATAGAAATTTCAATGAAGATTATGGTGACGTTTGGAAGAGCTTATTTAAGCTCCTTTTGACTTATCTGATGACATAAGCTCTTATGCAGTGTGTTTGGCAGAGTTTATAAAAATAACTTATGTCATCCCATAAGGAGTTTTTGATTTATTTTCATAAGTCACTGGGAGAAGCTTGTGGAATTATCATAAGAGCTTATGCACTAAACACCCTTTCCGTATTTTTTACTATTCGAATCCTCTCATGACCCTTTCTTTCTTTTTCTTTCTTTAAGCGCTTATGACATAAGCTCTCATGCGATAAGATCTCATGTGATAAACTCTTGATTAAGTTGTTTACCCAAACGCAGCCTGAAGAGAAGCTGACGCACAGGAGAATATGGAAGCAAGTTTCAAAGAGATAAATAAAAGAATTGAATTTCAATTGTTTTTGCTAATGGGACCAGCATCAAAATTAAATTAGAATGAGAATTGAAGAAAGATGAGCACCTGGTCAATGTCTAGCTGCAGCCAAAGTGACGTGGACCAAAATTGTGCAGGGTCTACGTGATGGTCTTTGAATCCAAATCAGTTTGGACGTGGATAATAAATACATTATGGGAAAAAATTGAGATTTTGACAACGGAATTAGAGATAGAAGTTGAATAAGTTAGCGCAATCACCAGGGAGGGAAAAAAAAGTAAGGGTCCCACATACAAATTGTAATTCACAGAGGATTTAATTTGCTTTTAATTAACAAAAGAATAGCATCAGTGGGAAATATAAAAACGGCTCACACAGTGTATGGTGCCGAAAAACAAGGACCACGACGCATATATATGTACAGCATCAGCGAGCAGTAAAGGGACGTATAGGAGACAGTACCGCGAGAGTAGGACCAGTGCAGCGCAACATAGTTTTACACAGCGAATTCAATGGAGTTTTTATTTTCTTGTTATCTTCTTAATCCTTCTTTTCTTATGAGTGGTTAAGTTCTTTTTTTAGGGTGACAATGTAACCGTGCTGCTTCTAATTGTTTGATCATCAATTAAATGATAGGCTAATCATAATGAGATCGAGAGGAGATTTATGTGTAAAGTGTATCGAGATAAAACCATAGGGTTAATATGGATAGAAATATACCGTATGAGCTTTATGCAACTTCAATAGAGAATCATAGAACTTAATGAATTTCTTGATAAAAATAATCATCATAAGATATAGTTGATTAGGGATCAAGCAATGTGTTCTAATGTGTTCTAGTGTAATCGAGAGAGACATTAGAATAAATTAGGATTCTTGGTTGACATTAGAGGTTAATTAGAACTTAGGAAGAATTAATATAATTGAACCAAACCAAGTGGGATAATAATTCCTTGTCTATGAGGAATGCGTATTCATAGCGTTGGTGAAATTGGATCCCTATAACTTTCTTTATTTGATTGTTCTTTGTTTATTTTTTCTTTTTAATTAATTCAAAAATCCAAAAAATATTTATTTAAGTTTATTTTCATAATTTTTATCATAAACAAATCCCCAATTTATTTTGGTCTAAATAGTTGTTAAATTTGTGAAGTGATACTTGGTCACCCAATCCTTGAGTTCGTACCCGATACACTTGCCGGAGCCCATCATAAAGTCTTCTAGTAGGTTAAAAACTTAGCACAATTGTTAAAATTAATGCCTACACAGCTACAATGCACTAATGGGTGCTGCTGAGTGTCTGTTAGCTATCATCTCCATCTGACAGTAAATGTATGATAAAGAACCCTACAGGATAATGGCATATCAAGATTGCTTAATTTAACCCTAAACAGAATGGGGAATGGGGAACAAAGACGAATGAGGAAAACCACCTAAAAGGGAGGCAGAGACGATGGTGCAGCGGCCCTCGGGGGTGCTCTATCAGCCGCGACCTGAAACAAAGAGACAAAGAGGTAAGAGAGAGACAGGAGAGAGAGGGGGGGAGGGAGATACGAGTGAGAGAGAGAAAGAGAGAAGGAGAGGGACGCTTACCGATTTGCGGAGGAGGTGATCGGGGGTGGTGGCCGGAAACAGGAGAGAGATAGAGAGGGAGAGAGTTCGAGTTAGGGAGAAAGAGTGAGGAAGAAAGGGTTTTTGGACGAAATGAGGAGAAAGGGGGAAATTTTGGGTATATCGGTCGCTATTTATTCCCTGAGCTTTTCACATTTGCGTTTTAGCGACCGAATTGATGTCGGTCGCTAAATGGTTCCAAAAACAACAAATTTATCTAAAATAAAATCTGATCGCTAAATCGGTCGCTATCTAGTCAGCTAAATTGACTTTCAAACTTTTAGTTTTAGCCACCCAATTAGCGACCGTGAGGTATTGCGACTACTTATTCGATCGCTAATTTGGTGGCTAAACACCAGATTTTGACATTTTCTACAGGCCAGTTAATCGGTCGCAAATAGGGACCACACCAGTTCGGTCGCTATTTTCGGTCGCTAAATGAGACTTTTTTTTGTAGTTAATATTAAATAGTTCCCTATTGAGTACATCCGTGTTTGGCAGTCGATTACCAAGACTCGAGGTTGCAAGGCCCCGTCTTTCTGTGGCATTCGAACCCAGATGTCCCTAAAGACCCTTCTTGGTCCATAACTATCCAATTTATCAATCCATTTATGGATTGTATCTCATCAACACAATGGCACGTCTGCCAGTTCTTGCATGTAAAACAGTTGGTTTGCTGTTTTCTTTTTCATTCGTCCTTTCTTGTCGAAGCTCAAAGCACATGACTAAAGGCATAAAGCTCAAATCATTCTCAACACAGGACACACAGTCCGAGTGCTCAATCACAAAACCTAGACCGATGCACCAGTCACTAGGTCCGCCGATATTTGACACGAAGTCAAGTGCGCCAACTAGAACTTGAACCTGCGACACACATGACATATAGTCCAAGTACTTACTCATAGGAGCTCTAGCCCGACGTCTCGGTCGCTAGGTCCTAATAACTTTGAAATTCATCAAAACGTTTTTTGTTCTGTGAAAACAAATACCAAAACAAAGATCTGAAACTCGTCAAAGTTCATCGGAAATATTTTCTCTCTTTTAAAACATGTTACAGATAATCTTTTCCGCTGAAACTCATTTCTAAAACGTTAAACTGTCAAAAACCATTTTAAAATCTTTTGGCTCGAAAGCAAATCTTTAACAGAATTTCTACCATAATGGCATTTTTCTAAGATTTTTCATCTGAATCCTTTTCGTAAAATAAAAGACTTTTCATTTTAAACAAAACCTTTTTTTTCCTTGACAACGATAAAATGTTTGAGACTTCTCTTTTTGGAAAACATTTTGAGAAATTAACATTAATGCAATTTTTCACAGTTTTTCCTCCATAGCACTCACTTCTTAAATATTATTTCAAAATCGTCTTGAATCTCTTAAATTAGTGAATTTTAACAAGAATGTCCTTATATCACATTATTTTTAACGATCATTCGCTGACGAAAATTAAAACCCTTAGGTTTTCTGATTAAGGCTTTTGGTGACTTAACCATCATTATCAAGCTATGGTCAATGACATGCCCTCAACCATTACAGTCATATCAAACAGAAACAATATATACATATAGACAATTTTAAATACAATATAACTTTACAATTTAACAATTCACAGACTAACATCACAAGAACAAAATATTACGTAGTGATAACAAATCATCTACACAACCATCAACTACAAGTATATTGCTACCAAATTCATGATGTAAGCCCCCTACCCTTGTAGACAAGAGAAAGAACCTCTTGATGATCCAACAATCAGTTTCCTTCTCAATGATCTCCCGGGTCCCTTTGACGTTTCACAACACATGCAGGCAAATCCGCGACAGCTCCAAAAAATGCAAAAGTTGCTCTCCCAAGCAAGCACAATCACAACCATCAAGATAGGAAGAGCGTCCAAGCACATACAACAATCAAACAACATAACCACAAATTAGTCATCATCAAAACATAAAATCAAAGGAAAATATATATTTAATTTAACAAAACAGATTGATTTTCCAATAAAATCAATTTGGGCAAAATAGGATTCATCACAAAAATTGGGGAAATTTTGATTTGATTAGAGAATCATGAAATTGAACTTACAAATCATCAATTAAAAGTCCTAATTGCACTAAAATAGAAACAATTTCATAATTGGGGTAAGATTGAAAATTAGGATTTGAGAGAAATTGGGGAAACGAGATTTGATCATAGAATCATGAAATTAACCTTGGGAATCATCCATAAACAGTCCCAATTGTTTTAAAGTATAATTAATTTCACACTTTTAAAACTGAAATCAAAAGGTTAGGGTGTGAAGAATTGGGGGTTCTTGAAATTTGACATGGTAAAGTGAGAAAATCACTCACTCACAAGGAAGGAAGAAGATGACGTCAGAGTTGGTACTGTCAGCAGCGGACAACGGCAGCGACAGTGGCGATGAACGGTGGCAATTGAGACACCCCGTTGTGCCCCATCGTATTATTACATTAAAACCTTAATATTTATTTACTTAATCGCTCGCTTATCATTGAAAATACGTAAAAATTAAAACTTAATTAATAATTATATAACTTATGCATATATAAAACATACCAAAACTATATTACATAAATACACACCTATTATTTATTACATTCCAAAAGCACTGTTAAGGGTACCCTCTCAGTAGGATCCCTCACAGGCATAAACTTCACTACAGACATACTCAGCGGAAATATAATTACTCTTTAGACACACTGGCCATACTGTCTATACTCTAATCGCCTTGAATCACAGCTCGACCTCCAACATCTGGTTCGTAAGGAGTTCCATTTAACTCCTCAGCAATTGGTTCCTCCATCAGGTCTTCTCGTACGATCACATCAGAAATAAAATACAACACACAGGAAGATATAGGGAATAAGAAACAGTTCTATCATCAAAAAGCGGAAAAGAGTAAGAGCATGTTTGGGAACATGGTTTTCCCCTCATTTCAGTTGTTTTATAATCAAAAAGCTGTTTTAACAAATAAGCAATCATGTTTGGGTATAGTGCTTATTTTTTCAAAAAGCTTTTTAACCTAAATTTCAGCTTTTTTAAACCATCTATGCAACTGGACTGTTTGATTATTGCTTTTAGATTATTTAGATCCAATTACCATAATAACCCCCTCCACAACGTTAAAAGTGTTAAATATTATTAATATAAACAAATAACTTCATACCCTTTTTCGTAATTTACTATGTAAATGTGATTATTTTTGCACCATCCAAACGAAATAGATTATCTTAAAACCGTTTTTCAGCAAACATACCCAAACAAAAACAGATTATGATTATAATCGATTATTACAATAATCGGTTATTTGAAATCAGATTATCAGCATAATCTTTTTTTTCCAGCTTTCCCAAACACACTCTAATAGTAAATTATACAGTAATTGTCACAGACACGCATCACTCAAAATCAGCAATCATCCTCAATTCACTATATCATCCTCTACCCTCAGCTCATGTAGTCTAAACACTTATACTATCATAACTGTCTCTATTCCTTTCACATTCGTTAGTAGTCCAGGATAGTCCGATGCAAAGAACTCAGCATAGTACACTTCTATCTTTTGATAAGATAAGACTCAACATAGTGCCCTTCTATCTTTCGATAGGATAAGACTCATCATAGTGCCCTTCTATCTTTCAATAGGATAAGACTCGACATAGTGCCCTTCTATATTTCGATAGGATAAAACTCAACATAGTGCCCTTCTATCTTTCGATAGGATAAATCAGATCTACGCGTCATGGACTAAAAAAGTATTTGCATCAAAGCCTCTATATGAATCTCACTATCTCAAATCAATAACAACCTTGTACCTCAACCTCCCATCATAACCTCAACTCGCATTCTATGTCACATCTCATCCATTAGATAACTTAATTAAGCTAGGCACCTCTAAGTCAATTCATTCTCTCACCCAAACAATCATCTCCCGAACAACATATATCCTTACTTAAAATCAACTAGGCATATTATTAAAAACCAGGCAGATCATGCATCACACAATATCAAGAAATATTCAAATATCTCAATATCATATAAAGCAATTTATCACAACCAACGCATAATAATCAAATCAAATAAATAACAAAGTCAGACTCTGTCACGGCCTGACCGTGATAGCCATCACGACCGTGACTGACAACAAAGACAAGAATCCTACAACACAGCCTGTCACGGCCTGGCCATGACAACCATCACGGCCGTGACAGACAACAAACATCCTCACAATCATAATTATTCAAACACCGAAACAATACGTCACATGCAGATGGAATACCTCAACCAGCGTATCATAGTAAATTCAATAGCAAAATCAAACATCCTCAAATACTTAAAATCAACTTAATGTCGATAAACCTACAATCCCCGAATCACATTGGTTTTACAGAAAAGGTTTCCAATGGGATTTTGGTCTTGTCGATTACTCGACTACTAGTAGGGTTTAGGTCGCCCTACACAATTATCATATAATCTACTACTTATCGATTCCGACGATAGGTTGATTCTTTTCCCCACCTGAGTTAGCACCGGAAACGCGTACACGACGACCCTCGTTATCCCGCCACGAGTTAACACAACCACCTTCATTCAAACAACATAACTATAATTAATCAATTAACAACCATCTATGACACTTTAGGGCTAGGTTCGGCCAAGACTTAGAAAATAGGTTTAAGATTATCTTCTTAATGCCATCTTTTGGATCCTAGTTACTAGAGTCTTAACTAACATGGATTACTTATTACAAGACTAAAATTTGAAACAAAATCCTCTAACATTTAGGGTTAGGGTTTCGGCCCATATTAGGAATTTAAGCTAGGGATTTTTGTTGGACCTAAGCTCTTGGGTTTAAGCTATACATGTATTATAGAACTTAAGTCAAGTACTAACTTTCAAAACAAACAACAAAACACCAAACCCATTTTCCTACCTAGGTTCGGCCATTAATGGTTAATAGGGAAGGAAAATGATTTTGATCACATGCTCTTGGATAAATAAAGGAGGGATCATAACTAGATCATAAAAATTGGTTTCACATTTTTATGATTTTTCTACAATTTTCTAGAATTATTTGAAGTTCTAGATCTAGGAATGGAAAAATATGATTCATGGCATAAACATGAGAAATACATGAATATGAAAGCTTATATGATCAAGGAGATGAGCTTTTACCTCTTGAAGATTGAATAAATGAAGAAAATGATCAACCTTCACTAAGCTGAAAACTGGACAGCTTGAGGGTGTGATGGTATTGTGAGTGTATCTCACAGTATACTCATCCAAAAATCATGAACTTTGGCTTGATATAAAGATAATAAGAAAAGGAACAATTTTGGTGTTGAAGGTTTCATTTGGTTCGGATCATAACAGGGGTTAAAAGGGACTTATTTCTGCTGTTTCGTGGGTTGCTGAGAATTCTGGGCAGTTTCGGTATTTTGATCCTATCTCCCAATCCACTTATCCGCTTTTTATGATCTTTATCTTGTTGGAAAGAAGAGAGAAATAGGAACAACTTTTATGTTGAGTGTTTTCCGAGTTTCAGAAAGGAAGAGGGTCATATGTTTGGTGGGAATTCGGTGTTCTTAGGGTTTTGTAACTTAGTTGGTGAGGAAGATGAAGAGAATGAAGGTGTGAGTGAAAGGGGAGGGAGGCCACGGTTTTGAAGATTATTTATAGGCTAGATTTAGGCTTTGTTTGGTTATAAGGAATTGATTTAATGGGTTTTGTGATTATTTAATTAATATAAGTTTAACCATAGTTAATAATTAACCTAACTAGGGTTACTTTGCTTAACTATGGTTATTAAATATGTGGCTCACATTTGATGGAGGTGTGACTGATTTTGGGACACACAAAGTGACTCACAAATGAGTCACCGATCTTATCCGATAGCGATTCCCGGAAATTCCGTACGCAGCTCCGTCGTTTACCCGATTTCGATTTTTGAGAGGAAAATAATGAAACGAAAGCAAAATAAAATAGGTAAGATTTATTGGAGGTGGATGCACGAAATTGGAGAGAGGTGGGAGGTTTTCAACCACGTAAAATGAGTGGTTAAGAGTGCGTAGATGTGTCTTGTTAATACCCGCGAAAGCTTGGGGTATTTTGGTCTTTTTACCTAAATGTCATGATTACTTGCATTTAATGCTCATAAATGCTTGGTGACTCGTCCTCCATGAGTCATCATGTATGACTCGTTGTCCCAATCTCTTGACGGGTCTCTGCACTTCCCTTCTCGACTCCGTCGGTTTCCCGATTAGAGTTTTACACCCGTAAAAAGCGTAATATTTTATTTTCGGTTGAAAATTTTCAAAATAACCAAACTCGTTAGAAATATGATTTAAATATAAACCATTTCGTTCACGAGTCAAAATTTGGTTTTCTGCCCAGTAAAATTATACTGTCAGTGAAAACGCAGACCGGGTTCCGTCTGAATTTTCAACCCAAATTTTTATTGTAGCTTCTACCCTAAGATAGAGTATGAATATGATTTTTATTTCATAAAAATCAATCTCCATGAACTCGGATAAAAATATAAATAAATACATTTATACCGGTTAATACAGCGAAAATATTTTTACTCAAAAAAATTGGAAAATAAAAAGTAGGGTGTTACAGCAATGATGTTTTCTGAAGAAACCATGAACCAAAAATGAAGGTAAGCTTCATAGAATGAGAGAAGGAAGATTTTAACAACACAACTATGTTGGAAATCACCATGGACGACGACTAGAAGGTCCTTATCGCGGTGGAGATGGCATCGAACGACGGAGCAAAGGGATAGAACGCGCGTAGTCATTCTCCTTGCTCCAAGTGGCGGTTGGAGGAACTCCAGTAGTGGCAACGCGCAACTAAGCTCTTGGGAGGTGACTGGACGGAGGTTTCATAGAGAGGAGGATGAGAGAGATTAAGTGAAGAGGGGGAAGGTATGGTTCAAGAACGAAGAAGAAGAAATAGAAAGAAAGGATGGAGGGGGGATAGGGAGAGGAAAAAAATATTTTCTTAAAGGTATGTTTGGATGGAGCATTTTTAGAGGGTAAAGTATTTTAGAAGGGTAATTAAAATTCCTAATCCTAAAATATATGGTTTGGATAACAACCCAAGGTATTTTATAAATTCTAGGTAATTTTATCAGGTATTTTATCTCATGTAAATCAGAGTATTTGAAATCCCACCAAAATAGGTGGAATTCTGAAATTCCTTTCCTTTTCTCCAACCCTGGTCCTCGCCCCCGAGAATGAACTCCGAGACTGTTCATGGCGGAATCTTCGAGCTCCATCGTTCCAAATTTGAGCAACCACATCAAACCCTGCTCATGGCTTCTACATCAAATCTCTTCTTCTCTGTTCTAGATTCGAAGTCTCTCTCTCTCTCTCTCAATCTTTCGTTCATGGCGGTTCATGACTTCTCCATTTCGGATCCTAAGATCAAATCTCTTCTCCCTTCTCCATTTCGATCCTCAAAAGGTAAGCATTGATCTTCCTTCTGTTCTCTCTCTATACACAATCGATTCTTCAATTCTCTTTCCAATAACTTCCTGCTTTTTCTCTAACTCATGGGATTAATTCACACCAATCAATCTTCAGTTTGTTTATGAAGCAGTACAGAGTGATGAGAACTACAAAGTTTGATATAGATAAAAATTATAATATCTTCAATCTTTTGTTTCGTTGTTTTGTATATGTGGGTGATAATCTCGGATTAGGTTATTGGGGGTATGTTTTCACCTTTTGATGGGTTTGAGTTAAAGCTCAGTAGCAAGCACCATGTGTTTGTGGAAATGCCTATCACAGAGAGAGATAATAATTGAAGAGTTGGTGGTTTGGTCTTATGAACATTGCTGGCTCTTGTTCTTCATGTTATGTCACAACAGGCATTGATTCTTCTCTCATTTAACTATATGTGACTATTGGCTATTGCATAAATGGAAGTTTAATAAAAATCTCCATTCTTATTTAAAAATAAACATGTAGGATCCTTTTCTAGATCAGCTGTTAACTACAATGCTGGAGCACAGACAACAGTGTCAAATATAATCATGGCTTCAGCAGTTCTTGTGACCCTTCTGTTTCTCATGCCACTCTTCTATTACACACCAAATGTTATCTTAGCAGCCATTATCATCACTGCTGTGATTGGGTTAATAGATTTTCAAGCTGCATATAAACTGTGGAAGGTTGACAAGCTTGATTTCCTGGCCTGTTTGTGCTCATTTTTTGGTGTTCTATTCATTTCAGTGCCTTTGGGGCTTGGAATAGCAGTAAGCTTATAATTCATTAATCTGTTTCCTGTAATTATAAAAAAGTTATAATTATATTGGATGATAGTGCTATGTATGTGTCTGTGATTAATAGTTAGATGTATGAACTTGGAAGAGACAAGTTAAATTAGGCAGGATAGATTGAAATTATCATTACTGAAGTTATGGGGACATGATAGATCAAGTGATGCAGTCTGCAATTTAGAACCTTGACTCATATAAGACAGAATTTAGACACTGTTTAGTGTTTACCTTGAGCTATCTGTTCTGTCTTGAATAAGGGAATTGACTACAAAGTGAAAAAGTTGTAGTATTGTAAACAAACAAAAAAGAAAAATCAGTTTTGCTGGAATATAGGTATTTATATGATTTTGGTGGTTCTGCTTAATGTGTCATGTTACTAGTAGTATAGTACTGTGTTTTCTTATTGTATGCAGGTTTTCTTTTTGTTTCTCTATGTGGAAGAAATGATACATCTTCTACCTTTTGTTTACTGTTACTGTGAATGCACTCTTCTTTATCTGTATTCTTATATGTTTATTACCAGCAGGTTTCATTTCTAGAGCTTAGTGTTGACATGCCATTAACTTTGAAGCAGGATTTATATTGATCGGTTCTTATTTTTACTTGCTATGTTTGCTATCATAGATGTAACCTATTTTCCATGCTTGACATACTTCACATAGAAGATGAATAACATAGCTGAAATTTCATTATCGTACATCGATATGTTCTTTGTGCTGTTTGGAACACATTGTGTAGCAATATATTTATCAATGCATTTTTCTATTTCAATATTTCTCCTGAATAGAATATCAATAAAAGGATGATAAATTGATATTATTAGTCGATTTTTATCAATATAAAGCTAGCTCACTCAATTGCATTATCGAATATTTGTTCATTTTTACTCAAAAACAAGCAAAGCTCTATAAGATCTCCATTTTTCGGGAGTTATAAGTGTTGGCTATCTCAAATATGTTCATTATTCATTACTCCAAGCAGTTGGCCTTCACTTTCTAAAGATGTTATTATTTTGGTGCAGGGTTTTATTTATATCCAATGAAGTATTTGCTTTTCCAGCATGGGGAGGCCAGTCTCCTATAAAAGAGTAGTGGCATGGAAAGTATTGAACAAAGAAGAAACGACTCATTGTATTTGTAGTTCATATATAATCTCAACTCAAGTGTGGTTTTTGAGCTCAAATCTAAACTCTACTCGTATTGTATCGTTATCATGTTGCAGCACAAAAATATTAACAACAAAACTCGTTGGTTGAGTATTTGTAGCTTCTAGGGAAGGATGAGAAGTATTGTTCTTTACATTATCTTCTACCATTTTTCATCTGCTTTTTGGTCCAAATTATGTTCCATATAAAGAATTCAGTGAAAATGATACAATTAATCATATTTTTACAAATTGTCTAATTTTTAATTTTTTAGATCATTTTTAATTATTTTTAGATTTTTTAAATTTTTTTATTTAAAAATTGACTAATGTTTAATTATTTGTCATATTTTATATTGAAATTCCAATTTTTTAAATAAATATTCAAAAATGAAATTTTATAATTGAAGGTAATTAAATTGCTTTATCCAAACAAAGAATTTGAAATATAAGGTATTTGAATTACTCTATCCAAACAAAATATTTTCAAAATGAAAGGAATTCAAATGAAGCAATTCAATTGCCTTGTATTTCAAATTCCTTGGAATTTTGAAATACGTCATCCAAACACACTTATTTCATTTTTCTTTTCTTTAATTAATGATAAGCACAAAAATGAGTGGTTAAGAGTGGGCCAAAAAATAGACAATTTTTTTTGGCTTTTGGATTTAAAAGTAATAAGGGAAAAATATAATTTCAAAATTTGAAATGGAGTAGAAATTAATGGTTGAATTGGTCAAACAAGAAAATCAATGATCCAAAATTAATACCTGATTAATGTTGAATCAATTTATTTTCAAATATAAAATTAAATAGAGTAAAATCTGAAAATAAATATTTTTCAATCATATTATTTAAAATATTTTTCTAAACAAATAATAATAGTGACAATAGCGAAATATCATTTTCTAGCAAGCGTGCATACACTGAAATAATACGGTGTTAATGCACCAAATGAAATAATTTTAAATGAGTAAATAAAATTGCTGAAAACTAAACGACTAAAAAATTTATAAAAATAAACATCCAAAAAAACTAGTCACTCTAATAAAACAACATAAACATATATGTAAAAATTGGGATGTTACAGCATCCGGTGCGGCGGACTGCTGCACAGACGATGATATGCCATGATCGTCCTGGGGCATGGATGATGAGGATGGAATGGCTGAGTCTGGATGTGGAGTCATCCCGGGAGTAGGCATAAACGACAATCCTGCTGGCTGTGTGACCGGCGTAGCAGATGATGGTGGTGGAGGGTGTGGTGTGGGTGCAGTAGGGGACGGTGAGTAGCCGGCAAGTGAGTGTTGTGGCCTGAAGTGAGTGGGTGGAGTATGGGTCGAGGATGGTGTGGTGTGGGTCGGGGAGGGTGTAGTATGGGTGGGGGGGGGGGTGTTGTAGGGGCTCGCGGAGGAGAAAACAATGGCAAGGTTCTGGGGGCTCGCGCGCGGAGAGGAATGAGAGAAAAGAGGAGGAGAAGGAGAGGAGAAGAAGATAGGTGGTGTGCGGTGGAGGTGGCGGTGCACGGTGGAGGTCGTAGTGGAGGTGACAGAGAAGAAGAAATAGTGAGAGGGAGGAAAATAGAGGAAAAGAGAGGAAGAAAGGGAAAGTGAGGGTGTAAAGGTTTTCGGTGGTGGGTTATTTAAAGTTTACCGACGGACTTTGTCTTTTACCAACGACTTTATCTGATTGGCAGGCCCGTCGGTAATAAAAAACCGTATTTTCGACGGACTATTCCATCGGTAACAGATAACAACCATACCGACGGATAACCCGTGGGTACATTCGCGCCAACAATACTGACGGAATTACCGGAGGATTGTCTGTCGGTAAACTTACCGACGGTCATTCTATCGGTAATTCGGTGACTTTCCACATTCAACGTTACCGACAACTATTTTCGTCGGTAATATCTTCACTACTGACGGAACTGATGTCCATCGGTAATCCAACATTTTCTTGTAGTGGTGAAATTCAAGCATATCAAAGTCCAAGGGCTTAAGAGCAAGGAACGATGTAAGGAGGGAGATGACGGAAAGGACGGATTTGTGTAATACTAAAAAAATAAAGGACTAAAATGAATCTTTTAAAAGATAAAGGAACAAAATAAATTCTGATCAAAAGATAAAATAACAAAAGTATATTTTAGCTTAATATATATAAATAATTCTAAATATTAGCCATGTAGACAAAGGAACAAGAAAATCTCAAACAAGAAGACTAAGAAGGTATATATCTCTTACCATGTCCATCCATTTTGCCAAATGACCTCCTAAAGAAGCTCGAACCTTATTCCAATGCCTAATCCCAGCATCCAAAGTTGCCTCTATGTCAGCAATATGTGATGAAACCTGTAACCAAAAACTAAATTTTTCAGTAAATCGTACAGTTCCCAACTTCCCATATTTAAAGTCACAACGATGACAATGTTATAAAGAAACATTCAAAACCTAAAGGAAACTGCATATAATTGATTTCAATTTAATGGACACTACTCTTTTTCTGATATGGATACGTGACTAGCAAGGTTAGTCCTAAAATATGTAGGTGGTGATTACAGTGCGCATCCATCGAACGGAAGATTAAGAGTATGTTTGATTTATTTTTAGTTTCCTATTTTTATTTTATATTTTAAAGATAATTACAAAAAAAAAAAATTACAAAGTTGTTAGTTGTTATTTTGTTTCATTCATTCTTTTTTTTTTTTTTTGGATAAGCAAAGAATTATGTTTAAAGGAGTACTAAGGGTACTCATGCCTGTATACATAGTAACACTAAGGTAATAAGAAGAGAACCGTTTCCAAATTAGAGCAATACTAGTGTCACACTTATCATAATATTCCTTTTAACACACCATCTGTTATTGAGTGGATTTCATATGGGACCATATGTTTTGGTGGGTATCACATGAAATCTACCCAATAATAAAGGGTGTGTTGAAGAGGAGTGTGATAAAGAATGTGTTCTTAGCATTTTTTTTCCAAATTAAAGATTTGTACAAAAACAGTGAAAACAAACAAAAAGTTGTTTTCGGTGTTTCCTGTATAAATATTTGAAAACAGGAAACGGAATGAAAATAATGTAACAATTTGATAATTAATTTTGTTGTGATTATTGCTAAAATTAGGAAATGAAATCATGAAATAAGAAACAAACTAAACATGCCCTGACAAGTCGCTTTGAAAATATAATTATATTCTTTTTTTTTTAGAAAAAAAGATTGATGTGCAAAAGCATCACTGCAAGGAGAGAAATCTCAACTAGGTTAGTATCTCAAACCCCACCTATCATTTGCAGCACATCAATAGTATTATTCAAAGTTAAGGAAAAGAATGAATACAAGAAAACCATGGGGGACTAGACCAAAACCCATGAGGAGCAAAACTATTTAAACCTATAAAAAAGGCAAACTAAATCGAATATGATTAAGGTCATCAAAAATAAAACATGGTGCCTCATCCCACCAAGTAAAACAATATATGATTGCTAATTCCATGCCCAACTAGCCTATCCGCACAAGAATTTCTCCCTCTCTATAAATATGAGAAATCAAGAATTGTGTCTTCTTTATCAAGTGAATACAATTCCTCCATCTATTCCTTAAGCTCCAAGGAACCAAATCAATAGATTTGAAAACTGCCACCACAAGAGAGGAGTCACATTCCAACCATAGCTTATTCCAATTCCTTTGAGAAGCAATTTCTATTGATTTGATTGCAGCCAACAGTTCAGCATAAAAGGATGTTGAAATTCCTACAAAATCTGAAAAACAGCCCAAAATCTCACCATTTGAATCTCTAAAAATTCCTCCATATGAAGCCAAGCCCGGGATGCCTCTTGAAGCACCATCAGAATTGCATTTAACCCATCCACATGGAGGTTTACACCAAATTACTTCAATGATCTTTCCAGCTTTGTTATAGTGACCCGAGACTGAAAAATGTAAAAAGGATCCTAAAGTCTTCCACATTCGAATTTGATTTACCAGAAGTGAACATGCCAGTAAGGGTTATATTGGCCAAAATTAAGTTCACAGCTCTATGAAAAGATGTGGTGCAATTTTCAAACCTTGCTAAGTTTCGAGCATGCCAAATCTGCCAAACAATATGAGTTATTGCTGATAGAACCATGTCCTTCACTTGCAAACTCCAGCCATTATTACAAGCTTTCAGGATTGAGCTGATATTAGAGGTATTCAAATGCAAATTTAGCAGGCTACCAAGCCAGTTCCAAAGATCAGAAACAAATTTACAGTTAAAGAAAAGGTGATTTGTTGATTCCAAATCACTTCCACAGAGGCTGCAAAATGATACAATAGTGCAACCTCTAAGCTTCAAGTTATCATCAGTGGGCAGCTTCCTGTGGAACAGCCTCCAAACCAAGAAGGATCTGGAAGGAGGGATTGCTGAATTCCAGATTAGTTTACCCCAGCCAACATTACTTTTTGGAAGATTTAAGAAAATATATGCATCCTTGAAACTAAGCTGACCATTCTGAGAATCTTTCCAGATGAGTTCATCCTTTGCACCTTCAACAGGAATGACAATCTGCTGGATTTCAGAAACAATATCAGGAAATACTCTAGCAAAACAAGGAGGAACAGACCATGAAGAGTTATTAATGAAATCTTTGACAGTTGCATTGAGATTCTTATGGATATTATTAGGCAATTGCAACTGATCAACCATAGAATTGGACAGTCAAATGTCTTTCCAGAAATTGATTCCACTACCATCACCAACAATCCATTTGATGCCCTGTATAACAGTATTGACATATTCCCTAATCCCAGGCCAAATGGATGATTGTGCAAAGTCTAGGACCAGACATAGGCTTTAGAATGCCTAAATTAGCAAGATGAGAGATACCTCTACTCAAGGCATCTTCTGCTAAACAAAAAAGAAGAGGGGAAAGAGCATCCCCTTGCCTAACTCCTCTCTTGCATGAAAAGAAACAAGTAGGATGGCCATTAACAGAAATAGAAAGCTTTGCAGACTCCATAATGGATTTGATCCAACCACAAAAGGTTTCATTGAACCCAAATGAACATAAACATTAAGAAGAAACCCCCAATCAATTGTGTCAAAGGCTTTCTTAATGTCAAATTTCAAGGTAACATTTCCCCAAAAGGCTTTGTAATTTGACAGATTTATTGCCTCAGAGGTAGTACATATACAATCTGAAATTTGCCTACCCTTTATGAAGCCTCTCTGCTGCTGAACTGAAATCACTTTAGGAACCATTGATGCAAGCCTGTCAGCAATGACCTTTGTGATGACTTTAAACTAGAAGTTAGCCAAAGTAATAGGCCCGTAATCCTCTATTCTTTCTGCACCAAAAATTTTGGGAATAACGACAACTAGATTTGAATCAAGATTAGGCAAAATCCATCCTGAAGAAAAGAATTGCAGAACAGAATTATACATGTCTTGACCAACTATATCCCAAAATGCTTGAAAGAAGCAATCACCAAATCCAACTGGTCCAGGAGAACCAGCTTCATTCAATGCAAAAACAGCAGCCCTGACCTCATCTAGAGATGGCAAACTGGTCAAAGAAGCATTATCTTCAGTAGTCACAATATTTGGAATCACTTTCTCAATAAGATCTGTCCTGGAACATACATTATCAGAAGCATAAAGGTTGGTATAGTAACTGAGCACAAGTTGTTCTATATCTAGCTGACTGTCTAGAATAGCATCATCACATTTAATAACAGACATTTGCTTGGAAGCATGTTTAATTTTGGCCAATCTGTGGAAATAAGAGGTGTTTCTATCACCTTGAGTAAACCACTTCACTTTAGCTTTCTCTCTCCAAAAATCTTCTTGATAAGAAAGAGCTTCCTGCAATCTTGCTTTAGCTTGCTTTTCCTGAAAATTCAGATCCTCGATGAAACCATTTGCAGCAAGATCCTTCTAAATTTTGTCAAGCGTTGCTTGAGCCGAATCAACCATTTTATGAACATCTCCAAAAACATCTTTGTTCCACACTTTAAGTTCAGCTTTTAGAGCTTTTAGATTTTGGGAAAGAATCACCATAGGACAACCAACAAAGGTTCTGGACCAAACCTCTTGCACTACCCTCTTGCAATCAGAATGTGGAAGCCACATAATCTGAAACTTGAAAGATGATGGGAATGTTTGGATACCTCTCTTCATTGTAACTAGCAAAGGATAGTGATCTGATTGAGACCTTGTAAGAGTATTGCATGCTATAGCAGACCAGAAATTAAACCAATCCAAGTTACATAGTGCTCTATCCAACCTCCTTTCAGTATGAGCAGTAGAGCCCCTGCCATTGGACCAAGTAAATTCTACACCTCTTGTTGGAAGATGAATAAGAGAGCATGAATCTGACTAATTTCTAAAATCTGCACAAGAGGCAGCAGAAGGAATACCTCCACCTCTTTGTTCATGAGCACCTAAAATTGCATTGAAATCTCCAATCAAAAGTCAAGGATCTGCATTACTATTGATTGATTCCTGCATATCATTCCAAAGATCCTTCCTGACAGTCAAACTAGGTGAAGCATAAATTCCAGCAATATGAACCTTTTGCTGCTCAACAAGAAAAGGCAAGTGAATATGCTGCCTTGAAACAGAAATATGTATAGGATTCAATTTGTCAGAACAAAAACTCCACAAATTAGGTGCCTGGCTATCTTAATTATTAACAAAAATAGGTTTAAGACCAGTACTTCTCCAGAAAGAAGCTGAGATCTGCTTGCTATCAATCATAGGGTCAGATATAAATAACAAATCTGGTTTATTAAGATTACACAGATTTTTCAAAGCTAACTTAGTTGCTAAGTTTGCTAAGCCTCTAACATTCCAAAACAATCCTTTCATATCAAAAGGATATAGAGATAGAACCTACCCTCCCTCGGGTATTATAAGGAACAGAACATTGTACACCTTTCTTTTTCTGCTTCAACTTTTTCTTTTGTGATTTAGAAAGGACACCCTGAAATGTATTGTTCTGATCAGAATCTACATCAGCAGGATTACCCTCTTCTTCCTCAACTATGTCACTCCAAAACTTGCCAACCACTTTTAAATCCTGGACCACTATGGAATTAGGAGCTGTAACCTTTGGAAGTTGCTCCAGATTATCCAAGGGTATTGGAAGAGGTGTAACAGGATCATGAGATGATAAAGAATTCACTGCTGACTGAGGCTTTTTTGCTGAAAAATCCATCCTAACAGAAGGTGATTTTGTAGATGCAGAGATGTCATCAGAGGCTATGTTCCTTGTAGAAGAAGAAACTCTTTCTCCTAAAGAAGATGGAGAAACATGAGATGTTTGAAACAAATTATAACCACCAGGAGTCTTAGGCCTAGCTGACATTCCTGTTGGAGAATCAGGAACAAAATTACTCTCCAAATGTTCTGCCTCAAACAGATTAAAAGTGGGAGGTAAATCCTTAGAACCATGCTGATTAATTGTTGTAAATTATTGTATTTTTTGTATTAGGCCTATTAGTCTGGCCCTTTAGGTTTAGCTTTACCTATATATTCTTATTAGTGTTTGTACTCATTACAAGATAAATAATAATATTCAATATCATTTTCTACATGGTATCAAGAGCTCCCGATCTTGGGGGTCTTGCTTCCGCACAAAAACCCTAGCCGCCTTATTGCGGATTTTTTCAGCTGCCTTGAGTGCAGTGTTTGGCACCTACTTTTGTGCCCTATTTCGCCTTTTAGACAAAGATCGATCATGCTGTTCAGCACCGTTCAGCCGCCATCCGCTGCCGTTAGCCATTGTTCGATCTGTCGTCGCGCCGCTCGCCACTTATCACGCACCGGTGACCCTCCCATCGGGTTCGCCGGCCAAAAACCGTCCAGGACCCTGAAGCTCACGGTCATCGGAAGCTGCACGTGCCGCCACAGCTTCGTCCACTCCCGGGAGCGTGTAGGCCACACGCCACCTTCCGGCCACCGTTTCACGGCGCGTTTCTCACTACAGCACCGTCGGACCTTCCCCGGTCCATTGGAGGGGTTCAAATCGTGATCCAAGGACATTTTTTTCGTGGGTCTGTTTGAATCCTCCTTCATTTTTATTTTTGCTGTTGTCGGTGTTCTCATCTTTGAGTTGTTTCAAGGACATAAAATCACTTTTTTAGTAAGCCCTCTGGATTTTGTTAACTGAAAATGACTGGTAAGAGCTTTTGCTCCCGCTCCTTTACTGCCTCTGGTACTATCCCTAAGGATGCTTGGATACTTGACTCTGGTGCTACTGATCATATGACCTTCCATTCCAAATTATTTTCCTCGTATACATCACCTTCCAGTATTCATTATATTACTGTTGTTGATGGTTCTCCTACCCGTGTTGTTGGGTCTGGGAATGTTGATCTTCAGTCCCCACTTAAATTGAAAAATGTGCTTTATGTTCCCGAACTTTCCAACAACTTAATTTCTATTCATAAGCTTACTCAGGACCAGAAATGTGCAGTAACCTTTTTCCCTTCTCATTGTGTTTTTCAGGATCTTGCCACGGGGAGGACGATTGGAGTTGCTAAGGAATAGGGAGGGTTGTACTATCTATCTGATCAAAGATATGGTCAGAAGGTGCAGTCTTCTTGCTTCCAGTCTCAGTTTGAGTCTCACTCTCTTGCATCAAGGCTTCAACACAAGCGTCTTGGACATCCTCCCTTTTCTCTAATAAAGTCTATGTTTCCGTCTTTGTTTTTACAACAGTCTGTTTAGTCTTTTAAGTGTGACATTTGTCAATTTGCTAAACATCATCGTGCTACTTTTCCTTCTAGTTTTAAGAAAAGTGTTGAACCATTTGATCTTATACATTCTGATGTTTGGGAACCAGCCCCTATTTCTAACATTTCTGGTGCGAGATGGTTTGTCTCATTTATTGATGATTATACTCGAGTAACTTGGCTTTTCTTGATGAAGGATAAATCAGAAGTACCCCAACTTTTTGTTCAATTTTATCATATGGTGCAGACACAATTCGGGAAAGGCATTAAAAGATTACGTTCGGACAATGGAAAAGAGTAAGTCAATCATAGCCTTTCAAGTTTTACTAATCAACAAGGCATCATCCATGAATTTACATGTGTTGACACCCCACAACAAAATGGGGTTGCAGAAAGGAAAAATCACCACTTACTTGAAGTTGTTCGAGTCCTTCTCTTCCAAATTTCAGTCCCAAACTCATATTGGGGAGAAACAGTACTGACAGCTGCTTATCTGATTAATCGGATACCATCTCGTGTTCTAGGTAATGTTAGTCCAGTTCAGTTTATGATCTCACACTTTCCTTCTGTCCCTATCATGCAAAGTCTCGAGTCTCAGGTATTTGGATGTGTTGCCTTTGTTCTTGTTCATAAGCAGCACCGAACTAAGTTGAATTCTCGTGCAGTCAAGTGTGTCTTTGTGGGTTATGCACCTAACAAAAGGGGGTGCAAATGCTATCATCCTTCCAGTCGTAAGTACTTTGTCTCAATAGATGTTACCTTCCTTGAACATGTGTCATTCTTCACTCGCCCTCAGCTTCGGGGGGAGAACAATAATTTGGAATCTGAGTCCGAGTTTCTCCTCCTTGGTCTTCGTCTTCCTGAGTCACCTGCTCCCCAGTCACCTGTTTATGCTCCTATTTTTCCTTTGTCTTTTGTTTTACAGGAATCTGCACCTTCAGCACCAGCGAAGAACAAAGCTAATGAGTTACCTATGGTGTATCAGAGGAGAGTAAAACCCAACCTGGTCCAGAAACAACCTCAAATGTCCGAACCGGAGGTAAGTACTAAAAATAATCCACCCACTTCTGATTCTCAGTGTTTTGATACTCTTCACCCTGATCCAGATGACTTACCAATTGCTTTGAGAAAACGGAAAAGGTCTTGTGCCAAATACCCTATCTCTCAATTTGTCGCCTCTAAGCACTTTTCCTTGCAGCATCAGAGTTTTATTGCAGCGGTTGACTCTGTGAGAATCCCAGCATCTGTTCAAGAGGCACTAAATGATGCAAATTGGGTCCAAGCTATGGATGAGGAGATGAAAGCACTTGAAAGGAATGGAACTTGGGAAATTTTTGAAAGGCCAGGGGGCAAGAAACCAGTTGGTTGCAGGTGGATTTATACAGTCAAGCATAAATCAGAGGGCACTCTTGATCGATACAAAGCAAGACTAGTGACAAAGGGATATACTCAGACCTATGGCATTGATTATAAGGAGACATTTGCTCCAGTGTCAAAGATGAATATTGTTCGTATTTTACTTTCTCTTCTTTGCTCACTCAGGGTGGGACCTTCACCAGTTTGATGTTAAGAATGCGTTTTTGCATGGAGACTTAGAGGAGGAGGTGTATATGGAGATTCCTCCGGGATTTGGATCCACTAGTGGAACAAACAAAGTGTGAAGATTGAGGAAGGCTTTATATGGGCTTAAACAGTCTCCCCGGGCGTGGTTCGGGAGATTCACAAAAGCAATGGTTTGCCTGGGTTACAAGCAGAGTCGAGGAGATCACACACTTTTCTTCAAACATTCACAGGGAGGAAAACTAATTGTTCTTCTTGTTTATGTTGATGATATCATTATTACAGGAGATGATCTGGTTGAAAGACAACTACTCAAGGAGAAATTATCTGCAGAGTTTGAGATGAAGGACCTTGGGAAACTTAAGTATTTCTTGGGGATTGAGGTGACCTACTCAAAACAAGGCATTTTCATTTCTTAAAGAAATTATGTGCTTGATCTTTTGAAGGAAACATGTAAACTTGGATGTAAACCAGCAGGTGTTCCCATAGAGCAAAATCACAAATTGAGCATCAAAGAGGAGAGTGCTAAAGTGGACAGGGTTCAATATCAGAGATTAGTGGGGAAGTTTATTTACTTGGCACACACTAGACCATATTTAGCATATGCGGTTAGTGTTGTGAGCCAATTCATGCATGATCCGAGGGTGAGACACTTACAGGCTGTAAAGTGTGTTCTGCAATATCTCAAAGCCACTCCGGGGAGAGGGCTCGTGTTCAAAAGAGGTGGAAGCCTAACTATGGAATCATATACCGATGTTGATTATGCAGGTTCAGTGAGTGATAGAAGGTCCACTTCAGGCTATTGTACATTTTTGTGTGGGAATCTTGTCGCTTGGAGAAGTAAGAAGCAAAGTGTAGTGGCTCGATCAAGTGCTGAGGCAGAATTTAGAGCTATGGCCCGGGAATGTATGAGCTATTGTGGATAAAGATTGTGCTTGATGAATTGAAGATAAAGTGTGAAGGGCCTATGAGGTTGCTTTGTGACAACAAATCGGTTATTAGTATTGCTCATAATCATGTTCAAAGATGACAGACAAAACACATTGAGATAGACCAATACTTTATCAAGGAGAAGCTGGATAAGCGGGCCGATAACTACAACTTACATTCCTTCTAGGCATCAACTCGGCAGATGTGTTAACAAAAGGCTTACCAACAGTAAGCGATTCAGTCAAACTTACTTGAAAGATGTGAATGATAGATATCCATTCATCGACCTTAAGGGTGAGTGTTGTAAATATTGTATTTTTTGTATTAGGCCCATTAGTCGGGCCCTTTAGGTTTAGCTTTGCCTATATATTCTTATTAGTGTTTGTACTCATCACAAGATAAATAATAATATTCAATATCATTTTCTACATTAATAAAGCCAAATATTGGATTAGTTTCTTCTCGGAGCACATCATAATCAACATTATTCAAACTTTTTTCTTTGATTGGACCAATCTGAACATCCTCCACAGTAACTTCAGTAAATTGCTTTTGAATATCTTCTGAACCATAACCAACTATTTGCATAGAGGAGCCAGCATCCTTTGCAACATTACCTGATAAAACTTCCTTCATATTCGCACTAGGTATTGGACCAACATTCTCAGCAACATTCTCTAGAGTCACACCATTAGCCACCATCTTTTTGTTTAGGAACATAAATATAGCTGTTGATCTTCCATCCAAACTTCTAGGCTTTTGATCTTGATGCTCAATCAAAGAAACATCTTTCTTGTTTTTCTTGCATGGTGACAAATCATGGCCTATAATCTGACAAGAAGAACAGAAAGCGGACAATTTCTCATACTCTATATCAACAAAGAAGGCATAATCATCTCTCTCAACAAGAATTTTATTTACAATGGAGATGAGAGTTTAGATCAATATCCACCAGGACACGAGCAAAGTGACCAAACATGGATCCATTACTCGGCGTTTCATCAAGACAAACCCGAATCCCAATGCCACAAGCAATAAAGATAATTATCTCAGACCTCCAATACTCCTGGGGCAATCCTAAGATCCGAACCCAGTAATGAGTATTTGTTTGCTTCAAATTATTTGGGTTAAAATCCTTTGTCCAGGCAAAGAGCCTCAAAAGACCAGGATGAACATTCCACTGGCCTGTCGACCATACTTTCCTCAAATCTCCAGGAGTTGAAAAAGAAAATAATACCCTCTTCCCAAAGAGATCACAGTCCATTGTTTGACCGGCTTCCACAATTCTCTGATAGCTTGGATAGCAGGTCACCCACCTTCAAAGGTGCTTCTCCTTTATGCAAAATTAATCTGCCATGTAAATGGTTCTTGCACCCCTCCAAACCTGCCTTGTATTCCTCTTCTGGAATCTTGATGGCCAAGGCATCTTCTTTCAAGCATGGGCGTGGTAGTTGACTGAGTGGGATATCACATGCATTGTTCAATGCTTGTGCAAAAGTTTTCTTTTGTTGGAGATCGACAATGGGGCGCGAATTGGAATGATTAGAATCATTCTATTCTTTGGTAGAATGAGAGTGGATCAAAAACAGGAAGATCAGAAATTTCAGGGAATAGATGTTGCCATGAACAAACTGGATTGTTTGCCATAGAGCCGTCACATGCAAAACCCTAAAACTCCATGCACGTCAAAACTCTAGCAGAGCTCTTTTTTGCCTTATATTTATTAAGTTAATATATGTTATACTTTGTGATCGAAGGTTCAGATCGCACGAATTTCACTTTCAATTCTATTCCTAAAATTGAAGTAACAATGACAATCTTGTGCTTGAAGCTGCTATCCAATTTGACCTCAAAATCCCAATCATACTAGATAGAGAAACTGATGAAAGTTAGGAAAAAAAAAGAAAAGAATAAAAAACAAAATAGAAAAAACTATTATTTTCTTGTTTATTTAAAATCTAAAATTAGATAATTATAGAATAAAACACACATCAGAAGAATGGGAACAAGCCCCAACATGATGGAGAAAAAAGGAGGCAGCATCTACAATGATAATCGTGTTGAGCTTCGGGGGAATTTCTTGATGGAAACGCTGGGTGGAAAAAGATTCTACTGTCCCGGAAAAATAGTGTTTCAGTGTCTCCTAACAATCAAAAGTTTAAAATCTCGATCCTCTTTCAACATAGAAGCCGTGTTTGTCATGCTAGTCAAAAGTTTAGATTGGAGGAAGGCACGTCCCCTTGCAAGGTCAGGGAATACCACCAACCTCAACGAGGATTTATAGTATAATTTACATATTGCCTACCAACAGGGGAGATTTAGGAATCGAACCAAAGTCACAGCTAGTGTGAGCGGAAGGCCTGACCAGACGCGCGAACTCCTGTTGGCAGATAGAAGCTGTGTTTGTAGATGTGACCACGCGAGTGTTTTTTAACGATGCAGTTTTTATAATGTTTAGTCTATTAACAACTTTTTTTAATTTATATAGCTTTCATTTTTTTTATCGTAACATTAAAAAATATATAAATAAAAACTAAGCATATACATACATACGTGTGTGTGTGTATATACCCACTGTTATAATATATAGTATGTTAAATAAATAGAGATACACACTGTTATAATATATAGTGTCTTAAACAACAATCATTTATTAATAAATATTGAGTTTAATTTACATGCATTGTAAGTGACACGTTTAATTTACTAATTGGGTTTAGGACCTAAATCCAAAACCCTAAACGTCTAAAAAACACTTTTGAGTTAACTCTCTAAGTTTTGATAATTTGAAATATATTAAGTATGGTTATATTGAACTATGTGAAATTACTAATAAAACTGTGAACTGTGCAGACAAATAAGAAAAGATTCACACATCTACTCATGATCCGTCTACTCACAATAGAACAACAATTTTGTCACTCTGAAACGTGTTCTAGTGACCCGTGTGAAGCACCCCTAATGGATGAAAGCTCACCTTGAAGTAAAGTAAGACGAGTCTGAGCTCTCGTCTACTAAAAGCTGACGTGGCACTTTATTTTTAAAAATAAGAATAAGAAAGAATCTGTAACTTGAAATGCAGATAGATATCTTTATGATAAACCATGCATGAAGCATTTCAAATGTCAGAATACATGAAGCTTGGAAAATAGAACAACTTCCGAAATTCGGATCACTCAATTTAGGTAGTAGGCCAAATTGCAATCTCTGAATACCCATCTTCAATGGCACATACTCGGAACATGCCTGTTGTGTTGAAAGGCATTGCAATTTCTCCGGCAGTAGAGACAGCAATCAAACCAACAATGCCTTTTGGGGTACGCTCATAAACAACACAATTAGCAGCTTCCTTACAAAGTCTGTCTCAAACAAAGTACTGAGAAGCTTGATCACAAAGCCACACTCGTCTGAAGCTCAAATCTATACTTGTCTAATAGTGTGTTTGGACCTGCGTCAATATTTCCTCAACTCACGTCCAATTTGAAGCTACAAGAGAGAGCTTCTACGTTGAATGTGCATTGGGACGTGAAAATTCAGCCTGTGACCTTAGTTCCAAACACACAATAAAAGCTATAATTGCACTCGTCTATTTCTTAAGTGTCTAAATAGAAAGTCCAAGTCAACAAATTCAAAATTAAAGGAAATTATATTTTAAGGAACAAGTACCTTTGGAAAAATACCAAGCAAGAAGGATAAAGGAATTATTCTTTCGAGACTTTAAGGAATCTACACGTACCCTCTGAACAAGTCAGCCATGTCTTTCACTCTTTTTAGTACAAACCAAAAGTACTTTTTAGAGTTGAACCGGAGTGTTACACTGAAAAGGAAATACCCTCTACTACAAGTATAAAAGTTTCACTGCTACACCTCTTTACTGTAACACCCTAAAAATGTTAATATTGGTAAAAAAATTTAAAATAGTAAATTATAAAAATGTTCACTGGGCTCTGTTAGTAGTATAAACCAGTACCGAGTGGGTATCAATTCGAGTTCAAGAAATTAATCTAAAAAAATTCCCCTTATTTTTTGATTTTGATTTCACTACTAAAAAAATAAAAGAAATAAGCGACAAGCAAAATTCGTCTCTAAAAAGAAAAAAAAAATCATCGTTAAAATAGTTAATGACGAAATTAACGACGGAACAAATTTCGTCAAAAAAGTGGCGTCGCTAAATTTAACGACGTAACTATATGTCGTCGCAGCCAGCGATGGATTTCTATGCGTTGCTCACAATGAAAAATCCATCGCTAAAAGTGATCAACAAACATAAATTCAAAATTTCATAATTTCGTCGTTGTTTATGACGAATTAGGATCTATCGTTGTATACGACGGATTCATATCTGTTGCTGTTTGCGATGTATTCAGATCCGTCCTCGCTGTTCAGCGATGAATATATGCCTATCACTATTTCTAACGAATTTAGCACACAAAATTCATTTGTACACAGATTTCAAATAAGTTATACTATATTCATTCTATAAATATTTCATTAAATCCACAACAAAAAATAGAACTATCAAGGTTAATTAACTTTAGAAGTGTCATCAATAAAAGATAAAAAGTACATCATTTGAATCTAATAGTTATTTATTTTAAGTCTAATAATGGGCATTCATATACATTTCTTCAACTCATAATCATAATGAAATTTTTCGCAACCAAGCAGTAAAAAATGTCTTTGTACATGTGCAGCTTCGTTGTAAGTAGCCTCTAAAATGTGAACTTTGATACTCTTCTAGATTATGTGATTTTTTGTGTGTTCATTGAGTGGATTTTTGCTCCCAATTATGCTAATTGATTAAGTTTTGTCCCTAAGTTTAGATAATTTAATTTTTAATAGTGTTTTACATATTTTAGTTTATTTTATATATTTTTAGAGTTAATTTAATAATGTTTTTACATGTTTTATTAAATAGGAAATTATGAAAAAGGATTAAAGAAATGGATTTGGAATTGACTACTAGAAAGGATATGGCCCACGTGAAGTTATCATGGCTGCTGGGACATTTGGAAATAAATCCAAGTTTTGGTTTTGAAAGAAAAGAGAAAAAGAAAAAAAAGAAAGAAAAAAAAAAAGAACAAGTTCATAAGCATCGGGAAGCCCACATAATGTGAAGCCAATTTGGAAGATTGAAAAGGGCCTCCTTACGTACAGGAAAATGGGCTCTTGTTCAATTAGCCATATGAATCAAAAGAAAAAAGAATGTGGCCCAACGTGACCAGAAGCTTTCAAATTGGACAATGAAATGCAATTGGAATTGGAAAAGATCGTGGGCCTAGCGTGAAGGCTGGATTGGATGCTGGCAAAAGGGGGCTGCTGCGCAAATAGAAGGGAGGATGAGCGTAAATAAAAAGGCAGAGCCGCATTGAGGGGTAGCGGCAAGCAAGAGGATACAGAGAGAGGGTAGAAATGGAAACTGCACCGAGGCAGGGAGCTGAGCGAAATTGAGAAGGATCTTTTGCTCTCTAGTCTTCATTTTAATGGCTTTTTCTTCTCTCTCATTGTCTCTATTTTATTTTATTGTGTTATTTAGCATGTCTAGCTAAACCTCATCTTGTTGGGGTTAGATGTTTACTTCTCTAAACTTCTTGATTGTAATTTGATTTGGTTCTAATGCAAGTTCCTATTTTATTATGAGTATTTGATTCTATTCTTAATGTTTTTCTTTGCTTGATCACCCATGAAATGATTTGTTGTTTTGGTAGACAACTGAAAAGTTGATGATATTGCATGTCATGAATCAAATACCAAGTAGTTCATGAATCTAGGAATGGGTCTTGAAGTGTTTGCAATCTTTTAAGTCTTGGCTCCTTGTGCAAAATCTCATCTTAATCCACCTAAGAAATTAAGGTTTAATTTGGGGATTTAGGCTAATTCCACCTAAGGAATTGGGGTTTAAGTATTTTAAAAGGCTTATTGTCATAAATAAACTGGACTTGTGTTAGTAACAATTTCATTGTAATTGGGGTTTAATCACATCTCTTTGTGCTTGTTTAATGTTTGTTAAAAATCCCAAAATCCCAAAAATATTCTATTACTTTTGTTGCTTTATTTTATGTTTTGAGTTCTCTTCATGCCAAAAATAGGTCTAGATAGTTGTTTAACTTATGAATTGATACTTAGTAACTAATCCATCTAGACGATATCTGGTCTCACCACCGTATTACTTATTTGCGACCAGGTATACTTGTCGAAATCGTAACAAACCTCATACCCCGATCTCTGAAAGTAAGTAAGATGGAAAGTCATGAGCAAAAGAAACACATTCAACAAACATATCTCCTGTACCTGTTATTTAATTCAAGTATTAATCATCATAATCTAATAATCATTTGTAAATCTTTTCTTATTAAAGCCTCAATAAGATTACCATTCTCTTTCAATCAAGATGGTACCCGCATGCAAGAGGTTGAAGTTTGAAGATACGAGCTCATAAAATTTCTGCATACCTACATTTATTTTATATTTATCAGTAATTTTTTTATTATTTTCAAACAGCAAATGAAAACATATTTTGCTTTGTGGGTGGTGTAAAAATATATTTGATTACATTCACCAAATATGCAAAGAGTGAACACCGATACCTATATCTCATAAATTGCAGAATTAAGAGCTCATTCGAGAAGCTATTTTCAAATCCACTTTCTGTAATGTAGAACTTATCACAGAATCATGCCTCAACCTCAATGTTGTGCATTAAGTACGTTCTATGTTGTGGAACACAATCATGTGAAGAAAAATACCATTTTTGTAGTAACAGGCCTAGTTGTAGTACCAAAACTGACATGGGGTTTGACCTCTTCATCTTCTTTCTTGGTTTTCTCCTCTCTCAGAGCTGCCCTTTGCATGAACTGTTCAATATCCAAATCCTTAATTAGCACGCGCTAATATTGAATCAAAAATCCAAAGCAACAAATGTCAAAGTCAACGCTTACCTTCAAGTTCTTCAAAGGTGGCTGGAAATAAAACCATCAAGCAAAGTGAACTATCAGAAAAGTAAGTAGTGTTTTTTAACCACACAAAAAAAAAAAAAACATCTACATAGAGGCAATTATACTGATGTATTGCAGAAGTTTGGCTCCAGTAATACAAGATGAAACATGCTCTTGCTGTTTTAACAAGTCAGGGACTGATGTATAGTAGCATGTTTCTGACCCTGAGAAGCAGTTACCAGAAAATAATAACTGTAATAATTAACATTCCATGCAAGCCCAATAAAAAAAGAGAAAATATAAATGTCACTCTTAGCAAATGCATCAAAAGCCTGCAAAGTAATTGAGATAAATAAAACCACTCATCAATCACTTGCATAGCATTATGTACTGAAAATAGCAAAGGCCATGATATCTCCCCTCCCAAGTCCCAAACCAGTACTATTGAAGTATTGATCCTCACTGGTCTCGAATTAATCCTAACTAGTTTGACAGATTCCATTTCATACAAACTTGGAACATGTATATTTAACAGACATTAAAAAAGTTGTTCATTGTAAAATTGAGACAACCGATTCATGTAATCTCACTCACCTTGTCACTTGAGGGGCTGCATACACTTGGACTAACAATAGGTCTGCAAGGAATCACACTGAGCTGAGACTTGATAGGGCTGTATGTGATGTTGATTGGATAAATTTTTGGAGTTCAATGGCTTGCTGCACTTTGACAAGGTCAGAATCTGATCACTTCCCCTTGTTGTTAACTCTCTCAAATGATCAGAAATCATTTCCATCTTCTTTCAAATTTATGGCTATGTGGAACTCTCATCCTGATTGCAAAAGGTTGGTTAGAGAGGTCTGGCAGAAGGCAGTGTATGGATGCCCAATGTTTGTATTGGCTCAAAAGCTTAGGAACTTAAAAGCTGAGTTGAAGTCATGGAATAAGACAGTTTTGGGGGATGTTCATTTAAAGGTCAAGTTGGCTCAGGAGAATGTGGATTTGATTCAAAGTAAGATTGATCAGGAAGGCTTTTTAGATATTCTTCATGAACAGGAACTGGATGCTCAAAACTCCCAGCAGCAGGCCTTCTCTTTCAAGAGATTTTTTGGAAGGAAAAACCAAAAGTAAACTGGTTTGTGCAGGGTGACAGGAACACTTCTTTCTTTCTTAGAATGGCTAGAATCAAGCAAGTTTCTAGGCAAATGTCTATGCAAAAAGATGGTGATTTGGTCTTGACTGACAATGCTGCTATTGAGCAGCATGTCCTGGACTTCTATACTTCTTTATATGCTGCTGATAACAACTGTATTGATAATGGATTAGTTGAAAAATCAATTCCTGCTTTGGTTACTAATCAAGAGAATGCCATGCTAACTAATCTACCTTCTCTGGATGAAGTCAAAACAGCAGTGTTCAGTATGAATGGTCAAGGTGCACCTGGGACAGATGGTTTTGGAGGCTCATTCTTTCAGGAACACTGGGATATTGTCCAGCAGGATGTACATAATTCAGTATTACAGTTTTTTACTCAGTCCTGGTAACTCCCTAATGTTAATTCAAACTTGGTTGTTCTGATACCCAAATTCCCTGAGGCAGACAAAATCTCTGATTTTAGGCTAATAGCACTAGCCAATTTCCAATTCAAAATCATATCAAAAGTATTGGCAGATAGGCTTTCTATTATAGCTCCTAGAATTATTTCCTCCCAACAGAAAGGGTTTCTTAAAGGAAGAGCTATTGAAGATTGTTTGTGTATTGCTTCTGAAGGTGTCAACAGGTTGAGCTGTAAAACTTTTGGAGGGAATATTGCTTTCAAATTTGACATCAAGAAGGCATTTGACACCTTGGATTGGAAGTTTCTTCTTAAGGTGCTCTCAGCTTTTGGTTTCTCTCCCATATTTTGCAAATGGATCAGTATAATCCTGCAATCTACTAAGCTGTCTTTTGGTGTAAATGGTCATCCAGTGGGATTCTTTTCTTGTAGGAGAGGTGTTAGACAAGGTGACCCTCTCTCACCTCTCTTATTCTGTTTGGCAGAAGAAGTACTCAGAAGGGGAATTACTTCTTTGGTGGATTCTGGACTCTTGAGTCCTATGGCAGGATCTAGACTTGTGCCTTTTCCATCTCACATTCTATATGCAGATGACATTCTTGTTTTCTGCAAAGGTTCAAAAAAGAATTTGAGACATTTGATGCTTCTATTTGATGAATATGCTGTTGTATCTGGTCAGGTCCTTAGTTTGAGAAAGTGCAAATTTTACACTGGTTCTATGAGCCCAAGGAGAGTTGTTGATATTGAAAGGTACCTTGGTTTCTCAGCAGGTCACCTTCCTTTCACTTATCTTGGAGTACCCCTCTTTCAAGGCCAACCTAAACTGTCCCATTTGCAGCCAATTGTTGATAAGATAAAGACCAAGCTAGCTGCTTGGAAAGGTTCCCTCTTGTCATTAATGGGGAGAGTGCAATTAGTGAAGTCCATCATACATGGAATGCTCTTATATAGTTTTCACATTTATCCTTGGCCAATCTCTTTGCTGAAAACTTTGGATAGATGGACTTGAAACTTCATCTGGTCAGGTGACATTTACACAAAGAAATTGGTAACTGCGGCATGGCATAAAGCATGTTCAACTGAATTAGATGGAGGGCTGGGATTAAGGTCTTTAAGATTGATCAATGAAGCTGCATATTATTGAAGCTGAGCTGGGAGATGCTATCTTCTGAAAAGGAGTGGGCTGTTATGCTAAGATCCAGGTATCTTAAGCATAATATGGCAGTCCTGCATTATGTTAAATCCACCATTTGGCCTGCCATCAAGAGGTTCCTGCCAATTGTCAAAGATCAGTGTTATTGGTTGTTAGGTAATGGAGAGCAGATTAGCCTCTGGAATGATAACTGGCTTCCAAGTTCAGCAGCAACCATCCTTAGTATTCCTGATCATGTTTTGCCAAGGTCGAAAGCAAAAGTTAAAGATTTGATTCAAGGAGCTTCTTGGCATTTCCCTGATGCCTTTTCAGAAGCTTATCCTGAATTGGTTGCCTTAATTCGAAAAGTGCACATTACTATTGTTTCTACTAAGGATTCACTTGTTTGGAAGCACTCTAGTTCTGGCCTTTTAAGTCTGAAAGATGCTTATCATTTTCTCAGAATCAGTCCCAGGTGCAGCAGTTTAATTGGGGAAATCGATTTGGAGCTCATGCATACCTCCTAGCAGGTCTTTCTTGTGTTGGAGGTTACTACATGGTAAAGTCCCCACTGATGAAAATATGAAATTGAGAGGTTGTATGATGGCCTCAATCTGCAGTCTTTGTGGTGACAGTGAGGAATCATCTTCCCATCAATTTCTTCAATGTAAATTTGTTAGTAAAATATGGTCTTGGATAGCTTCTATCTTTCATTTACAACTTGATACTCTACTGTTGCCTCAATTTTAAGCTGCTGTGATTTGCACTGGAGTTCACAGATAAATGATATCCTTTTGTCACTCATAATTCATGTATTTTGGTTTGTATGGTATTGTAGAAACCAAACTCATTTCAATGATAAACTGATCTCTTACAAGTCTGCTTTAGCTTTGATTTCTTCAGCTGTGAAAATTTCAGGGAATTATTCTAAAGGGACCATGTTCTCATCAATTGATGAGTTTAACATTGCTAAAGCTTTCAAAGTCACAATCCATGCTCCAAAAGCTCCTAAGATTGTTGAAGTTATTTGGCAGCCTCCTTTATGTGGTTGGTTTAAATGCAATTCGGATGGAGCAGCTAGAGGAAACCCGGGTCATGCAGCTGCTGGAAGAATTTTCCGTGATAGTAGGGGTGCCATCCTTGGCTGCTTTGCGAATTATATTGGAATTGCGTCTTCCTTGGAAGCTGAACTGTGTGCTGCCATGAGTTGTATTGAGATAACATTTGAAAAAGGGTGGACTAATATATGGCTAGAATCGGATTCTATGTCAGTTGTTCAATCTTTTAGAAGTGATAGTTTAGTTCCATGGCATTTAAAGACTAGATGGCATAATTGATTGGCTCTTACAACCCGTTCGAGGTTCTTTGCTTCTCATGTTTACAGAGAAGGTAACTCATTTGCGGATAGGTTGGCTTCTTATGGTACTAATCAATCATTGCTTCACTTGGTGGCATTTAGTACTTTCTTTAGGGATGATTTCAATAGAAATAGATTCTTTTTCCCTAGTTATAGATTTTCTTGATGTACATATCGGTTTCGGCCTTATCCCATAGAAGAAACAACTTCTAAACTTAATTCATCTCTTCAAACATATGCCATCTTATATCCGAAAATCAAATACTTATGCCTAATGCCTCAATCTACCCAAACATTCTCCAATTCTCCCAGAGAAGTGCCATGAGCTCTAAAATCTTTCGAGTTCCTGCAGGCTGCAATGGCGTTCCAGCTAGAGCACCTTCTCCCATTGACCCTTGTACACAAACCTGCAAAATGAAGTTGAAGATAGTTTAAACAACAAGAACTATGTCTAACTTAACAGAAGGTAGTACCACATTATTCTTTAGACAATGAAAATGTTTATGTTAGAACAAAAGAAGTAAAGATACCTTAATGCATTTTCCATTATCAGCAAATGAAAGGGATAGAGCTCTAACAAGTTCCATCAAGGTACCTATTCGATAAACAACCTATATACTGAAACATATAGTCATCAGTTAGGATTATTAGTATTAAAGGGTTGGGCTATGGTGCACCACCCATATTTTACACCACTCACTACATCATCCATGTGACAAATTTTGGGCCAATCAAATTGCCACATTGATTGGCAAAATTTCAAACTTTCTAGTTGTATTATACTGTAGTTAAACTATATGAATACAGTATATTGTAGTATAATATATGTGCTCTTTTTATTTGCAAATTTAACTCATATTAAAATAATGTTTTTTGATTAAAAAAACTGATTATATTACAAAATATTATTGACAACGAACATTATTTTAATTCATATTAAAATATTATTTTGTGATATAATCAATTTTTTTTATCAAAAAATATTTTTTTAATATGGGTTAAATTTGCAAATACAAAAAGTACATATATTATACTACAATATATTGTATTCATATATTTGACTACAGTAGAAATAGAACTAGAAAGTTTGAAATTTTGATCAAACTCATGTGGCAATTTGATTGGCCCAAAATTTATCACATATGAGTGGTGTAGTGGATGGTGTAAAATATGAATGGTGCACCTTAACCCAACCCAGTATTAAATTGTTCATGTGGACAACTTGCATATTATGAACACCAAAAAAAGAAGAAAATTAAAACTCAAAAGGAAACGATAAATAACTTCTTAAAAAAAATTATTAGAAGCTATGCATTCTGAAAGCTCCCCCCCCCCCCCCCCCACCACCACCACCACCACCACCACCACCACCACACACACATTTCTTTCATTCATTCCATCTCCATCTCCCTACCATATCATCTTCTTCCCCTCTTCATCGTATTCCTTTTATTTCTACAAAAACTCCTACACCCATGAAAAATAAAGTGAAATGTTGATGTTCTTGGTTGGAAGGAGCAATACCCACTCCCTAAAAAATTATAACCCATGAAGTTTAAAGTTGAATTTGAGCATGAATGAGTAGTGAAATGGTTTAGGGTAGCATAATCATTTTTTTTCATGGATTCCTTTGAAACAATAAGTTCATTAAATTTGGGGCTTTTGTCCAATTGTTTTAGTTATTGTTAGTATGACCTTAAATAGGTTTGCGAAGGGTCAAAGTTATTTTGTTGATGGTCAAATTCGTTGGAAAATACCCCAGTGACTCCTCGTGAAGGCATAGCAAGAGATTGAGTTGGTCCTTCATAGCATGAGTTGTAATACCTTTCTTAGGCACTACATTGTCCGTAACATTTTAAGGCCGAAAATAGGATAATTTAAAATATTGATAAAACGGGAAATTTTTTTGCTTTCGCAAGACATATATGAAAATATCTGGAAATAGTTAATATGCGATAAAATATTTCATAATACATTTCAGGTCATAAGTTCAAAAATAGACTTGCATAAAAATCCAACCCGACTCGTCGAACAAAACATATACACATACAGACCCAACATAAAGATACGGAGATGCAGCTCCTAAAAGCATAAGGTACTTGGAGTCACAGCTCCATAAACAATAACTCTAACTCCCAGACATACCAAGCTGGCCAAATTAAAATATAAAAGACGATCATCTCTCGTACATCGTGAGAAGGACAAAACCCACTGACGAAATCTAGTGAAAACTCTGTTTGAACCCACTACCGACGTGTCCACAAAAGACATTACTAGAGCCACTACAAAGTAACTCTCGTACTAGGCCCTTTCCCTTTCCAAGGGAAAAGTCATAGCCTAAAAACCATCGACAGTCATGCCTGTCAGAAGAAAAGGGAGATCAGGCACGACAGGAAACACAGACGCCCTCGTCTTGAACCCTCCGAAAGCTGGAAGTGACTTCCCCTAGAGACTTCACCATGTCGTCCTCATGCTAGAAGCTCAACACCTCTAGTAGAAGAACAAGAGGCACATAGCCAAACCAGACACAACAATATAAAACAAAGGAGTTGAGATTCCCAACATCACACACCATATGGCAGATATGAAAACATCATGACACAACATGGCACATATGCATGCACATACTCTTACTAACATATCTCATGGTATCATCCATTTGCAGACCAACAATTCAATCAATATACCAACAACATACAGTATATAGCTATCATCAAAAGAATGCAACATCAAAGCATGACAGGACACAGCTTATACACAAACATGACCTAGTGAAACTGCATAGTCTCATACCTACACAGCCTCACAAGACGGAGAGATGGTTGATTGAAACTGCATAGTCCCATACCTATACAGTCTCAAGGAAGATCTGACTCTACTCCGGAGTTAAGAGAATGTTCGGAAGGAGTGGTTAGAACACACGTTTCACAACTGCTAATATTAGGCATACTTGTGCATCAATAATAATAACCACATGTGGAAATTAGGACGGATTGTGAAACGCCATCGATAACCAGGATTATACAGCAGCAAGTAGAAGTTGTCGGTGTTTTGCACAGGACTCCATGACCAATAGTCCTAACTGGCCATCCGTGGTCATCCCAACCCCGACATTCCCAAGATCATTGAAGAATCGTCACCCTACAATCCACGTGCTCACAGAACATGTAAGCCCACTTCCTAGGCACAAAGACCTTACTGACAATATTCTTTGGATCAAGCCGATCACGGCATGTGCGTTCGTATATATCCACTAGATAAACTTTGGGATTCCTTTTACGGAATCAAGAGCCATTCTAGAGGCAAGATAGTACCAACCCGTGAATCCTTGCATAAGTTTAGGATCCCTTCATTGGTCTATCCATATTTCAACACTTAAGTGTATTATGGAGATTGGTCATTCCCCAGTCCATTATATTTCTTCTGGTTCTTCCCGAACGAGATTACTTACTCGACAAGTAATCTTAGAATACTCTTGATTATTAAGTATTATGGATCCTTGGATGATAAAATCATCTAAGGTATGAAGGCATAGTCTTGCTCCACTATATCTCATACTTTAAATATTCCATTTCCTTTAATCGCTAAGTCCTACTCCTTGACTTAGATTTTGGAATACGCATTTGCTTTGGATTTGAAATCCTTTTGGTGGTAAATCCAAATGTTTAAATCCTTTCTTTTTTTTTAAATACATCTCCCTAATTCCGCAGTATTAAGGGTTTGAAATCAAAATAAAAGAAGAGTTCTAAAGGCTTAACTTACTTTTTCATCACTCTTAAAACTCCAAATGATAGAACTCTTATGGCCCGACAACTGTCAACCAATTGAATGTCACGTGGAAACTTTGCTGCTGCGTTAAAAAGTGCAATGTGCAAGTATACACAATCGTAACAAGTAATAAAGAGTAAGCAAGAGATCGTTCCCACGGGGATTAGAATGTTGTAGCAGTTACCAAAAATTTAGATTAATTATTCTTGGTAGTTAAGATTAAAGGGTAACCAAACAGTGTGTGAAAGTATTGATTTTCAAATAATAAAAAGGACAATATTAAAAAGCAGTAATAAGAGAACAAGATAATAAAATGGGGTTGTGAACAAAGATGGTAAAACAACTACTGGTATGATCCCTTGTAGTTTCAGTTTAGCTTCAGTTATGCTTTGCCATGCTGCGGCATTTAGCTCCAGGAAATTAAAGTTGTGTTTTCCAACACTTGAAAGATAAGGTTCATTAAATGTCTTCTATTCCTAGATTCATTTTAATTACACCCTCTTATTAATAAACATGTTCCAGCTAGCTTAAGGACTTGATTGATTATTCCTAATCCATTCAACATCTACTAATTTTCCAATTAGAGACTTAATGTAACACCCCGCTTTTACTGTTTTTACTGTTTTTACGGTTTTTACCGTTTTGTTGTTTTTGCTGTTTTTACTGTTTTTCAATTATCTGTAGAATTTTAATTGTTCATAATTTTTATATTCGATCTATAAAATGATTTTTAATAAAATAAAATTATAGTTATACTCTACCTTATGGTAGAAGCTTATGGTAAAAATTTGGGTTTAAAACTCAGACGAAACCCGGTCTGCGTTTTCACTGACAGTAAGATTTTACTTATCAGAAAACCTAATTTTGATCCGAGAACGAAATAAATATATTTTATATCTCATTTCCAACGATATAGGTTATTTTGAAAATTTCCAAAATAAATAAGTTATTATACTCGATTCGGCCGTAAAACCCTAAATCGCGTAATTGACAGAGTCAAGAACGGACGTGCAGAGACAAAACCCGACGTCGGATGCTGAGACCTCTTGCCACCTAGGATGGTGAGTCACATGGATGAGTCACCCATGTCATGATTACTTTTTACAAAATATCTAGATATTTCTTTAAACTAGTGTAAAGACCGTTTTGCCCTTGGACGATTTTACCCTTGAACTTTCATCGAAATGACAAGTTTGCCCCACAATTTGTGGACACAAATCAGCCACATCTCAAACCAATCCTCACCACATGTTTGTCGTGATGGCTTTAGGTGTGAAATGTCCAAAATGTCCTTGAATTTTAATGGAACTACAAGTTAGTCCCTATGTATTTTTACCTTTTTGTCCCCAAGGCAATTTTTCATGTACAAAACTGCCCCTCACTCCCTTAATTTCGTGCAGCCTCCCCACATCCACACTTAGTCATTTTCTAACTTCATCTTCATCATCTCACATTTTCTCTCAAAAGGCTAAAAACACCATATATAGTTGAGTTTGTGAAGAAAGTGCTTGATCCCTTGCCCATTTTTCAATTCCAAGAGGTATATCATACTCTACTCACTCAATCATGATCATGTTCTTCAATTATTTTCATGATTCAATGCCTTGTTCATTATTTCCAATTCTTAGATCTAGAACTTCAAAAATCTCTAGAAAATCATAGAAAAATCATTTTAATGTGATTCCAATTTCTATGATCTTCATATGACTTCTATTTTCATTATTCAAAATCTTGAAAATTTTGGAGATTTCGAGCTATTTTTTTTAGAGTTGGCCGAACCATGCTCAAAATGGGTTTGGTAGTTTTTCTTCATTTTTAACTTGTTGTTTTGTTGATGATTCATGGCTAGGTTTTGGTTGTGCAAAATCTTGAATTCTAGGTGAACATCATCCTCTTGTTTCAAGTGATCAACAAAGGTATGGGGGAGATTACCATCATCCTACCTTAGGGTAGACATGTTGATGGTTTACTTAGTGTATTTAATGTAAATGGTCTTATAAATTATAAGTATATAATTTGTGTAATTTATTGATTTATATGTGTGTGATCCTCTTGGAGGGATTGGTTGATGTTTGTGTTTGTGGTAGAATTACTATTGATGTTGAATATGATTATATGATGCATGACTACATGAGAAAATTATATAAATCACTTTTTAGGCCATTCGTCCTTGGCTGTTTAAAAGGGTTCCATGATGTGTTAAATTGTTTGAATAAATTTTATGAGAAGTAAATGAATATATAAGAATATAGAAATTGGTTTGGATTGATTTGGATGTGTATAATGAAATTTATGGATTTATGAGTCCTTAGGGACTAAATTGCAATTTCTGAGAATTTCAGTAGCTGCACTGAAATTCATGTTCTTGAATGTTAATATTGTAGTCCTTGATGAGACAAAACCATAGAAATTGGTTTGGTGTTAATTGGATTAATACATAAAAAGTTATAAGCTTTTTGGTGAAAAAGGATCTTTGTGCAATTATTGAAAAATATTTGGTGCAGAAAAGTGATTTTTGGAAAATTTGAGGGCAAATAAAAAATATTTATAAAGAAGTTGGTTTGGTGTGATTTGGAGTTATAAATAAAAAGTTATAAGGTTTTAAGTGAAAAAGGACTATTTTGTAATTAATGAAAGTTTAGGGACTAAAATGAAAATTTCGAAAATAAATGTAATTGGACAGTTAGAAACTGTTTTTCATGCTGATAAAACTGTTCTAAAACTCCAAAATGAGTTTTAGACTATTAGAGTGAAAAATCGTTGAAAAAGGATTTACGCGATTTACAAAATTAGCGACGTTCGGTCAAATTTTAGGAATTTTGTATAAATGATGTAAAATCAGTGTTTCAACTTTTCCCATGAGTAATATAACTTAGGAGAATAAGACATTTGAGGTTAAGAACCAAATCTTTAAAAGTTAGACTTTTTACGCCTAAATTAAGTAAAAAGCAGCAAAACCGTTGTTTAACGTTTTAAAGATTTTTGAGGAAATTTTTTGGAGAAATTGATTCCTAAGTATCTTTGAGGGATATTACTCTTGAAAATGGATTGGATTTTATCTAAAGGTTTTGGTTCTAAGCCAAAAGGATTTTTTTGTCTTTCAAGACGAGATTTTACTGTAAAATGTAAAGAAAACCTAAGTCAAGAATGACTTAGTGAAAATACGAACGTAATAATTTATGACGTGGGGTGAAACACGACCTTATGTCATAAAGTAGGGATAATTTATTATCCATATTCCATAAAATTTAATGGACCCAGAAGGATTTGTTTTATTGAAAGCCAAAGAAAAAGGCTCAACTAGAAAAGTACAGAGGAATAAATAATTGGACCAATGTTCCAATCTCATAATGTGCTAGGATTCGTAATCAAGTATTCTAAGAAAACTTTTCACAAAGATGAAAGGTTACTTGAGAACTTCAGCTTGATGATTAAGTACCGGTGATTCGGACTTAACGACATCTAGCATCTGTTACAGTACATTGAAAGGATACTGATGGAATCAAACTATATCATCTAATGGATAGACGAAAAGAACGTATTTCCGACAAAGTTGCCTAAACACATAGTGAAACTATGTTCTGTAAGGCCATTGTGCCTAGGAGATCGAGCTAACATTTTAATGCGGGTGCGAATTTCATAGTGACGATCTATTGATGCTTGGGGGTGTCGGGGTATGAAATACTCATATAGGCCCAGTTGGTTGCTCTTCTGTGGCATGGTGATCTTGAAATACACCGACATACTCTACTAGACACTATGTATTTTCTGGTAGTGTAGGATGTTCCCGAAGAAGCCAATGTGCACGTTGATGACTCTGGACGCATTCTATTGCCCAAGGCTGGCGTAGTCCGGAACAATCCTCTGAACCACTCTCTCCGACTGTTTGTTAAAACCATGGTATAGGGGATCAGAGGTCATTCCTCGAGTCTTAGATGTCTCTTATCTAGGAAAAGCGGTGCCTTGTGATTATGTTGTTGTGAAACATTATTATTTTTGTTGTGATGGATGATATCACTGTTTATTGATATTTGTGCGTACCTATGTGTCGTACCACTGCATGTGTGCGTTAAGTGTAAGATGAACGGAAATCTCACCTCATTTCTGTATTTTCTGGTTTGTTGTTTTCTATCTTGCGTTGGATGAAGATGACGACAACATTGTTTCTCCATCACATCCTGCTGGAGTTTGAGCGTACTGGGAAACATGGACATCGTCTCGAGGGCTTTAGATAATGGATTTTTCTCAGTATTTTGTGTCTGGCCAGTCTCGTGTCTATGTTATATTTTGTGGAGCTATCTCTCTAAAGATATTATTATTATAAAGATATTTTAGTCTGTTGATATTTACTGGCGTTGGTATTTCCGCCCTCTTTCTGAATATGTATGACTGATAATACTTGGAACTTGGTTTGTATAATATTGATGCATAAGTTGATGTTATATGTTAAAGACTGTGTATGGTATTATTACGAAAGAGAAAAGAAAAAAAATAAACCCGTATTTTTGGTAAAATAATTATTTTCCGTTTTTACTCGGTCTTATAAAAATAGAAATGTCACAGACAATGTAGCGCCCGAGAAGGGTGTTACACTTAACCCTTATCTTATAACCAAATCCACTTAACTTCACTTTTCCAAGTTCAGCAAGCTAAAGTTCTATTTAAGATGGTCATGCTTAAATAAAACAGCATATCAACACAGATTAAGAGAAAATGTAGCATCAAAGCATCATATAATAGCAACTAACATTCATTACAAGTTACGCATACCAGTATGCTGTAGCAAACTAGCTCATACTGAACTTACAAAATCTGGAAATGAAATGAAAAATGGAAGAAGAAGAAGCCATTACAATGGGAGCATGAAAATGAAACAATGGAGAGGAAGAAGATGACCCCTTGGCTGCTACTGTGTGTCCCCAGCTGCTGTCCAATTTGATATTAGGCAGCCCCCCTTTTAAAAGTAAGGAATATTCCCTTTTTTTAGGGTTTTACTAAGGCACTTTCTCTTTCCTACTTTTGGGACAACCAAAATAATATTAAAATAAGTGTCTTGGCCCAATTCATTAACTGCACCAGGACAAAACCCACTGCATGTGACTCTGCCACGTCGTCAGCTTTTAAGATAGCCTGCTAGGAGAGAGAAAGTGGTCCCGCTTTTGTCCTATTCTGATAAGCAGTTTGCGTCCATATGCTGCATCATGACCAGAGCATTTTCCAGCAGCTTGTCAGGAGTTTGCGCCCAGATGTTGCAGCATGCCCAAAGCATTTTCCAGCAGTAGGTCTAAACTTCACAAAAACCTAACAAAACTCAAGAAACACATTAAACATATTCATAGACACTCAAAAATAGAAAATCAAACGAAATTTATAAAGCGACACATATTACACTAAACTAACTTAAAACACCTAAAACATCCGCATAAAATACTTAAAGATTACAAAAACTCAAGCTAAGAAAGAGTAAATAACTGTCATTTCTAAGAGTTATCATACCCCCAAACTTGAATCATTACTTGTCCTCAAGTAATGGAAAGAAAGACACAAAGGAAAAATTAACACAAAAATCAACAAAGACCTAAACATGCACACAAGACTAATGGACCACGAATATTTATTTATTTATTTATTTCAATCAGCCACTTTTTCCACAAAACCAACTTCTTTCATCCTCAACACTCAGGCATCACAAGTTAGCAGATTTTCATGACATCAATCATTTTCATCCTAGAACAACATGCTACAGCATTATGCACTCGGAACAGTGTGTTCTTTCTCACTCGCACAAGTAAGCGGATTCACTCAATCCTCATTCACATGCAATCATAAGCTTGACAAGCTTCTAAACTCACTAGCACAATATCAAAGCTTTACACTGCTAGAGGACTTTTATTGGGTTGTAATGGGGCTTAGGTAAGGGTAGGATACATTTTTGGGAAGTGGCTAACACTAGGTAGAGTTCAGAAATGCTTTTCCCACAATATGTTTTGCACCAAATGCTTTCTACCAACCACAACAAATTCTTTAGCACAAATGGATACTCTTTTTTAGCTTTTCTTTTCTTGCTTCCTTGTCCGTTCATTCCTTCCCTTAGTTCTTTCTTTTCCTTTTTCTTTCTTTCTTTCTTTTTTTTAACAGAGAACAATTTTCACATTTGAAGGCCTTTGCCCTATTCATGTTCTCTTTTCTTTTCTTTTAATTTCAGTAAATAAAACAGCATAAGTCAATCATTTTACAATACACCACTTTGTTGTATAGCACCCCCAAACTTAAAATGGTGCTTGTCCTCAAGGCACCCCTAAACTTATGTACAAGCATATTGTCAAGAAAGGCAAACCCTAAACTCCACCTAGTAAGGACAACTTTTTGTCTTTCAAGTTATAGGGCTTGTAATGTGGCTAGTAACAGAATAAGGGGCTCAAGCTCAAAGGGGCTCACACACAAAGTTAAAATCAAAAGGTAGCCTATTTAGGCTAGGACTAGGATTAAGAAAAATCAAACAGGTTATATCAAAATGTTGCAGTATATGTTTAATCCTCAAACAATTTCAATCAATCCAAACAGCTAAAAAGTTCAACATTCATGTCAAAGGTTCGTAAATTAAGGTTGTGGTCCAAACGACTTGATTTATTGTTGAAAAGATTCCCATGAATAGGGTCGTTTGTTAATCATTTGTGGTCCAATTAGAGACAAACATACTAAAACAGCAAACAGACAACCACTACCAAACAAAACATAAACTAGAAGGGTGCAACATAAAACAGAATAGAAACTTCCAAAACAGCAAAAGGTAAAAAAAGAAAACATCCCTTGTTTTGATATTATTGTATGCTGTAGCATCTGGGTGCAGGAATTCTTCATAGCTGGGCCAAACAAAAGTAGCTCCTCCTTTGAGCAGATTGAGTCAATTGCCTAAGTGTTTTCTTTGCTGGGCCTTTGACTTCTTTTGTAAAGGCCACCTCATATGTTTGAGTTGCCTCTTCAATATTTGGGGGAAAGGTGGGGAAGGCCTTTCTGGTACAAATTTAGGCAAAGACTTTTATGCAGAATTTTTCTGTTGAGTTTTCTTTGCTGCAACATGTTCAGAAGATTCTGTAATAACTGATCAATCTTTTTAAACTTAGATTATGTATTCTGGACATTGCTCTTATTCTTAATAGATTTTTTGCATCCATTCTGCCCTACTGAAGTGAGGACTTCTTTCCTATTTCTGAGGAATATTACCTTGCAGTGCTCCATTTCGTTAGGCTTAGGTGTTTCTGTGGTGCTGGGCAGTGTGCCAGTCTGTCTTGTGCTCAATGTTGTAGCCAACTGTCCAATCTGATTTTCTAGACTCTGAAGCTAAGCTTTTATTTCTGTCATGAAGGCTTTAAGTATAGCTTCAAGTGATAGTTCTTGGCTTGTTGACTGACTTTGCTGAGTTCCTTGGCCATAATATTGAACTTGATGACCTTGGGGTGGAAATCCTGGATTGGATGTATTAGAATAATGATTGTTTCCCAATGTGCTATTCCCCACATAATTCACAGAAAATGGGTTGCTCGGGCAATCTTCAAACAAATGTCCTCCTTCACAGTAGACACATGATACAGCATCAGTTTGGAGATATTGTTGCTCACTTCCCATGGGTTCATTCAATGTAGCTTGATTTGAAGATATGCTCTGGTTAGCCATGGTTAAATTTTTCACCATGTTTGTCAATGAGGCTAACTGAGTAGAAATAGCAGAAATTTCAGTCCCTTCGTGAACGTTTGCTGTAGCACTTGATTTGTTGGAGCATAGCCTAGCAATGGGCCATTGATGACTATTTGTAGCAATGCTTTCAATTAGGGCATATGCTTCATTATATGACTTGGTCAGCAATGTGCCACCTGCTGAAGCATCTAACATCATTCTTGCATCAAGCCACACACCATTATAGAAATGCTCCATTTGAATGCATATAGGAATTCCATGATGAGGGCATCTCCTTAACAGCTCCTTAAACCTATTCCAAGCCTCAAACAGTGGTTCATCATCCATTTGCTTGAATGAGGTTATGTCATCCCTCATCCTAGCATTTTTAATAGCGGGAAAATATCTAATGAGGAACTTTTCAGCTAACTTGTTCCACGTATCCACTGAGTTGGGCTCAAACAATATAACCAAGTTTTAGCCTTCCCACTCAGAGATTATGGAAACAATCGCAACCTGAAGGCATCATCAATAACGCCTGGGTATTTAAAATTACTAGCCACATCCAGAAATTGTTTCACATGTAAATGAGGATCTTCATCGGTAGCTCTAGTGAATTGCCCCATTACTTGCAACATATGAAACATAACAGGCTTGAACTCAAAGTGAGGGGCAGTGATCTCAGTTCTCACAATCCCTGTGTTCATAATTGCTGGATCAAAGAGTGCATATCCTTGGATAGCACTATTCCTATCATTGGTCAATGTCATGCTGTTAGTTTGTTCTGTTTCAGACATTTCAACCAGAACAAGTACCTGTTACTACAGCAAACACTGCAAAAATCAGTTGTCCTAACTAACAGAACTACTAATTTGAAAAATGGAATTAAAACCCCAATACTAATCCCCGGCAACGGCGCCAAAAACTTGTTGCGTTAAAAAGTACAATGTGCAAGTATACACAATCGTAACAAGTAATAAAGAGTAAGCAAGAGATCGTTCCCACGGGGATTAGAATGTTGTAGCAATTACCAAAAATTTAGATTAATTATTCTTGGTAGTTAAGATTAAAGGGTAACCAAATAGTGTGTGAAAGTGATGATTTTCAAATAAAAAAAGGACAATATTAAAATGCAGTAATAAGATAACAAGATAATAAAATGGGGTTGTGAACAAAGATGGTAAAACAACTACTGCTATGATCCCTTGTAGTTTTAGTTTAGCTTCAGTTATGCTTCGCCATGCTGCAGCATTTAGCTCCAGGAAATTAAAGTTGTGTTTTCCAACACTTGAAAGATAAGGTTCATTAAATGCCTTCTATTCCTAGATTCATATTAATTACACCCTCTTATTAATAAACATGTTCCAGCTAACTTAAGGACTTGATTGATTATTCCTAATCCATTCAACATCTACTAGTTTTCCAATTAGAGACTTGACCCTTATCTCATAACCAAACCCACTTAACTTCACTTTTCCAAGTTCAGCAAGCTAAAGCTCTATTTAGGATGGCCATGCTTAAATAAAACAGCATATAAACACAGATTAAGAGAAAATGCAGCATCAAGGCATCATATAACAGCAACTAACATTCATTACAAGTTCAGCATACCAGTACGCTGTAGCAAACTAGCTCATACCGAAATTACAAAATCTGGAAATGAAATGAAAAATGGAAGAAGAAGCCATTACAATGGGAGCATGAAAATGAAACAATGGAGAGGAAGAAGATGACCCCTTGGCTGCTGGTGTGTGCCCCCAGCTATTGTCCAATCTGATATTAGGCAGCCCCCCTTTTAAAAGTAAGGAATATTCCCTTTTTTTAGGGTTTTACTAAGGCACTTTTCTCTTTCCTACTTTTGGACCAACCAAAATAATATTAAAATAAGTGTCTTGGCCCAATTCATTAACTGCACCAGGACAAAACCCACTGCATGTGACTGGGCCACGTCGTCAGCTTTTAAGATAGCCTGGCAGGAGAGAGAAAGTGGTCTCACTTTTGTCCTATTCTAATAAGCAGTTCGCCTCCATATGTTGCAGCATGACCAGAGCATTTTCCAGCAGCTTGTCAGGAGTTCGCGCCCAGATGCTACAGAATGCCCAAAGCATTTTCCAGCAGCTGGTCTAAACTTCAACAAAAACCTAACAAAACTCAAGAAACACATTAAACATTTTCCTAGACACTCAAAAACGGAAAATTAAACGAAATTTATAAAACGACACATATTACACTAAACTAACTTAAAACACCTAAAACATCTGCATAAAATACTTAAAGATTATAAAAACTCAAGCTAAGAAAGAGTAAATAACTGTCATTTCTAAGAGTTATCATTTACAAAAGTCCCTCATTTAAGTGAAATCGTTCAAAGCCTAAACCATGGTTCTATCTTCCATTCATTTGGGTTTTGAAATCCGTTTTGAAAACTTTTAGAGGCATCACATAAAATTTTGAAACCAAACTCGTTATACGGGTCATTCTCACCAAGAACATTTGATCTAATTGATCCTTGACTTAGATAAAAGCATTTAACTGGTGAACTAAGTATAGAAAACATTTTCATATTCAATTTGTACCTCAAACCTGAATTAAAATAAGCATCCTTTTTGGATGGTTTTGCTTCATGAAAACTTATGTCCATTGATTTCCAAATAAGATTTCAACTACACAGTTACCTTGATTGAAAATCAAAACATTCTAAGTGAGGATTCTAAGGAAATCGTATCTATGCCTCACTTAGAGTAGGCTTTTAATTAAATCTTTCTTTGTAATAATTGTATAATTTCATAGCGTAAGAACTTGTTCTTTTCGTTTCTTAATTGTCATTGTTCATATCCCCACTTAAGTGTTGTGAAATCCACTTAAAACTCGGAGATTGGAGTTAAACTCCCATTTATTCCATATGTGGCCGAAACTTGACCACGATTCAAGAGAAGATTCCATTTCTTCAAAAACACTCATAACCATAACCATACATCAAACATAGCCTATAATTACTCAAAAGTCATGCTATAACCATATTCTCATGCTATATCCATATTGACAATTCAAACAAATTACTCAAGTCAAGACATATAAATAAATCGATCAAACATAGCATGTTCATGAGCACATAATCATATCAATTTTTAACAAAGACCACATATCAAAGCACATAAATCAAACCACAACCACTATTACAATCATATCCTCATAGAGGACCAAACCAAACAAAATGGATACCCCTAAGTTTAGGGGTTCCAACCACAAACAAATATAAGTCATCTTCACACCCACCAATATAGTGTGAGGTGGTTCACTCCCCCCTTACCTCTTGTAGCTCCCAAAAGCAAGACATCCTTTTTGACCCACAAAGCCACAAAACCAACTCCATCACCATCACCATCACCTTCATCCATCAACAAATTATCCAAGTTAAAACAAACAAAAACCCAAAGGTACACTTAGGGTAAGCTCACGGCCACATAAAGATAAAAGGGCTAGGATCATCTGTTTTCAAAACCATTTGGTAGACATATATAGATAGGTATTTCTATCAGAGAAAAATTGTCGAAAGTCCAAAAACAACATCATGCAAATTTTTATGAATTAATACATGATTTTTTGAAAGTATGTAACTTGAAATAAATTACATATTCATGAAGCAAATGAAGCATAGAATAAAGTTACTAACTAGGGTCAAGAGAAATTACCCCTTAGTTGATGAGAAACGATGAACAAAGTGTAGGCTAAAAAACCCATTTTACAAACAAGCTCCAAATGGATTTTTGTGTGAAATAGAAAGTGTCTAGACCATATAGGGGAGTAGGAATATGGTCTTAGAAAATCAAAGCCACGCTTGGAGGAGGATTTAAAGGGTTTGGCCGAATTTGAAGCTAGAAGAAAAAGAACTTGAATGTTCTTGGATTTAGGAACATGATAGCTCAAAGTAAAGACAAGGATCTAGGGAACAAGTTTCATAAATTAAGAATCATGAAATCATGTATTTAAGATGATGAAATATGGAGGAGAAATGAAGAACATGTGAAGAACTTTCAAGAACAAGTGAGAGAAAATAAAACTTATGTTTTTGATCCTTGAAACTTAGGAATTAAGTGTATTTAGTGTTTTTGTGAAATGAAAATGAATGGATGGCTTTTGGTGGAGCTTAGCACGAAATTAAGGGTCCAAGGGAGGCAAACATGACATATTTGTTGTCTAACCATGGTCACAAGGTAGGTTAGTTCATTAGGATGAGCTTGGTTGGATATTTTAGGATATTTTCATAAAAGTCATCATGACTTGTGGTGACTCATGGTGTGACTCACCATGGTGACTCACCCATGTGAGTTGTCATGGTGACTCATTGATCTGATCCTCCCGGCCTATCTTTGCGATTCCGTTTCTGGCTCCAACGTTTTACCCGATTAGGGTTTTCACTCGTTTTTTACCAAAATTCACCCCAATAAAATACAATATTTTATTTTTTAGCAAAAATTCTAGAAATAGATTTTATCACTAAAATAATGATAAAATCTAAGATTTTTCAGTTTCGGGTCAAATTAGGGTTTTCTACCGGTATAAAATTACATTGTCAGTGAAAACGTTGACCGGTCTCCGTCTGAGTTTTAAACCCAAAATTGAACCGTAACTTCCCACGATATGATAGGTTCCAACTATAATTTTGTTTTTATCAAAATCATTTTCTGGATCCCGGTAATAATATAAAATATAATTATCGGTCAAGAGACGAGAAAACGGGATGTTACATGAGTAGCTAATCTACTTAGTGGCAATTTTTCATACATTTGTTTTCTATATTGGAGAAGTAAATTTTTTTAAAAAACATATTTTTCTCGCAAATTTATTTCTATTTTTTATAATAACTTTATTTTATTTTTTATGAGCATTATCGGAGATGAATAGTTTTGTTATTAATTGTTGTTCCTGTTGTTTGCCCTTTATGAGTTCTACGATGAAATATCGTTTGCTACAACAAATAGAAAATGCAGTCTATGAGTTAAATGCTCATAGTTCATGTGTATACCGTTTGTTGCAACAAAGAGAGAATGAGCTCATAGCCTTTGTAGATTATTGTTCACCGTAACGAAGAGATAATACGGCCTATGAGCTTAGTGCTCGTCGTATATTTAAATGGTTACCGTTCGCCACAACAAAGAGATAATGTGGTCTATATGCACATAGTACAATAAGTTTTCTTGCTTATGATAAACATGATATGTGGCATGTTGATTGAGATTGATTTGCCATCTTAAGTTGATTTTGGGTTCTTCATGTATACCTATTATGAAATTTTATTATGAATTTTGACACAAAGTGATCTTGTCCCATGTGTTTTAACTTTTCTTCCTTTTACGTGTTACTTTAGAATCGTCTTTGAATGAAAAAAAAACACTCGTGCGATGCTTGCTTCTCCTTCCTGTCCACTTGGTTTAATATGCTCTCACCGAGTCTTTTTGACTCACCCCGTTTCCTTTCCCTTTTTTCTCAGATTCACAGGAAGCAAAGTAGATTGTCCTGGGGTTGCAAAGTTTTACCCAGGAGTTCTCTCGTATTTTGGTAGGCCCTTATTTTGAGTGGTGGAGTATGTTGCCAACTTCAGTACGATGCAGCTATAGGGATAAGATCTACTTGTCTTTTCGGGTTGTATAAGATTTGATAGAATTGATATGTTAACATTATATAATTGCTATCCTTTTGACATTTTGTGAAAAACTTTGTACCTGAATGATAATAGCTCAGGGTTAAGGAACTTTGGTGATATGTATATATGATGTTGACAGGTGTTTATCGTCTGGTATATTGAAAATATATAGGAGACTCTGCTGAATTTTAGTAGTAGTTTAATTTAGTAAGGTGTATGTGATTCTAGTGTGATTCTATCTGAAGGCTTGTCAGGCTGAAGGGTAGATGAGTTAGTGTTAGAGCATGCGCCGTTCAGGACCAAAAAGTGGGTCGTGACACATTCTGATCAGTAACTTGCAACAGGTGCTCAATCCATTAATTCCTTTTTCTTACCATTAATCCCTTCCATGGAACCACTTACAACATGCTGAGCAGCCACATCATACACATGCCTAGTAGTTGTTGCAGGCCCGAATACCTTTTCTGCCACATGCAAAATGTAATAACAAGAAATACCAGAGAAAGAAAGCATGAATCCAACCAGTAATGTATCCTTATGCAATTGAGTAATACAGGTAATACAATTCTGAAGCCACTAGAAGTCAGAACTATCAACTATAATAAGTTATCATTGATCTAGATATAAAAGTGACATTTTTGTAATTTTAAATGTGATTATAGCCGAACTAGTAGGTAGTCTAACATGTTCTATCAACTGATGTCACACACACATACTTATATTTTATTTGTTGGTAAATTAATTTGAATATTAATACCACACCAATCTTTGTATTGAATCAGCTAAACAAGAATACCTCTTTCTCTATCTCGTTCCCTTGATTCCCTCACCTTTTCTCTGTCTCTATAATCCTTATTTGATTCAATTCTCTGGCTCTCTTTACCAAGACAAAACACGAAATCACTTCCCCCTCTTCATCTCTTCACTTGATGGAAAGCTTTTGTTTCTTCTCTTTTGAAGGGATCCACAAAATTCTAGTCAAAGAAGGAGTTCTGTAAACTTGAAGAAGGAAGAGACTAAGTGTGGGTGTTGATCTTCAACTTGAACGAATTTCATCTCTACAAGGTGGGGAGAAAGTAACCGACATCGTAGGAGAGGCAAGCATAACATAGTATTATAGGTGTAGGTGTCCCGACACAAATGCATAGCACAGTAACTGACACAAATGTTAGTATTAAGTTGTTTGTTAGGGGGATCGGGATGTGGTTCGAATTCCTTATCTCCGAGTGAAATTGGAGTCTCCCTATGTCCTTAGTTATTTAATTTAATTTTCGCTACTCTAGCTTTAAGTGAAGAAATGTTATGAACTAATGATAAATTACTAAATCTCTCTTCACGAGCATTCTGGTATAAGTGTCTACATATATTATGGGAATGCCTGAATGACACAGATTATTTTTGGTGCCTAGTATACTTATCCATATCTATCGTTTATCAATGTACTGGATCTGCATTATTGGGTGGGTCTTGGTGGTGACATGTTGAGGAGGATAGTTCCCTACCATTAGTAAAAGGGGGAACAAAAATTGTTACAAGAAAGTTATTAAATAATGATTTATTAGAAAGACAAATTTGGTAAAATTCAGGATTAATTTTGTTTTTCCTCTGTAAATTAATGGAAAAACATATAAAATACTTTATATGAAAAGTTGTATACAGAATTTATCTATCATCTAGATCATTTGTCTCAATTTTTTTTGAAAATTCAACATCAATGAAAAATGTAATCAAATGATTCTTATTTTTCATATATTTCAAAATTATATACTATATTAATTTTTATGTATATTGATAAAGTAGTAAATAATTTCGGATTAATCTCAAATTTTATCTACATATATAATCATACATCAATAGTCAAAGTAAAAAAGGGTAATAACTACTTAAAAATGTCATATGCATTAATCTTTTAATCTTGACAATTCAAATAAGATCCATTGATTTTGAATGATTGTTTAATGAAATGTTATAACAAAAATATCCAAATTTGTTCTTTAAAAAAATATGTCTTCTAAATTAGTGTCCGGGGAATGAAAGTTTTAATTTAAGTCTTAAAATTCTCTAATACCAATCTATTTAGCCTTTTCAACAAAAACTTTTGGTTTATAACAATCCCTGTTAAATCTATTTTATCAAACATATGATATTCTTAAGGGTCAAAATAATTATCTTATTTATACTTATTTATAATGGCAATAGAGAGTTTTGGATTACACAATTCTTTCTTAATTTTAACATTGATCCGTCAATCTAAGGTTAGCACAATAGGTAACTACATAGGATTATGCAACTCCATAAAACACATATTACTCAACCACATAAAACTATCAAAAAAACCCATCAAACATATACATTTTACTTAAATAGCTAAAATAAAATATCAAAAAATTACACAATGAAAAAAAAAAAAGATATGGACTGACAGATGCACCGTAACTTTCTTTCCATGAGATTCATATATATAAATAAAATATGTATACTAATATAAAAGTGAGATAACTTATTTTACTGTATATTGAGGTGGCAGTATGTCAATTTTTTGGTACTTTTTATTTTTTACTCCCTCCGGTCCACAATATAATAAACAAATGGGTCATTTTTTTTAGTCCAGAATATAAGAAACATATATCAATTTTCACCCACATGAAATATTAATTTCCAATATTGCCCTTATTAATTAATGTCATTAATTATAGGTCATCAGAATATTAATTAAAATTAGAAGGGTGTATTTAGAAATTTATATGAGTATTAATTACAATTAACTCGTACCAATACATTGTCTTGGTTTATTTGTTTTAGGGTTTTGTTTCTTATATTGTGGACCGGAGGGAGTATTTGTTTATTGTTATTTTATTATTTTCTTTACTTCATCTACAAGGCTTGTATTTATTAGGATTGTGCATTTGACAATCATCAATGTGATTGACTAAACTTTCTTTTCTCTCTCTATCCGAACTCTTGGCTTTTCTTCTTCCCATTTGTATCTATAAATATATTGGTATTGAAGATTATCAATAATTTACAAAGTAATTAATTTACTTAAAGCAACTAAAAATAAATTGTTGTACATGAATTATAATAAACAAATATTCCTAAATTATTAGCAATAAAAGTTTTTATCATAACTTTAGCTCATACCAATAAAATATGACACATATTTCCAATGTTACTCTTTAGGATAAATAATTATAAGACATTTAGGGAAAATAAGACAACTTTATAAATATATCATTTTTTCCTTAATATGAACTTTATAGATATGTGTTAAAATTCACGTTTGAGCTAATTAATAAATCTATATAATTAGAATATTTATATATTTATATAAATACTCAAAGCAAATTAATAATTCCAAGACGATGAATGATTTCCCAATGTAATTTACGTAAATCTTTGAGTTATTTCTCCTATATGCCCGATGTGAATTTACTCTTTATCCAACCTAATAGAGGTACTATAAAAATGTAGACAATCAAATAAAAATATAAAATTCAAATAAGCATCTGCTGAGAAAGCTTTTTCATCTATAGTTTGTTTTTTTATATTTCACTAATGTCTAAAACTAAATTTATTAGTGACATTTCACCATCAAAAGATAAATGAAATATCAAAGTAGAGTGCTATAAAAAATCATAGGTGGAAACTTTTGACACATGTCATATTCAAAATTACTATAAAATTTAAATTCTTTTGACAATTGACGAAACTTTCCACTTTTAGGTAATATATATTTACATAAATTTTTTTTAATCAAAATAAAAATTGTAAATTATCAAATGTTTCTTCTCTTACTTACAATGGTATTGAAGATTATCAATTATTTCCAATGTAATTGATTAAACCAACTAAAAATTAATTATTGTACATGAATTATGATAAATAAATATTCCTAAATTATTATCAATAAAAGTTGTTATCGTAACTTTAGCTCATAATAAAATACGACACTTATTTCCAGTGTTACATTTTAAAGTAAATAATATAATTTTTTATTTTTATAATTCTTTAGGATAAATAATTATATGACATTTAAGGAAAATAAGACTACTTTATAAATATATCATATATATTTTTTTCCTTGACATGAACTTTATAGATACATGTTAAAATTCATGTTTGAGTTAATTAATAAATCTATATAATTAGAATATTTATAGATTTATATAAATATTCAAAGCAAATTAATAATTCCAAGACGATGAATGATTTCCCAATGTAATTTACTTAAATATTTGAGTTATTTCTCCTATATTCCTGATATGAATTTACTCTTTATCCAACTTAACAGAGATACTATAAAAATATAGACAATCAAATGAAAATATAAAATTCAATTAAGCATCTCCTGAAAAAGTGTGTTCATCTAGAGTTTGTTTTTCTGTCTTTCACTCATGGTTAAAACTATATTTATTAGTGACCTTTCACCATCAAAAGATAAATGGAAGATCAAAGTAGAGTGCTACAACTTTGGAAACAACCAAGTTTCTTACAACCTCAATTGGGAGATAATGTAGAGTTGGCGTTTTTAGATGAGAAAGTGTTATCTATAACTATTGCTTGATATTTTTTAACTATATGTTTTTTACAACTTCTTTCATGACTAATATTTGAACTTCTTGAATTTTTTTAATGTAGGGTGTGACGATCCAAGCTACTGCTAGAGGTACTCTTCAGTGTGATGATCATTTGATTGAAGGCAATGATGTGAAATATTTACCTTTTGAGTGACTTTGAATACCCAACTATATAAAATAGTAACACATGCATACTAGTTGACCCTCAACCAAGAACAACTGTAATTTTTATACCAACATCAATCGTTCCTATGTATGGACTTTCCTTTGTCAATTTTGACAAAATTATAAATGAAATGAATGAAAATATATATGTCTAAATAAAATACAATAAATATTTAACAATAAATTTCTAACAAAAAAACTAGAGTGCATTTATATATGAGGCTGATCCAAGACAATAAATATTACTATAACTCATGAAGTTTTCTATGCTGATCTCAAGAATATGTTTAAATGTGGTGTGTGCATTTGAGAAAGATGTTTAAATACGTTAGTTTCCAATGCATTTATAAAAAAAGGACAAAATAAAGATATGAAATGAGAAGGACACCAATGTTGCTTGGGAGAGGATTTAGTGAATTTGGGAAATTAAGTGAATTGTCCCAATACATTGGAAGAAGTAGATAAATAAATAAAGTAAATGAAAAGAACACAACTCTTGAAAATTGTTATTAATGTTATCGAACATGACACACAAAGTTAGAGCCTATTGGCCCTAATGAAAACAAAGTTATGTTAAAATATTTAAATTGAGGGAGGAAGAAAAAAGATGTTAAATTTGGAAGCAGGTTAAAGAAATTCTTCTCTAAGGGTGTGTTTGGTTCAAAGGAAAGGAGGGGAGTTGAGGGATTTTAATTAGATATTGTGTTTGGTTGAGAGGAGGGGAGGGGAGGGGAGGGGAAATAGCACTTTCATGTTTGGTTGAGGAGAGGAGGGGAGGGGAGGGATTTTAAAGCAAATTTACTTTTAAACCTTATAATTATTTATTTTAAAATGGATAAGTGGGGATACTTTAATCAAGACATGTAAAATGTTTTAAAATCCATCCCCTCCCCTCCAAATCCCCCCATTATTGGAGGGGAGCCAAAACTCACTTAAGGAAGGATTTTGCTCCCCTCCTCTCCCCTCCAAAAGTTGAACCAAACAAAAAAGTTTTAAAAAAATCTCTCCCCTCCCCTCCATTCCCCCCTAACCAAACAATACCTAATAGCATTATTACTAATATGACTTCATATTCTAATTTGAAGTATCTTACACGGGGTTGAAAATCTTATATAAAAACATACTTATATGTATATCTAGATGTATATAATTATGTACAATCTATAATATTTTATATTGAAGTTAATATTTTAAATTTGAAGATAATTTAAATATGACAATCCAGGGGCTAATTTTTAAAATCAGTATATGAACTTATAATATATTTTCACATGTTTTTTTTAATATATTTCTTCATTTTGATTTTGATTGGATCATATCAACATGAGTTTGAGTAGAAAAACTGTGTTACTAAAAAATATTTTAGTTGTGTGAATTTGACAAAGGTGTTTAAACACACTGCATTCCAGTGCATTGAAAAAAGCAACAAAAAAATGATAGGGAATTGAAAGAACACAACCGTTGATTGAGAGAGTGTTAAGCGAACTTGAGAAATTAAATGAATTGTCTAAATACATTAGAAGAAAAAGAAAAAAAGAGCATGGAAAGAACACAACTCTTGGGAATGATTGTTAATGTTCTCAAATGTGACACTCAAAGGTAGAACCCAAAGGCCCTAATGAAAAAAAAAATCATGTTAAAATAATCAAAATTTGTGTCATGATATCTATCTATCTATCTATCTAGCAATATATAAAGACAAAATCCCTTTTGCTACTGCAGATGACCAGTAAATGGGGAGGTGGCAAGTTGTGGAAATTTTGGGAATTTTCTTATTTGATATTAAAACAATTTTTGAATTAATTATGTTCATCTAATGCATTTGCCGCTGTCATGTTTTTCAGAAATGACCATCTCTCCATGAGATGATTATAGTCTGCTACCGATAGTAGACAAAATCTATCTTTACAGTTTCTTCTTCATCTATCCATAATCTTAAATTTCCGAAAACCATTTCTTCATGAATCTCTCTTTCTCCATTTTAATTTTCCTTTCCATTCTAATCTCAATTGCTCAAAATTTTGTCATTCTTCCTTAATATGTATTTACATGTTGATTACCAATTTATTTTCTCTTCTAGAGTGAATTTTCCAGCATCAAACTCTTATGATACATTTATGTATTTTATTCGTCATTTTTCAAAACTAAAATCTTTGATAATCATACTAAGTTTCCCTATTCCACTACATCATATTGATGACAAGGAGAATATGTGGACCAGTTATATGATTTAAGATGATTAGTTGATCATTGGTAATAATCAATGAGAAACGCTTAATACATATTGTAATATCATTATAAAATAATAAAAAATCAATTTTTTGTTCTCAAATTATAGACAAGATTGTTTTAAGGCTTTTGCTGATCACTTCTGTGTATAAATTAAAAGTCTTGGGGACGAATGGGTACCAGCGGTATGGGTGGGAAGAAAACGTTGAAGCCAAAGTGTGAAACAAGAAAAGCAAGGATTTGATACCTTAAAGAAAAAAAGGGTTTGGTAGATTTAGAGGCACAATTCAAGTTATTGATGATAATAATACTACCAATAATAATAATAATTGATGACTCATGCATCGCACGGGTGCAAACAAGCTAGTATCCATACTTAGTGTAAATGTTTTTTACATTATCAAATAATTATAAATTATCACATTATTAAAAAATATTTGACTTTTATGTTATGTAAAAGTAGTGTTTGGTACAAGTTTTATCTTAATATTTCTGAAAATGTGAGCATGTGAATAAATGTTTTTCATGTTTGGTATAAGTTTTAAAAAATCATTCTCAAGCATAAAAAATCAGTAAATAAGAGAAGAAAACTCTAATCTTAAATATGGAGGTGAGAAAGATTTTGTTTCTAATAAAACATTCAAGTAACCGAACGTGACTTAACAACCTTAAAATTACTTAAAAATATTTTACACGATAATCTATAGAAATTAAGATCTAAACAAGATTGGAAAGAAACATTTATTTATTCATTTACGGAGAATACTAACAAATGCCTTGAAGCAATTTTAAGGAATAATAAAGGAAAGTTTGTATGGGAAATTTAGTTTTTATTTATGGGTCATACTAGGGATGATAAAATGATCCATTTGTCCACCAGTCCATCTATGAGAAAATTCATTCAATCCATCCATTTATTAAAAAATAATATAAATGGATTGGATGGATTAAATTATTTTTTTAGTGGATGGTTTATGATTCATCCAATATTTTTTAAAATCCATTGGACCAACAATCAAAAATGTAATGAATCAACTTTTATCCATTCCAAAACCAATTTATTTTTTCATATTATTTTTCACCAAATAAAAAAACCTCAATTTGTAACAAAAAAAAAACACTCAATCTAATTTTCTCTTCCGTTCCCTATTAAATTTTTTCACTATTTTTTATTTTATTTATCTACTTTTTTTTTCTTTTTTTTGTTACATTAAGTATTAACTAATTAATTGTTCTCAAGCATCGGTTGTAGTCCACTTTATCACATAAGTTTTCTTTTTTCGTTGCCTTTTTTTTGTTGAGAAAGTTAAAAGAAAAGTATTAACTAATTCAAAACATAGAAAGTCGTAACAAGTTTAGTAAAACAACAATATTATGGAACGTTGTGGCAAAACAACCTCTGTAGATGCACATAATCAATAACTCCTATATAATAATAGAAAATGGCCATGATAGAAAATGATCCTGAGATAGAGTGGAGAGAGAGTAAAGATAGAGAGAGTAGGAAAAAAAAAGGAGGGAGAGAAAGGGTAGAGAGAGGAAGAAAGAGGAGAGCGAGAGTGAGATAGAGATAATATTTTAATTTTTTTACAAATTATTTTATTTTTAAAAATATTTTATGGATGGATAAAAGAGATATAAAATTATTTAATTTCTTCAAATAAAATTTAGTGGATGGATTGGATATCCATCCATGAAAAGTTGTTAATGGATGGATTGGATGGATTTTATTTAATGGATCATGGATGGATTGGATTTTTTTTAATGAATTTTTAATGGATTATAATGGATTGTTTTTAATCCATCCATTAAGATCCGAATAAAAATTTATCCGATCCATCCATTTGTCACCCTTACGATCATATTAACGAATCTGAGTGTCTTTAGAATACTAAGAAATCAAGAAAAATAAATTTTTATTAAAAAAAACTATTAAATATTTTCAAACATTAAATACATGAATTTCGCATACGAGAACTCGTCAGCATTCTCTTTTATTTATTTATTTATTTAAGTTCGTTAATTTGACTCTCTTCTTTCTCATCCTTATGATTGTAAATCCTTACTCCACAACCCACCGTCGGTGAAGTCCAGCAAACCCGAGCAATGGAAGAAAGAAACGAAGCCGTGAGAATTAGATAACAAAGTAAAGCCAAGAGAAGAGTGTTACATCCATTTTGGTAATTCATTTGCTTTCCAATTTTATTTGGATTTCATGGTCTGGCTTGTGAGTTTTGCTTTGCATTTTGAATCTTTGATTCTTGTGTTATACATGTTGATGTGGGATATATGCGTATTGTTACTATCCATTGTCTATCATGGTGATTTTATTTGATTAGAGCCATCTTTTTTCTTGTGCCTGAAAATCATGGGCAGTTACCAGGAATGATGCTTGTCTGGTTTAATGGCTTGGAAGTGTTTGTCTTGTGATGTGTTTGATAAATTGCCTGTGAGGGAAGAATTTCTTATGAAACTGTACTAGTCCACTAAACTACTGTTTTATATTGCACTTGCAGTCAAAAGAAATTAAAATATTGTATTTATATTTTAATATTTATATATCAACCAAGTGGGATTAGGACACAGAGCTAAATAATGGCCATTAATTTTGAAGTGGAGCTAAATAAAATAATGGATTGTCGTGAATTATAAAGGATATGAAGTGATTTACACTCCACTCCATCCCAAACCTCCAAAATTGGAGGGTATGAAAATTTAAGGGCTTGTTTGTGAGTTTTGGAGGGGAAGGCTTTGGAAGGAAGAAGGGGGAAAGTTAAGGGGAAAGGGAAGGATACTCCCCCACCTTGCATGGGATTTATTTTTTAACAAAAGAATCAAATCCTCCAAAATCCTCTAATTTGGGGAACTAAAAAGATGAACTAGACGAGGATTCTGGAGGGCTATCTTCCCTTCCCTCATCCCTTTTCCCCTTCTTTTTTCCCAAAGCTTTCCCCTCCCAAACTCACAAACTAGCCTTAAGGGTTTGAGTGGTATGAGTTCCTATCCTTGACTTTTTCATTCAATTACTTAAAAACTCTCAAACTATTTCATTCAATTACTTAAAAACTCTCAAACAACATGTTAAGGACTTTTTAGTTTTCACCAGTCCATCCATCTAAACATAGCGTCATAGCCTAAACCAATGTTTTATAACGAACTTGTTGTCACTTGAAATCAAAATGTTGTATTTATAGTTTAATATTTACATATCAAGTGGGAGTGGAACACAGCTAAATAATGGGCCATTAGTTGTGAAAGGGTACAGGAGTATATCTGTATGTAAGAGAAACCTCTCGGTTGATTTAATTAAAATTATTTTATATTTTTATCCCTTCTTTTCCATAGACCATTAGGGCTCGTTTGGTGGTCAGGATAAGAGAGACATGATAGGATAAGCTATCATATCCTGTCTGAAACTGTTGTTTGGTGAGCCAGCAGGATAGGATAAGTTAATCCTGTCACTTATCCTATCCTGTCAATCTAGTTAAAATTCTATCCTGAGGGGAGGGCTGGATTAAAACTCAACAGGATAGGATAAAGTGATTTTTTTTTTTTCTGGTAACAAGTAGGATAGGGTGATTTAAAGTATAATAAAATATAAAAATATATAATATATAAAATAATTAAAGTATAATAAAATAATAATTTAAAGTATAATAAAATTTAATATGATTACAAAAAAAGGTATAATAAAATATAAAATATTTAAAATAATAAAAATACTAATAATCAATTTTAAAATTTATTTTTATTTTATCACAATGCTAAGTTTGTTATTTTATATTATTTTTAAAAACTGTAAAATATAAAAAATTATTCTAATAATTTAACTATATGTAAAGTAAAAACAAAAAATGAATATTTAAAAATATAAATAATTAATTTTAGTTAGACAATATTTAAAAAATTTAAAACATCATATGTAATTTTATCACAAGAATAAATTTTTTTTTTTATACAAATTTAAATAATGAAAATTATAAAAAAAAATCTATCAAAAAGATGAAAACATTTAGAATAAAAACGAAAAATTTTAAAATTCATACTTAAATTATAATGCTGTCCAGTTGGTTATCTGGTGGACACCAAACGTCGGATAGGATAACAGCTTATCCTGCTCATATCCTATCCTACTCCTATCCTGTTCTCTTATCCTATTCGTCCTTATCTTATCCTGACAATCAAACGAGCCCTTAGTGTGTACCCTCAAGAATTCAAAAATGAAGATACTATTGTGTATTCATATACTATAATTTTAGTGTATTGTAGAATTGGCTTTCTTTTATTCCCCTTTCTGTCAATATTTAAAGCCTTAAGTGGTGCTATGTGCTGCTTCTTGGTTTGAAATTCATGATCAATTTATTATCTTTTCAAAATGTGATAAAAATGAGATGATTCTTCTAATATTTATCGGACAAAAAGTCTGATGTCCTTAACGTATTACCATCCTACAAGTACCAACATCAATGAAATCAAGAATCATTAAGATTCCTTCATTCACTTTGCTTGATGCAAGAAACTCTGTGCAGATCTCTATATGGACCGTTGGAGTGGAATATTGAGAGTCCCATTGCATCCTAACAGCAGGACATACCATAGAGTTGGTGCATCTTTACGCCTCTCTCCCAGAACCAGAACTCTGAGCGTAAGTTCCTTGAACCCAAAAGTTTATTAGAGCTTTCGCACCGCATCATAGAATAGTCAATCAATTTTCTTTCTGTAATTGCTGCAGTTTTCTAGTTTGATATTTTAGCTTTGGCTATCTAGCTCTTCCCCTTTACAGAAGTAGAAAGTTACCTATAGACTTATTGTAAGTTGTTTCGACCTCTTATGTCTGTAAAACTTAGTTGTCTTCTCTTGGTAATGGTTAATAGTGCTTTTTATGTGACTTGAGAAGAAATCAATTTATAATTTGCTTCTCAGCTCTGTAATTTATCAATGGTGAACATTTCTTTCATCGGTATTAGCTTATTTGTGTTATTCTCTGAACTGTGTTTGAGTTTTATTTGCTGGAGTTTATAGATAAAATTTCCACTGTTTAGAAAATATGAAATAGAACATGCTTAAATATGTCTTTGGTTCCTCTAGATATATCATATGATTTTGGTTTTGGCCCATAATTTTTTTTTGTTACAGCTGCACCCCTATAATTTCAAAAGTAAGTGAAATTGGTCCATGCCCTCATTTCAGGAGTAAATGAAATTGGCCCAATTCAACCCCTCATATTAAACCTTTGTTCATTGGCTATGAAGAATTTAGTACAGAGTTGAATTGAGTCAATTTCACTAACTTCTGAAATTTCAGGGACACAAACCATAAACAAAAATTTTGAGGGACCAAAAACAAAAATTGATATACTTAAAAACACCAAAAATATATTTAAGCAATAAAACATTTTCATGTGGTTGCATCTTCAGATTCAGAATTCACTATTTCATTAAGTATTATTTATTTACTTAAAATTCATCTGATTTGTTACAGGTACCTGTAGCAAATGCCATCTTTTTCTGTGGTGATCGGGTTGAAGGGACTGGTAACCCAGTGATTGAGAGGCTGTCAGATTTGCAGAAACTATCTGAAATTATTGTGTCCAAATTTGGTTCTTTCATCAATGCTTGGGTCATTGAGGCTTCCGTTTTTAATGGAGCTTTTGCTGTCTTTAAGGATTTCATACCGTCTGTCAATCAATACGGAGAGCCAAGGTCATATCATCCAAGAGGATTTCCAGCATCTACATCAGCCGTCTCTCTTTTATCGAATTGTCTTGAAGAGGTATGTCCTGTTCTTTCCCTCCTTATATGCTATAGATTCCTTCTTTAAATGGTTGTTACTACTCTACTTCTGGAAGTTATTCATTCTAAGTACTATTTTGGCTCTTAGAGCATATTTCAAGAATCAAATTAGAAAGATATATTTGTCTTAATGGTGCAAAATCTAAACCATTATTGATATCTGTTTAACCTTTCATTGCTGGGTTTGGATATTCAATGCTAAGTGTCTTCCCTTTTTTTTTCAGTTGGGTCATGGAGTTTTTTACAACCCCACCCACCTTTCTCTGTTCCTTTTAATTTTTTTTCCTTTTTGGTAACATCCATTGCCTCTCTTTTTGTTATTCACTACATTTTACATTTTAATGGATATAAATAAGTCTTTTGCAAGCTATTCCATATCCAAACCAGGTTGTAGCTCATTAGTTTCTCTAAATTAATGATTCTATATGCTACATCACATGAGATGACACTTATGCGATTCATCAATATTAAAAATAGTTCTAGTTTGTGTTCTAGCACATGCTTGCATACTTAATACTTGTAAGTACCGCTTGCATCGAATGCTTTCTATATTCTAAGTTTCTTTGTAATGCAGGTAAAAAAAGTCATTTTAGGAATGCAAGCAGAGACACACTCTGGCTCCACTCCTTCCTCCCATTTCTCTGACCCCAAGACCTTCATCCTTGGATTTAGCAAAGGCGGAACTGTACTTAACCAATTAGTTACCGAGCTTGGCTTCACAGATACTGGACCTAAAGTGAATTCACCTTATCTGGGACAGCCTATAGACAGAAAGTTCAGCGGACGTGAGGAGATTTCGATAGTACCTAAAACAAAGGAGAGCTTACTGAACAGCATCACTGAGCTTCATTATATTGATGTTGGTTTGAACTCTGCTGGAGCATACTTAACTGATCATGATGTGTTTGAGAGAATCTCCAAAAGACTCATACAAGGAGCTCCTCAAGTCCGTTTTATCCTTCATGGAACTCCGAGACAATGGAGTGACAACCGGCGAGACTGGATACGCGATGAAAAGGACAAAATGCTGCATCTGCTTGAATCTGAAGCTCATAAGAGTGAGGGGAAATTACAAGTGTACGAAAGGTATTATTTTGCAGATAAACCTCCAGATATGCAGATGCACTTTGAAATAATTGAAAGTTTAGATGTTAGTTAATACTTCATACTTGATAGGTCAGCATAAAAATGTATGGTGTTCTGGTGGAATGTTCCACAAGGGGAAAGTGAATGTAACTAATATTATTATGTCTAAGTTAGAAGCTGATTCAAAGCTCACTAGATGTGTCACATGATGTAACATGGACCATGTAAATGTGGGTGTAAGAACAATGATGTATCCTAACAATTTATCCTACCAGCAAAAAAGGCATCCTGTAAATTATGTTGTGATTTTAAACGTCGATTCAAACTTGGGGACTAACTGCTCAACTCAACCACAACTAGACAACTACATAGCCATGCTGATCTTTCCAATGGCAACATCTATAGTATCTATACCATAACTGTTGGAAAGCCGCCTTAATTGCAGTCCGCCCCTAGCCGTCTTAATTGCGGCAACTTTGAACTGCCTTCATTACAGCCTCCAGCACCTTCATTGTGTTAGTTGAGAGGGTGTGTTTAGTCCCACATCGTCTAGAGATATGACCTAAGTAGTGTTTATAAAGTTTTGGCAATCCTTATCTTACAAGCTAGCTTTTGAAGTTGAGTTAGGCCCAAGCCCAAATTCTAAGATGGTATCAGAGCCTATCCTATATCCATTGTTGGGTCACCCATATTGTCCAAGCTCCGGGCCTATTGTCCTGGGTGAGTTAGGCCCAAGACCAAATTTTAAGAATAACATATAGACATTAGCCAAGTTGTGCTAGTGAGAAATCCATGATACACTCATGACAAAAAAAAATTGTTTTAGACTTAAGTTTGGGATGAAAGAGAAGCTCAAATGACATAAAGCAAATAATCAGCAAGTACCAATATGTGTTGGTCCAAGTGAAAGGGGCTTGGATCTTTTAAACATGTGATCCTAGGTTCAATCTCCGAATTTATGTGTACGAAAAAAAAAATACTATTGAGAAGGGCCTTCTCTTAGATGCCTGACAATACCCTGAGAGATTAGTCTCTCGTCTATCGGGCGGGAAGATATTCTGGGAAACAAAAATAAAAATAAATCAAACACCAAGATGTTAAAAATATTTAAGTATCTTGGTTTTGTAGGTTCATGTACATAAATAGTATCATGTATGTACTTAAGAAGTAGTACTCTTATTTATTGTCTTGCAAATATAAGTCATAATTAATTCCAAGTGTGTATAAATATGCAGCTTGTTAAGTGCTATCTAATCAAGTATTTCAATGAGCCTTTGTCAAATTCTCTCAAAAGTCTATCAAGTTTGAATAAGAGCGTGCTCGGTCCTGCTTTTGCTCCTAGTCCTTCACGATTTTCCATCAATTATGGCAAAACCCATAAGCCGTAAAGTCCCAAACCTGTCCCTTCCCAATCAACAACCAACAAGACAATCCACTTGTTAGAACCAAAGTGATTTTGGCTAAAATAATCTCCTAAGTTTTGATGTTAATAAAAATGTTAAATTTGTTTGGCAAAGTTGTGTCAAAGATCTAACTTGTTTATTCTATCTTGCATGTTTGTTGAAGTATTGCTAGATGAGGAAACCTATATTTAGCTTCTTAGTTTTTACTAAAAAATTGTATCGGTTTTAAGTTCTCAATCGCTAGACGAGCCTTTAAAACATGGTAAAATTCTGAGTCTATAAGGTTATCGCTAGACGATGTTTTAAAAATTGGCTAAGGTAAAAGACACCAGACGAGAGTCTAAAGAGTAATGGACGAGCCAATTAACTCTCAGGAAAATAGCAAGTCCAAAGACTTGAATCTAGACGAGAAGTTAACTAGACGCAAACATCAGTAGACGACCATGTTTCTTTACATAGTTAAAATTGCGCGTCCAAAGACTTGCACGTCCACAGGTCACTGAAATTAAACTCGTCTATTAGAAGTGAATTTATTTCAAATGATTGAATATTTAATACGAAGGAATGTATGTTTGTTTCCCTTGTTGCTTCAACTATTTACTCTTTGTTTCTTGAGATTAGAAACATAGTACCATCGAGAACACAAACCCTTGTACTCTGACACTTATATTGTTGTAAAGTTAAACCAAGTACAAAGAAGGAAAGTCAGAAAGCAACCTTCGGTATAACATGGAAGTGATAGCACTACTTTGAGCATTCCTTTGATAACCAAGAGCACTTCTCCAGGAAGCATATCAAGCTATCAGTCTCAACGGATCTCAGCATTAAATGCTATCTCTAAACGGATATTTACTCAAGATCGTTGAAGAAAAGATGAAGGTGTCTATATATTGTAGACGACTCCAAGAGAATAAACAAATTGATGCTGTGAAATTTTCAAAGTGCCAAATCTCTGATCAAATTTCATTAGAATATTTTCAGTTGTATTCTTCCCGATCTTAAACTTTCATATTCTCACACATAGTGAGTTCATAGATAAAAATCTTAAATCTCTTTGTTAGAGTTAAAGCCTGAAGAGGCTTGGTAGAGAAATAATACTTGTAGCCTGAAGAGGTGTTGAATACTTGTAATCTATTTGGAGAATAGTGGAGAAAAAACCTTTAGGTAGAAGGGACTGGACGTAGCTCTCAGTTAGAAGAAAGTAAACCAGGATAAATCATTCTTGTGAATCTTCTATCCCTAACTTTTACAGTTTTTGTTTATACTAACTGTGGGCTTTTGAACTTAAGCTTGTTAACCTTTCTTAAAGTATTTCAAGTGTGTGTTTTTATCTGCTTTGCTTGTGAAAAGTTTTTCAGAGAAGGCTTTTTTGAAAAACTGTTAACAAACACAATTCAACCCTCCTTCTTGTGTTTACCTGTGTCAACTTCACCACCAAGCACTGTCGTAGGAAAACACCTCACGTGCCTCCACTCACATGTTCCCTTATTGGTGTGTGCCAATGCCACCCTCCTATTGTCAAAAAGCCTTAATTGTCCAGAACCACTTTGTCGACCTCTCCTCTACCTGTCTAGCTGGTCAAACCCTAAGTTCTTTACTGTTATGATAATAGGCCTCTTCCTCTTAGTCTCTTATGTTTTTATGGTTGATGTCTCTATGTTTTTGCTTTTTCAGTTGTTGAAAAGGCGGATCCGGATTCCCTCCTGCCAACGGCCCTCCAGTGAATCGACCTAGACCGTCCGTCTATTAAATGGGATTTTAAAATAAAATAAAATAAAACAAAAAATTTTAAAAATACCTAAATCCCTTCCCCATCGCGTCCCACTCACTTTCATACAACCTTTGTCGGTGCCACCCAAAAACCTCCGCCGGCACTGCCAACCTCCGCCTTAGTGTAACACCCCGACTTTTCGCTGCTTTCTAATATCGATAATAAATATATAAACATATATATTTTTATCCGAGACTTAGAAAATGATTTTGGATAAACCAATGTCATTTTCATGTTATACTTATTTTTATAAGGTTACGGGAAAGTTTTTGGTTGGAAATTCGATTTAAAATCGGTCTGCCATTTTTTTTGCGTTTTCACCGACATAAAAGTTTACTTCTCAGAAAACCTAATTTAATTCATGAATGAGATGAATAATGTTTTTATCGTATTTTCTAAGATACCGTAAGTTTTGAAAAATTTAGCGTAAAAATATAATATTATATTTGCTACGGGCGAAAACGTCGAGATATCTCTAGGAAAACCTAAGTCGATGATAGTCGGAGAGAGTCAAAGAACGGAGTCGAGATGACTGATGTGATTGATGTGATGATTATTTATGACGATCCTATCCGAGTCATAATGACCATAATGACGCATTTATGATAATTAGATATTTTGGCATGGAAAAGACAATTTTGCCCCTAGCATCACACAATTTTTACAAGCTTTGCCATTGTGTTTTTGGACCAAAACACCCCTAAACCCACGGCTCCACCATTATCACCATCACTTAGGCAATTTTTCATTTTCATTTCATGACTTCTTTCTCTCCAAAGTTCATAACTTGCCTTAAGAACACTTAGAACACCAAAGCATGATTTTGTGAAGAACATCATCAAGATCATCAATTTATTTGATCATCAAGAGGTAACCTCTCTTAATCTCGTCATTCTAAGCCTTTCTCTTCACAAACTTCTTGAGTTTATGCCTTTGATCATCATGTTCTTCATATGATTCAAAGTTCTTGAAGCTTTCTTCAAAAATTCATAACTAATTGTAGAAAAATCCTTTTGACATGAAACCAAATTCTATAATCTCATAATCATCTCTATATTCATCATATAGAAGCATGTGATCATGAGAAATTTCTTCCCTATTTTTCTAAGCTAGGCTGAACCTATGTCAAATAGGTGTTCTAGGATTTTGTTTCAACTTTAAGCCATGATTCATGATTTTATCTCTTGATACGATGATAGTTATTGTATATAAGTGATTTGAAAACCAAAAATCAAACCTTAGCTTATTTGTTTCAAAAGGGTCGAAACCCTAATTTTTGTTGTTGGATGATTTTTTTTTTATTCAAAGTTGTCTTGTGACACTTAACTCCAACTCTATGTTATGTATGTTTGTTGAATCCAAGAGTTGAGAAGATTTCAAAATCCCTAGCCTTTTGGCCTTGTGAAAACCGAAACCCTAACTCATGGAGTTAGATGAGTTTTGTTCAATGTTCTTAGTTCATGATCTTTGATTAGGCTTCCATCATGTTTAAGAATCATAAATCCATTAGTTAGAATTTTTTTAACATCCTTAGCCTAATGATCTTGAGTAGGCCGAAACATTATCATATGGTTTAGAAAGTTTTGTTGTTTGATTTTCATTAATTTTGTGATGATTTGTTGTGAAGGATAAATCGTTGTTGATTATCCTGAGTGTACGAAGGAAACGGAGATCAAATGGGGAAATCGTTCGTGAAACAAATACTTGAATCTTCAAGAGGTAAGAGGAGCTTACCTGAGGGATTTTTCCCAATAACTGTATGTGATTAGTGTGTGTTTTGTATTATTTATCTTTGGTTGTGGTGCTTGTTTAATTTGGTTCGAGTTGTTTAAGTTATGTTATTTTTATCTGTGATGGGATATTTGCATTTAAATTGTTAATCTGCAATTATATTATAATGTGTTGTGATGCATGATCTGCCTGGAAATATTTTTGTGATATTGTGGTTGATTGTTGTTTGAGAAGCCTGACAGTAGTCAGTGCTCAATTAATTAAACGAGGTAAAAGCTTTAAGAAGATATACGGAGAATATTCAATGTTCAATTGAGAGATATTGGAAGATATTATGGTTTTAAATAATTGTTTGAGAAAATAAGGATTAATTGAAAATATTATTATTTTAATGATTTATTAGTGTAAAAGCAATTTATGAGTCACAGTGAGGACGTAACCGTGAAATTATTTTTGTACTGCTAAATTTTACGTAAGAAATTCCGTAATATTATAAAAATTTATTTTATAGAATTAATCTTCGAAAATAACTTAATTATTATTTTAGAAAAATATTTAAGTGGAAAAAGCTAAGTTTTGGCTTAGATGGTTTTAAAAATGATAATTGACGGTAATTTGGAAAAGTATCGACGACAATTGTTTTAAAACGGCAGTATGTATTTTAGGCAAGTTTAAAACTCGAGTGGCTATTTTTTTTTTAAACCAATATTTGGTAGCCAACGATTTTATTAAAGAATTTCCCATTTGAAAACGATTTTCCGAAATCAAGTTTAACTCAACTGTGTTAAAAGTGGTGTTGAACTTAGTAACCGAGACGTCGGGATACTAAGGTTCGTTGTGTTATGGACTTGGGGTCCTTTGGACTTTGAGGTCCTATAGACTTGGTGTCTATTGTATACGTGGTGTATACTGTTTAAACATTTAAGATGTTTTCCATTACCACAAACCTATGACTGGTGCATCGGTCTATGGTTTCGTGACTAAGCACTCGGACCGCGTGTCCTGTGTTGTTAATAAAAGACTTTAAGACATTGAAAACTACGTTGGTTGTAAGCTTTCAAGCTTTGGCAAAGGAAAGATTATACACGAAGAAAACAACGAGAACAAAATGTTTTATGTGCATGCATTGGCAGACGTGCCCACGTCTTATGTATGATACCTTAATGATAGGGTATTTGGGCTACGAAGTTATGTATGGTGCCTTGATGAATAAGGTATTGCATGCTACGAAGTTATGTATGATGCCTTAATGATAGGGTATTCATGCTACATCATATGTCTGATACCATAATGATAGGGTATTCGGGCTACGAAGTTATGTACGGTGCCTTGATAAATAAGGCATTCCATGCTACGAAGTATGTATGGTGCTTTGATGAATAAAGTATTCCATGCCACGAAGTGCCTAATATACCTAGCTATCGATCTTGATCAGCTCATTTACGCGGTGTTGTGATCTCCGGAGATTAGGTAAAAGTTAGATGACGATTATTGAAGTGTACATGCATGATTTTCAATGATGATGATCGGGTATGAGACCCTGTGATGACTACTTGTTTATTTAAGAATTGATGTTGTATGGAAATATATATGTTTATATGCTTTCCTTTGAGTCACGCACGTAGTTATCGAGTTAAATCCATATATTGGTTTCTCACCCTTGCATTATTGTTTTGGGTTTACCTTGTTGTGCTGCATATTGTGGAGTTCAGGGGAACCACCCAAGGGATATGATTTCTACAAGAAGAAGAAGGCTATTTAGTTCAGAGTATGCTGATGCTATTACTACTTTCGTAGTGTCTGTTAGTTACGATCAACTTAGGTTTTGATTATCTTATGTTTTGTTTCGAAGGACCTATACTTTTTAAGGTTGGGTTGTATAAACCATTATGATGCAGTATAGAAGTGTGTTATATTTATATATCCATATTTGATGATGTTGACGTTGTGGTTGGGTTGGTCGAAAAAGAAAGGAAAAGGAAAAAAATTATCACCTTTTTGAGAGGTAATAACAACTTAAGAAAATATTATTTTCCGAAAGCAATAAGTGAATTAAAGTTTTATTTTCCACAATGAGTTAACGGGTAACCATGTGATGACCCAAGTTAGGGTGTTACACTTAGCGCCGCCCAAAAAAATGTAGGAGGAGTAAAGGGTCGTAGGGGAAGCACAACGACACTTTGCTATATGCTCTAGTATGTTCTTTATCAGCTCAATATAACCTAATTTCAATCCCTAACATAATTTGAAGTTCTCAAACACTAATTAAGCATATTCGTTGGAACGATCCCCACATGAATGTACGGAAGCACACGAGTTAGTTAAAAAACCAAATGAAGATATGAACCTATATCCAATTCAGAAATATTAACCTGGATTTGCAATTGCCATTTATCATAGTTATTATATGCATCTATCAATCAGTCACAACTCAAAATGGACATACAATACTCCTTCTACTATACAAATTTTGTTGTCCCTATAACCCCGCGCTCTAGTTAGGACCCCGTGCTTAAGTACATAACAGTCCTTAAGGACTCCTCCGACAGCTTTCCCCTCTCGCCCTTTGGTCTCAAGAATTATAAACCATAGCATAAGAGGAAAACTTCTTTGCCTGTAAAAACGTTCCAACATGGTCGGTGGTCGGAAACAGTGGAGGTTGGCGGCATCGGCAGAGGTTGTATTAAAGGGGGTGGGAAGCGTGCAGAGTGAGACACGGCAAGGAAGGGATTTGGGTCTTTTTAACATTTTTTTAATTTAAAAATCCCATTTAATCTGGACCGTCCGATCTGGATTGACGGTCCAGATCGATTCGCTGGAGGGTTGCTGGAGGGGCACTAACAGGAGGGAATCCAGACACTGAAAAGGCTTCTAGTTCTCCAAATGACTCCTCTCAGCCCATACAAAAAGGTCTTATCTCCTTTGCATTCTCATAAAATCCCACAATAACTTCTGAGAAATTGAATGTTAAGAATTATCTAAATTGGTATGCCATTGTTGATGTTTGGTTTCTAGGTCAAGGCCTCTCTGGTCATTTGATACAAAAAAATGAGATGAATGGCAAAAGGCGGATTATCAATTAGAATCATTGTTGTGATATCCATTGATCTAAATTTTTGGTGCATTATCGTTCTTACAATTCATGCTATGAAATTTGGAAAAAGACTCAAAGTGTCTATGCTAATGACATCCAGCAACTCCATGACTCAGTCCATAGCTTGGCAACCTTTCAAATGACAGATTGTGACCTACCTTCCTATGTCAAGAAAGCTCAAACCACCATTCATCATATTAAGCTTCTTTTCCAAGCATTCTTTTATTTGATGAACTTATTAACCATCTATTAAGAAGTACTTCATCTAAAGGGAATGTTAGTATTGATTCCTCAACATGTTTAGAATCTCTCGTTTTTGTCTCTAACTCAAGAGGCAAAGGTTGTGATCGTGGTGCTAGTAGAGGAGGTCATGGTAGTTGTCCTCAATGCTTTTATCGTAAGATGGGAAACTCTAAGAAAAGTGTTTTTCTTTGCGTGGTTTTCCATAAAGGATTGTTAATGTAACTCATGTACCTATCTCTAAGAAGAAGATAGATCAAAACATTTTGTCGAATAATGCGTATAAGGAATATCTATAGCTCAAGGCAGCTCAAGAATATTCATCTTCAACCACTTTACCCATAATGGTAATTATACGGCTTGTGTCTCTCATTTTGAGTCAGTTGGACCTTCGATTTTGGATTGTGGTGTATTTGATCACATAGCTAATATTCCCCCTCTTTTCTCACAAATATCACCTCTCAAAACACCACTTCTCGTTTCTTTTGTTGGTGGTTCTAAGGCTAAAAGACCATTGGAATTGGCCAAGATACTCCTCTTCATTAACCATGAAATCTATCATTTTTATACCTGGGTGTCCATTTAACTTAATTTATGTTCGTCATTTTACTCGTTCTCTAAATTGATTCATAACCTTTATGTCTAATTCTTTTTCTGTACAAGACAGATTATTGGAGTAGGATTTGAATAACGTGGACTCTATTGTTTTCCGTCTTCATCGTCTACCATACGTGTTGTGGTGGGATCCCCTAATTTTCACCATTATCGTTTGGGTCATCCAAGTCTCACTAAGCCGAAGAAATTAGTTCCTAATCTCTCTCATTCAAAGTCTTTTAAGTATTAATCATGTCAATATGAAAACATGTTCACCCCTTGGTAAGATTCATACTCAAACCAGATACATCTTCTTTCACAACACGTTGGGTTGAAGCATGATGGTACAAAAAACTGTTTAAGATTTGTAATTTTTTTGAAAATTAAAAATGAACTATAAAACTTTTTCACTTAAATTAATAATTTATATATAATGTGATAATGTTTTATTGATATAATTTGTTTATAAAAATAATTTATAAAATATCTATTAGTTTTATATTCCTATTTTTTTAAAAGAATAATTCTAAGTTATCTTGCACAGATCCTCCTACCATTACTATTTACTATATAAAAAAAAGGTTTTGAATGCTTTCTATATTTCTAAGGATGTATTTATGTTTTCAATGTTTTTTTTCCTTTCTTATTAGGAAAACTATGAGAGAATAACTATGAGAGAATATTATGGAAGGATATAACAAAAATCATTTAAACTTTTATGATACATGATATTCAAATTAATTCATTTTGTCCAAATATTGGGTGGTAACATGATGTTGAGTCTTGAGATATGAATATGATCATTGTTGGATTGTATTTGTGATCAGGTTAGGACCAATCCAAGAAATTGGTTCGATTAAGATATTACACCAAATTAACAATTATGATATTTGTACATAAAAAGTTTGACAACAATCCACGTGACATTTGATTAATGACGTTCAAAATCGTCACGATCAATTATACGTTGAGTTTGATTAATGGATGCATATATGACAAATAAGTAATTCGTTCATTGACAACTTGGTTAATAATACTAAAAAAATTGGTTATTAAAGCTCAATTGATGATTAATGAGTTATCTAATCTTGATGCAACCGTTAATTATGATTTTGAACACCATTAACACGTGTCGATGGTTGTCAAATATGTGATGTCCAAAACATAGAACTGCCACACTAAGCCCAACTCACCAAGCCAATCCGGTTCATCAGAACTCCTTGTTCAGACCGGTCCAGGCCGTCCGGTTTTAGGTCCCTCCCTTTTCATGTGAAAAATCGAATACTATATAGGAACACCGCGTTCTCTTTGCTGTCGCTTCCGCTGTCTCTCCTACACTACACCACCTCACTGTCCCCCCATCTCTCTCTCTCTCTCTAACCTTCTGAATTCTTCTAATGGCTTCTACTAAGGTTAGTTTAGTTCAATTTCTATGAAATTTTCCATAGCTTCCTCTTTCATTCGCATTTTTTTTTCTGTCTTGTTTTGTTTTTTTTGCTGAATAACATAAAGTTTTGATTTTTTATTTTTTTCCCTATCTGGGTCATGTGTAACTTTGCTTTCAGGACGATAATCAAGGTTCATTCGCATCAAAAAGGTTTCGAAACGATGGTAAATATCAAACTCTTTTTTTTTTTGAGTGTTTTTGACTCCAAGTTGCTCTACTCGCTTTGTTGAAATCTTGTTTCGTTATCTAGGTAGCAATAATCTTATGGATTTTATCTATTTAATGAGGAATGCACACTGCCCTTTTGATTTCTGTGTTGTCTGTTTCAAATTTACATAGTGGATATGTTTTGGTTAGGCATGCAGTGTAGTATAGATACTCATGATTATTGCAGCTGCAATATTGCGATTTCAGAGTTCTCTGCAACTGCGTAATGATTTCTGTAGTCGCGACTTAACTGCAACTGCCATACATGTGTGTGTAGTCTTCTGTTTTTGTGGGTCTGAATTATGTTTGTGTCACTTTAATTTGTTTGTGAATAAGTGGTGAGAGATAGGGTAGTTTCTCTCTAAGTGTTATCCTTGTGATTTTGCACATCATGGAAGCTAGGTTTTGTGGTGTAATGGGAAAAATAGGAGATCCATTTTATTGTTTGTGATTGCCTTCTTTATATTTGAAAATGAAAATGGTTTTGAAAAGGGAATTTTCTTGATGTGGAAAACATTTGCACTAAAAGGATTTTATAATGTTATTTTCTAGTCAATTTAAATCTACAATGATTCACAATTTCACATGCTTCATGTAATATCTTCAATTATAGCCATTCAATCTCTGTTCGTTTCCTTTTCACTAAAGGGCTTAATATGTTGTGGTGGAGCAAAAAAAAACCTAGAGAAGAAGAAAGAAACACTTCGCTAATTCATCAATAGAAAGTTTTTATATTAAATTTATTTATTATTTTTTTGCTGGAAGTAATAAATGTTTCTACTACTTACTATGAATCTTAGTTGAAATTCTCCCACTTGAAAAGAGTGATGAGAGAGAGAGAGAAAAACAGAGTGAGGCTTAGAGATCCTGCGAAAAGTCATTTTAGGAATGATCAAAGGGAACATTACAACTACTACAAAGGGTCAACTTCCTTCTTCTTTACAAACTTCCCCGATAGTCATGGCCAAGAAGAAATGTGGAAGGTGTTCCTCAGGTGGGGTAGGGTCATTGACGTCTTCATCCCATCTAAAAAAGACAAATTCGGGAAAAGGTTCGGGTTCGTGAGGTTCCTTGATGTCCAACAACCAAAAGTTCTGGAAGATAAATTAGATTCACTGTGGATTGGGTCCTACAAGCTAAGGGTCAATATCCCAGCTTTTGTCAGAGGAGATGCCCAGAACAAGGTACACACCATTCAGAAAGCCAATGGAGTCATAAATGAGGGTGGTACAAAGGTAGCTGGGTGGAGTTACGCCGATACGATGGGAGGGGGAGGAAAACAGAGCCCTTTAAGAGGAAACACAGTAGCAACCACGAATCAGTTCATTAAGAGGGCTACAAACAGAACAAATAGATGGAGCGGTGCCTGAATTCGAAGTGTCTGAAGAAGAAATGGCTTGGCTAAAGGACTGCTATGTGGGAAAGCTCTCAGACCCAGAAGGGATCCAAACTTTGTAACAGAGATTTGAGCTTGAAGAACTCCTTTCGGTTTCCCTAATTCCAATGGGGGAAATCTGGTTTTGATTAAAGCCCTCCAAGGGGAGATGTTAGAAGAGAAGGTGATGCAGAATGATAAACAGTTCTCACGTTGGTTCTTGGAGGTCAGACCCTGGGACCCAGAAATGGTTGCGAGAGAGATCTGTGTGGGTCAAAATCTCAGGGGTGCCTGTTCACTGCTGGAACGAGAATTTCTTCAGTCAAACAGCTCTTCTCGTGGGATCATCCATTACGATAGATGATTCAACGAGAGATAAAGTTAGGCTTGATTATGGGAGGGCTCTCGTTAAAACTGCTAGCCCGGACCCAATAGACAAAATTGTTGAAGTAAAGATCAACGATGTTCTGTTCTCTATACGTATCAGGGAGGAGGTTTTTTGTGACAACCCTTCAAGATATCTCACGGATTGGAAATACCAGAATCCGGATCTTCTTTCTTCTGATGAAGAGGACTCCATGGCCAACAACATTTTGGCCGTGCCGGAATCGAATCTGAATGACGAAGTTGGGGTGGAGGATGTTCAACGGTTGCTGTCAGAATTTTCAAATTCTAACTTTGGCAAAAACGCCACTTTCGAGGATGGAGGTAGGGGTACTAGGTGTAAGGGAGCAGGGAGTAGGGGGGCTGAGGAGTACGATCAACCTGCAAAAACCCTAACCAACGTTTGTTCGGCAAGGTTGTGTGGGGAAGATTACATAAGCAACTCACTTTCGGTGGACCAAAGGGCAGGTGTTATAAGTGTTAGCCCAACACAAGAAATGGAGGACTTGGGCCATGGTAGCATCAGGCCCAATCTGCCAGGAAAATACCGAAAGGTTGCGCAGGCCTCAACATGAAACCGAAATGTTTAATCGGGTAGGGAGAATGCTCGAAGGGGGTAGCTACTTGTTTCACAAGAGAAGGAGGGGCCAATCGGCCCGAGTTTGGGATTCTCAGTTAATGGGCTGGAGGAAATACATATACACCTCTCCATGGGGTCGACGGGGATCTCGCGGGTGTTAAGGAGGGTTTAGTGGAGGAAGGAATTGGGACCGGGGTGGGGAAACCGGAAGATTTCAACCGAGAAGGAAAAAGTCTGTTCGTAAAGTCCGTGTTTTTTGGGAGGGATCAATAGAAATGATGCTCCATGTTTTTTGGGAGGGGCTTACTAAGTAGCAAATATTGGCACATATGACATATCAAGATAGAGTGATGCTAAATGGGACAAAAAATTTCCGTCAAATCCGTAATGAATCCAACTTGGCAGCCAAATATAGTTGGTGCACTTATTTAGTTAAGTTAAAAAATAAAGAAAAAAATAAAATATTAATCAATTTGAATACTTCGTAGCACTTATACGAAAACATGTTTCGTACTATTCATCATTAATGATTAAGATATTGTAAATCTTGAAGCTGATATGTATATAAATTATGAATCTTTTCCCTTAAATTTTCAATTGTGTCCATATCCTACAATTTTTAGATTTGGGGTCTCTGTGCTCGTGTCAGTGTTTGTGCCTCATAGATCCCTTACTTTATAAAGGAGATGATCTGTTGAGTAGCCATTGAAAACCCACTTGTTTATCTCAATGCACCTGGCATATGAATTTTATTTAACCAGTTTATATTAAGATGGTGTTTGTTTTTCATGTAATCAGCTTCACGTAAGGATGGAGACTGGACCTGCGCTAATTGTGGGAACTTGAACTTTTCTTTTAGAACTGTTTGCAACCGGGGACATTGTGGTGCTCCAAGACAAAGACCATCTGCAACTCCAGTAAGTGTATGACTGTTTTAGATTATCATGTGAAGTTCTCCCTTTTGGTGAATGGCATATTTTATTTGAAAAGGCATCCGATGGGCAAATTTCTGTGCACTCGATGTGTACAAATAGATACCTACAGTACCAAAATAATAATGCAAAAAAGAAATCTTGAAGGAAAAAGTTTGAATCCTTTTTCACGTCTCGTTTCTCTCTCATTTTTTGAAATTTTCACAAATAAACATATATTTCTTCATTTTTATGCAATTTGAACAGCCGATGGCCCAATGCTCCTTTAATACTTTGTTTAATAATTGCTGGATGAAAAAAATGGAATGTGGAATATGCACAGGTTAAATTTCCTTTTTCCATGATGCTAAGGTAGAAATAGAAAACGATGAGAGCTGATACATCATACATTATAGGTTAAACTAATCATTTGGTTCCAATATAACATGGCACTGATTTTAAATTTGGTCCCTATATGTGAAAATTTTGGAAACCGGTCCCTATATATACAATAGTTTTTAATTTGGTCTTCGTCGTTTATTGGTGTTATAATGTTGTTTGTTGAAGTTAAAGTATAGGGACCAAATTGAAAATAACTATCGCATGTAGGGACTAACTTCAAAATTTTGGGGCCCTATATGTGATAATCATTTTTACTTTGGTCCTTATACATTATAACCATTTTCAATTTGTTCCTTACTTCCCTATATTTTAACTCCAACAAATGACGTTATATCATGTTAGAGATAAGTATAGTTTATAGTATTTGGGCTTAAGGCCCGTGTATCTGTTAGTCGTTAGACAGCTATCAACAGCTGTTCACTTTCTGTTATTTCAGTTGGATGCAGTTAGCATCCTAACTGTCTTGCGATCACTATATAAGGTGATAGCCTTCTGTAGCTCAAAAAGATCAATAATATGAGTTTCTCTTCTTCTACATTCTCTGTAATTCTAGAACTATAATATGGTATCTAGAGCTTCTAGGTCCTGAAGCCATGGCTTCCATCAATCCTTTCGCAAACCCTGGCACACCACAATTCACACTTTCCCATCCAATTTCGTTGAAGCTTGATGACAACAATTTTCGGCAGTGGAAGCAGCAAATCGAAGGAGTTGTTCGTGGTCACAAGCTCCAAAAGTACATCACAGATCCGCGAATTCCACCGAAGTTTCTCATTGATGAAGATCGCGAAAATGATGAAGAGAATCCAGCGTACAGTGATTGGGAGCAGCAAGATGCGTTGATCTCAACCTGGCTCCTTGCTTCGATCTCAGATTCGTTACTCACCAGAGTTGTTAATTGCATTCATTCCTGGCAGATTTGGGATGAAATCCACAAGTATTTTCTGAGTTTGTTGAGCACCAAAGCTAGGCAACTGAGATCGGAGGTGTGAACCCTAGCGAAAGGTAATCGCACGGTTTCAGAGTTCATTCTTCACGTTCGCACCCTTTCTGATTCTCTTCTATCCATCGGAGATCCGCTTTCGCCTCGAAATCTTTTGGAAGCGACACTCGAAGCACTTCCAGAGGATTTCGATCCTGTTGTAGCAGCGATTAATAGCAAGAATGAGTTTGTCTCTCGATGAACTTGAGTCTATCCTCCTAGCTCATGAAGCACGAATCGAAAAGAACAAGAAGAGTGTTCTCCCCGATTTTGTGTCCGTAAACCTCACTCAGTCCTCTACTCAAGGATCGAGTTCTGGAACCTTCACAAATTCCGTGAATTTGACCTCAAACGCACCGTTTCAGAGTCCTCAGTTTCCAGAGAGTTATTCGCATGTCACTGGTGGAGATTCAGCAAATCGAGGTGAAGGTTTCCGTGGTAATCGAGGTGGCGGCAGCTACGGTGGTGGCAGGAATAGAGGTCGCGGTGGTGGTGGACGCTCCAATGTTCAGTGCCAAATCTGCAAAAAGTATGGGCATGATGCAAGTGTGTGCTATTATCGCCACTTAGGTTCCAATAATTCTGATCAGTACTGTCAGGGACCTCCTCAGTATCAAAACTTCTCCAACTGGCAGTACCAAAGACCACCACCACCTATGTTTTCACAGCCTGCTAGACCTCCTCCTTTTGCTCAGCCTTTTGCAGCACCACCTAGGCCACAACAGCCACAAGCCTTTCTGACAGGCACTGAGTCTCGGTTCAAAGAACACTTGGTACCGGACTCAGGTGCATCTCATCATGTCACTCTGAATCCCCCTAACCTGACTGAGACTGCCTCCTTGTCAGGTTCTGAGAGCAAGTACCGAGGGAATGGCCAAGGTTTGTCAATTAACAAGGTTGGTTCCACGCACTTTACTACACCTTCCCATCCCCAAACCCATTTCACTCTACATAATTTACTGCTTGTCCCTTCCATCACAAAGAACTTAATTAGTGTTAGTCAATTTGCCAAGGATAATCATGTGTTTTTTGAGTTTCACCCCTCATTTTGTCTTGTCAAATCACATGTTTCTTCTGAAGTTCTGCTACGTGGTACAGTTGGTGTAGATGGTCTCTACAAGTTTGAAAGTGTGATCCCTCTCTTTTCACCTTGCACATTGCCACTCACTGTATGATGATTCTAGTGTATGTTGATGACATACTTGTCACAGGCAGCTCATTGCCTCATATTCAGGGACTCATTGATGGAGTACACTCAGAATTTGCACTCAAACAGCTAGGCAACTTGGATTATTTTTTGGGAATTGAAGTTACCCACCTGCCCAATGGTTCTCTTCTCCTTTCCCAAACCAAGTACATTCGTGATCTATTGGCTAAGGCTCACATGGAAACAACAAAAGGAATCCATGCTCCTATGGTTGCTAATCTCAAACTCTCCAAGCTTGGAGCTGATTATGTTCCAGACCCTTCCCTATTTCGGTCCATTGTTGGAGCATTGCAAGATGCAACACTCACTGCACCATAAATTTCCTATTCAATGAACAAGGTCATCGGTTCTTGTCTCAACCTCTAGAGGACCATTGGACTGCTGTTAAAAGGATTCTTAGGTACCTTAAGGGCACCATCCATCATGGTTTCTTGATTCAGCCTGCTGCAATGAACACACCAATGTCGTTGATAGGTTTTTGTGATGCTGATTGGGCATCGGATCCAGATGATAGGCGCTCTACTTCTGGGGCATGTGTCTACCTTGGGCCTAACCTGATCTCCTGGTGGTCTAAGAAGCAAACTCTAGTTGCTAGATCAAGTGCCGAGGCAGAATATAGAAGCATGGCAGCCCTATGTACAGAGATTCTTTGACAGGTTTTTGTGATGCTGATTGGGCATCGGATCCAAATGATAGGGGCTCTACTTCTGGGGCATGTGTCTACCTTGGGCCTAACCTGATCTCTTGGTGGTCTAAGAAGCAAACTCTAGTTGCTAGATCAAGTGCCGAGGCAAAATATAGAAGCATGGCAGCCCTATGTACAGAGATTCAATTGAAAGGAGGAACAAAACAAATATTTTCTGAATTGCTTGTGTTACTTTGACACAGCATAGAGGTATTCTATTTATACACTAGAAGAATTAAATACAGCTGATAATTACAAGACAAATAAATGAGGCACCTATTTCCTATAGACATTTCCTAATTTTATGACTAGGGAATACATGAACCTCATTAATTTACAATGGCTATTTCCTAAACTATTAATGACAGTCCATGAACCTTTGGACGGTGGATTCCAACATTAATGACAGTCCATGAACCTTTGGACGGTGGATAATCTTTGGACGGTGGATTCCAACACTCCCCCTCAAGCTGGGGAATGGATATCAATCATTCCCAGCTTGCAAGTAAGTTGGTTGAATCGATCCATTGGCAAACCCTTTGTTAACACATCTCGCTAGTCACGCCCCGCAGGGAATGTAGGTTGTTGTTATCAATCCACTATCCAATTTTTCCTTGATGAAGTGTCGATCTATCTCAATGTGTTTTGTCCTATCATGCTGAACAGGATTATGAGCAATACTGATAGCCGATTTATTATCACAAAACAATTTCATAGGACCTTCACACTTTATCTTCAAGTCATCGAGCACAATTTTCATCCACAACAGTTCACAGATTCCTTGTGCCATAGCTCTAAATTCTGCCTCTGCGCTTGATCGAGCCACTACATTTTGTTTCTTACTTCTCCAAGTAACAAGGTTCCCACATAGGAACATGCAATAGCCTGATGTGGATCTTCTATCACTTATTGAACCTGGATAGTCGGCATCTGTATAAGCCTCCATAGTCAAGTTTCCACCTTTTTTGAACAAGAGTCCTCTTCCTGGAGTAGCTTTGAGATACTGCAGTATACGTTCTACAGCCTGTAAGTGTCTCTCCCTCGGATCATGCATGAACTGACTCACAACACTGACCGCATATGCTAGATCTGGTCTAGTGTGTGCCAAGTAAATCAACTTCCCCACAAGTCTCTGGTATTGGATTTTGTCAACCTTGGCACTCTCCTCTTCGGTGCTCATCCTGTGATTTTGCTCGATGGGAACACCTGTAGGTTTACATCCAAGTTTCCCTGTTTCCTTCAAAATATCAAGCACATACTTCATTTGAGAGATGAAAATGCCTTGTTTTGAGTAGGCCACTTCAATCCCCAAGAAATACTTTAGTTTCCCAAGGTCCTTCATCTCAAATTCTGCAAATAATTTTTCCTTAAGCAGTTGTCTCTCAACTAGATCATCTCCTGTAATAATTATATCATCAACATAAACAAGAAGTACAGTCAGTTTTCCTCCTTGTGAATGTTTAAAGAAAAGTGTATGATCTCCTTGGCTTTGTTTGTAACCCAGCAACACCATAGCTTTTGAAAATCTTCGAAACCATGCTCGGGGAGACTGTTTTAGCCCATATAAAGCCTTCCTCAATTTGCAAACTTTGTTTGTTCCACTTGTGGGACCAAACCCTGGGGGAATCTCCATGTACACCTCCTCCTCTAAGTCTCCATGCAAGAAAGCATTTTTGACATCAAACTGGTGTAGTTCCCATCCAGAGTGGGCAGCAAGAGAGAGTAAAATACGAACAGTGTTCATCTTTGCCACTGGAGCAAATGTCTCCTCATAATCAATGCCATAGGTCTGAGTGTATCCCTTTGCCACTAGTCTTGCTTTATACCTGTCTAGGGTACCATCTGACCGGTACTTTACAGTGTAGATCCATCTACTCCCCACTGGTTTCTTTTCCTTTGGTTTCTCAACAATTTCCCATGTTCCATTTCTTTCCGAGAGCTTGCATCTCCTCATTCATGGCTTGAACCCAGCTTCTTGTCCTTCAATGCTTCTTGTCTTGTTCTAGGGATTCCGAAAGAGTCAATGGCTGCAATAAAGCTTTGGTGCTTTGCAAAGAAAGGTTTGTGGTGGAAACAAATTTGGAAATAGGGTACTTAGCACAAGATCTTTTTCCTTTTCTTAAAGCAATAGGTAAGTCATCATCAATGTTAGGATCACAATTATCCAAAGGAATAGGTTCAGAATGAATTAAAGGAATAGATTCAGCATGAATGGGACTAGTGTTTTCAATACTTACCATGGGTTCGAGATATTTGGGGTTTCTTTGGACCGAGGGAGGGGTGTTTCTTCCTTTGATAGACCAGGTTTTGGCGAGCTTGCTCTAGTCCGAGGAGCTAATTCTGTGTATCCGAGAGCATATCGAAGATTGGAGCAAGGGAATGCCGCTTTAAAAAAATCTCAGCTTCCAAATCAGAAGTATTATTCTCCCCCTGAAGCTGAGAGGAATTGAAGAATGATTGATTTTCTTGGAAGGTGACATCCATGGAGACATACACTCGACGAGAGGAAGGGTGATAACATTTGTATCCTTTCTTGTCAGGGGCATAACCAATGAACAAACATTTAATAGCACGAGGGTCAAGTTTGCCCCGATGCTGACGATGGAGATGAACAAAAGCAACACAACCAAAAACACGAGATTCAAGACTTTGCATAATAGGAACAGATGGAAAAAATGTTTTCATGACATGAACATGACTCAAACCACCGAGGATTCTAGAGGGTATTCTATTTATTAGATAAGCAACAGTTAAAACAGCTTCCCCCCAATATGAATTTGGAACAGACATCTGAAACAATAAAGCTCTAGTAATTTCAAGCAAGTGTCGATTTTTCCTTTCAGCAACCCCGTTTTGTTGGGGGGTATCAACACATGTAAGTTCATGAACAATGCCATGTTGTTTAAGAAAGGTGGAGAAATTTTGGTTCACATACTATCTACCATTATCAGACCTCAGACGTTTAATTGTTTTATCAAATTGAGTTTTAATCATATGATAAAACTGGATAAACAAATGGTACACATCTGATTTATTTTTCATTAGAAAAATCCAAGTAACACGAGTGCAATCATCAATAAATGACACAAACCATTTTGCACCAGAAATATTAGGAACAGTGTTGGACCCCAAACATCAGTATGAATAAGAGAAAAAGGTTCATCACTTTTCGTAGCACTTGAAGGAAAACTTACCCGATGATGTTTGGAAAATTCACAAACATCACATTGAAAGGACTCAACCGATTCATTCAAAAACAAAGAAGGAAACATGGACTTAAGTAGAGTGAATGGGGGATGCCCAAGACGATTATGTTGGAGCCAAATTTGGGAGGAACAAGACTTGGATTGATGACGAGAATGTTGCAACTTCACACCGATTCACCTGAAGTTTCCATCTCAAGGTAGTACAACCCTCCCCGTCTCCTTGGCAACTCCAATAGTCTTCCCCGTAGTATTGTCCTGGAATACACAATGAGAAGGGAAAAATGTTACAAGCGCAATTAAGGTCTTTGGTAAGTTTATGTATAGAAAGAAGGTTAGATGACAGTTTAGGAACATGAAGCACATTTTGCAAATTTAGAAAAGGACTAATTTTAATGTTACCAAATCCTCGCAAATCGATGTATGAGAGCCATCAGCTACGATTATGTGATGACTACCGATGGGGATTTGATAGGATGAAAAATGAGAAGAACAAAAGGTCATGTGGGTGGCACCGTAATCAATAATCCAAAAATCCTCGGGACAAGATCAAAGAAGACATGAGAAAATAAAGAACATAGATTCTTACCATTTACACCATTTGAAGAAGTGCAAGACTGCTTACTAGAGTAATGGGTGATAGCCGAGATGTTGGTAATCTCGGTGTTAGACATGATGGTTAGGCGTGATAACAACCAAGAGTGCGATGAAGGTGTAAAAAACACAAGCTGCAATGAAGGCAGCAACAACAAAGAAGAGGGTTTGTGGTGAAGATGACTTTGGGTATCAGAACTAAGAAATATAAAGCACAATGAAGGTGCTGAACATGTAATGAAGGCACAAGACAAACAAGTCCCCGCAATGAAGGCAAGGCACCTAAGGTCACTCAAAGAATGAAGGCCGAGGCAATGAAAAGCAAAGCGCGAGACTCCCAAGGTCGGGAGCTCTGATACCAAATTGAAAGGAGGAACAAAACAAATATTTTCTGAATTGCTTGTGTTACTTTGACACAACATAGAGGTATTCTATTTATACACTAGAAGAATTAAATACAGCTGATAATTACAAGACAAATAAATGAGGCACCTATTTCCTATAGACATTTCCTAATTTTATGACTAGAGAATACATGAACCTCATTAATTTACAATGGCTATTTCCTAAACTATTAATGACAGTCCATGAACCTTTGGACGGTGGATTCCAACATTAATGACAGTCCATGAACCTTTGGACGGTGGATAATCTTTGGACGGTGGATTCCAACAGATTCTTTGGGTTCAGTCACTACTAACAGAGTTGAGAATCAAAACTCAAACTCCCAGAGTCCTATGTGACAATCTCAGCACGGTTTCCTTGGCTCATAACCTTGTTCTGCACTCCAGAACCAAGCACATGGAGCTTGACAGTTTCTTTGTCAGAGAAAAGGTGTTAAATCGAAGCCTTAGTGTAACACATGTTCCAGCAATCGATCAGTGGGCTAATGTGCTCACTAAACCACTTTCAGCAGCCAGATTCAGTACACTCAAAGATAAGCTCAGGGTCTCTGACAAGCTCACTCTTGCTCAAACACCTCGAGCTTATGCGGGGGAATGTTAGAGATAAGTATAGTTTATAGTATTTGGGCTTAAGGCACGTATCTCTTAGTTGTTAGACTGCTATCAACAACTGTTCACTTTCTGTTATTTCAGTTGGATACAGTTAGCATCCTAATTGTCTTGCGATCACTATATAAGGTGATATAGCCTTCTGTAACTCAAAAAGATCAATAATATGAGTTTCTCTTCTTCTACATTATCTGTAATTCTAAAACTATAATATATCATTATCACCTAATCACCAATAAATGACAAGTACCAAATTAAAAATAATTGTACATATAGGGACCGATTCAAAAAAATTTCACTTATAGAGATCAAATGATTAGTTTAACCTTTCATTATATTATTTCCTTCTATAATTTATGTGGATGTGTTGAATTTGAAGGTTTTTAGGTAGGGAAAGAGGAAAAGTGAGAAACAAACTAAGAAATAATAAGACTGATATTGAATTGATGTATGATGATGTGATTACAAAAGACAACCCAATAGTCCTATTTATACTAAAAGTAGAATCATAATCATAATCAAATAGAGAATCAAATCATAAAATATAAATAAGAAATAAATCCTAAGAGATTATCTAGGATACTCTAAGATATGCTAAGATATGAAAATATATTATCAGATATTTCTTTGATTTTCTAACACTCCCCCTCAAGCTAAAGCTTATTAAGCTTTAAGCTTGTTACACGAAAAACAATGCATTCCCCCTCAAATTAAAATTTAAAATATAAAAAACATAAACTGAGCTCCACAAAAATAATGGTTGGAAGGCAACTCAAGGATGTTGGAGAGGCTGGAGAGAGTTGCTGGAAAGATAACTTAGCAAGATAGCTGAAATGATCATCAGCCTGACAAATTTCTTGGCAAGCAATCTAGCAGCAAGGTCCGAATTTCTCAAAACCGCATTTGGAAGCTTCAACAACAATATCGGAGACCCAAATTATTTCAAATTGAAATTAAGTTAGACAACTACTTCCGGGACTAAGACGAGGCCATGACATCTGGGACAAGGGGCCAAGGCTAGTGCATCTAGGAGAAAGACGGGTCGGTGCATCTAGGAAAAGAGTCGGGCCAGAGCATCTGGGACAATGAGTTGGGATAGTGTGAGTCATAGCCAACATAAATGAATCGTCGACAGAAATAGAAGTCATGACTAACATGATTCATATGTGGGAAAAGAGTTACCACCGGAATGATCGTTGGTGGAACAAAAGTCACCACTAATATGATTCATCCATGGGAAAGGGGTTACCACCAGAATGATCGTCGGTGGGAAGAGAAGCCACACTGGTATGATGGGGAGTCCTTAGGAGTATCTGAGGCGGTAGAACTAGCCATGGGTCAGAACACAAATACAAATAACCGAAATCATAGGTACCTGAACTGTACAACACACAGGGACGTTGCTCAAAAGAGTTCTGATGAAGGAGGTGAGCACAGATCCGGAGAGAGCGGGGAACGGCGAGTTCATCGCTGGAAACGGTGGCCGGATGCGCCGTCACGCGCCAGTGAAAGGGAAGCGCTTGTGGCTGCACGCTGATCAGAGGACACGTGCGTGCGGGTGCGTCTGGAGGCTTACGGTGGCGCTGTTTGAACGGCTGGACGGATCGGCGGAAGGCGAGTCCGTCGGTGGTGTTAGCGGCCGGTACGACGGCGGCTGACAGTGGCTAACGGGACAGGAACGCAGGTCGGAAAAAAGGACGTGCCGAAAAAGAACACAACGGAGGTGAGAAAATGATTTTTTTTGTTCTTTTTTTTTTGTATGGCTAAGAAGATGATTAGAGTTCCTTCATACTTATCGGAACTCCGCAGTGGAATAGTGACGGGACAGGTCACGGAGGATGATACCTTTGTCTGGCTCTAGATATGATGTTGAATTTGAAGGTTTTTAGGTAGGGAAAGAGGAAAAGAGAGAAACAAACTAAGAAATAACAAGCCTGATATTGAATTAATGTAATGATGATGTGATTATAAAAGACAACCCAATAGTCCTATTTATACTAAAAGTAGAATCCTAATCTTAATCAAATAGAGAATCAAATCATAAAATATAAATAAGAAATAAATCCTAAGAGATTATCTAGGATACTTTAAGATATGTTAAGATATGAAAATATATTATCAGATATTTTTCTGATTTTCTAACAGGATGTTCTTAGGATATGTTTAGAGATTTTTTTTTAATTTGATATGATAATAGAGTAAGATTATAAGGATTCTTAGAAGGTCAAGTATGAGGTGGTACGTGATCGGCTTTGGGTGTGAATGGTGACAGTGAATGTTGAAATGATAGGCATAATGATGCCGTGGATAATTGAAATAACGAAAAAAAGGTGAATACACGTAATTGTAAAACATAATTTTATGAATTAAGTCGACATTGAATGTTTTATTCACAATGCCTTGTGAAATTTGTGTAGTGTCTGCAACATTCATTAAACTGGTAAATTTAAAGGAAATCCTGAGATTCTGTTTCCTAACTGAATCCAGACCTTTAACTGCTTAATACAACCCTCTCAGCATTTATCTTACTCATGGTCTAATATTTGAATTTGAAGTTTAATTTCCACCTTCTTAATACTATAGGTCTTTGGCAAAAACACAACTTAACATCCTTACTCAACAGATTAATCAATTCAACCTCAATGACCAATGAATCAAGAAGTGAGTGTAGATCTCATAAATCACTTGCATTGCCTAATGGCAGCACAATGGATATAACTTCTTCCCCTAGGGTTCCATCATTTTGACCAAAATGTGACAGTTTTTTAGCATTTGTGTGACGAGAACTCCCTTGATAAGAACATTAACAGAAGGATCTCCTCAGATATTAAATATTAACAACACTTTTTTTATTGACAAGCTTCTTCACTTCTAGTTACAATCAATGTCAAAACACCTTCTTTGAATATTCCGTTTGATCATATTTTCCCCATACCCATGGTTGTTAAGCGTGTGAGCTAACTCGTGAAATCGTACGCTCCTACGATATTTCTGGGCTTCATCGAGGCGGATCGTGGTAGAAACACGGACGACGACCGGCACGGCAGGAGCAACGGGGAAACTCGGAAACTCGCTTGGAGCGGCGATCTGTGGCCGAGTTCCTCGATCTGGGTTTTCAAACCCGTTTTTATGTTTCAGTCTGGTTTCGTGTCGACGACCTTGTTTCACCCAATAACCCGTTTTGGCCCAATTGTTTTTCAACCCATTCACTTGGTCGTGGACTCCTTTTTCTTTTTATTCATGATATTATTTAACTCATCGACCCAGCCAGGCAGCCAATTAGAATTAGTCCCTAACGGTTATTTTTGTAACTTTAATGGTTTTTATGTCGTTTTTTTTGGGTATTTGTTACAATTTATTGAATTTAAAGATGTTACTGTTCAGAATAATCTTTCCCAAGATATTAGCAATTAGCATTTAGCACTGGGAATACGAAACGAGTCATACAAGTACGACTATATCAACCCCCCTCTCTTAAAATTCTTCAGCATCCCAGTTCTTCACTTCTCTTCTATAATTCTTCATCATCTCAATTTAATTATCAGCTTAAGTTCTTCACTTCATCATACGACTATAATCTTTCTTCTCTACTTGTTCTTCATTTGTGACTTATGATTTGTATGACATTCTTATATTAAGGTTATTTTGGATTTTTAAGAATATTTTTTTATTTATATTATTTTATATGCATATATAAATAATTAAATATAAATTTATGATTTTGGTGGGATCTTACGATCCGTGTTACGATCCCACGTGTTACGATCTTTCTTTCCCCTAGTGATCCTAGGTAGGATCTCGAGTTTGACAACCATGAGCATACCATCATCTTCATAAGATGAATGAAGGTCACCTTTATAACATAACAATGCACTTTGTAAAGGATCTGAACATGGATTTTCCTTACTATATGGACTATAGAGTTGTGGATATATGTTCTACAGGGCTTATTTATGGTTATGATATATTTAAAGTGACAACAATGGACAATGATTTGTATAATTTTCGTTCCATGCCTTGTATCTTTTAATGTTGATGCGTGCATGACTGATTGGTTTATGCAGCCTGCCCCAGTTACAAGCCCATATAGAAATAATCATCCCTTCTACTATGGAGGTGTTGGGGCTCATCCTCCACCATATGCACTGCCAAGCAGGTTTGGATCCCCGATGCCACATTCTGGCGTACAGTATGATTACGGTCTCTATGCTAGGCCTCGTATACCATATAGTCCGATGCACTCATTTCCTCCTGGAAGCTATGGAGGTACTCTCTCTGTTACTAAGCTACATTTTTTTCCCATTTGTTTTTAGTTATTGGATAAATCAACAGAGTTGATGCTTACAAAGAAACCTGTTGAGTCTAAGATTCTAATGTACAGAAGGTTGCTATGAAGATATATGACAATATTGTGGATAAAACATTACACTTTGGTATAGATGTTGTCCATCTTTTGTAGTCTAGAATGGAATGGGAAGCAAGTAAATTAGTTGGTAGTAGAAATTTTTTCCAAAAGCCGAGGGAAAAAAGTATGAGGTAAAACTAAGACGCAGGTAGAGGTGTGATTTTTTATTTTGTTACATTTTGTTTCAATGAGCATGAAGAGTTGTTATTCAGTAATACTTTATCAGACATATAGTAAACATTTGACAAAAATGGCATTTTGTCTTTAAAATTTGATTTCATGTATCTTATCCTTGAAATTTTTTCTGCTTACACGTTTATAGTAGAATTGGTAGCCAGATTATGTAGTTTCCCTGTATTTTTCTGATGATAGGAATATAAGCTAAGGTAAAGCACACATTGTCCCTGAATTTTGAGGCAACCTTCTATAGTAATTAGTTTTTCTTTGGTTCCTGTTTAGATCCACATATTATTAATTTTGGCACCAAATGTATTTGATATAACTTGGGGCTTGCATGTTATGTAGAGACCTTAAGTAAATGTGACAATTCATATTAAAATGATACTCTGTTACTGCAAGTAGAGCATTAGAGAGTGCTTAAAAAAATTACCATCTGATTGCTTAATGTTGAAAAATTATTCCATTACTTTGTGTTTTTAAGCAATGCTTGTGTTGCATACATGTGCTTCATATTAAAAAAATTTACAATAGCATTGAAGATCATCTAATTGAAGCCAAAGGTGATGCTAAGCCAATATGAAGCACTAACACAAGAAAGGAAGCCATGGTTGTTTGACATGTGTTAGATAACAATAGTATGTGTGATAATCTGACATGTCTAAACTTGAATCTTAATAAAAGTTATTAATAATATGAATGTTTGATATTGATTTATAAGATTATGAAGGTTTGAATCCAGAAATTATGTTTCGGTTCTACAAGATAATGCCTCTTTTACGCACCTATAACTAAGTTACATTTAAATTAGGTATTGCTTATGGTCCAACCGCTAGGATCAATGGCTATGGGTATGGCTATGGATTTCAAAGTCCTCCATGGGCTGAAGGATTAATAACCGATAATTTTGCATCTCGGAAACGCCGAGGAGGTATTCAGGATCTTTTACTTCTTGATTTTCTTTATATTCAATACTTGACATTGTCATATGTATCTTCATTTTCCAATATTGAATTATTTATCAAATCTTCGATTGATTTATTCTTTTTATTATTTTGGTTTTGAATAATTTATTTCAAGTTTGTTGAAATTGCTTTTGCAACAATTGATACATGTTTTTAGTTACCTTATCACACAGTAACTTTTGTCATGTCTTATTTGTCATTTTGTTATAAGAATTTGCTTGTTCTTTGATCAGTTTGGTCTTTGCAAAGTAGCTCAATAGTCTTCTAAAATAATTAACTGAAGGAAGAAGGGGGAAAAATAACTACTGAGAAGAAGAGACATAGAAAATAGGAAGGAGTAAAGGCTAAAAGAGGAAGAGGGGGGTGGGAGAAGAAAATAGAACGTTAAATTGCAAAAGGTCAGCAACTAAAAAAAGTAATGATGGATATGGTATGGCAGCCATGGCTAGTTTTGGGCTTATTAATTGTTTTAACAATAAAATAAATATTATTATACAACAACCAAGCCTTATCCCACTGGGTGGGGTCGGCTACATGGATCATACGGAGGAAGAGGATAAGAGTTAAGACGCTCTCGCAAAAAACAGTCACGAACAACTAAAACTAAGAGATAGAGTTATGCAACAAAGCATGTTAGTCCCTCTTCATGTCTAACAAAAAAGCCCATAGGTGGAGCTTAAAGGGATGCCAAAAGAGTAAAATGAAGTCTGGAGTCAAAATGGAGTCATTGAAAAATCTACTGTTCTTTTCCAACCATATGTGATAGATTACAATAACAGAGAGTATAGCAGAAAGATGAAGAAGAGTAGTAGAATATTCTAGGTATGCTTATATTTAGGCAAAACAGCAAAACAAGGAAATACAATGGAATAGAATTCCACTGACACAGAGCCTAGCTCCAACAGATGCCAAATATGCTCTCTGCCCTAACAAACCAATGATTGTTTTTGCATCCCTCTCTCTCACCTCACTCACTCCCATATAACCGTAATCCCTTCCAACAATTTTCATCCCATCTCTCTCTCTGCCACATCATCGTTCTTCCTCATTCCTTTCCTATTTTTCCTAACATAAACTCTCCATACTTTGGGCCCATGAGACTGCTGTGCTATCAGTCCATTAGAGCCTAGTTGTTCAGCTGTGGACCTATCACTGCCCACTTCTTGAAGAACAGACTTGTCCTCAAGTCTGAATTTGGGGAATTGGCTTCTAATGCTGAATTCTTCCTCCCATGAAGCCTCCTCGACAGCCTTGCCCTTCCATTGGATCAGCAACTGGTTAACAGATTCGCCATGCTTGTAAATGACACGTGTAGCCAGCATTGCACGGGTTCCTGTGGGTTTGAAGAGTCACTTTCTAAACCAGGAGGAAGGTCAGGTTCCACCCTATAGTTACCAACCGCCTTCTTTAACAATGAGACGTGAAAAACAGGGTGAATTCTAGTAGAATCCGGAAGCTGCACCCTATATGCCACCGTTCTTACCCTCTCAAGTACCTGAAAAGGGCCATAATATTGTGGGGCAAGTTTGGGGCATATCCTTGCTCTTATGGTTTGTTGACCATGTGGTCGCAGCTTAAGGAAAACCCATTACCTTGCCTCAAAATGTAGATCCTTCCTCCTACGGTCAGCATAAGCCTTCATCTGGTTTTGAGCTCTTTGTAAATGGTACTTAAGCTGACGCAAAGCTTCATCCCTGTCCAATAGTTCTTGCCGTACCGCTTCCACTTTAGTTTCCCCTGGCAAAAACCGGATAAGCGCAGGAGGAGCTCGGCCATAAACAACTTCAAATGGGGTTGTGCCCGTGGAACCATGGAATGTAGTATTGTACCAATATTCAGCCCAAGGTAACCAAAACACCCAGGTTTTTGGCTGATCAGCAATAAAACAGCGTAGGAAAGTCTCAAGGCAACGATTAACCACCTCGGTTTGGCCATCCGTTTGAGGATGATATGCCGTACTCATCTTGAGACGAGTGCCCTGCAGCTTGAATAGTTCTTGCCAAAAATTACTCACAAAAATAGGATCTCGGTCACTAAGGATTGAGGCAGGAACCCCATGAAGTCTCACCACTTCTCTAGTGAAAATTTCAGCCACCGATCTTGCTGTATATGGGTGTTTCAATGGAATAAAGTGGCTGTACTTTGACAACCTATCCACCACCACAAAGATAGCCTCAAAACCTCTTGACTTAGGCAAACCGGTAATGAAATCCATGGATATTTCTTCCCACACTGTTTCGGGAATGTTGAGAGGTTGAAGAAGGCCCCCGGGGGATGTAGCTAAGTATTTTTGTCTTTGGCATGTGTCACACTCTCTTACAAACTGTTGAATACTTTTCTTCATCCCAAACCAGTACAAATTGGCAGCCACACGACGATAGGTTCGATAGAAGCCCGAGTGGCCTCCTTGAGGAGAGGAATGGAATTCATGCAGTAGCATAGGCACCCAAGGAGAACGAGCGGAGATCACCAATCTTCCTTCAAACAACAAGACCCCATTTTTGTAAGAGAAACCCTTCCTAACCTCTCGACCTTGCTGCAGAGCATGAATGATTTCCTTCAATTGCACATCCTGATGAACTTCTTCAATCACCTTCTTCCCATCTAGCCAATCCGGTAGTGAACCATGGACCCTAATTCCACCTCTCCATACATTCGAGAAAGGGCATCAGCACCTTTATTTTCCAAACCCGGTTTGTAGACAACATCAAACTGATAGACAAGGAGTTTAACAGCCCAATTTTGTTGATCCATTATGGAAACCCTTTGTAACAAAAGCTGGCGCAAGCTCTTCCGGGTCTCAGTACATCTTGGAACTGCGGCCTAGCAAGTAAGGCCTCCAATGCTGAATAGATAAAGCTACAGCCATGAGTTCTTTTTCATACGCTGATTTAGCTAAGTTCCTTTCTCCAAGCGCCTTGCTGTAATACGCAATGGGACGACCATTTTGGATCAATATCGCGCCTATGCCTTGCCCCGAAGCATCGCTTTCAATAAAGAATTGTTGAGTGAAGTCAGGCAAGGCTAAAACGAGTGCAGTAGTGATTTTAGTTTTCAGAATTTCAAAAGCTTCCTGTGCCTTTGGACCCCATTGGAATCTCTCTTTCTTTGTCAGTTCTATGAGTGGCTTGGCTACCTTCCCATAATCTTTGATGAACTTCCGGTAATACCCTGTTAGACCAAGAAAACCCCTCACTCCCTTGACATTTCGGGGCACGGGCCAGCTAAGCACACTAGAAACCTTATTAGGATCCATAGCTACCCCTTCCTTAGAAATCACATGTCCTAAGTAATCTACTGAAGTTTGGGCGAAAGCACACTTCTTCAGGTTAGCCACAAGTTGCTGTTTCTGCAATGTATCCAGTACCCGTGTCAAATGTAAAATGTGGGTGTCCCAATTCGGACTATAAACCAAGATGTCGTCAAAGAAAACCAACACAAACTTCCTTAACATGGACCGAAACACTTCATTCATCAGGGATTGAAAGGTAGAAGGAGCATTCATCAACCCAAAAGACATCACCAAATATTCGTAATGTCCTTCATGAGTTCGGAAAGCAGTTTTATGCACATCTTCAGGTCTGACCCGTACTTGGTGGTATCCCGATTTGAGGTCTAATTTAGAAAAAAATTGGGCGCCATACAATTCATCCAATAACTCTTCGATCACAGGAATAGGGAATTTATCCGGAATAGTTACCTTGTTGAGAGCCCTGTAGTTGACACACATCCGCCATGTATCATCTTTCTTCTTTACTAAGATCACCGGACTAGAGAAAGCACTCTGACTGTGGCGAATGACCCCTGTCTTGAGCAACTCCTTCACTTGTTTTTCTATCTCATTCTTGTGGTGATGTGGATAACGATAGGGTCGAACATTAACCAGGCCATGTCCTTCTAGTAGAGTGATCACATGTTCCTTTTCTCTCTTGGGAGGTGGCCCCTTTGGCTCTCGAAAAACTGCTACAAACCGATCCAATAAATGCTGGAGTTGCTGTTTCTGTTTGATATGAATCAGACTTGGGTTTTCTGCTTGTTTCAAGGCTTCAGCTAAAAATAATTCAGGGAAAAAAACTAAGCCATCCACCACTTTTGTCGGTTTACCAAATAAGCTTTGCAGAGCTGTTTGATTAGAACTAGTGCACCCTTCTCCCTTAAGCTCAATCCACTGGTTCTGAGATTGGAATTTCATGCATTGTTTTCCCCAATCAACCCACATCTCTCCTAGAGAAGCCAACCACGAAATTCCCAGTACAACATCAATGCCTTGCAAATCAAAGAGCAGGGTATCCACTGCCATCTTCATATTTTCCAGCTCAATCTTCACTCCCATGCATTTTCCTTGCGCCTCTGCCTTGAATCCATCCCCCAATTTGATCCGCAAAGGCCTAGTCTCTTCTATTGGCCACCCCATTTTTGTAACCAACTTCCTGGAGATGAAGTTGTGGGTAGCACCACTATCCACCAAAATCAAAATCGGTACCCCTTCCACTCTTCCTCTAAGTTTCATAGTTTGCGGTTTCACCCCCTTCTCGGGCCTCAAGCTCCCCAAATGCAGAACACTGCACTCTCCGTCGTCGTCGACTTCTTCCGTAGCTTCGTCGACAAGGGCATTTGCTTCGCCCTCATCTTCCTCTTCGTCATCCACCACCATGACCCTTAACTGACGATCGGGGCACTGGTGACGAGGGTGGAAGGGACCGCCGCACTTGTAGCAGCGCCCTTTCTGCTTCCGATCGGCGATCTCCTGGGACGACAAATGCCTCACGCCCCGGTCACGCGTGTTCGACCCTCTCCTCTCAGCACGTGGGTCGGTTCTGAAATTTGGGCCTCTATCGGGTGATTCTCTGCCCCCTCGTACCAAAACCCAATCGCTGCCACTGGGCCGACCCGAATTAACCGTACCGGGTACATGGTTTGGGCTAGATTTGTAATTCGCACCCGACCCTACATGCCCCCTGCTCCCTATACTTCGTTGCCCAGTCCATCCCTGTTGCTCTCGTATCTCACGCTCCACCGCCCTCGTCAAGTTCATCAGCCTTGAACGAGGTAGAGGCCCCAAAGTACGCAAGCTTCGTACCTTTCCTTTGACACCCTCCTTCAGACCTTGGATAAAATAACCAAAGTATTGATCATCCGGAAGACGTTCTACTTGCGCCGTTAACCGCTCAAATTCCAGGATGTACTCCTCGACGCTTCCTTCTTGCCGGAGTGTCGAAAGTTGTTCGAAAACATTGCCGTCTCCGATTCGCCATAACGTTCCAGTAACTCTACCTTGAGCTGATCCCAAGACAATTCCACTTCGTCATCCAACAATGACTTGAAGAAATGAATTGTCGACCCCTCCATGCACAGTTGGGCCAAACTCACCCTTATCTCTGGGCTCGTCCCCTGAACTTGAAAATAAACTTCAGCTCGTGCTATCCACCCAACTGGATCCTCTCCGGTGAACATTGGTAATTCTATTTTCTTCACCGATTGTCGAAACTCGTCAAGTGAGTCACCTAGAAGTTTCGAGACAACCCTATTGTTTTTCTCAGAGGATTTCCCCGGGGCATCAGTCTCCTTGTCCTTGGTGAGTAATGCTACCAATGTCGCTTGGTTCTCTGCTGCCCGTGATTTCATTTCGGCAATAGTAACCTTGAGGATGCCATATCATTCTCCAGAGCTGCTACCCTCGCCTCCATTGCACCGTTGTCCGTCTTCTTCTTTGGTGGCATTCACTATCCTTATCTCACTGGTCCCGTAACGTATCCGGCAGGTCGGACCAATTTGATAGATTACAATAACAGAGAGTATAGCAGAAAGATGAAGAAGAGTAGTAGAATATTCTAGGTATGCTTATATTTAGGCAAAACAGTAAAATAAGGAAATACAATGGAATAGAATTCCACTGACACAGAGCCTAGCTCCAACAGAGGCCAAATATGCTCTCTGCCCTAACAAACCAATGATTGTTTTTGCGTCCCTCTCTCTCACCTCACTCACTCCCATATAACCGTAATCCCTTCCAACAATTTTCATCCCATCTCTCTCTCTGCCACATCATCGTTCTTCCTCATTCCTTTCCTATTTTTCCTGACATAAACTCTCCATACTTTGGGCCCATGAGACTGCTGTGCTATCAGCCCATTAGAGCCTAGTTGTTCAGCTGTGGACCTATCAATATGCACCAAAGTATAGCAAAGATAGAGTACTGCCACAGAACCTTGGCATCTTTACCAGAGCCAAAACCTCAAAGTAAGCAGAAAATGATACAAAACCAAAAGGCAGATCCAAGACTCTGCAAAGATCCCAAACAACCTATTCCAAAGAAAATTCGCCTGAGCGGTTCAAAACCATGACAGAAATGTCATTCTGTTCTTAAATTTTTTGTATTTATAGGTAGCTTTGCAGTAAGATGGCATCTTAACCATTTTCCTGCATTGACCAAGGAAAGAAAACCATGATGGAAACATCATTCTGTTCTGAATTTCTGTGCAGGGCCAGATGGTTTATCTGAAGGGGACTGGATCTGTCCAAAATGTGAGAATGTTAACTTTGCCTTTAGAACCACTTGCAACATGAAACACTGTGGAGCTGCTAGACCTGTAAGTATTTTCATCTGTGTTGCAATGCTCTAATAATCACCTTACTTACATGAATCATGCATGCATATTGCACATGTAAGAGGTAGCCTTTACAAGAGTGAGCTTAGTTCTACATATCATTCTAATTATAAGCTTCGAATACAAAAGCTAGACCATGAGTCTCCATAGAGGATGCAAGCGGATACTTAAAACATGTTTTCTGATACCATTGCTTACTTTCTTAATTTTGTGTCAAAACATATCCCACTTAATGTTTGGGAAAGATAGATTTTTCATCTTTCAGCTGTTTTTTGGCTCCAAAAGCTGTTTTGTAGATAATCTATTATGTTTGGTATCTAGCTTAATTTGTTTTAATTTTTTTTAAAAAAAAAAGCTATTAAGAGTGTGTTTGGGAAAGATTAATTTTCCCTATTTCAGCTGTTTTTTAGTTAAAAAGTTGTTTCATAGATGATCTATCATGTTTGACACTTTACTTAAATTTATAAAAAAGCTTTTCTTGAGGAAAAAAAATTGTTTTATGCCATCTAATTTGTTTTAGCTTAAGATTGTTGTGATTTGGTTATTTTTCATTCTCACCCTTGGGAGAACCACACCACAAAAGCTAATTGTTGTGGTTGAAGAGCCCATGGCCATATAAATCCCACACCAGAATCCCAAACTTTCAATGTGAGACTCAAGTATCATACTCTGCAATTGGATCCTAATATACTGTGAAGCCCCGACACCCACACGGGCTAGCTGTGCGGTGTGAGCTAACCCTTTGACTAGTTCCAGGTGAACATTGCAATGCCAGTGTCACCACACATGCCTCTCTTTATTACAGCCAAGAGACGTGGGAAAGTTATGATACCGATTAATATGAACCGTGGGAGAACTGCACCGCAAAAGCTAGAGGTTGTGGCTGGACTCTGGAGACCATATACTAGAATTTCATACTTCCGATGTGGGATTCAGTTCTCATACCTTGCAATTAGATCGTACCATATATTTTCAATGTGCTCTTATGGATTGGTAGTTCAAATCTAGCTTCATCCTTTGCATGGATTGTACCAGCTCATTACATTTACATGTGATAAGCATTTCATGTTAAACATTATAATTTTTTTATTTTATTTTTTATAATTGAACATGTAAAACTGAGATATACTTGATGGGTTAGACTTCTCACTGTTGTACCCTTGAAGTTCTGCTTGTTAGTTTGAATGATTTTTCTCCTAAATAACTTTATTTTAACTTTATAAATACTATTTTTATGTTATAATATTATGTTGTACCCTACCAATGTGTGTTGGTCCAAGTGGAAGGGACTTGGGTCCTTCAAGCATGTGATCCTGGGTAGGATCCCTGGTTTCATTTGTATGAGAAAAAACATCATTGGGAGGGGTCCTCACTTTGGTGTCTGACGAGATTCAAGGAGATTAATCTCTTACTTATTGAATGAGATGATATTTGAAAAACCAGAATAAATCTTATAATGTACTGTGTAGCTTTTTGTTTCTTTTATGGATTTTTAAGAAAAAATACTGCTGATTTTTGCTTTTCAATGTTTGATTGAAGGGCCCAAGACAACCAAATGCAGGTATCCCTGAAGGTAGTTGGACTTGTAAAAAATGCGGAAACCTCAACTATCCCTTTCGGACTGTTTGCAACAGAAAAGACTGTGGAAGTGAGAAAACAGCCTCTGCCAATTAATGTTACTTTATTTTGTATATATACTGGCTTAGTCCATCTGTCTCCTTTGTAAAGGGAAAATTTACACTGGATTTGGAATAGGGACTAGATAGCCGTGACTTTTCAGGGAAGAGTTTCCCTGCGGATAATTTTGGCCTTGTTGATAATGACAATTTTCTTTTTTGTTAACTTTTTTATGACAATATATATGAAAAAAAAACATTGAAATTTAACTAAAGGGGATCATCTGATAATTGAGTTTTCATGTCAGAGATTGTTATTAGACTTTGCTAAATTCAGTCTTAATCATTATATTAGGGGTGATAAAATGATCCATTTGTCCATCATCTATCTAGTCCATCCATGAGAAAATGCATCTAATCCATCCATTTAAAATAAAGAATATAAAAGAATTGGATGGATTGAATTATTTTTTTAGTGGATGGTTTATGATCCATCCAATATTTTTTAAAATCCATTGGACCGAAAATAAAAAATGTAATGGATCAATTTTTATCCATTACAAAATCAATTTATTTATTTTTATTATTTTTCTCCAAATAAAAAAAACCTCCATTTGTAACAAAAAAAAAACGCTCAATCTAATTTTCTCTTCCGTTCCCTATTATTTTTTCTTCACTATTTTTTATTTTATTTATTAGCTTTTTTTTGTTATGTTAAGTATTAACTAATTAATTGTTTTCAAGCACCAGTAGTAGTCCACGTTATCACGTACATTTTTTTTTTCGTCGCCTTTTTTTTTACTAAGAAGCTTAAAAAAAGTATTAACTAATTGAAAGCACAGAAAGTCGTAACAAGTTTCATATAACAATGTCATGGAACGTTGTGACAAAACAACCTCTGTAGATACACATAACCAATAACTCCCATATAATAATAGAAAAATGGTCGTGATACAAAATGATCGTGAGATAGAGTGAAGAGAGAGTAAAGATAGAGAGTGTAGGAAAAAAAGGGGGAGAGAAAGGGTAGAGAGAGGAAGAAAGATGAGAGAGAGGGTGAGATAGAGATAATATTTTAAATTTTTTTACAAATTATTTTAAAAAAAAATTATGGATGGATAAAAGAGATATAAAATCATTTAATCTCTTAAAATAAATTTTAGTGGATGGATTGGATATCCATCCATGAAAAGTTGTTAATAAATGAATTGGATGAATTTTATTTAATGGATCTATGTCTCTTCTTCTCTGTAGTTATTTTTCCCCCCTTCTCTTCCTTCCTCTCTTCAGTAGGTTAATTATTTTAGAAGACTATTGAGCTACTTTGCAAAGACCAAACTGATCAAAGAACAAGCAAATTCTTAAAACAAAATGACATATAAGACATGACAAAAGTTACTGTGTGATAAGGAAACTAAAAACGTGTATCAATTGTTGCAAAAGCAATTTTAACAAACTTGAAATAAATTATTCAAAACCAAAATAATAAAAAGAATAAATCAATCGAAGATTTGATAAATAATTCAATATTGGAAAATGAAGATACATATGACAATGTCAAGTATTGAATATAAAGAAAATCAAGAAGTAAAACATCCTGAAAATACCTCCTCGACGTTTCCGAGATGCAAAATTATCGATTCTTAATCCTTCCGCCCATGGAGGACTTTGAAATCCGTAGCCATACCCATAGCCATTGATCCTATCTGTTAGACCATAAGCAATACCTAATTTAAATGTAACTTAATTATAGGTGCGTAAAAGAGACATTATCTTGTAGAACCGAAACATAATTTCTGGATTCAAACCTTCATAATCTTATAAATCAATATCAAACATTCATATTATTAATAACTTTTATTAAGATTCAAGTTTAGACGTGTCAGATTATCACACATACTATTGTTATCTAACACATGTCAAACAACCATGGCTTCCTTTCTTGTGTTAGTGCTTCATATTGGCTTAGCATCACCTTTGGCTTCAATTAGATGATCTTCAATGCTATTGTAAATTTTTTTAATATGAAGCACATGTATGCAACACAAGCATTGCTTAAAAACACAAAGTAATGGAATAATTTTTCAACATTAAGCAATCAGATGGTAATTTTTTTAAGCACTCTCTAATGCTCTACTTACAGTAACAGAGTATCATTTTAATATGAATTGTCACATTTACTTAAGGTCTCTACATAACATGCAAGCCCCAAGTTATATCAAATTTGGTGCCAAAATTAATAATATGTGGATCTAAACAGGAACCAAAGAAAAACTAATTACTATAGAAGGTTGCCTCAAAATTCAGGGACAATGTGTGCTTTACCTTAGCTTATATTCCTATCATCAGAAAAATACAGGGAAACTACATAATCTGGCTACCAATTCTACTATAAACGTGTAAGCAGAAAAAATTTCAAGGATAAGATACATGAAATCAAATTTTAAAGACAAAATGCCATTTTTGTCAAATGTTTACTATATGTCTGATAAAGTACTACTGAATAACAACTCTTCATGCTCATTGAAACAAAATGTAATCAAAAAAAAAAAAAATCACACCTCTGCCTGCATCTTAGTTTTACCTCATACTTTTTTCCTTCGTTTTTTGGAAAAAATTTCTACTACCAACTAATTTACTTGCTTCCCATTCCATTCTAATAATACAAAAGATGGACAACATCTATACCAAAGTGTAATGTTTTATCCACAATATTGTCATATATCTTCATAGCAACCTTCTGTACATTAGAATCTTAGACTCAATAGGTTTCTTTGTAAGCATCAACTCTGTTGATTTATCCAGTAACTAAAAACAAATGGGAAAAAATGTAGCTTAGTTACTGAGAGAGTACCTCCATAGCTTCCAGGAGGCAATGAGTGCACCGGACTATATGGTACACGAGGCCTAGCATAGAGACCATAATCATACCGTACGCCAGAATGTGGAATCGGGGATCCAAACCTGCTTGGCAGTGCATATGGTGGAGGAGGAGCCCCAACACCTCCATAGTAGAAGGGATGATTATTTCTATATGGGCTTGTAACTGGGGGAGGCTGCATAAACCAATCTGTTATGCATGCATCAACATTAAAAGATACAAGGCATGAAATGAAAATTATACAAATCATTGTCCATTGTTGTCACTTTAAATATATCATAACCATAAATAAGCCCTGGAGGACATATATCCACAACTCTATAGTCCATATAGTAAGGAATATCCATGTTCAGATCCTTTACAAAGTGCATTGTTAAGTTATAAAGGTGGCCTTCATTCATCTTATGAAGATGATGGTATGCTCATGGTTGTCAAACTCGAGATCCTACCTAGGATCGCTAGGGGAAAGAAAGATCGTAACATGTGAGATCGTAATACGGATTGTAAGATCCCACCAAAAACATAAATTTATATTTAATTATTTATATATGCATATAAAATAATATAAATAAAAAAAATATTCTTAAAAATCCAAAATAACCTTAATATAAGAATGTCACACAAATCATAAGTCACAAATGAAGAACAAGTAGAGAAGAAAGATTATAGTCGTATGATGAAGTGAAGAACTTAGGCTGATAATTAAATTGAGATGATGAAGAATTATAGAAGAGAAGTGAAGAGCTGGGATGCTGAAGAATTTTAAGAGAGGGGGGTTGATATAGCCGTACTTGTATGACTCGTTTCGTATTCCCAGTGCTAAATGCTAATTGCTAATATCTTGGGAAAGATTATTCTGAACAGTAACATCTTTAAATTCAATAAATTGAAACAAATACCCAAAAAAAAAAAGACAGAAATACCATTAAAGTTACAAAAATAACCGTTATGGACTAATTCTAATTGGCTGCCTGCCTGGGTCGGTGAGTTAAATAATATCATGAATAAAATGAAAAAGGAGTCCACGACCAAGTGAATGGGTTGAAAAACAATTGGGCAAAAATGGGTTATTGGGTGAAACGGGGTCGTTGACACGAAACCGGGCTGAAACACAAAAACGGGTCTGAAAACCCAGATCGAGGAACTCGGACATAGATCGCCGTTCCGAGCGAGTTTCCGAGTTTCCCTGTCGCTCTTGCCGTGCCGGTCGTCATCCGTGTTTCTACCACGACTCGCCTCGATGAAGCCCATAAATATCGTAGGAGCGTACGATTTCACAAGTTAGCTCGCACGCCTAACAACCATGGGTATGATGATATAAGGGGAAAATATGATCAAACGGAATATTCAGAGAAGGTGTTTTGACATTGATTGTAACTAGAAGTGAAGAAGCTTGTCAATAAAAAAAGTGTTGTTAATATTTAATATCTGAGGAGATCCTTGTGTTAATGTTCTTATCGAGGGAGTTCTTGTCACACAAATGCTAAAAAACTGTCACATTTTGGTCAAAATGATGGAACCCTAAGGGAGGAAGTTATATCCATTGTGCTGCCATTAGCCAATGCAAGTGATTTATGAGATCTACAATCACTTCTTGATTCATTGATCATTGAGGTTGAATTGATTAATCTGTTGAGTAAGGATGTTAAGTTGTGTTTTTTTCAAAGACCTATAGTATTAATAAGGTGGAAATTAAACTTCAAATTCAAATATTAGACCATGAGTAAGATAAATGCTGAGAGGGTTGTATTAAGCAGTTAAAGGTCTAGATTCAGTTAGGAAACAAAATCTCAGGATTTCCCTTAAATTTACCAGTTTAATGAATGTTGCAGACACTACACAAATTTCACAAGGCATTGTGAATAAAACATTCAATGTCGACTTAATTCCGAAAATTATGTTTTACAATTAGGTGTATTCACCTTTTTTCGTTATTTCAATTATCCACGACATCACTATGCCTATCATTTCAACATTCACTATCACCATTCACACCCACAGCCGATCATGTACCACCTCATACTTGACCTTCTAAGAATCCTTATAATCTTACTCAATCATCATATCAAATTAAAAAAAAATATCTAAACATATCCTAAGAACATCCTGTTTGAAAATCAGAAAAATATCTAATAATATCTTTTCATATCTTAGCATATCTTAGAGTATCCTAGATAATCTCTTAGGATTTATTTCTTATTTATATTTTATGATTTGATTCTCTATTTGATTAAGATTATGATTCTACTTTTAGTATAAATAGGACTATTGGGTTGTCTTTTGTAATCACATCATCATTACATTAATTCAATATCAGTCTTATTATTTCTTAGTTTGTTTCTCTCTTTTCCTCTTTCCCTACCTGAAAACCTTCAAATTCAAAATGGTATCTAGAGCCAGACAAAGGTATCATCCTCCGTGACCTGTCCCGTCACTATTCCGCTGCGGAGTTCCGATAAGTATGTATGAACTCTAATCATCTTCTTAGCCATACAACAAAAAAAAAAAAAAAAATCATTTTCTCTCCTCCGTTGTGTTCTTTTCTGGCACGTCCTTATTCTTTTCGACCTGCGTTCCTGTCCTGTTAGCCACTATCAGCTGCCGTCTGTCGTTGTATCCAGCCGCTGACACCACCGGCGTACTCGCCTTCAGCCGATCCGTCCAGCCGTTCAAACAGCACCATCGTAAGCCTCCATCCGCACCCGCACGCGCGTGTCCTTTGATCAGCGCGCAGCCTCAAGCGCTTCCCTTTCATCGGCGCGTGACGGTGCATCCGGCCACCATTTCCAACACTGAACTCGTCGTTCCCCGCTCTCTCTGGATCTGTGCTCACCTCCTTCATCAGAACTCTTTTGAGCAACGTCCTTGTGTATTGTACGGTTCAGGTACCTGTGATTTTGGTTATTTGCATTTGTGTTCTGACCCATGGCTAGTTATACCTCCTCAGATACTCCTAAGGACTCCCCATTATACCAGTGTGGCTTCTCTTCCCACCGACGATCATTCTGGTGGTAACCCCTTTCCCACGGATGAATCATATTAGTGGTGACTTTTGTTCTACCAACGATCATTCCGGTGGTGACTCTTTTCCCACATATGAATCATATTAGTGATGACTTCTATTTCTGTCAATGATTGATTTATGTTGGCTATGACTCACACTAGCCCAACTTATTGTCCCAGATGCCCTGGTCCTGCTCTTTTCCTAGATGCACTGGCCCGTCTTTCTCCTAGATGCACTAGCCTTGGCCCCTTGTCCCATATGCACTGGCCTTGTCTTAGTCCCGGAAGTAGTTGTCTAACTTAATTTCAATTTGAAATAATTTGGTTCTCCGATATTGTTGTTGAAGCTTCCAAATGCGGTTTTGAGAAATTCGGACCTTGCTGCTAGATTTCTTGCCAAGAAATTTGTCAGGTTGATGATCATTTCAGCTATCTTGCTAAGTTATCTTTCCAGCAACTCTCTCCAGCCTCTCTAACATCCTTGAGTTGCCTTCCAACAATTATTTTCGTGGAGCTCAATTTATGATTTTATATTTTAAATTTTAATTTGAGGGGGAATGCATTGTTTTTCGTGTAACAAGCTTGAAGCTTAGTAAGCTTTAGCTTGACGGGGAGTGTTAGAAAATCAGAGAAATATCTGATAATATCTTTTCATATCTTAGCATATCTTAGAGTATCCTAGATAATCTCTTAGGATTTATTTCTTATTTATATTTTATGATTTGATTTTCTATTTAATTAAGATTATGATTCTACTTTTAGTATAAATAAGAATAGGAATATTGGGTTGTCTTTTGTAATCACATCATCATTACATCAATTCAATATCAGTCTTATTATTTCTTTATTTTTTTTTCTCTCTTTTCCTCTTTCCCTACCTAAAAACCTTCAAATTCAACACATCCAAATAAATTGTAGAAGGAAATAATATAATGAAAGGTTAAACTAATCATTTGATCTCTATCAGTGAATTTTTTTTTGAATCGTTCCCTGTATGTACAATTATTTTTAATTTGGTACTTGTCATTTATTGGTGATTAGGTGATAATGATATATTATAGTTTTAGAATTACAGATAATGTAGAAGAAGAGAAACTCATATTATTGATCTTTTTGAGTTACAGAAGGCTATCACCTTATATAGTGATCGCAAGACAGTTAGGATGCTAACTGTATCCAACTGAAATAACAGAAAGTGAACAGTTGTTGATAGCTGTCTAACAACTAAGAGATACGGGCCTTAAGCCCAAATACTATAAACTATACTTATCTCTAACATCCCCCCGCATAAGCTCGAGGTGTTTGAGCAAGAGTGAGCTTGTCAGAGACCCTGAGCTTATCTCTGAGTGTACTGAATCTGGCTGCTGAAAGTGGTTTAGTGAGCACATCAGCCCACTGATTGATTGCCGGAACATGTGTTACACTAAGGCTTCGATTTAACACCTTTTCTCTGACAAAGAAACTGTCAAGCTCTATGTGCTTGGTTCTGGAGTGCAGAACAAGGTTATGAGCCAAGGAAACCGTGCTGAGATTGTCACATAGGACTCTGGGAGTTTGAGTTTTGATTCTCAACTCTGTTAGTAGTGACTGAACCCAAAGAATCTATATACATAGGGCTGCCATGCTTCTATATTCTGCCTCGGCACTTGATCTAGCAACTAGAGTTTGCTTCTTAGACCACCGGGAGATCAGGTTAGGCCCAAGGTAGACACATTCCCCAGAAGTAGAGCCCCTATCATTTGGATCCGATGCCCAATCAGCATCACAAAAACTTGTCAAAGAATCTCTGTACATAGGGCTGCCATGCTTCTATATTCTGCCTCGGCACTTGATCTAGCAACCAGAGTTTGCTTCTTAGACCACTAGGAGATCAGGTTAGGCCCAAGGTAGACACATGCCCCAGAAGTAGAGCGCCTATGATCTGGATCCGATGCCCAATCAGCATCACAAAAACCTGTCAAGGACATTGGTGTGTTCAGTGCAGCAGGCTGAATCAAGAGACCATGATGGATGGTGCCCTTAAGGTACCTAAGAATCCTTTTAACAGCCGTCCAATGGTCCTCTAGAGGTTGAGACAAGAACTGACAGACCTTGTTCACTGAATAGAAAATTTCTGGTCTGGTGAGTGTTGCATACTGCAATGCTCCAACAATGGACCGAAATAGGGAAGGGTCTGGAACATAATCAGCTCCAAGCTTGGAGAGTTTGAGATTAGCAACCATAGGAGCATGGATTCCTTTTGTTGTTTCCGTGCGAGCCTTAGCCAATAGATCACGAATGTACTTGGTTTGGGAAATGAGAAGAGAACCATTGGGCAAGTGGGTAACTTCAATTCCCAAAAAATAATCCAAGTTGCATAGCTGTTTGAGTGCAAATTCTGAGTGTAATCCATCAATAAGTCCCTGAATTTGAGGCAATGAGCCGCCTGTGACAAGTATGTCATCAACATACACTAGAACCATCATACAGTGAGTGGCATTGTGCAAGGTGAAAAGAGAGGGATCACACCTGCTTGCCACAAATCCTCTATGCAATAGTGCAGTTTTGAGCTTTTCAAACCAGGCCCTAGGCGCCTGTTTGAGGCCATATAAGGCCTTTTGCAGCCTGCAAACAAGGCTCTTGTCTTCCACTTCGAAGCCCGGAGGTTGTTGCATATAAACTTCCTCATGGAGGTGACCGTTAAGAAAGGCGTTGTTAAGATCCAACTGCCTTATTGGCCACTTACAAGAGATAGCAATGGACAAAACATTGCAAACCGTAACTGGTTTTACAACCGGTGAGAAGGTTTCTATGTAGGCACAACCATCTTGTTGGTGGAAACCTTTGGCAACAAGGCGTGCCTTGTATTTATTAACACTACTATCCAGATTTTCCTTGACCCTAAACACCCATTTACAACCAATGGGGTTTCGATTTGGTTGAAGAGGAACTAAAGTCCATGTTTTATTGTTCATTAGAGCATCAAATTCATCTTTCATGGCTGCAACCCATTGAGGAGCAGCCAAGGCCTGCTTAACAGAGGATGGTTCCGTGTGGGTTAGAAGGAGTGTGGGATGAAGTCTGGGCATAATAATGCAAGATTTGGACCTTGTTTGCATAGGATGAGTGTTGAGTGGAAGAGGTGGAGGAGAGGGAGAGGATTCAGGGGAGAAAGCAGGGGATTGGGAGGAGGCTAGGGACTGTCCAGAGGGCTCGGGTGCGGGCTGGTCATGTTGAATAGGTGAGGTAATCAAATTGGGTGGACTTGAGGACTAAGTTGGGGACTGTACAGGTGCTGGCTGGACAGGGGGTGAGGAGGTAACAGTGGTGGAATAGAGGAAATTGGGGAAAGTGGGGAACCCTTGGTAGAAACAGAAGGTGAGGAAAACAGCTCTTTGTAGGGAAACCTTAACTCATTAAAGATGACATCTTTGGAAATGAAGATTCTACGGTCCGAATTAAGACACTTGTACCCTTTATGGGAAGAAGAGTACCCCAGAAACACACACTCTTGGGACCTATAGGAAAGCTTGTGCTGCTGATAGGGTCGAATGAACGGGTAGCAAGCACATCCAAATACTTTTAGGAACTTAATGTCTGGTTCCTTATGAAGAAGAAGAGTGTATGGTGACTGATTTTGAAGTACAAGAGATGGAAGATGGTTAATGAGGTAAGCAGCAGTAAGAAAGGTATGGTCCCATAATTTAAAGGGAAGAGAAGCATGGGCCAAGAGAGTGAGACCAGCTTCAATAATGTGGCGATGTTTTTGTTCCACAAACCCATTTTGATGATGAGTATGTGGGCATGTGAGACGATGGATGATGCCTAAGTCATACAAATACTTAGAAAAGTGACGGATGATGCCTGTGATTTGACAAGACAAAATGAGGGGTGAAACTCAAAAAACACATGATTATCCCTGGCAAATTGACTGACACTAATTAAGTTCTTTGTGATGGAAGGGACAAGCAGTAAATTATGTAGAGTGAAATGGGTTTGGGGATGGGAAGGTGTAGTAAAGTGCATGGAACCAACTTTGTTAATTGACAAACCTTGGCCATTCCCCCAGTAGACTTGCTAAGAACCTGGCAAGGAGGTAGTCTCAGTCAGGTTAGAGGGATCCGGAGTGACATGATGAGATGCACCCGAGTCCGGGTACCAAGTGTTGCTGAACTGAGACTCGGTGTCTGTCAGAAAGGCTTATGGCTGTTGTGGCCTAGGTGGTGCTGTAAAAGGCTGAGCAAAAGGAGGAGATCTAGCAGGCTGTGAAAACATAGGTAGTGGTGGTCTTTGGTATTGCCAGTTGGAGAAATTTTGATACTGAGGAGGTCCCTGATAGTACTGATCCGAATTAGTGGAACCTGAGTGGCGATAATAGCACACACTTGCATCATGCCCATACTTTTTGCAGATTTGGCACTGAACATTGGAGCGCCCACCGAAGCATCCACCACCACCGTAGCCGCCGCCACCTCGATTACCACAAAAACCTTCACCTCGATTTACTGAATCTCTGCCTGTGACATGCGAATAGCTCTCCGGAAACTGAGGACTCTGAAATAGTGCGTTGGAGAAGGTGGAATTCACAGAATTTGTGAAGGTTCCAGAACTCGATCCTTGAGCAGAGGACTGAGTGAGGTTTACTGACACATAATCGGGGAGAACTCTTCTTGTTCTTTTCGATTCGTGCTTCATGAGCTAGGAGGATAGATTCAAGTTCATTGAGAGACACAAACTCATTCTTGCTATTAATCGCTGCTACAACATGATCTAAATCCTCTGGAAGTGCTTCGAGTGTCACTTCGAAAAGATTTCGAGGCGGATGCGGATCTACAATGGATAGAAGAAAATCAAAAAGGGTGCAAATGTGAAGAATGAACTGTGAAACCATGCGATTACCATTCGTCGGGGTTCGCACCTCCGATCTCAGTTGCCTAGCTTTGGTGCTCAACAAACTCAGAAAATACTTGTGGATTTCATCTCAAATCTGCCAGGAATGAATGCAATTATCAACTTTGGTGAGTAACGAATATGAGATCGAAGCAAGGAGCCAGGTTGAGATCAACGCATCTTGCTGCTCCCAATCACTGTACGCTGGATTCTCTTCATCATTTTCGTGATCTTCATCAGTGAGAAACTTTGGTGGAATTCGCGGATCTGTGATGTACTTTTGGAGCTTGTGACCATGAACAACCCCTTCGATTTGCTGCTTCCACTGCCGAAAATTGTTGTCATCAAGCTTCAACAAAATTGGATGGGAAGGTGTGAATTGTGGTGTGCCAGGGTTTGCGAAAGGATTGATGGAAGCCATGGCTTCAGGACCTAGAAGCTCTAGATACCATATTATAGTTGTAGAATTACAAAGAATGTAGAAGAAGAGAAACTCATATTATTGATCTTTTTGAGCTATAGAAGGCTATTACCATATATAGTGATCGCAAGACAGTTAGGATGCTGACTGCATCCAACTGAAATAACAGAGAGTGAACAGCTGTTGATAGCTATCTAACAACTAAGAGATACACGGGCCTTAAGCCCAAATACTATAAACTATACTTAACTCTAACATGATATAACGTCTTTTGTTGGAGTTAAAATATAGGGAAGTAGGGAACAAATTGAAAAGGGTTATAATGTATAAGGAACAAAGTAAAAATGTTTATCACATAAAGGACCCCAAAATTTTGAAGTTAGTCCCTACATGCGACAGTAATTTTCCAAGGTTCATTAAATCATCTGAATGTTTGTCATCATAAAAAATGGGGAGATTGTTAAGTCTCTAAAATATCTGATGTGCAATTCCCTAAGTTTTGATGAAAACTAAACATTTGTTAATGATTTAATTAACCTTTATATTGGTTGCTAACCTGTCTATCCAGTATGCATATCAAAATAGTAAGAAGTCACTTTCTCACCTATCTGAAGAAGCAAAAGTCAACCTGTCTGCTGACTAGGATATTGACTTTCTCCACTATAGTTTCAACTTGTCTTCTGATAAGTTCTTATACTTGTCTGTGGTTCTTCGATCAAGAACTCAAGTACAAAGATCTTTTGGAAGCTGTCCCTTCATACAAAAGACTTTGAAGCTCTCTCTTTCTTCGTGTTTCACGTTTATCAAGAAAAGGCAGAAGTAATTCTCACAAGCAACCTAGGAGATCAGAGATGAAGTCCAGTTAAAGAATGTTTCCAACATGCTTTATTGCCTAGTACTCTTGGTTATTACACGAAAAGGCAAATGTGCTCAGTAAAGTACAAAAACATTCTGCACAATTCTGATTTGGCTACTGCACAATGCATAAAGCTATGATCCTTCATGTTAGAGTACAACCAACGTTCCTATTGCAATAATGGTTGCCCAGAATGACTCTATTGCATTTAATGGAGATCTGCTGGAAGCCAACATTTGAAGGAATGTCTCTAATGGATCTTAAATGCTTGAAGGTTATAAATACATAAGTCATTGAAGATGAAGATAGAGAATACACAGCATTAAAAAGTCATTACGCTGCGCATTTATTTCTTCCTTCTTTCAATCTGCATTCTTCAATCATTTGAAGTTATTACGCAATATTTCCTAAGCTTACATTTAATCCACTCTGTGAGTGTTAGTGAAAGAACTATCTGTCTGGTTTGTATTTATTACAAACAAACTTCTCTAACAAACTTGAGTGAGCCTGAAGTGGCTAGGTGAGCAAAGAATACTTGTCTTGGAGCCTGAAGAGGCTAGTTGTGCAAACAATACTTGGAGTCTGTAACCTGATAAGTTATAGTGGATAAAACTTGGTGCTGCCAAGGACTGAACGTAGCTCTTTGTGTTAAAGAGTGAACCAGGATAAATAGCTGTGTTAATCTCTCTTCCCTTAAACTCTTTAGTTGCTTTGATTATATTATCTGCTTTCTAACTAAAGGGGTTAAAGTGTGAATATCAAAATTGTTTTCAAGCTGTGTGCTTGTGTGTTTTTCTATTAAAATCACAACAGACAGGTCACCCGTCTGTGGAGTGTTTTCACACTTGTCTGAACTTAACTTTTGTGTGCGAAAAGTTTTCAACTTCGTTTTAATTTCTGATAAACAAAATTCAACCCCCCTTCTCGTGTTTATAGTTGTCTATTTCATCTTTCCCTCGAGCGGCTCGACGGGTTCCTCAAGCCTTGACCAAACAAGAAGAGAACAGTTAATTAATCCCCTATTAAAAAGAAAGGGAAAAGGAGATTAAGGAGAGAGATAACTACATTACCTTAAACAATGCTAACACTCATAACTTCTCTCCCAAATGGACTCACAAACTCCAAGAACTTCAAGGGGTTCAAGGGAATACGTTTCTGTCGCAGTAGGATTGTCCAGAATGCCAAAACAGGGTTTGGCTCGCAACCCTCACGAAATTGTTTTATTTATAGACTTTGTGACCTGAGCACGACCGTGCTCCCTTTAAGCACGACCGTGCTCAATTCTTGAGCATGGGGCGTTCAAAGATTGCACTGCGAGACCAACTAAATAACCGAATTCACCAAAATACATAAAATAAGACTTGTAGATAATTCTCTTAAATTTCTAACATATCAAATATCACCTCAATCAGACATCTAGAACTCAAAATATGGTCTAAACGGTGAAACATGTTACTACGACTCTAAAAGGATTGAACATTTCTAAAGCTAAACTTCCCCAAATATAAACTTAGACATCAAAAACAAACATAACAATCATATACAAACATATATATAACGCATTAAGATTATTTACGAAAAACGTGGTGTTACAACCTATATCTTTATACTTTTATACTTTTATTTATTTTTTTATTCTGAATTAAATATTAATTTTTATATATTTTAATTTATAAAAAATAAATATACAAAAATAAAAATATAAACAAATATTGCAAAATTATTTTATTTAGCATAAAAAGTTAAAATAACTCCTAGGAGTGTAAATGAGCTGAGCTATTCGTGAATTATACGGGCTTGACTCGTTAAATGCTCGATCAAACTCGTTTATTTAATTAAATGAGTCAAACTCAAGCTTGAGATTGAGCTCAATTATTTAAATGAGCTAATCTCAAGTCTTACAGGCTTGATATTAAACAAATCGTGAATAGCTCGTATAAGTGTTTTGATCTTTAAGTTGTTGTAGTGGTTTTTTGTTGGGTGAAGTTGCTCTGCTAGTAATGGACTAGATATCTCAATAAATAGATGGTGGTCATGTTTTTTTGGACTCATGCTTGTGTAATGGTTAAGCTTAAATTATATATTTGGACTCATACTTTTGTAATGGTGAAACTTCAATGTCTTATCTATTTATAGTCTTCAATCAAATTAAATTTGTTAGAGACATTCCTTCAGATTTTTGGCTTTAAGTCGAGTTTCATTAAATACAATAAAGTCGTTTTGGGTAGCCATTAATACTTAGGAACTCTACTTGTACTCTAACAGAGAAGTTCAGTGCTTTGTGCTTTCTTCAGCAACCAAAACAGAGTTCTTCAGGTTGTTTTTGTACTTTGTTGTGCACATTTCCCTTTTCATGTATCTTCCACTTCTAGTAGGGAATAAAATATTTTGGTAGCACTCCTTTTATGAGTTACAAGGTTATTTTTAAATATTTGGTCTTCTGAAACCATGATCCATATATGAGAGATCTTCAACATATTTTGATTTGAAGGGACAACTCATGAAAATCTTCAATCGTGAGTTTGTTCTTCACCGAGTGTTAGCAGATGGGTGAAGACACTATCATTAGACAAGTTGACTTTTCTCCAAAAAGTCAAAGACTTCAGAAACTCTTTAGACGAGTGAGGCATCTTCATCAGACGGGTCAGCTTTCGTCATAAGGCAAGTAATTTGACCATTTTGACTTGGGACAGACGAGTAGGGATGGCAATTTGGACCATACCCATTGGGTACCCACAAAAATACCCACAACGGATAGGGTAAATACCCGATTTATGGGTATGGGTTCGGGTCTGGGTAATTACCCGCAAATAAGAAAGGGTATGTGTGTAGGTACGGGTAATCACCCCGCCCCGCACCTGCATATGATTGGATCTAATGACTATGATTTGCTCCTCTCACTCTCACATAAATAAGATCCACTCACTTGATATGTTCCCATATATATATATATATATATATATATATATATATATATATAAATTTTTAAGAATAAAATTATGTAAAAGTTTTAAACCTAGGTTTCATTAGTGTTTTCCCTTTTCCGGACTTACAAGTTCATGAATTTATTGTTTTGGATGATTATTGTGATATTTACTCGTTTTGGATGTTTTAGATGTTTTTTATTTAGTGTAATACTCTGGTTTGTAATGTTTCATGAGTAGATTTGAAAGATTTTTTTATGGTTTTTTTTAATTGGGTTATAATGTTTTTTATGTTATTTATTCCTTTTTCTTAGTTAAAATACGGGACCCAGAAGGTACGGGTAATGATACTAAATTTGCTATCCACGCGGGTATGGGCCCGGGTTCGAGTATTATTTTCAAACACGGGTATGAGGGCATATATTATAGTACCTTACCCAAACCCCACTCATTGTCATCCCTATAGACGAGTAAATAAAAAACACTTAAAGACATTAATCTGCACACTAAGTAGATAAACAGGTTAGTAACCAATACATAGTTCAATTAAATCGTTGAACAAATGTTTAGTTTTCATCGAAACTTAGGACAAATGCACATCAGATATTCAGAGACTCGACGAAAATTTCATAAATGAAAAAATAATTTAATTATAAATGAACTAAACAAGCCAAGCTCAAGCTTTATTATTTTTAAACAAGTGAAGCTTAACTTTTTAGTTAGACTCGTTCAAATAAATGAGTTAAGGTCAAGTTTACTATTTTTTTCACAAGTCAAGCTCAAGCTTATAGTGCTTGACTCGTATACACTACATTTACACTTCTGGAAACTTCTCATTCATTTTTTCACTTCACATTTTCAAAATAGCATCTCGTTTCATAGTCTTCAAACCCTTGAGTAAACATCCTATTTGGTCCATGAAATTGTAAAATAGTATCAATCCGATCATTGAAATTATTGAAATTCCAAGAGCATCCCTAAATGATAAGTTAATATCAATTTGATCTCTCATTTTACTCACTTAATATCAATTAAGTCATTGACACTGCTAACTTAAAATCAAATTAATACATACAAATTTCAATTGAGAGGCTAACTTGATTAACATTTTAAAATTTCAGAGACTAATTTAAAATTTCTATAATTTCACGACGACACTTCACAAATTCAGAGACGGATTACTCTCAAACCCTCACTCTCCGATATCATCCTCCCTCATTCTCCCTTCAGCTTCCTCCTTCTTTCTCGGTTTCACCCTCTCCTTCTTCAACAATTTCGTTTCTCCTCCTTCTCCCTCTCCTCTTCACTCTCAATCTCGCAGGAACGAAGGAACGAGGAGCACAAATCGCTTTCACTCTGAAACCAGATAGGCGGCTTCTGGGTTTTTGGGTAGGTTTTTGGCTTGTTGTTCATTTGATTTCCCATTTCTCCTTACTGATTTCTGATTGTTGATCTCTGATTTTTATTGTAATTATTTGTTTTTAATGTGATTTATGGATATGCATTGAGAGTTGTGTGCTTGTTTGTGGTTATTGCATTTGATGATTACCTTCTATGAAGATTTTACTAGTTTTATTTATATATATTCTTTTAAAATTATAACAATTTTACAACTTGTGGTTATTTCTTCCATGTTTTTTGGTTTGTGGTACATATTGATTTATTTTAGTAAACTAGAGTTTCATAAGCTTTCAATCATGACATTGTGGTCATTGCATGATCTCTCTGAACAGTGAAGATTTCATTATTTTAAAAAATGGACCCAGACTTGGAGCTGAACAGCAAGTCAGAATTTCCCTAGAACTAGCTGCCCCTGTATCTTCAAAACAATAGATTATGCTAGGGGTGGCAAAATGATCAATTTGTCCATCATCTATCCAGTCCATCCATGAGAAAATCCATCCAATCTATCCATTTAAAATAAATAATATAAATGAATTGGATGGATTGAATTATTTTTTTAGTGGATGGTTTATGATCCATCCAATATTTTTTAAAATCTGTACTGGCCGAAGATATAAGGCCGATGATTGTCAATACGACCGAGCTCATTCTCGTAAGTGGGCCGTGACCCGAACTCCCATAAAGCCGAAGACTATTAGTCCACTTAACACCCGAGGATAATAACTCGGGCCTACTCCTCAGCAGGCCATGGATGAAGATATCTCGGCCCCGAGCTATCCAGTCACAACTGACTGGGCCGAATATCTCGCTGGTCCTAATATCTCTCCGAATAACTCGGAGCCTTATCCATATCATTATCTGACTACAATAACAACCCGATCCTAATAAATAGGATCTCAGTAACCGTCTTACTCAAACGGTTGCACTGAAAATATCTATAAATAGGGGTTCAACCCCCTCACTTAGAACTACGTTTGCTTTGATTCCCATTTGGATACGTAGGAGCAGAATTCACATTATGTCAAGCTAATTCCAAAACAACCCCACTAGACTTTCTCCGGTCGAGTATCTCCCATCTAAGATATTTGGACGGAACATTTGGCGCCGTCTGTGGGAATCGAAGCAAAACTTTCCCATACCACAAACCATGGTGAGAACAAGGAGCGGGAACTGCAGGAGAGAGGAGCCAGAGAATGCTAACAACGGAGATAATGGGGAACGGTCCATAAACCCGGCTATAACGACCGACAACCCCATTATCCAAGAACTCCTCACACAGATTGCCATGCTGAGAAGGGAGAATGAGGAGATTCGGCGGCAGAACAGCCGTCGCGAATAAGGACAGAGCAGAGAAAGGTCCGCCTCTTCTCCTCCTGAGAGAGAGCGTCGGACAGCTGAGAATGAAGGATCCAGGAACACGCGCAGAGAAGGAGGCCCACAACTCCGGGCTTCTCATCATATGGACCGAGCAGACGAGGAGGAATTTCCTAGGCAAGCCCCTGAACTTTCACTTGAGGCAAATGGGCCTAATGAAAGGACCGGCATGCGGAGGCCGAGGCATCCCTTCACAAATGCCATCATGGAGGCTCCCCTACAAGCCAACTACAAACCAATAAGCATTGACAGATATGATGGTACCTCGGACCCGGAGCATCACCTAGATGCTTTCATTACTCAGATGTACCTCTTTACCGATGATGATGCTGTCATGTGTAAAGTCATTCCAACTACTTTGAAGGATGCTGCGCTGAGCTGGTACACCCAGCTACCGCCAGCGTCGGTTGACTCCTTTGACACATTCATGACTAAGTTCAATGCTCAGTTTGCCACGAGCCGAGCTCATCAAAAAACCTCGGCCTCGTTGGTAAACTTTAAGCAAGAACGGAATGAGTCTCTGCGTGATTTCATGGCCGGATTCAGCAAGGAGACGGTCCTCATCCGGAATCTCAGTGCCAATGTTGCACTACACACTATCTTGACCGGGTTACGGCCTGGCCCTTTCGCCAGACACTTAGCTCGGAAGCCACCAACCAGTATGGATGAGTTGAGGAGAAAAGTGGCGGGATTCATTAATGTGGAGGAGATTGAGGAGTCTAAGAAAAGGGAGAGAACTGATGATGCTGACAGACGAGAAGGGAGAGAGAAGAGGAGGGCTGGAGGTGATAAGCCGAAATTCAAAGGCCCATCCGAGCATTTGCATAGGGGACCGAAGTATGAGCACTATACTCCCCTCAACACAAACCGAGCTCGGGTGTTTGAGGAAGCATACAACGCGGAACTTTTGCAGCTCCCCAACCGTGGCCACACGCCCCAGAATGTTGATCGACAGAAACATTGTCGGTACCATCGTAATTACGGGCATACCACCGAGGAGTGCTGGGTCCTGCGAGATAAGATTGAAGAGTTGGTGCAAGCTGGCCATCTCAATAATTTTGTTCGGAGAAACCACAGCAATGGCGAGGGGCGTGGCAGAAGTAGAAGGAGAGGAGGTGACCAAAGCCCGAGAAGGGGCGGCGGTCGACAAAATAATGAAAGAACAGAGGCCAGAGAAGGCCAGAATGAAAGGCGAGAGGAGGATAATGTGGTCCGAGGTGTAATAAACACTATTTCAGGCGGATTTGCAGGGGGAGGCACAACAAGTTCAGCTCGGAGAAAGCACCTGCGGGCTATTCGGGCTGTCAACTCGGTATCCGGCAAACCCCCGAGGATTTCTCCACCTATTATCTTTTCTGACGAAGACTTCGTGGGGGTGGATCCTAATCAAGATGACCCTATGGTAATCACAGTGCAGTTGGATAATTTCTCGGTCAAAAGAACTCTTGTCGACCAGGGGAGCTCGGCGGATAACTTATATTATTCAACGTTTCAGAAGCTCGGGATCCCAGAGAAATCTATTCAACCATACGACAGTAAGCTCGTCGGCTTTGCAGGGGAACAAGTGGATACACGAGGATACATTGACCTCCTGACTACTTTTGGAGATGGCAAAGCATCCAAGACTATCATGGTCAGGTACGTGTTGGTTAATGCAGTAACATCGTACAATATCCTGATCGGAAGACCATCTTTGAAAGAGTTAGGAGCTGTGGTCTCTACTTCCCACCTCACAATGAAATTCCCTTCCAACTCGGGAGACATAGTTGCTGTTCGGGCTGATCAGAAAATGGCCGGGACAGTCTTTATGCTGATAGTTTGCGTGTAAGCAAACTCAAACCTACACCTGCAGAAACACTGGACAGGGGAAAGGACAAGTCTTTAAATTCTGTTAACTCTGTTGAACTGGACTCGAGAATGGACATGCAGGAACAACGGCCACAACCCATTGAGGAGTTAGAAAAGTTCCAGCTCGGTTCACAGCCCGATCAGTGCACCAAGCTCGGCGGTCAACTTGAGCCAAATTTGAAAAAGAAAATAAAGGAAGTGCTTCGCAGCAACGCTGACTTATTCGCCTGGACCACGTCAGACATGCCGGGAATTGATCCCGACTTCTTGTGCCACAAACTAGCAATTTGTCCCGAGGCTAAACCAGTAGCCCAAAGGAAAAGGAGACTTGGTGAGGAGAGGAGAAAGGTTGTGGAAGAGGAAACAGCGAAGTTGGTCAGGGCCAACTTTATTCGAGAAGTAGAGTACACTACCTGGCTGGCCAACGTTGTTCTGGTCAAAAAAGCAAATGGCAAGTGGCGCATGTGCACCGATTACACAGATTTAAATAAAGGTTGCCCAAAGGATTCCTATCCTTTTCCGAGTATTGATAGACTGGTGGATGGAGCCTCCGGGTACAGAATTTTGAGTTTTTTGGATGCATACTCGGGGTACAATCAGATCCGAATGTATCCCCCAGATGAGGAGAAAACAGCTTTCATAACTGAAGGCTCGAATTACTGTTATCGGGTAATGCCATTTGGACTGAAAAATGCTGGAGCTACATACCAAAGGCTCATGGACAGGGTGTTCGAAAAACGGATCGGAAGGACTGTGGAGGTTTATGTGGATGGCATGGTCGTAAAATCCGATGACCCCAACAGCCACCCAAAAGATCTGGAGGAAATTTTTCAGCAGCTGAGAAAGTATAATATGATGTTGAATCCGGAGAAGTGTGTTTTCGGTGTCCAGGGTGGGAAATTCCTCGGCTTCATGTTGACACACCGGGGAATCGAGGCCAATCCTGATAAATGTCGGGCTGTGATTGAGATGCGAAGCCCACAAAATATTAAAGAAGTGCAAAGACTTGCAGGACGGCTGGCATCATTATCTCGGTTCCTACCCAGATCTGCAGAGAAAGCTCGGCCTTTCTTTAGATTACTGAAGAGGCCTCAAACCTTCACATGGACCGAGGAATGCGAGAGGGCCTTCGTCGATTTCAAGGCCTTTTTGTCTTCACCACCGATATTAACTCGACCCATCTCTGGGAAAGAGTTGTACTTATACCTGTCAGCCACCGAGCATGCCATCAGTGCGGTCATTGTACAGGAAGTAGAGAAAGTTCAAATGCCGGTGTACTTCATCAGCAGGGTTCTTCATGATGCCGAAACCCGGTACCAAGTCATAGAAAAGCTGGTTTTGGCCCTGGTAACTGCAGCTCGGCGATTGCGTCCGTATTTCCAAAGTCACCAGGTGATTGTCAAAACCGATCACCCGATTAAGCAGATTCTCAAAAAGCCCGAGTTGGCAGGACGTATGATTGCTTGGTCGGTAGAGTTATCCGAGTTCGGCCTGAAATACGAGTTGAGAGGCCCTCTGAAAGCTCAATGTCTCTCCGACTTCGTAGCCGAGCTCAATCCGCAGCCGATAACCGAGGATATCTGGTGGAATTTGTATGTGGATGGATCCTCGAATGTCAAGGGCAGTGGAGCTGGGGTGATTCTGGAAGGCCCAGGAGATCTGATCCTGGAACAATCACTAAAGTTTGAGTTCAAAACCTCAAACAACCAAGCCGAATATGAAGCCTTGATAGCGGGGATTAATCTTTGGCAAAGGAAATGGGGCGAAGGCTCATTAGATGCCTGGAGTGATTCACAACTAGTCACAGGGCAAATATCTGGAGGCTATCAAACGAAAGAGCCTCAGCTTACCAAGAATTTATGTAAGGTCAACCAATTAATCTCCAGCTTTAAGAAATTCGCTATTGAGCATATTCCCCGAGAAGAAAATACTCGGGCCGATCTACTGTCCAAATTATCCAGTACAAAGAAGCCGGGCCACCATAGAACAGTTATTCAAGAAACCCTAAATGAACCGAGTGTCACGTTTGGGGAGGTGATGGCCAACGAGCCGGTTGACCGAGAATGGATGACACCCATATGGGAGTATTTATCCTTAGAAACTCTGCCCCCAGATCACGTTGAGGCCAGAAAGATCAGGCTCAGAGCAAGTCACTTTGCTATTGTTTCCGGAGAATTGTTTAAACGGGTATTCTCGGTACCGTTGCTAAAATGTTTGACAAAGGCACAATCAAAATACGTCATGGAAGAGGTTCACAGAGGAATCTGTGGTTTTCACTGCGGGGGTAGATCAATGGCCTCCAAGGTAGTCCGAGCAGGGTACTATTGGCCTACCATCCGAGCAGATTGTATTGAGTGGACGAAGCAATGTGATGAGTGCCAAATATTTTCCAATGTAAGTCGTACCCCTCCCGAAGGACTTCACACATTGAACTCGCCTTGGCCTTTTGCTATGTGGGGAATGGATATACTGGGGCCATTCCTTGTGGCCAAAGGTCAAGTCAAATTCCTCCTGGTAGCAGTGGACTACTTTACAAAATGGATTGAAGCGGAGCCTTTGGCGAAAATTACCGCCGAGAAGGTACAAAAGTTTGTGTGGAAAAGCCTCATCTGTAGGCACGGAATTCCCTTTGCAATCGTCACAGACAACGGAAGACAGTTTATAGATAAGACATTGCAAGAATTCTATGCCAACCTCGATGTTAAACACCACGTCACGTCGGTTGAACATCCTCAGACCAATGGGCAAGCCGAGGCAGCCAACAAGGTCATTCTCGGAGAATTGAAGAAGAGAGTGGGAAAATCCAAAGGAGCTTGGGCAGAAGAATTGCCCAGTATCCTCTGGGCCTACCACTGCACGCCTCAATCCACTACTCAAGAAACACCCTTCAGGCTGACATATGGAACATACGCTATGATCCCAGTGGAGGTTGGCGAGCCGTCTTTCCGACGTATGCAACATGAGCAGAATGATAATGAAAGCAACTTAAGGGTCGAACTTGACTTGGTAGAGGAAATCAGGGAGGAGGCTAAAATCAGGGAGGAAGCTTGCAAACAGAGAGCAACTAGGAGGTATAATTCAAAATTGAAACCGAGGAGTTTCCTGCGTGGAGACTTGGTGCTGAGAATAAAAGGAGAAGCAAGGAAGGATCACACGGAAGGCAAGTTGGCAGCAAACTGGGGAGGGCCATTCCGGGTGGTAGAAAACTTGGGAAACGGAGCATATAGGTTAGAAGAGTTGTCCGGTAAGCCTATCCCGAGGACTTGGAATGCTTCGCATTTGAAATTTTATTATAGTTGATGTATATAGTCAGGTGATGTACTTTTTTCCCTACCTCGGTATTTTGTCCCAAAAAGGGTTTTGACCGAGAAGGTTTTAACGAGGCACACCGTAGACTTCCTTTTTATCCAATAAAAGAATTTATTATGAACATTGTTTTGTTTTCTTAATTTGCCGATGTATGTGTTTCGCGAACATTAAATTGTTTAAGGCCAAGTTTGAGCCTAAAGGCCGAGTTCGAGCCAATTAAATTGTTTAAGGCCAAGTTTGAGCCTAAAGACCGAGTACGAGCCATTAAATTGTTTAAGGCCAAGTTTGAGCCTAAAGGCCGAGTTCGAGCCAATTAAATTGTTTAAGGCCAAGTTTGAGCCTAAAGGCCGAGTTCGAGCCAATTAAATTGTTTAAGGCCAAGTTTGAGCCTAAAGGCCGAGTACGAGCCATTAAATTGTTTAAGGCCAAGTTTGAGCCTGAAGGCCGAGTACGAGCATTTGAAATTACTTAAGTAAAATAAAATACGAGCAGTAAGGAGAATAAAATTGTAATCTAAAGGCCGAATCCGAGCCATTAAAATTTATTGATAATACCGAGTACAATGTCGAAAGTAAAAACAAGGTACGAGTCGAGTACTAGAAAGTACTGCGACCTACATAAAGAGCTGAAATTGAAAATAAGGCCCCCCCGGCTTGCCAGTCGTCCCCCCAATTAGGGTAGGGGCAAGATCAGGTGGCCAGTAGTCTCCCCAATTGGACACCACAACTTTCCCTCATGGGGGAAAGTAATCGCTTCCCCCTGCGAAAGCTGGACGATGAGGTGCTCGGCCTGCTCCGGGAGTAGACGGCCTCTACCCCTTTCTCCACTCCCGAAGACTGCCATTCTCCCAGTTAACATCCTTCTTGGAGGATTGAATTGTAAAAGGAATTCTGGATCCCATCTCCCACTTACATCCTTTTTGGCAGCTATGAAACTCAAAAAAGGATGCTAACTGGGAGAGGGGAGCGTAAACCCCTAACACTATCATAGAACTACTCGGGTTGAAGGAAGACAAATTTGGCTGGTGGGAAAGAATGAAGAATGAGTAAGTGGAGCAGTGAAACAACCCTATTTATAAGGGGTGAGAGGCGTTGGAAAGGAAGAAATATGCATTGGGAAAAGGTTTGTTGGAAAAACAAATCTCGAAACTCAGCAAAAAGCAGTAATTGCATGAACCCACTGTGGTTTCCAAAGCATATAATGCGTGACTGCATGCGTAAGGCGTGAATCATGTGTTTCACGTGTGACAACTACCGTCCGTTTTTGATACGGACGGTAGAATACCTCGGTCTTAACCGAAGATTTGTTTAAACAGATCGAACACAACGTCGGAAGATAAAAAAAATACTTCAAGTGTATCTCGGCCAAACAAGAGGCTACAAGAAAAGGGAAAGTCATCAAAATGGTAACAATTTTCATTAAGTAAAACAAAGTTACAAGGGCACAAGCCCAGTACAAGGGATGAAGAAAACAACAAACTAAGTTACTCGTCCCTATGACTCTCCTCAGCCTCAATATGATCCTCGGGGGAATCTTCAGCCCCTTCCACCTCTTCTTCCTCTTCGGGAATTATGGGAACAATTTCCCCGTTCAGCACCTCTTTATTGACATCCACTCCCGAAAGATCAACCCCCGGGGCAAGAACCTCAACTTGAGCAATGGCCTTGTCAAAACCTTTCCGATGCTCGACAATAATGCAGTTAGTGGCCTCTTTTACATCCTCTTGGAGCTCCATCCTGGCCTTGGTCTCGGCCTCCAAGGCAGCTTTAAGTTGCTCAATTTCAGCTTGAGCCTTTTTTAGCTCCTCTTCAGCACGAGCTCTACCTTCTTCAGCCCGAGCTTTACTCTCCTCAGCAAATTTTGCTTTGGTGTTAAGCTCGGAGTTCTGGCCATTCAACTCGGTGATGGTAGTGTTCAAGAGATTATTAGCCTTGGCCAGCTCGTCACGCTCCGTGGAGGTCCGGGTAAAATCCCCCTTCAACTTCTCAATAGAAGCCAGTTCGGCTTCCAGTTGCCTAGACTTCCTCTCAGCCTCCACTAAATCTCGACTGCAAAAGCGGGCCAAGGCAGCAGCTCGGATGCAGTAGGTTGAGAGAGCCTCCATGCTAGATTGAGCCCCTTGTTGCCTCATTAGTCGGAGATCTGCGGGCTTTAGGAAGTTTGAGTCGAAAGAAGGGAAGGGGTTGAAGTCTTCACCCCAGAGGGATGAAGTCCCTGCCTTTAGAGAAGTGTTGTACCATTTCAGCTCGGTGGATGGAGGGGGTTGTTCTTCTGGCCCCGCGGTTCCCGCCTCGTGAGTAGTAGGGTGTGGGGGACTTGAACAAGGAGGGAAGAATCCTCGGTGTCAACTACCACCTCTACCCTCTTTCTTTTTTGAGGGGCGGATGATGAAGTTCCCTTCGCAGAGGCCTTGGTGGGAGGAGGTCTTTTCTTCTTCTTCTCAGTTGAGGAGGGACCCTGACCCTCTTTTGCAGCAGCCTTTAAAAGCTTGGAGAAGTCGAATTTCCCCATAATGACTGCCAAAAAGAAAGAGTTGTTAGTACAGCAACACATACAGAAAAGATTCAAAAACTAAAAAGCCGAACACTTACTTTTCAGGTCTGTTCTTGGAGTAGATGATAAGGGGAGTTTCAGAAGGCGTCCACAATGGAGGGGCCGAGGAAGTTTTTCTAGTATGTCTATATCCCGCCTATCCTCGGCCGGAAGGGATTGGTACTCAAAGCCAACGAATTTTGTGGGGGAGGATTGCCAGTATAAAGGAAACTTGGCGCATTTATTTTCGTCAAAAAAGTGGGAGGAGTGAGAGCCCGTGGGGCGAACTCGGAAGAAGCCGACTTTGAAATCTTTATACGACGATGTGTATAGACTAAGCAGTCCTCTCCGGTTCAGCCCATCAAGGGAAATCCATCCCATTTTCTCACCAAACCTTGTTTGGTAAAAATACAAAAATTTTTGGAGTGGTGGGATCCATCCCGAGGTATTTACACAGGATTTGAAAGGCTTTCATAAAAGCCCAACTGTTGGGATGGAGCTGAGTATGTGCGACGTTCATGATTCTCAGAACATCACACTCAAACTCGGTAAAAGGAAGAGACACGCGCAGCTTATCAAATAGTGTTTTGTACATGTATGTAAAGGGGGGCTCGGAAGGACGAGCCTTGAGAAAGACACACTCGGTACCCGAGCATGGAGAACAAATAAACTCGGACTCGTCTCCGGACACCGAGATATTAATTTGGGACCGAAGTTGAGCAATTGAGTCTGAAGTCTGAAAGTCAGAAAAAAATGTCCCAACCTCGCCTTTAACCCAGGTATACCCAGGAAGGGTAATATTGGGAACAGGGTCTTTTGGAACCCTTAGGCGTTGTTTGCGAGCGGCGGGTTTGGAAACTTGGGGAGAGGGAGAGCCAGACTTAGTGTCAGACCCAGAGGAATCAGACCCAGGGGAAGACGACCCGTAGGAGGACGCTTCCCCTTCTCCGATGTTCAATTCCTGTGAAGGAATCGAAGAGGTGGAAGGAGAACCCCCAATGGGGGAAACCTCGCGCTCAATTAGAGGTGAGGTATTTGACTCAGAGGACATGGATGAACTCATATCTGGTAAGCAGAAATTAAACTTAGAAGCACGAGGAAAAGAAGGAGACTGGGCGTACCTGAAGAATGACAGGCAGAAGAGTGATGGCGGAAACTTGGAAGATGAGGGTGAAGGAGGATAAGCAAGGTAGAAGGGAGTTGAAGTCGGAGGGGATATTTGTAGCTGCGGTTGATGACACGGTCAACGGCCCACGTTCCATCAAGCCCAAAGGCGCGACTTTTGATTTTCCCCTCATTAAATGGGCGCGGAACTCTAGGGTTTCTTACCTAAAGCGTGCCACAGAAGTATTGGGGGGAATGATTGCCTTCTCTGACAAAGAGGAAAGATTTGATTGAAATGACAGCTGGGAATGCGGAAGTTTGTGTGGCCGAAGAATAAGCTCGGTTTAATACTTATCAGCTCTTTCGCTTATTTAAGCTCGGAGCTCGGGGGGCTTGTGTACTGGCCGAAGATATAAGACCGAGGATTGTCAACACGACCGAGCTCATTCTCGTAAGTGGACCGTGACCCGAACTCCCATAAAGCCGAAGACTATTAGTCCACTTAACACCCGAGGATAACAACTCGGGCCTACTCCTCAGCAGGCCACGGATGAAGATATCTCGGCCCCGAGCTATCCAAATCAAATCGATCGGGCCGAATATCTCGCTGGTCCTAATATCTCTCCGAATAACTCGGAGCCTTATCCATATCATTATCTGACTACAATAACAACCCGATCCTAACAAATAGGATCTCAGTAACCGTCTTACTCAAACGGTTGCACTGAAAATATCTATAAATAGGGGTTCAACCCCTCACTTAGAACTACGTTTGCTTTGATTCCCATTTGGATACGTAGGAGCAGAATTCACATTCTGTCAAGCTAATTCCAAAACAACCCCACTAGACTTTCTCCGGCCGAGTATCTCCCATCTGAGATATTTGGACGGAACAAAATCCATTGGACCGACAATCAAAAATGTAATGGATCAACTTTTATCCATTCCAAAACCATTTTTTTAATATTATTTTTCACCAAATAAAAAAAAAACCTCCATTTGTAACAAAAAAAAAAAACACTCCATCTAATTTTCTCTTCCGTTCCCTATTATTTTTTCTTCACTAATTTTTATTTTATTTATTTGCTTTTTTTTATTTTTTTGTTATATTAAGTATTAACTAATTAATTGTTTTCAAGCGTCAGTAGTAGTCCATGTTATCACGTACGTTTTCTTTTTTCGTTGCCTTTTTTTTTTGCTGAGAAGCTTAAAAAAAGTATTAACTAATTGAAAGCACAGAAAGTCGTAACAAGTTTCATAAAACAATGTCATGGAAAGTTGTGGCAAAACAACCTCTGTATATGCACATAATCAATAACTCCCATATAATAATAGAAAAATGGTTGTGATACAAAATGATCGTGAGATAGAGCGAAGAGAGAGTAAAGATAGAGAGTGTAGGAAAAAAAGGGAGAGAGAGAAAGGGTAGAGTGGGGAAGAAAGATGAGAGAGGGTGAGATAGAGATAATATTTTAAATTTTTTACAAATTATTTTTTTGAAAAAAAATTATGGATGGATAAAAGAGATATAAAATTATTTAATCTCTTAAAATAAATTTCAGTGGATGGATTAGATATCCATCCATGAAAAGTTGTTAATGAATGAATCAGATGAATTTTATTTAATGAATCATGAATGAATTGTATTTCTTTTAATGAATTATAATGAATTATTTTTAATCCACCCGTTAAGATCCGAAAAAAAATTTATCCGACTCATTCATTTGCCATCCTTTCCAACATGCATTCGACAAATCTATGTCTCATTCTGTCTCATGTGTAACAATTGGACCCCACTTTTCCTCCAACTAGCGGCGCCATTAGTCTTTACTCTTTACTTTGTTTCCAAGCTCCCCCACCTCCTCTCCTTTCCCTTCCCTTTCCTTTTCCCTTTCCCATCCCATTTCTCTCACCATTCAACGATATAAATATTATAATAAACAATAAACAAATCCAAACACCCCTCTCACTCTTTTACCTTGTCTGTGCCATATTTCCATTCCCTCTTCTCCCAAACCTTACCTTCCACTCTGTCTTTGGCCCCTACTCTCTATTTTATTACAACAACCCTCCAAAATCCAAACCCTGCACAAAGGGACTTTGTATTCTAAGCATAGAAAATAAATTGAGAGAGTTTTTAATTTATTTACAAGTAAGCAATGAAAGGTGAATACGTGGAGCAACACCCGACATGTTCTCAAAGCTTCACCAATCTCAATCTCAACCTCAACTTAACCAATTCCCTCACCCTTTCCAACTCTCTCGTGAATGCCAACCCTCCATCGACGACGGCGCCGCCACCCCTAGCACCGTCACGAAGCCTATCTCCTCCATCGGCGACGGGGCCACCATTGAGGTCGTGAGCCGCCCTAGGGTTCCAAAAACAAGCCCAAACCACCCGTCATCATAACACGCGAACCTGAACCCGTCACGAGCCCTTACATTCTCCAAGTTTCGGGAGGAAACGACGTCGTTGAAGCCATAGCGAGTGAGTGAAGTTAAATTTTTTATTTATCTTCTTAAAAAACATTTATTTATTATACAACAAAAAAACATTTATTTATTTGGTAACTAAAAATTTACCCCTTTCCTTAATCACAAAAAGACCAAAAAAAAAAAAGAGAATACTTTGGAAACACGATCTGATTGTTGGATTCAGAACAGAGCTGTTGGGGTTCCTAGTTCCTACTCTCTCTTACAAGTGAGTGAAGCTTTTGCTCTTGTTTCTCGTTTGTTTTTGCTTCCTGTTTTCCGACATTCTTCTTTATCTTCCTTGTAAGAATCCACTGCACTCGTCCCACTAACACCTTCGTTTCTTTGGTCCTCATATCCACTCTGTTATTTATTTTTATTTTTTTAATTATTCCTTCTTGCATGTCAATTGTAACAGAAAAAACTTGAAAGTTGAAATCCCCTTCTATTTGCTTTGAAGATTTATTAGTTGAAAATAAAAATATAATCTTTAATTGTTTTTATTGTTCTTTGGTTCTGATGTGCATTGTTTTGTGCTTGACATACATGACAATTGAAGAGTGAATCATGTTAAGGTTAATGAAGCGTTAACTATATAGAACGGATTAATGATTCATGATATAACGTGTTTGTTTTCTTGACTTCCCAGGTGAAGAGGGAAGAGGAATTGGTTGTTTGGGTTAGTGGTGTGACACCAAACTGGGACCTTTGTGTTTTATTGGTTGGTGGTTGCAAAATGATGAAAACTCGGGGTTCTTCTTCTAGGGCTGAGAGTGGTAAGACTCCGGTTAGCGAAGGAGGGGGAGAGCAAGTGAAAACTTATTCAGTGGCATTGGGGGATCTGATATTCATCAAGCTTAGTGGTGTATCATGGTGGCCTGCACAGGTTTGTGAATTTTCATACTTGTCGCCTTGCCGGTTTTATATGACCTTCATGAAAGGCTAGTTTTATTGTTTAATGTTGACTTGATTATAATTAAATTGCTTTCTTTGAAATAATTGGATATGCTGTAGGTTGTTGATGCCAGCAGTGTCAACAAGAACCTTAAACCAAGGAAAAGATCAGCAGGGGAAGTCCTTGTTAGGCTATATGGAAGTTATACATAGTCAGTACCTTTCCCCATTTATTTTCTTTTATGTTCTCTTCAATTCACATATCAAGTTGTAATATAACGTGCTTTATTTCCTTCCGCAGCTCGTATGCAGATCCTGTTAAATGTCAATCTGAGTTTGAAGTGGTAAGTTGGTATTTGGTAATCAATTGATATATACTTTCTATTGCTTTGTAAATCTAATGGCTTTGGCATGATTTACACTGTGCCAATAATGATAAATATCTGAGCTTTCAGATACTGAAGAACAATAACGGGTCTTATAGAGATATACTTCTGCAAGCTCTTGAAAAGGTAATCATACCTTCTTTACTGGGGTTGCTGATACTGAGGTCATAAGCATGGTCTTCATCCTTCTTACTTCTTTTAGGCAGCAAATTGTCTTAAACACTTTAAATTAACTATTTTTGCTGTCATTTGTTTTTATGGGTATAGGATCTTCCTAGCACAAAATCCTCTAGATCAAAGGGGTCATCATCCAAGACCAAAGGTTAGCCAATTTCCTTGTAACTCGCATGGTTTTGCTTTGCATAATACAAATGACATAGCTATTTTGTTTGGGGGGAGGGGGAGAGGGAATAGTGTAAACAAATAAAGAGTTTGATGGAATTCCTTCTCTTGTTGTCATTGGTTAGTTGCCTTCTAATATATCTATTCAAATCGTGTTAAATGGGAAAAGGAAGAGAATATAAAGCAAACCCACTGGATTAAGAAAAGTTGGATTGGAAAATGAAGGAACATATTCCGCATAATGTGTTACCTTTCTTCAAATTGGAGTCCATATCTTTATGAAACATGTGTATGGTGCAACATGCTTAGTCTTGGGATTCAGACACACAAACAAATCCCTGATTTTAGTTGAGACACCAAGTTGAAATGGGTTTACATAAGTTTGCATAACTTTTTTCTTTACTTGCTTTTTACCTTTACGAGTTTCATGACTTTCATCGAGTTTTCAAGTACTAGATTACTGAATCTAACACATTGAATTTACTGCTTTACATATTTGGTCGATATTAGTATATTACCATTTGTATTTCATCCTCCTAGGGTCCGAAAGTTTTGTTTTATAAGTTCACTGTCCATTGTGGTTGAGGCCATGCTGAAAGGACACTCAAGGTGTATCTGTTTTTCTTTCAAATTATTGTTCATCCTCTTTTTGTTTTTTTCAGACTCCGTTTCCTCTAGTTTGTCTTATACTTTGTTTAGTATAAATCCCTGCTTCTGCACCTCGTCTTTAGGAAAAGTGAGAGTAACCCATGAGCTGTCTTGCACAGTATCTCATTCTAATTCTTTGTTTGATGCCCTCTACTCACAAAAGATAAAAGATCTATAACTGCCGCTATTTGGACGTGTGTGCACCATGTTTGCTGCTATTTGTTTTGGAGCTATTCCGCACCTCGTCTTTAGGAAAAGTGAGAGTAATCCATGAGTTGACTTGCTCAGTATCTCATTCTAATTCTTAGTTTGACGCCCTCTCCTCACAAAAGATAAAAGATTTATAACTGCTGCTATTTGGACGTGTGTTCCCTGTTCACCATGTTTTCTGTTATTTGTTTTGGAGCTATTCAGTCCTATTTCTTCATGGTTTGTTGAGATTTTGGGTCTGTTTGGCTGTATTTGTCATTGTTTGCCTGGGTTTATTTGTAACAAGCCGAGAACTTAGTAGCTTCAGCTTGAAGGAGGGTTAGGATTTGGTTTTTCTAAAGGAGGGATCATCTCAACAATTGACGAGAAAATCAAGAGAATGGGTTCTAAAAAATCCATATTTTGTTGTGTGTGTGCATGTTCATAATTGTTGATTTTCTCATCAATGGTCGACATTCCTTACTTTTCCCTCTAAACTCTAAAGTGAACTTTTACTTTAGATGAGCCAGGAACCGAATCTGAGTGTTATAATGTTAACAGTTATATTCTTAGCATTTATGTTAGAACATATAGTCAACTGTATTTATGCTTAAGTATATTAGAATAATCAGTCACTGTCTCACTGATTATCAGGCCAAAGATTTCAGATTACTCCTGATTGTAAATCAATCCATTAACACAAGAACATGTGTATAGTCTAAGACTATTTCTCTCAATCACTTTTTCAACAGGAACGCCAACTAAAAGTCCTTCACGCAAGAGAAAATCCTCCCAAAACGATGATGATTTGGGTACCCAAAGTCCTGTAAGTATATGGAGTCTTTTCATTTCGTTTGTTGGTTAGTTCCTTCTTTTGTCTGTATGTGAACTTACTATTTATACTCAGGAAACAGACGCATTGGGGAAGTCTCGAGAGTTGAGTGCGCGGAGGGTAAGAGTGATGAAAAGCCTTGGTCTCATTGCTCCACCTGGGTCACCATTTCAGAAAGATGGTCACATTTCTGGGCAAAAATCGTGATTTTGGGGATGATGGATTTATCGGAGGTGTGGAAAAGAGCATGCTAGATACATTCTCTTTTAACATCATTTGTTTCTTTAGTCCAATGACTTGCTCAGGCATGTTTAATCTGTAGTTTATAAGCATCTTATTTAAGCAAACACCCGTTAATCTTCAATTACCATGACAGTCATCCATGCATAAAATTGTTGTGCAAATTTTATAACTGTTAAATGAGGTGGTTTGATGTTGCCTTTTGCTAAATATTTCAATAGTAAATGCTAGTTTCTGATTACTTGGGGTTAAATAACATATTGGTATGGAATATGCTTAACACCGATGGTAGGCTAAGCATTATTATTTTTTAGGCTAGGGGTGAATGGATTTGATTCTTCTACACGAGCTATCCCCTCAGAGGTAAGGAACAAAAATTTCCTGAACCAAAAAATAGTGTCTCGATGTGTTACACCAATCAAAAGTTGGGAATGAACAGATCTGTTAATGAATTATCATCGGCGGGAGACAGAGAAGGTGACAACAAAATGGGACGTAGGAATTTCATCCGGAGGTAAGGCCAAATTCAAACCCGGAACAAAGGCAATTGGGGAGAAAGTCTCACAGTCTCCACTTTATCTAAGGGAGGGCAATGCTTCGAGAAGCTTTGAAGGTGTGTTCGAACGGTTTGTTTTGTTGTGTCGTTGGGTGCGTCGCTTCCAGTGGCGGTGGCAGACGTGGCGATTCCTTGAATCTTAATCTCGAACTTCACGTGCGTCACGTGCTACTCCTTCAAGGAGCATCTTCGTCGTTACGCTTTCAAGAGCTCGTTGATAGATATTCCTCTCGTTTATGAATTTAAAGGGTAACAAATACTGTGAGTCTGTGACCACACTTCTCTTCTCACCCAGCTCCTATTTTTAGTTTATTACCCCTTAACAAAGATTTTGAAAATGAAAAACTTGTTTCTCTATAAATAAATAAAAAAAGGAACCTATCCTTGCGGGTTAAAGTATGATAAAGATGACCACTGCAATGGTTACAACTGTGGGTGTGGAGGGAGTGGGAGGGGAGGCGGTGAGGATGGGGACTGAGTGGGAGGGGAGAGGTGGCAGAGGAGAGAGTGAGTTGACTGGATTGAACTGAGTTGACTAATGGGGGGGGGGGGGGGGTGATCAGGTGTGGAAGGTACATGGAATAATCATGGAGATACCATAAATCTAAAGGTTAATAATGGTCTCTTAGGTCTCTCACCATGAGAGACATAATGAGGTTATGCACCCTAGAATATGCCCTAGTCCCACTAATAAGTTTCTTTTTTCCAGAAACAAAAGGTGAAACCTAAAGTAAAGGACAACAACGCCACCTATGACGTGAGTGCTTGTCGATTGGGCTGCTATCTAAAAATGGAATATGTTCTTTTCACGATCCAAGTTGAAAAGTGTTTGTTTGAATATAAAAACGGAAACCCGAAATCAGATTCAGTTTTGATGGCGGTTTTGGATCAAACTTTGACAGGGTATATATTCTTTCTTTTTAAAGCAACTGGGCCTAAGCCCAAGAAGAAAAGAATTACATTAAAACTAATATTTTCAAAATCGGTCTAATCGAGGAGTCGAAAATGAGAGTAATTCAAGCTTTAATCGATTCGAACAAATTCTAACAACAATCAACAAGTTAAATTTCAATCCAAGTTCCAACTTATACAAGTCCAAATTATTCAATTGCATTTGGTATAACTTCAACATTGAACTACATTAACTCCAACATGTAAGAGCTTCAAGCCCATGTGAATTAGGTTTGGGTTGGAGCCCCAGCCCCTAAACAAGCAAGACCAAAGGTAATTTTTTTATAAAAAAAAGTGAAACAATGAACCGACCAGTTTGCAAAAGTCAATTTTATGATGATTTAACTGCTTTTACGCTCTGGTTTAACAAGTTTTTATATGGTCAGACCACTTTTCCGATTCTCGAGTCGAACCAGGACCCGGGAGGCATCCGATCCACGATCCAACTAGTTAAATCGGTCCAAATGGATTAGTTTTTAAAACATTGATTGAAACTAAATTGTGAGTTTCGGTTTCGTCTAACAATTTTAAAAAAATATCCACCTCATAATTGAGATCATAAAGTTGTGTAATTTTGATTTTGGTAATTTTAAGAGCATCACGATTATACCTGCATAAGCCACATTTTTCTATAATTATCCATAACCACAATAAACACAATGTTAATGTGATTGTAATCCTAATTGCTATTTAAATGCTTCCTTAACGTAGCAAAGCTTGCCACAACTGTGTTGGGGCTTGGGAGATGTTTTTTTGGGTCCTTGACCAGGAGTATACCCCACCGGAAGCGGAGACCAATCTCCTGCGGGGGAGTGAATGGCACCTGAATGTGGGAAACCCCCTCCCAGTGGAAATTCGCTCCATATGCAAGAGCTGAGATTCAAACCACATCCACTTGATTAAGGGGCACAAGTTCACCACCACTTATACCAACCTCCTTTGGTGACTTGGGAGATGTTTAAAGATAACAAAATAGGAATGAGAGCCACAACCCAAATTTGCCAAGTTGGTTTCACTAAAAATATGACAGATTGCCACCTCATAGGCTCATAGTTCTCATCGAACAACCTGTGAATGCTGTTTTTACTATACTCACACCAGAACTGCGCATTACCCAAAGCACAACATCCAAATAATCCATACGAAACTCCACCTTAGAGAAGCCCGGTCAGGAAAGGGCTTCCTACATATGTTATCAGAGTGACCAAGGTGTCTCGCGAAGCTTCCTACCTAAATTACTTACCTCACATATCTCTCTACACAAAATTTATTACTCTGTACTGTAACACCCTCCCTTGGGCATTACTTTCTAAACACGTGCGAAAATAAAATTAAAAGATAATTTGCTGGTGCTTTCGGAAAATAACTTATATAAATACATAAGTGTCTGAAATTGGGTATAAATTTTTTTTTCTTTTGTCATGACTCCTCAACTAAGCCATAATCAACACACAACCTTACTATCATAGCTTGGCAAGCCTATTTCATTTAAAGAATATACTTAAATACAAGATATTAGTTTTACAAAAATTTCGACAGAGTCTCCTCTGTAATCCGGACATTCCACATAAAATAACACCTGTTAAAATGATTACATTTTCACTCCAGAATTCTAGATACACTAAATTCAACCAGACCTCAATACATAAAAATAATAGTTATAGCCATAAGCTTTACAAAACCAAAAGAAATAGCTTAGATTTTCATTCAAAAGATACGCTCTCCGAGCCTCAAAAGTTCCATTATAAAATAAAGGCTCTCTAAGCCAAACTCATACATACTGTCAAAATAATCTAAGTCTTAACCCTAAGCTGGTCGTTCTAAGAGTTATTCCGCAAGTAATACCTCATCAAGTAACTACATCTAAGTCTCGGAATGACTTAGACAGACTCCTCTGCACCATCTGTGATGGAGTACCCAAGGTACAATATCGAACTTAGAAGAATCCTGAAATGTGTGTGTAAAGGTGAGACGCCAATATATGGTTTTAACCCAATAACTAAATGCTCGACACCACATAACACATATACATTTATCACACGAACATTTATAAGCTGATAGTTTACCAGTGGGTTTAACACCCCAAACATCATCCATAAAATTATGCATGACACTTCTATTCATCATCTAATTTTCGTCCTAATCTCATGAGATATCTCCAACCTCGTGGTGAGTTGATCAGACTCCAAAGCCACACTGGCTAACTTGGCACTCTGCCAATAGGTGCGCAACCTCTTCCCATCTTAAAACAACAAAGGCATACATAGCCAGGCACACAAGGCCAAACACCTTGCTAATGTCCACAATCAGTGGCCACACCATTAGCAAGTAAGATGGGGTCTACATCTCCATGTCCTCCCTAGGCACATGAGATAATGCACGTCGTAATTACCTTTCGCCGATGGTAATCAATGCATTTGTGTCACAAACCGCAGGCACGTCTGCCAAATGCATGCAAAACACTTTTGTTTTCTTCTTTTCTTTGTGCTCAATCTTTCTCTTGCCGAAGCTCAAAATGGCTTACGACTCACATAGTTTAAAACACTTTTTAAAACTTTCATCACAACACAGGACCTCACTGTCCATAAATCATTTATCAAAACATAGGACCTTACTGTCCATAAAACATTTATCAAAACATAGGACCTCACTGTCCATAACACCTTTATCACCTTTATCAAAACATAGGACCTCACAGTCCAAGTGCTCAATCACGACACCTTTCGACCGGTGCACCAATCGTAGGTTCGTGGCACTAGAAACATCTTCAATGTTTCAACACAGTATACCTCATGTATACAATTCATCAAAGTATACCTCATGTATACAACATAGGCACTCCAAGTCCAAATGACTGAGTCCATCACAACACAGAACCTTAGTACCCCGACGTCTCGGTTACTAAGTTTCACACCACTATTAACACGAAATCAGTTTTGCTTTCATAAATTCTTTTTCCAAAAATTGGAAATTCATCAATAAACTCCTTAAATAATAAAACTTGGTTTTCACAAATATGAGTCACGTGAGGTTTTCACTTCCTTAAAATATGTACTGCCGCTTCAAAATACTTGCCTTCTACATTTTTCCAAATCATTCATCAATTATCACTTTTAAAGCTTCTCAAGCCAATACTTAACTTTTTCCACTGAAAACACTTTCTAAAATCATCTTAATTTCTTTTCAACAATTAATTTCATAAAATAACTTTGTATAATATTACAAACTTTATTACATAAAAATTAACAGTACTTAACATTTTCACAATTTCGCTCTCATTGTGACTCGAGTTACTATTACACTAATAAATTATCATCATCAAAACTCCTTATTTTTCCAAAATAATACTTTTCACCACTATTATATTCCAACGTTTCCCATAAAACATTGAATATAATTTACATAGCTTATTAAAGCTTTTATCTGATTAGTCGGTTGTGCACTGACCACAGTCAGGCTTTTCAAACAACACTCACAAGCAACATTCAACAACAAACCACTATACAAATCATGTACCATAGCAATATCATATTCAAATAAATAATTTAAAACAGATCAAGCATTGATACTCAGATATACAACACAACATAAACCACATGATCAGATAACCACAACCACATCAATTATATAGAATACACAACAAACAAATGGTCACAAGCAAATGGTTATTGAGAAAAATCCATTAGGCAAGCTCCCCTTACCTCTTGAAGACTCGAACTAAATAATCTCCCGAACTCGGTTCGATTCCTCTTCGTCAGTGTAAATCAGCTAACTCCGTAGTTTCCTTCAAACGAATTGCAACCAAAATAAACAAATCAAACAACAACACACTTAAATCAATGGGGGTTAGGGTTCGGCTTTACCCAACTTTCTAGGTTAGGAAACTTAAAATTTGATTAACTTAGGGATTAATGATCCATAAGTTACTTAAGCATGATTAATCACTTTAACCATGATTATGAACCAAGAACATGAACTAAAACTCATCTAGTTCCAAGAACTAGGGTTTCGGCCAAGACTGAGTTTGGAGTTAGAAATCTCTAAAATTTCTAAACTCTTGGATTTAATCAACATACAAAACCTAGAGTTAGATTCAAGTGTTACAAACAACTTTTGAATCATAAAACCAACAAGTGCTCATACCTAGGGTTTCGGTTTTTGAAGAATCAAATAGGCTAAAGTTAGATTTTTGATCTTCTATATACTTGAATACAAAAACTATCAAGATATAATCATGAATCAAGATATGAAATGGAAACAAAACCTAAGAACACAACTTAACCTAGATTCGGCCCAGTCCAGAATTTAAGGAAAGAAATTTCACATGCTCTTGTGCTTCTAGATGATGAAAATAGAGATGATTATAAGATCATAGCAATTGGTTTCATGTCAAAATGATTTTTCTAGAATTAGTTATGAATTTTTCAATCTAGCTTCAAGAACTTTGAACAAATGAGGAACATGTTGATCAAAGGCATAAACTCATGAATCTTATGAAGAGAAAATCTTAGAATAGCAAGATTAAGAGAGACTACCTCTTGATGATCAAAGAAAATGATGATTTGGATGATGTTCTTCAAGAATGTCTCATGGTGTTCTTGAGAACTTAAGGAAGAAGATGAACCAAGTTAGGGTTTCAGAACAGTTTCGGTATTTTGGGTATATCTCTCAACATACTTATCCGTTTTGGATGATCTTTATGTCGTTGGAAATAAGAGAGAAAGATGAACAACTTTTATGTTGAAAGTTTTTCGAGATTCAGAATAGAAACTGATCAGAATTGCTGTACAAAATCGGACGAGTTATGAACTCTTTGGAGCAAGAATCATGAGTTTGGAAAAAAAATGACTTAAGGAAGAAAATATCCTATTTAAATGAAGAAGCAACCAGCTTATTGAAGAAGAAACAAATGCTTAATGAAGAAGGAGTCAAACTTGGAGAAGAAGGAAACAAAACTTGTTTAAGAAGCATTCAAAACTTCTTAAAGAAGTAGTCAAAACTTAATGGAGAAGATGTCAAAACTTGATGGAGAAGATTTCAAATACTTGGAGAAGAAGACAAGGTTGGAGCCGTGTGGATTTGCAAGAGTTTTGGGTCAATTTGTCAAATGGCACTTTGTAGGAATTGTCATAAAAAGACAAGGGTATTTTGGTCATTTCATAACAAAACTCAATGTTGCCATAAATGTGCTATTAATTGCCATTTATGATAGGATAGACTTGTCAAGAATGCTAATCAAGTTGATCAATCCAATGTCTCTGCTACTTTGCCGACTTCCCGATCCATCTGACTCAGACTCTGCATAGAGACATCTCGTCGTATAAGCCCGCAACAAACATAATATTTTAAATTTTTTTTTTCAAAATGTTCAAAACTCCCAGTATCATAGTAAATATGATAAAAATATTTTTCATCTCGTTAACGATCCAAAATTTGATCTTCTGAGCAGTAAACTTTTACTGTCAGTAAAAATACAGAAAACAGCAGACCGGCATCCGTCTGAGTTTTCAACCAAAAACTTCCCTGTAATCTTATAAAAATAAGTATAACAAGGAAATGACCTTGGTTTATCCAAAATCATTATCTAAGTCTAGGATAAATATATATATATATATATATATATATATATATATATATATATATATATATATACACCACTGATATTACGAAACAGCGAAAAAATCGGGGTGTTACATGTACTGCACCAATCAAATCAAGTATCAATCGTATTATTTGTTATTGTAGTAGGTTATATAGTAGATAACTCGCTCATTTTCCTTTTGCTCTTTCTTTCTAAGGAATAAATGATTTGTTACAAACTCTGCCTTTGTATCAAATCTTGCGAATGAAGAAAGTATTACAAATACTAATTTAAGATAATTACATAAAATTCAACTACTTCTACAATAATTAAATTAAAGCTTTATGAGCTTCAATACTTGATAATTATTGTGGGAAATTCTATCAACCGAATTACCTAATCCTTTAACTGATATTTAATAATGCAATCTAATCACAGTGTTTCTTCTCTGTTCTTTTGCTGCTTACCATCCGCTTCTGCAGATGTACTTTCTTATTATACGCTCCGTTATCGCAATAAAACGTCAGACCTATTGAAATGCATCGCTGATCTCAGAGCTTTTCCTTCCAATTACCAATATTCAGATCTCAAAAGTTCAGAACAGAGAAAAGATAGTGACCCAATAAGTTTGTGACACTCAAGAAACAGAAACAAAAAGAAGAAGAAAAAAAAAACATAGTTCATTTTTAAAAAGGAACAACACTAATAGTGAAAAAGTGTAGATTTCTATGGAAATGTAATAAAACTGTTTTATTATCTGCATACTGCATAGACAATTTCTATATATATTAAGCACGAAAGAATAAAGATCACCATTTATTCTGACATTAAAAGGTTATTATGTATATAGATAGTACTTTATGCAGAGTGGATATAACTTTCTCATCAATCATTACCCAACTGTAATTTTTTGTGTTTGACCAAAATATCCTCATAGACACTTCCACAGGACTAACCCCTTAGATAAAGTGGAGACTATGAGACTTTCTCCCCAATTGCCTTTGTTCCGGGTTTGAATTTGGCCTTACCTCCGGATGAAATTCCTCCGTCCCATTTTGCTGTCACCTTCTCTGTCTTCCGCCGATGATAATTCATTAACACATATGCTCATTCCCAACTTTTGATTGGTGTAACACATCGAGACACTATTTTTTGGTTCAGGAAATTTTTGTTCCTTACCTCTGAGAGGATAGCTCGTGTAGAAGAATCAAATCCATTCACCCCTAGCCTAAAAAATAATATTGCTTAGCCTACCATCGGTGTTAAGCATATTCCATACCAATATGTTCTTTAACCCCAAGTAATCAGAAACTAGCATTTACTATTGAAATATTTAGCAAAAGGCAACATCAAACCACCTCATTTAACGGTTATAAAATTTGCACCACAATTTTATGCATGGATGACTGTCATGGTAATTGAAGATTAACGGGTGTTCGCTTAAATAAGATGCTTATAAACTACAGATTAAACATGTCCGAGCAACTCATTGGACTAAAGAAACAAATGATGTTAAAAGAGAATGTATATAGCATGCTCTTTTCCACACCTCCGATAAATCCATCATCCCCAAAATCACGATTTTTGCCCAGAAATGTGACCATCTTTCTGAAATGGTGACCCAGGTGGAGCAATGAGACCAAGGCTTTTCATCACTCTTACCCTCCGCGCACTCAACTCTCGAGACTTCCCCAATGCGTCTGTTTCCTGAGTATAAATAGTAAGTTCACATACAGACAAAAGAAGGAACTAACCAACAAACGAAATGAAAAGACTCCATATACTTACAGGACTTTGGGTACCCAAATCATCATCGTTTTGGGAGGATTTTCTCTTGCGTGAAGGACTTTTAGTTGGCGTTCCTGTTGAAAAAGTGATTGAGAGAAATAGTCTTAGACTATACACATGTTCTTGTGTTAATGGATTGATTTACAATCAGGAATAATCTGAAATCTTTGGCCTGATAATCAGTGAGACAGTGACTGATTATTCTAATATACTTAAGCATAAATACAGTTGACTATATGTTCTAACATAAATGCTAAGAATATAACTGTTAACATTATAACACTCAGATTCGGTTCCTGGCTCATCTAAAGTAAAAGTTCACTTTAGAGTTTAGAGGGAAAAGTAAGGAATGTCGACCATTGATGAGAAAATCAACAATTATGAACATGCACACACAACAAAATATGGATTTTTTAGAACCCATTCTCTTGATTTTCTCGTCAATTGTTGAGATGATCCCTCCTTTAGAAAAACCAAATCCTAACCCTCCTTCAAGCTGAAGCTACTAAGTTCTCGGCTTGTTACAAATAAACCCAGGCAAACAATGACAAATACAGCCAAACAGACCCAAAATCTCAACAAACCATGAAGAAATAGGACTGAATAGCTCCAAAACAAATAACAGAAAACATGGTGAACAGGGAACACACGTCCAAATAGCAGCAGTTATAAATCTTTTATCTTTTGTGAGGAGAGGGCGTCAAACTAAGAATTAGAATGAGATACTGAGCAAGTCAACTCATGGATTACTCTCACTTTTCCTAAAGACGAGGTGCGGAATAGCTCCAAAACAAATAGCAGCAAACATGGTGCACACACGTCCAAATAGCGGCAGTTATAGATCTTTTATCTTTTGTGAGTAGAGGGCATCAAACAAAGAATTAGAATGAGATACTGTGCAAGACAGCTCATGGGTTACTCTCACTTTTCCTAAAGACGAGGTGCAGAAGCAGGGATTTATACAAAACAAAGTATAAGACAAACTAGAGGAAACGGAGTCTGAAAAAAACAAAAAGAGGATGAACAATAATTTGAAAGAAAAACAGATACACCTTGAGTGTCCTTTCAGCATGGCCTCAACCACAATGGACAGTGAACTTATAAAACAAAACTTTCGGACCCTAGGAGGATGAAATACAAATGGTAATATACTAATATCAACCAAATATGTAAAGCAGTAAATTCAATGTGTTAGATTCAGTAATCTAGTACTTGAAAACTCGATGAAAGTCATGAAACTCGTAAAGGTAAAAAGCAAGTAAAGAAAAAGTTATGCAAACTTATGTAAACCCATTTCAACTTGGTGTCTCAACTAAAATCAGGGATTTGTTTTTGTGTGTCTGAATCCCAAGACTAAGCATGTTGCACCATACACATGTTTCATAAAGATATGGACTCCAATTTGAAGAAAGGTAACACATTATGCGGAATATGTTCCTTCATTTTCCAATCCAACTTTTCTTAATCCAGTGGGTTTGCTTTATATTCTCTTCCTTTTCCCATTTAACACGATTTGAATAGATATATTAGAAGGCAACTAACCAATGACAACAAGAGAAGGAATTCCATCAAACTCTTTATTTGTTTACACTATTCCCTCTCCCCCTCCCCCCAAACAAAATAGCTATGTCATTTGTATTATGCAAAGCAAAACCATGCGAGTTACAAGGAAATTGGCTAACCTTTGGTCTTGGATGATGACCCCTTTGATCTAGAGGATTTTGTGCTAGGAAGATCCTATACCCATAAAAACAAATGACAGCAAAAATAGTTAATTTAAAGTGTTTAAGACAATTTGCTGCCTAAAAGAAGTAAGAAGGCTGAAGACCATGCTTACGACCTCAGTATCAGCAACCCTAGTAAAGAAGGTATGATTACCTTTTCAAGAGCTTGCAGAAGTATATCTCTATAAGACCCGTTATTGTTCTTCAGTATCTGAAAGCTCAGATATTTATCATTATTGGCACAGTGTAAATCATGCCAAAGCCATTAGATTTACAAAGCAATAGAAAGTATATATCAATTGATTACCAAATACCAACTTACCACTTCAAACTCAGATTGACATTTAACAGGATCTGCATACGAGCTGCGGAAGGAAATAAAGCACGTTATATTATAACTTGATATGTGAATTGAAGAGAACATAAAAGAAAATAAATGGGGAAAGGTACTGACTATGTATAACTTCCATATAGCCTAACAAGGACTTCCCCTGCTGATCTTTTCCTTGGTTTAAGGTTCTTGTTGACACTGCTGGCATCAACAACCTACAGCATATCCAATTATTTCAAAGAAAGCAATTTAATTATAATCAAGTCAACATTAAACAATAAAACTAGCCTTTCATGAAGGTCATATAAAACCGGCAAGGCGACAAGTATGAAAATTCACAAACCTGTGCAGGCCACCATGATACACCACTAAGCTTGATGAATATCAGATCCCCCAATGCCACTGAATAAGTTTTCACTTGCTCTCCCCCTCCTTCGCTAACCGGAGTCTTACCACTCTCAGCCCTAGAAGAAGAACCCCGAGTTTTCATCATTTTGCAACCACCAACCAATAAAACACAAAGGTCCCAATTTGGTGTCACACCACTAACCCAAACAACCAATTCCTCTTCCCTCTTCACCTGGGAAGTCAAGAAAACAAACACGTTATATCATGAATCATTAATCCGTTCTATATAGTTAACGCTTCATTAACCTTAACATGATTCACTCTTCAATTGTCATGTATGTCAAGCACAAAACAATGCACATCAGAACCAAAGAACAATAAAAACAATTAAAGATTATATTTTTATTTTCAACTAATAAATCTTCAAAGCAAATAGAAGGGGATTTCAACTTTCAAGTTTTTTCTGTTACAATTGACATGCAAGAAGGAATAATTAAAAAAAAAAAAAAAAATAACAGAGTGGATATGAGGACCAAAGAAACGAAGGTGTTAGTGGGACGAGTGCAGTGGATTCTTACAAGGAAGATAAAGAAGAATGTCGGAAAACAGGAAACAAACGAGAAACAAGAGCAAAAGCTTCACTCACTTGTAAGAGAGAGTAGGAACTAGGAACCCCAACAGCTCTGTTCTGAATCCAACAATCAGATCGTGTTTCAAAAGTATTCTCTTTTTTTTTTTTTTTGGTCTTTTTGTGATTAAGGAAAGGGGTAAATTTTTAGTTACCAAATAAATAAATGTTTTTTTGTTGTATAATAAATAAATGTTTTTTAAGAAGATAAATAAAAAATTTAACTTCACTCACTCGCTATGGCTTCAACGACGTCGTTTCCTCCCGAAACTTGGAGAATGTAAGGGCTCGTGACGGGTTCAGGTTCGCGTGTTATGATGACGGGTGGTTTGGGCTTGTTTTTGGAACTCTTCTCTGGAGCTCTTCTCCTTCAACTTGGAGCTCTTCTCCTTCGACCTCTCAGCCAGCACCGCTTGCATATTCCCGCTCCGCCACCTACACTTATTCACTAAAGTGGGGTAGTCTCGAATCTCTAGGAGCCCAATGAGGCTCTGCAGCTCCGGTTTCAAACCCTGCTCGAACTTAATTGCTTTCCATGGACCATCAGGATTATCCCTCACCTGTGCGGAGAACCTTGCAAGCCTCTCAAACTTGGCCACATATTCCACCACCGTCATACTCCCCTGACGAAGATGTAGAAACTCCATCTCTTTCTGTATCCGGACACTGTGCGGAAAGTACTTCTCCAGAAATACTTCCTTGAATCTGTCCCACATGATAGGGGCGCTCGAAACAAGCAACCCGCCCCTGGCACAGTTCCACCAGTGCTCTGCATCTGACTCTAACATATAGGTGGCAAAATCCACCTTCTGAGCATCAGAGCACCCCATGGCCCGGAAGATCTTCTCTAATTTCAGTAACCATTCCTCTGCCTCACTAGGAGCGGTGGTCCCTCGAAAGACTGGCGGATTATTATTCCTGAACTCTGACAGGCCCATGTACTGTGGATCTTGAGCTGCAACCGATACCACGTTAAGCACGTCCCCCTTATCCCTCATCTGACGGAGAGTCTCCGTCTGCTCCTGCATAACTCTGGCCATTCGAGCCAAAGTTGCCGCAAGCGCATCATTTCTCCCTCGCCTGTTCGCTGCCATAATTTGCATACCACCAATCAAACAGTGGGTTGATCAAGTCCAATATCCAAAAGAATAGAATGCAGAATTATAACTCTAACAAGCATCCTATGCGCCCAAGTTTTTTTTTTTTTTTTGAAAAAACCCCACTACCACAATCCGATTTAGAATCGAACCGCTCTGATACCATAAATGTAATGCCCTTTGTTACATTAGTAATCCCAAGATAAAATCAATAAAATATCCTTTAAAACATTTAATTAAAACATATATCTCATAAAGAAAAATTAGAAAAAACATTAAAGTCTGAAAATGCCTCATATTAAATAATATAGTATTAAATTATCCATGTAATGAATATAGATATAAAAAAAATCAAAAGCCTCAAAACCGGGCGTCTAATTACAATCCCAACGATAAATAATTGCGTCTAGCCACATACGGCTCCTTATTTAAGAACAGACTAACCAAACTAGAGAGATTATCTAATGGAGTTCACTAAGTCTTCACGCCTCTTCAGCCTCGATGACGTCCTCCTCGTGCTCTGAAAACAATGCTTAATAATGAGATATAAAATCCCAGTGATCAACAATACAGTTTTAAAAAAATATTTTCGAAAAGAGCATTGTTCTCAGCCGGCGCGGTAACCGGAAAAACTGTCCATGGCACCCGCTAATTTTCCAAGATAATATATATAAAAGAAAATACTTTTAATATCAATAATAACCTCATCTCAATACATCACATTCCATATACCAGATAAATTCTAGTTCAGTCCAAACGGTCCAAAGACCTCCTATTTAAATTAGCCTCTTGCCGACATGCCATATATTCACACATCACATGACAATGGCGTCCCATTGCCCACCCCTACTCATGAGGAGTGTTTCGATGTCGCCCTCATGTCGGGGACATTTCCATTTCGATACCTCCCATGTGCACATGGTGGTATTTCTCCTTTTTCGACACCCCAACCTATAGCGGTGTTACTTTCGATACTCCTTTTTAGGTAGTATTACTTATTTTCGACATCCCAATTATATGGGGACGTTACTTTCGATACCCCATTAAGGTGGTATTACTTTTCGATACCCCTATCATAGGTGGTATTGCGGCAAACATCATACAATTCATCATAAGGCACAATTTCATGTCTCATACGTGTAACAATTCATTTGCCAAAAATTAAATATTTGATTTTATCATGCATGTCAAATAAACTCACATGGCATAGCACACACCAATAAGCACGTCATTCAACTAATACGAATATCAATCATGTATTTCGTGCCATCAGTAACAAGAATAAATACCCAATTTAATAATCCTTTTTATTTTAATTCAAAACCCCAAAAAAATTATTTTATTAATAACACGCATCATTCAGTTAAAATCTCTCGAAAATTATAGGTAAATCACTAACACAACAAACACATGTACCATGGAAAGGGTTGTCAAAAGATACTGTTACTCATCTCTCGAAGACCTCCAATGTGCTCAAAAAAATATATATGATAAAACTGTTGTCTCTGAAAAAAAATTCTTCCCTTCAGCGTCACAATTGCACTACCAAAGAAAAGAAACGTGTCTCAGGAACCTCCCCTCTCTAAGCTCACCGTGCAGTCTTTCGAAGTTCACTGTGCGGCGCGAGGAACATTCAAAATCTACTGTGCACGTTCCTTAACGAGACAATTAGGTTTTAATATATGTATATATGGTAGCAGGCGGCGTTTTGGTTCCTTTTTAAAATTTTCTTTAGCAGCTGCTTGGGCTTAACGCCCAAGCATCCTCCCTTTTTTTTTCTTCATATATATATATATATAGTTTTACATTCTTTATAATAGTTAATAAATTTCAATAAATCCTTATACCATCACTTCTTTACATTAAATCTCCCATTTATATTTTATTTGCACTACCCTTTTTAATAACTTGTTATTATTATTATTATTATTATTATTATTATTATTATTATTATTATTATTATTATTTATTTCAAATTAATTATGTTAGAATTTTAGGATATTACACTTGGAGTTTGTGAGTCCGTTTGGGAGAGAAGTTACGTGTGTTAGCATTGTTTAAGGTAATTTAGTTATCTCTCCTTAATCTCGTTTTCCCTTTCTTTTGAATTGGGGATTAATTGACTGTTCTCTTCTTGTTTGGCCAAGGCTTGAGGAACCCGTCGAGCCGCTCGAGGGAAAGATGAAATAGACAACTATAAACACGAGAAGGGGGGTTGAATTTTGTTTATCAAAAATTAAAATGAAGTTGAAAACTTTTCGCACACAAAAGCTAGGTTCAGACAAGTGTAAAAACACTCCACAGATGGGTGACCTGTCTGTTGTGATTTTAATAGAAAAACACACAAGCACACAACTTGAAAACAATTTTGATATTCACACTTTAACCCCTTTAGTTAGAAAGCAGATAATATAATCAAAGCAACTAAAGAGTTTAAGGGAAGAGAGATTAGAACAACTATTTATCCTGGTTCACTCTTTAACACAAAGAGCTACGTCCAGTCCTTGGCAGCACCAAGTTTTATCCACTATAACTGATCAGGTTACAGACTCCAAGTATTGTTTGCACAACTAGCCTCTTCAGGCTCCAAGACAAGTATTCTTTGCTCACCTAACCTCTTCAGTCTCACTCAAGTTTGTTTGTAATAAATACAAACCAGACAGACAGTTCTTTCACTAACACTCAGAGTGGATTAAATGTAAGCTTAGGAAAGATTGCGTAATAACTTCAAATGATTGAAGAATGCAGATTGAAAGAATGAAGAAATAAATGCACAGAGTAATGACTCTTTAATACTGTGTATTCTCTATCTTCATCTTCAATGACTTATGTATTTATAGCCTTCAAGCATTTAAGATCCATTAGAGACATTCCTTCAAATGTTGGCTTCAAGCAGATCTCCATTAAATGCAATAGAGTCGTTCTGGACAACCATTATTGCATTAGGAACTTTGGTTGTACTCTAACATGAAGGATCATAGCTTTATGCATCGTACAATAGCCAAATCAGAGTTGTGTAGAATGCTTTTGTACTTTGCAGGGCACATTTGCCTTTTCGTGTAATAACCAAGAGTACTAGGCAATAAAGCATGTTGGAAACATTCTTTAACTGGACCTCGTCTCTGATCTCCTAGGTTGCTTGTGAGAATGACTTCTGACTTTTCTTGATAAACGTGAAACGAAGAAAGAGAGAGCTTCAAAGTCTTCTGTATGAAGGGAAAGCTTCCAAAAGCTCTTTGTACTTGAGTTCTTCATCGAAGAACCACAGACAAGTATAAGAACTTATCATAAGACCTTATCATAAGACCAGTTGAAACTTCAGTGCAGAAAGTCAATATCCTAGTCAGCAGGCAGGTTGACTTTTGCTTCTTCAGACAGGTGAGAAAGTGACCTCTTACTATTTTGATATGCATACTGGATAGACAGGTTAGCAACCAATATAAAGGTTAATTAAATCATTAACAAATGTTTAGTTTTCATCAAAACTTAGGGAATTGCACATCCGACATTTTAGAGACTTAACAATCTCTCCCTTTTTTATGATGACAAACATTCAGATGATTTAATGAACCTTGGAAAATTACTGTCGCACGTAGGGACTAACTTCAAAATTTTGGGGTCCTATATGTGATAATCATTTTTACTTTGGTCCTTATACATTATAACCACTTTCAATTTGTTCCCTACTTCCCTATATTTTAACTCCAACAAATGACGTTATATCATGTTAGAGTTAAGTATAGTTTATAGTATTTGGGCTTAAGGCCCGTGTATCACTTTGTTGTTAGACAACTATCAACAACTGTTCACTTTCTGTTATTTCAGTTGGGTGCAGTCAGCATCCTAACTGTCTTGCGATCACTATATAAGGTGATAGCCTTCTGTAGCTCAAAAAGATCAATAATATGAGTTTCTCTTCTTCTACATTCTCTGTAATTCTAGAACTATAATATGGTATCTAGAGCTTCTAGGTCCTGAAGCCATGGCCTCCATCAATCCTTTCGCAAACCCTGGCACACCACCATTCACACCTTCCCATCCAATTTTGTTGAAGCTTGATGACAACAATTTTCGACAGTGGAAGCAGCAAATCGAAGGAGTTATTCGTGGTCACAAGCTCCAAAAGTACATCACAGATCCGCGAATTCCACCGAAGTTTCTCACTGATGAAGATCATGAAAATGATGAAGAGAATCCAGTGTACAGTGATTGGGAGCAGCAAGATGCGTTGATCTCAACCTGGCTCCTTGCTTCGATCTCAGATTCGTTACTCACCAGAGTTGTTAATTGCATTCATTCCTGGCAGATTTGGGATGAGATCCACAAGTATTTTGGGTTTGTTGAGCACCAAAGCTAGGCAACTGAGATCGGAGGTGCGAACCCCAGCGAAAGGTAATCGCATGGTTTTAGAGTTCATTCTTCACGTTCGCACCCTTTCTGATTCTCTTCTATCCATCGGAGATCCGCTTCCGCCTCAAAATCTTTTGGAAGTGACACTCGAACCACTTCCACAGGATTTCGATCCTGTTGTAGCAACGATTAATAGCAAGAATGAGTTTGTGTCTCTCGATGAACTTGAGTCTATCCTCCTAGCTCATGAAGCACGAATCGAAAAGAACAAGAAAAGTTCTCCCCAATTCTGTGTCAGTAAACCTCACTCAGTCCTCTGCTCAAGGATCGAGTTCTAGAACCTCCACAAATTTCGTGAATTCCACTTCCTCAAACGCACCGTTTCAGAGTCCTTAGTTTCCGGAGAGCTATTCGCATGTCACTGGCAAAGATTCAGTAAATCGAGGTGAAGGTTTCTGTGGTAATAGAGGTGGCGGCGGCTACGGTGGTGACAGGAATAGAGGTCGCGGTGGTGGTGAACGCTCCGGTGGGTGCTCCAATGTTCAGTGCCAAATCTACAAAAAGTATGGGCATGATGCAAGTGTGTGCTATTATCGCCACTCAGGTTCCAATAATTCTGATAAGTACTATCAGGGAGCTCCTCAGTATCAAAATTTCTCCAACCGGCAGTACAAAAGACGGCCACTACCTATGTTTTCACAGCCTGCTAGACCTCCGTCTTTTGCTCAGCCTTTTGCAGCACCACCCAGGCCACAACAGCCACAAGCCTTTCTGACAAGCACCGAGTCTCAGTTCAGCATCACTTGGTACCCGGACTCGGGTGCATCTCATCATGTTACTCCGGATCCCTCTAACCTGACTGAGACTGCCTCCTTGCCAGGTTCTGAGCAAGTCTACTGGGGGAATGGCCAAGGTTTGTCAATTAATCAAGTTGGTTCCATGCACTTCACTACACCTTCCCATCCCCAAACCCATTTCACTCTACATAATTTACTGCCTGTCCCTTCCATCACAAAGAACTTAATTAGTGTCAGTCAATTTGTCAGGGATAATCATGTGTTTTTTGAGTTTCACCCCTCATTTTGTCTTGTCAAATCACAGGCATCATCCGTCACTTTTCTAAGTAGTTGTATGACTTAGGCATCATCCATCTTCTCACATGCCCATATACTCATCATCAAAATGGGCTTGTGGAACAAAAACATCGCCACATTGTTGAAGCTGGTCTCACTCTCTTGGACCATGCTTCTCTTCCCTTTAAATTCTGGGACCATGCCTTTCTTACTGCTGCTTACCTCATTAACCATCTTCCATCTCTTGTACTTCAAAATCAGTCACCATACACTGTTCTTCTTCATAAGGAACCAGACATTAAGTTCCTAAAAGTATTTGGATGTGCTTGCTACCCGTTCATTCGACCCTATCAGCAGCACAAGCTTTCCTATAGGTCCCAAGAGTGTGTGTTTCTAGGGTACTCTTCTTCCCATAAAGGGTACAAGTGTCTTAATTCGGACCGTAGAATCTTCATTTCCAAAGATGTCATCTTTAATGAGTTAAGGTTTCCCTACAAAGAGTTGTTTTCCTCACCTTCTGTTTCTACCAAGGGTTCCCCACTTTCCCCAATTTCCTCTATTCCACCACTGTTACCTCCTCACTGTCCACCCCCTTTCCAGCCAGCACCTGTACAGTCTCCAACTCAGTCCTCAAGTCCACCCAATTTGGTTACCTCACCTATTCAACATGACCAACCCGCACCCGAGCCCTTTGGACAGTCCCTAGCCTACTCCCAATCCCCTGCTTCCTCCCCTGAATCCTCTCCCTCTCCCCCCACCTCTTCCACTCAACACTCATCCTATGCAAACAAGGTCCAAATCTGGCATTATTATGCCCAGACTTCATCCCACACTCTTTCTAACCCACATGGAACCATCCTCTGTTAAGCAGGCCTTGGCTGCTCCTCAATGGGCTGCAGCCATAAAAGATGAATTTGATGCTCTAATGAACAATAAAACATGGACTTTAGTTCCTCTTCCACCAAACCGAAACCCCATTGGTTGCAAATGGGTGTTTAGGGTCAAGGAAAATATGGATGGTAGTGTTAATAAATACAAGGCATGCCTTGTTGCCAAAGGTTTCCACCAACAAGCTGGTTGTGACTACATAGAAACCTTCTCACCGATTGTAAAACCAGTTACGGTTCGCACTGTTTTGTCCATTGTTGTCTCTTGCAAGTGGCCAATAAGGCAGTTGGATGTTAACAACGCCTTTCTTAATGGTCACCTCCATGAGGAAGTTTATATGAAACAACCTCCGGGCTTCAAAGTGGAAGACAAGAGCCTTGTTTGCAGGCTGCAAAAGGCCTTATATGGCCTTAAACAGGCGCCTAGGGCCTGGTTTGAAAGGCTCAAAACTGCACTAATGCATAGAGGATTTGTGGTAAGCAGGTGTGATCCCTCTCTTTTCACCTTACACAATGCCACTCACTGTATGATGATTCTAGTGTATGTTGATGACATACTTGTCACAGGCGGCTCATTGCCTCATATTCAGGGACTCATTGATGGACTACACTAAGAATTTGCACTCAAACAGCTATGCAACTTGGATTATTTTTTGGGAATTGAAGTTACCCACTTGCCCAATGGTTCTCTTCTCCTTTCCCAAACCAAGTACATTCGTGATCTATTGGCTAAGGCTCACATGGAAACAACAAAAGGAATCCATGCTCCTATGGTTGCTAATCTCAAACTCTCCAAGCTTGGAGTTGATTATGTTCTAGACCCTTCCCTATTTCGGTCCATTGTTGGAGCATTGCAGTATGCAACACTCACCAGACCAGAAATTTCCTATTCAGTGAACAAGGTCTATCAGTTCTTGTCTCAATCTCTAGAGGACCATTGGACGGCTGTTAAAAGGATTCTTAGGTACCTTAAGGGCACCATCCATCATGGTCTCTTGATTCAGCCTGCAGTAGTGAACACACCAATGTCCTTGACAGGTTTTTATGATGTTGATTGGGCATCGGATCCAGATGATAGGCGCTCTACTTGTGGGGCATGTGTCTACCTTGGGCCTAACCTGATCTCCTGGTGGTCTAAGAAGCTAAACTCTGGTTGCTAGATCAAGTGCCGAGGCAGAATATAGAAGCATGGTAGCCCTATGTATAGAGATTCTTTGATAGGTTTTTGTGATGCTGATTGGGCATCGGATCCAGATGATAGGGGCTCTACTTCTGGGTCATATGTCTACCTTGGGCCTAACCTGATCTCCTGGTGGTCTAAGAAGCAAACTCTGGTTGCTAGATCAAGTGCTGAGGCAGAATATAGAAGCATGGCAACCCTATGTACAGAGATTTTTTGGGTTCAGTCACTGCTAACAGAGTTGAGAATCAAAACTCAAACTCCCAGAGTCCTATATGACAATCTCAGCACAGTTTCCCTGGCTCATAACCTAGTTCTGCACTCCAGAACCAAGCACATAGAGCTTGATTGTTTCTCTGTCAAATAAAAGGTGTTAAATTGAAGCCCAAGTGTAACACATGTTCCAAGAATCGATCAGTGGGCCGATGTGCTCACTAAACCACTTTCAGCAGCCATATTCAGTACACTCAGTGTAACGCCCCCCCTTGGGGCATTACTTACGTAACACGTGCGGAATTTAAATTAAAAGATAATTTGATGGTGCTTTCGGAAAATAATTTATATAAGTATACAAGTGTCTGAAATTGGGTATAAAAATTTTGTCACGACTCCTAAGCCTTGATTGGCACACAGACTTACTATCATAGTATGGCAAGCCTATTTAATTTTAAAGAATATACTTGAATAAAAGCTAGTATTTTACGAAAATTTCGACAGAGTCTCCTCTGTAATTCGGACATCCCAAGTAAAAGAACACCTGCTAAAATAATTACATTTTCATTCCAGAATTCCAGTTACACCAAATACAACCAGGCATTAATATGCTAAAGATAGTTATATCAATTAGCTATACATGACCAAAAGGAAAAGTTTAAGTTTTCATTCAAAAGAGACGCTCTCCGAGCCATAAACATTCCGTTTTAAAATATAGACTCTCTGAGTCATACTCATACATACTTATCAAAAATCCAAGTCTCTAACCCTAAGCTGGTCATTCTAAAAGTTATTCCTGAGAAGAACTCACGTGATCGTTCCACAATCAAATACTTCATCAAGCAACTAGATCTAAGTCTCTGAGTGACTTAGGAAGACTCCTCTGCACATCTGTACTAAGATACCCAGGGTACAATAGCAAACCAGAAGAAACCTGATATGTTTGTAAGGGTGAGATACCGTCATAAGATATATCCCACAACAACCATATACATGATACATACCTCACAGAATCATATAAGCAGTTAAATCATGCATATACTCAATATATCAGTGTTATATCAAAGGGCATCAAACCCCCCGCATCAATCTTTCGAAAATATGCATGGCACTTCAATATCAGGCTCTAACTTAATCTCATGAGATCTCAACACCGTTTTCCCTGGAGAAGTATTAGAGTTGGTCAATCTCTAGACCATCGGGCAGTTGCCTCCTTACCCTCATGCATAAGGTCTCGGGACGAGCAACGTCACATGTGCCTCTTCACTCGGTTTACATGGACAGACTCCCCAGATACCACCTTGTATCTGTTATATATCAAAAGCACGTCTGCTCGGGGAAATGCACATGAGAAAATATTTTTATTTAAAAGGTTTTCTTTGTGTGTTCATTCTTTTCACTGTCGCAGCCCGAAGCTAACGACTTAAATCATCATTTCCCCATCACTTAAAAACTCAGAAGCATAGGACTCATAGTCCGAACGCTCAATCACAATGCCCAAGACCGTGGCCACAGTCAAGGGTTGTGGTCGTAGAAAACAACCTTCACCTTTAATCATGTACATTACACGCGGTTAGAATACACAGTCCAACATAGCGCGATTAGGACCTAAGTCCATAACATCAAAACCAGGACTCGTAGTCCCGAATTCACACTGATTCAAGATCACGTGCACATCACTGAATACTAGAGGCGACGTCTCGCGTACTAGATTCTCTTTCTTAAGTACTTATTTTTCGTTCAGTGAAAAACAAATTCAAAACCGATTCCTCGATAACCTATCCAGGTTATCGGAAAGTTTCTAAAATATTTAGGAAAAACATTTTCTTTGAAAATCTTTTTATAAAGCATCTTTGAAATTCTTTTATCTTTGAAATATTTTCCCCAATAGGATATTGCCAAAAAAATCTTGAAAGTGTTCACTTGAAGACACATAGTTCGAAAAGGATTTTTCTCTAGTATAATAATAGTTCACCAAAACCATTTCAACATTGAAAACAAGTACTTTAAGTTTAAAGAGCTTTTGGAAAAGAACACCAATCCCTTCATCTTCAAAGCTTATTAAGGTTTTTAATCCTTATAACGGTTGAGCACAGACGCACGTCTGGCTTAGCAAACTTTCAATCAACAACAGCATATATCATCAGTTCAATGCTAATATCACAGTTGAAAGCAGTTCATCACATATATGCATTATATCATTTAGAACAAGTACAGTTCAACATCAGATAATAGCATAACAGTTCAAGTACATTAGATAATCAAGTAAGCTCAATCAACATGTAACTATCCAATTAAGCACATACACACATGCATACAGTTATTGAATATCCCTAGGCAAACTCCCCTTACCTTTGAAGACAAGTAAAGGATCCTCGTCTTATTGCTCACATTAGCTCATATCTACACCATCAAGCAAGCATAGCCGTGTCAAACGTCTCAGAGAGGGAATCCAACAACGCGCAATAACCAAATATCAAGAAATCAATTTCACATGATCAAACACACATTCTAACTTTATCTAAACACTTAATCTAATTACCAAACAAGGTTATTTTTAAAGAAAATCATGTTTGAAGCTCACGCTTCCCAATACCCTTTAAGGAAACTTTGTTTTGATTAAAAGATCATGAAAAAGAACTTTGGAAATCATCCATTAAGAGTCCTAATTGCACTAAATCATAATTAATTTCACAAAAACATACCCAAATTCAAATAAAAATCAAATTGGAGGTTTAGGGCTCCTAAATACAATTTAGGGAAAACTCATTTTAACCAAAGAATAATGAAATTGGTTTAGGGAAACACTAATTCATAGTCCCAATTTCATAAAACAAGGTTTAATTTTAAGATTAAAATCTGAAATCAAAGGGTTAGGGTTAGGGTTTCAAAATCAATTTGGGGACTTTCGAATCTAAGCAAAATAGATGAGGTTTCACTCACCCAAGGAGGAAGGAAGAGAAATGGTGGGCTGCTTTGGGAACTGCGGCGCGGCTGCAGTGGCGGTGACTCCGGCGAGGACAACGAGCCAAACGAAAGCCAAATGGACCACACATGGGCGAGCTCGGTGACACGATCGGCTCCTCCCTACCCGGTGTGGCCGGACGACGGCCGGCGACGAGGTGTGGCGGCGCGCTTGCGGCTGGACAACGACGCTGGCAAGTGACAACACCTGCGATCGTCGTTTTCCCTCACTCCAGTCTGAGAAGCGATGACGCAGAGGTTGAAGGGTGGTGGGACATTGCTCAAGCGGCTGGTGTCGGCTGTGAGCTAGGGTGGAGAAGAAGATGAAGTGAGGATGAAGAGAGAAAAGGAAAGAAGAAAAGAGAAAGAAGGAAAAAAAAAGAAAAAGTTGCAGAGAAGAAAAGTGAAAAAGAGAGAGATAGCGTCGAGAAAGAGAGAGAGAGAAAAGAGAAAAAATGAGTTTTTTTTAAACCAATTACTTAGTGATAGGTACAAAATGAGTGATAAATATTAAGCCAAAAATAAACATGTTTTTAATTTTTAGAATCTAAAAATAAAGATTGATAAAGATATAATTTCGAAATTCAAATTAGAGTAAAGATTAATAGTTGAACTGATCAACTAAGAAAATACTCAGTCCAAAATTTAATCTCCGATAAATGTCAAACCAAAATATTTTTAACTCTAAAATTAATTAGAATGAGAATATGAAAATGCTTTTCTCTTAATCATATTATGAAAAATATTTTTCTGTACTGGTATATTAGTGGCAATAACGTAATTATTGTCTAGTAAGCGTGCATTCACTGAATTGAGTCAGTGCTAACGCACCCAATAAAATAATTTGAAGAGAGTAATTTAATTACTCAAACTAAACCACATAACATAATAAATTTAAACATCCAAATAAAATAATTAATCATAGGTGTAAAAACTAGGGTGTTACATTACTACCCCTCTTAAAAAAATTTCGTCCTCGAAATTTCGTTGCTCAAAACTAAACAGAGTGTTGTAATCACACCTTGACCCTAAAATCTTACTTTGTATTTTCATCACTTCATTCCTCTCAACGATAACTCTATAACAGGATCGGTTCTTATGCCATTCTATTTATCCTCGAGACCTTTCACTACCGCATTATCCCCACTACCTTCGATATTTCACCTTAGTCTATTACACTTTAAAGAACAAAGTCAACGCTTAATCTCTTCACTTCTCAATATAGATCCATTAGAAAACTTTCTTCAATATCTAACTTGCACAACTACCATCAAAACCAACACTAACTTTACCACAACATCAATTAACCTTCTACTCAAGAGATACAATCATAGTCTTAGTCCATTTGGGCTTAGTCTACTCTTCTAGTCATATCGAATTCACACTTTTCAAGTCTCCAATCAAAACATCATAAAATTCCTGAAGGTAAGCTGCTAGGATTATCTAACTCATCAACTTCGAACTTCTTCATAAACTGATTTTTCACAAACGCTAATCTTATATACTCACAGCCGAGAAAAGAGATTATAAAACAGAGTTTCTCTAAGGCCATTACCCCTAGGAGTTGCACCAAAACAAAGCCAAGAAATCTAGGTGGACACTCCCCAATGGCAATCTTAGATTTAAAAATGTCCAGTTTCCACTATGGATCATCAACCACATATTTACCAGAATAAGACCTCAAAGATTATAAACATTTCGCCATAGCTTATCCCACTCGAAAGACACAATCAAAACTTAATCACTTCTTGCCTCAAAATTTGTCTACTAGCAAAACTTCAACACCTTATCCTCACATCGAACATCAAGTTCAACCTTAACTCTATCACATATATCAACTTTCCACCCAAAGCACACAATTATAGTCTTAGTTTTCTTTGAATATATTTCACCACTCCAAATTATATCATAGTCATTCATTTCAATCTTAAAGAATACGATTACCTTTCTTCGTGCAACTACAACCAAAAGGAATCACTTCAGTTTGAATTATCCAAAACCATAATTCTTAAACTTTTCTAACTACTTAGTTTCACTCAAGAACTCCTTTTTACTATTTCCGTTCAAATTAAGGAAAACTACCATATATATTTTTGCGTTAATCCTCGGACTCACGAAGTCAACATTAACCATAAACTTTGATCACTACTCTAATTTCCTTTAATGAAACATCTGCCTCGATCATGATAAAATCCATTGTAATCGTCTCACTCAATGACGTTGAACTTAAGGGTCCTCATAGTACCATTCACATCTATACACTAACGAAACTCCTATCAACTCTGGTTCGTCCTACCATAGAGATGACAAAAATTTAGGTACCACACTATCTCCCAGCTAACCTGCTAAGGATAGGTAATCTCATTACTCATCCATCCCACTGAGGACGATCAGTTGGACTTAGCCTCAACTTAGTCCTCAGCACTTAAAGTAAACTTAACCGACACACGTTGATAAACTTCCGTTTTTCATCTGAAACAACACTTGAAGATACTCCATGAAGTCTAAACAATTATCTGATACTTGATACACTATTCGGTTCACTAAATCTGCTTGTGGATCTTAACTCGTAAGAAGATGTAAACCTTCACCAATCGATCAACGATCACTTGAATTCAAACAAGACTCATACAGGTCTTCAGAAAACTCATAACAAAGATTGAAGGAATGCCAGCATCTCCATAAGGAAGGTCTCAATTGTACATCTTGATGAGGAGATATCCAACTCACGACTGATGAGATGGATCACACATCGACAACATTTGGAGAATACATAGAATTAAGATGATCAATGACAACAAGCACTTTCGAACGACAATAAGACATGACCTTAGTGATCATAAAAGAATTTCTCAAGAAAAGAATTTTTTTTCTGGATTTCACTTTCACATAAGCATAGAAAAGAACTTCATTAATTTGAAGGATATCGGAACATCCCGTATGGAAAAAGATCCTTCCATCAGGTTCGTGGGTGTAAAAATGCATGATCAATACACATTTACAAACATGAATCTAATAAAGTTCATTCTCCCACAAGAATCTTCCAACGGATTCAAATAATCAAGAAGTGAATAATGTCTAATCCCAAAAGGATTAATCCTTATTCTTAATACAAAGAATTTACAAAATGATGACTTTCACCTCTTCCAAAAAATAGAAGTGACGGAACTAAGTTTCACCAAGAGACTTCTGCTATCACGAAATTATCTGGGTTATAACTCAAGAAATAGTCATAACCACTTCTCTCAACAAAGTGTGAAAGTATCCAGACCAATCGATTCCTTTAAACCAATTCACTCAAATGTCTAATACATCGAGGATCATTTAGAAGTGTGAGTACGACTTCTCACAAACAAAGAAATGAATAACTGGAAATTAATGAATTAGCATAACTAATTCAGGAGTCCTGACAGATTTCAAATTAAAGTCAGGAAATACTTGTTCATAATTCGTCCTTTACTTAGTTGTCAGGAATCCAGACGGTGACACGAGCCTTCACACAACATTGGTGCTTCACAAGAAAAACACTCGGTCTAACAAACGGTTCAGACCACCGATCTTTCAGTTGAATGAGTCATCTAACTCGTTTTAACTTCGTAGGCAACATCCTACACAAAGCGACAGAGATCTGACCGAATCCAGAAACTAGATCAATCAAAAATCAATGTCCTTTGCTAACCATAAACCTAGAATATTTCCAGGGAACACTCCCGGAAAAACCCTTTACACAAGCACCTTGTTTCGAATGTCAGACACGATTCGCAAGGATAATCGAATGTCATATTCGAACCCAAGTAACATTCAAGATCTAAGGTCTCCCAGGACATAAAGCCCTTGGAAAACCATCAAGAAAACATATACTTGTGCGTCAACACACATTGCTTCAACAAGAAACAATTCAAACAAGAGCCAACCAGAGATCACACAACAAAACTTAACAGACCTATTCCCCAAAGATCCCGAAAGACTCGACCAGCTCTGATACCACCTTGTAACGCCCCCCCTTGGGGCATTACTTACGTAACACGTGCGGAATTTAAATTAAAAGATAATTTGATGGTGCTTTCGGAAAATAATTTATATAAGTATACAAGTGTCTGAAATTGGGTATAAAAATTTTGTCACGACTCCTAAGCCTTGATTGGCACACAGACTTACTATCATAGTATGGCAAGCCTATCTAATTTTAAAGAATATACTTGAATAAAAGCTAGTATTTTACGAAAATTTCGACAGAGTCTCCTCTGTAATTTGGACATCCCAGGTAAAAGAACACCTGCTAAAATAATTACATTTTCATTCCAGAATTCCAGTTACACCAAATACAACCAGGCATTAATATGCTAAAGATAGTTATATCAATTAGCTATACATGACCAAAAGGAAAAGTTTAAGTTTTCATTCAAAAGAGACGCTCTCCGAGCCATAAACATTCCGTTTTAAAATATAGACTCTCTGAGTCATACTCATACATACTTATCAAAAATCCAAGTCTCTAACCCTAAGCTGGTCATTCTAAAAGTTATTCCTGAGAAGAACTCACGTGATCGTTCCACAATCAAATACTTCATCAAGCAACTAGATCTAAGTCTCTGAGTGACTTAGGAAGACTCCTCTGCACATCTGTACTAAGATACCCAGGGTACAATAGCAAACCAGAAGAAACCTGATATGTTTGTAAGGGTGAGATACCGTCATAAGATATATCCCACAACAACCATATACATGATACATACCTCACAGAATCATATAAGCAGTTAAATCATGCATATACTCAATATATCAGTGTTATATCAAAGGGCATCAAACCCGCACAGTCAATCTTTCGAAAATATGCATGGCACTTCAATATCAGGCTCTAACTTAATCTCATGAGATCTCAACACCGTTTTCCCTGGAGAAGTATTAGAGTTGGTCAATCTCTAGACCATCGGGCAGTTGCCTCCTTACCCTCATGCATAAGGTCTCGGGACGAGCAACGTCACATGTGCCTCTTCACTCGGTTTACATGGACAGACTCCCCAGATACCACCTTGTATCTGTTATATATCAAAAGCACGTCTGCTCGGGGAAATGCACATGAGAAAATATTTTTATTTAAAAGGTTTTCTTTGTGTGTTCATTCTTTTCACCGTCATGACCCGAAGCTAACGACTTAAATCATCATTTCCCCATCACTTAAAAACTTCGAAGCATAGGACTCATAGTCCGAACGCTCAATCACAATGCCCAAGACCGTGGCCCGCGGTCAAGGGTTGTGGTCGTGAAAACAACCTTCACCTTTAATCATGTACATTACACGCGGTTAGAATACACACCCAACATAGCGATTAGGACCTAAGTCCATAACATCAAAACCAGGACTCGTAGTCCCGAATTCACACTGATTCAAGATCACGTGCACATCACTGAATACTAGAGGCGACGTCTCGCGTACTAGATTCTCTTTCTTAAGTACTTATTTTTCGTTCAGTGAAAAACAAATTCAAAACCGAATCCTCGATAACCTATCCAGGTTATCGGAAAGTTTCTAAAATATTTAGGAAAAACCTTTTCTTTGAAAATCTTTTTATAAAGCATCTTTGAAATTCTTTTATCTATGAAATATTTTCCCCAATAGGATATTGCCAAAAAAATCTTGAAAGTGTTCACTTGAAGACACATAGTTCGAAAATGATTTTTCTCTTGTATAATAATAGTTCACCAAAACCATTTCAACATTGAAAACAAGTACTTTAAGTTTAAAGAGCTTTTGGAAAAGAACACCAATCCCTTCATCTTCAAAACTTATTAAGGTTTTTAATCCTTATAACGGTTGAGCACATACGCACGTCTAGCTTAGCAAACTTTCAATCAACAACAACATATATCATCAGTTCAATGCTAATATCACAGTTGAAAGTAGTTCATCACATATATGCATTATATCATTTAGAACAAGTACAGTTCAACATCAGATAATAGCATAACAGTTCAAGTACATTAGATAATCAAGTAAGCTCAATCAACATGTAAATATCCAATTAAGCACATACACACATGCATACAGTTATTGAATATCCCTAGGCAAACTCCCCTTACCTTTGAAGACAAGTAAAGGATCCTCGTCTTAATGCTCACATAAGCTCATATCTACACCATCAAGCAAGCATAGCCGTGTCAAACCTCTCAGAGAGGGAATCCAACAACGCGCAATAACCAAAAATCAAGAAATCAATTTCACATGATCAAACACACATTCTAGCTTTATCTAAACACTTAATCTAATTACCAAACAAGGTTATTTTTAAAGAAAATCATGTTTGAAGTTCACGCTTCCCAATACCCTTTAAGGAAACTTTGTTTTGATTAAAAGATCATGAAAAAGAACTTTGGAAATCATCCATTAAGAGTCCTAATTGCACTAAATCATAATTAATTTCACAAAAACATACCCAAATTCAAATAAAAATCAAATTGGAGGTTTAGGGCTCCTAAATACAATTTAGGGAAAACTCATTTTAACCAAAGAATAATGAAATTGGTTTAGGGAAACACTAATTCATAGTCCCAATTTCATAAAACAAGGTTTAATTTTAAGATTAAAATCTGAAATCAAAGGGTTAGGGTTAGGGTTTCAAAATCAATTTGGGGACTTTCGAATCTAAGCAAAATAGATGAGGTTTCACTCACCCAAGGAGGAAGGAAGAGAAGTGGTGGCTGCTGGGAACTCTGGCGCGGCTGCAGTGGCGGTGACTCCGGCGAGGACAACAGCCAAACGAAAGCCAAATGGACCACACATGGGCAAGCTCAGTACACAGTCGGCTCCTCCCTACCAGTGTAGCCGGACGACGACCAGCGACGAGGTGTAGGCGGCGCTTGCGGCTGGACAACGACGCGGCAGTGACAACACCTGCGATCGTCGTTTTCCCTCACTCCAGGTGCTGAGAAGCGATGACGCAGAGGTTGAAGGGTGGTCGGACATTGCTCAAGCAGCGGCTGGTCGGCGCTGTGAGCTAGGGTGGAGAAGAAGATGAAGTGAGGAGGAAGAGAGAAAAGGAAAGAAGAAAAGAGAAAGAAGGAAAAAAAAAGAAAAAGTTGCAGAGAAGAAAAGTGAAAAAGAGAGAGATAGCGTCGAGAAAGAGAGAGAGAGAAAAGAGAAAAAATGAGTTTTTTTTAAACCAATTACTTAGTGATAGGTACAAAATGAGTGATAAATATTAAGCCAAAAATAAACATGTTTTTAATTTTTAGAATCTAAAAATAAAGATTGATAAAGATATAATTTCGAAATTCAAATTAGAGTAAAGATTAATAGTTGAACTGATCAACTAAGAAAATACTCAGTCCAAAATTTAATCTCCGATAAATGTCAAACCAAAATATTTTTAACTCTAAAATTAATTAGAATGAGAATATGAAAATGCTTTTCTCTTAATCATATTATGAAAAATATTTTTCTGTACTGGTATATTATTGGCAATAACGTAATTATTATCTAGTAAGCGTGCATTCACTGAATTGAGTCAGTGCTAACGCACCCAATAAAATAATTTGAAGAGAGTAATTTAATTACTGAAACTAAACCACATAACATAATAAATTTAAACATCCAAATAAAATAATTAATCATAGGTGTAAAAACTAGGGTGTTACACTCAGAGATAAGCTCAGGGTCTTTGACAAGCTCACTCTTGCTCAAACATCTCGAGCTTATGCGGGGGAATGTTAGAGATAAGTATAGTTTATAGTATTTGGGCTTAAGGCTCGTATCTCTTAGTTGTTAGACAACTATCAACAACTGTTCACTTTATGTTATTTCAGTTGGATACAGTTATCATCCTAACTGTCTTGCGATCACTATATAAGGTGATAGCCTTCTGTAACTCAAAAAGATCAATAATATGAGTTTCTCTTCTTCTACATTATCTGTAATTCTAAAACTGTAATATATCATTATCACCTAATCACCAATAAATGACAAGTACCAAATTAAAAATAATTGTACATATAGTGACCGACTCAAAAAAATTTCACTTATAGAGATCAAATGATTAGTTTAACCTTTCATTATATTATTTCCTTCTATAATTTATTTGGATGTGTTGAATTTGAAGGTTTTTAGGTAGGGAAATAGGAAAAGAGAGAAAAAAACTAAGAAATAATAAGACTGATATTGAATTGATGTAATGATGATGTGATTACAAAAGACAACCCAATAGTCCTATTCTTATTTATACTAAAAGTAGAATCATAATCTTAATCAAATAGAGAATCAAATCATAAAATATAAATAAGAAATAAATCCTAAGAGATTATCTAGGATACTCTAAGATATGAAAAGATATGAAAAGATATTATCAGATATTTCTCTGATTTTCTAACACCCCCCTCAAGCTAAAGCTTACTATGCTTTAAGCTTGTTACACGAAAAACAATGCATTCCCCCTCAAATTAAAATTTAAAATTTAAAAATCATAAACTGAGCTCCACGAAAATAATGGTTGGAAGGAAACTCAAGGATGTTAGAGAGGTAGGAGAGAGTTGCTGGAAAGAGAACTTAGCAAGATAGCTGAAATGATCATCAACCTGAAAAATTTCTTGGCAAGCAATCTAGAAGCAAGGTCCGAATTTCTCAAAACCACATTTGGAAGTTTCAACAACAATATCGGAGACCCAAATTATTTCAAATTGAAATTAAGTTAGACAACTACTTCCGGGACTAAGACGAGGCCAGTGCATCTGGGCCAAGGGGCCAAGGCTAGTGCATCTAGGAAAAGAGCCGGGCCAGAGCATCTGGGATAATGAGTTGGGCTAGTGTGAGTCATAGCCAACATAAATCAATCATCGACGGAAATAGAAGTCACCACTAATATGATTCATATAGGGGAAAAGAGTCACCACCGGAATGATCGTTGGTGGAACAAAAGTCACCACTAATATCATTCATCCATGGGAAAGGGGTTACCACCAGAATGATCGTCGGTGGGAAGAGAAGCCACACTGGTATGATGGGGAGTCCTTAGGAGTATCTGAGGAGGTAGAACTAGCCATGGGTCAGAACACAAATGCAAATAACCGAAATCACAGGTACCTGAACAGTACAACACACAGGGACGTTGCTTAAAAGAGTTCCGATGAAGGAGGTGAGCACGGATCCAGAGAGAGCGGGGAACGACAAGTTCAGTGTTGGAAAAGGTGGCTGGATGCGCCATCACGCGCTGGTGAAATGGAAGCGCTTGTGGCTGCGCGCTGATCAGAGGACACGCGCGTGCGGGTGCGTCTGGAGGCTTACAATGGTGTTGTTTGAACGGCTGGACGGATCGGTGGAATGCGATTCCGCCGGTGGTGTCAGCGGCCAGATACGACGGTGGACGGCAGTCGACAGGGGCTAACGGGACAGGAACACATGTCGGAAAGAAGGACGTGCCGGAAAAGAACACAACGGAGGAAAGAAAATGATTTTTTTTTGTTTTGTTTTTTTTTTGTTGTATGGCTAAGAAGATGATTAGAGTTCCTTCATACTTATCGGAACTCCGCAGCGGAATAGTGATGCTACAGGTCACAGAGGATGATACCCTTGTCTAGCTCTAGATACCATGTTGAATTTGAAGGTTTTCAGGTAGGGAAAGAGGAAAAGAGAGAAACAAACTAAGAAATAATAAGACTGATAATGAATTAATGTAATGATGATGTGATTACAAAAGACAACCCAATAGTCCTATTTATACTAAAAGTAGAATCCTAATCTTAATCAAATAGAGAATCAAATCATAAAATATAAATAAGAAATAAATCCTAATAGATTATCTAGGATATTCTAAGATATGCTAAGATATGAAAAGATATTATTAGATATTTTTCTGATTTTCTAACAAGATGTTCTTAGGATATGTTTAGAGATTTTTTTTTAATTTGATATGATAATAGAGTAAGATTATAAGGATTCTTAGAAGGTCAAGTATGAGGTGGTACGTGATCGACTGTGGGTGTGAATGGTGACAGTGAATGTTGAAATGATAGGCATAGTGATGCCGTGGATAATTGAAATAACGAAAAAAAGGTGAATACACGTAATTGTAAAACATAATTTTATGAATTAAGTCGACATTGAATGTTTTATTCACATTGCCTTGTGAAATTTGTGTAGTGTCTGCAACATTCATTAAACTGGTAAATTTAAGGGAAATCCTGAGATTCTGTTTCCTAATTGAATCCAGACCTTTAACTGCTTAATACAACCCTCTTAGCATTTATCTTACTCATGGTCTAATGTTTGAATTTGAAGTTTAATTTCCACCTTCTTAATACTATAGGTCTTTGACAAAAACACAACTTAACATCCTTACTCAACAGATTAATCAATTCAACCTCAATGATCAATGAATCAAGAAGTGATTGTAGATATCATAAATCAATTGCATTGCCTAATGGCAGCACAATGGATATAACTTCTTCCCCTAGGGTTCCATCATTTTGACCAAAATGTGACAGTTTTTTAGCATTTGTGTGACGAGAACTCCCTCGATAAGAACATTAACAGAAGGATCTCCTCAGATATTAAATATTAACAACACTTTTTTTATTGACAAAGCTTCTTCACTTCTAGTTACAATCAATGTCAAAACACCTTATCTGAATATTCCGTTTGATCATATTTTCCCCTTATATCATTTAGAAGCATACCCATGGTTGTTAGGAGTGCGAGCTAACTCGTGAAATCGTACGCTCCTATGATATTTCTGGGCTTCATCGAGGCGGATCGTGGTAGAAACATGGATGACGACCGGCACGGCGAGAGCGACTGGGAAACTCGGAAACTCGCTCGGAACGGCGATCTGTGGCCGAGTTCCTCGATCTGGGTTTTCAGACCCGTTTTTGTGTTTCAGCCTGGTTTCGTGTCGACGACCCCGTTTCACCCAATAACCCGTTTTGGCCCAATTGTTTTTCAACCCATTCACTTGGTCGTGGACTCCTTTTTATTTTTATTCATGATATTATTTAACTCACCGACCCTGCCAGGCAGCCAATTAGAATTAGTCCCTAACGGTTATTTTTGTAACTTTAATGGTTTTTATGTCTTTTTTTTTGGGTATTTGTTTCAATTTATTGAATTTAAAGATGTTACTGTTCAGAATAATCTTTCCCAACATATTAGCAATTAGCATTTAGTACTGTGAATACGAAACGAGTCATACAAGTACGGCTATATCAACTCCCCTCTCTTAAAATTCTTCAGCATCCCAGTTCTTCACTTCTCTTCTATAATTCTTCATCATCTCAATTTAATTATCAGCCTAAGTTCTTCACTTCTTCATACGACTATAATCTTTCTTCTCTACTTGTTCTTCATTTGTGACTTATAATTTGTATGACATTCTTATATTAAGGTTATTTTGGATTTTTAAGAATATTTTTTTTATTTATATTATTTTATATGCATATATAAATAATTAAATATAAATTTATGTTTTTGGTGGGATCTTACGATCCGTGTTACGATCCCACGTGTTACGATATTTCTTTCCCCTAGCGATCCTAGGTAGGATCTCGAGTTTGACAACCATGAGCATACCATCATCTTCATAAGATGAATGAAGGTCACCTTTATAACATAACAATGCACTTTGTAAAGGATCTGAACATGGATTTTCCTTACTATATGGACTATAGAGTTGTGGATATATGTCCTACAGGACTTATTTATGGTTATGATATATTTAAAGTGACAACAATGGACAATGATTTGTATAATTTTCGTTCCATGCCTTGTATCTTTTAATGTTGATGCGTGCATAACTGATTGGTTTATGCAGCCTCCCCCAGTTACAAGCCCATATAGAAATAATCATCCCTTCTACTATGGAGGTGTTGGGGCTCCTCCTCCACCATATGCACTGCCAAGCAGGTTTGGATCCCCGATGCCACATTATGGCGTACAGTATGATTACGGTCTCTATGCTAGGCCTCGTGTACCATATAGTCCAATGCACTCATTTCCTCCTGGAAGCTATGGAGGTACTCTCTCAGTAACTAAGCTACATTTTTTCCCATTTGTTTTTAGTTACTGGATAAATCAACAGAGTTGATGCTTACAAAGAAACCTATTGAGTCTAAGATTCTAATGTACAGAAGGTTTCTATGAAGATATATGACAATATTGTGGATAAAACATTACACTTTGGTATAGATGTTGTCCATCTTTTGTATTCTAGAATGGAATGGGAAGCAAGTAAATTAGTTGGTAGTAGAAATTTTTTCCAAAAGATGAGGGAAAAAAGTATGAGGTAAAACTAAGATGTAGGTAGAGGTGTGATTTTTTTTTGTTTTGTTACATTTTGTTTCAATGAGCATGAAGAGTTGTTATTTTGTAGTACTTTATCATACATATAGTAAACATTTGACAAAATGGCATTTTGTCTTTAAGATTTGATTTCATGTATCTTATCCTTGAAATTTTTTCTGCTTACACGTTTATAGTAGAATTGGTAGCCAGATTATGTAGTTTCCCTGTATTTTTCTGATGATAGGAATATAAACTAAGGTAAAGCACACAATGTCCCTGAATTTTGAGGCAACCTTCTATAGTAATTAGTTTTTCTTTGGTTCCTGTTTAGATCCACATATTATTAATTTTGGCACCAAATGTATTTGATATAACTTGGGGCTTGCATGTTATGTAGAGACCTTAAGTAAATATGACAATTCATATTAAAATGATACTCTGTTGCTGCAAGTAGAGCATTAGAGAGTGCTTAAAAAAATTACCAATTGATTGCTTAATGTTGAAAAATTATTCCATTACTTTGTGTATTTAAGCAATTCTTGTGTTGCATACATGTGCTTCATATTAAAAAAATTAACAATAGCATTGAAGATCATCTAATCGAAGCCAAAGGTGATGCTAAGCCAATATGAAGCACTAACACAAGAAAGGAAGCCATGGTTGTTTGACATGTGTTAGATAACAATAGTGTGTGTGATAATCTGACACGTCTAAACTTGAAACTTAATAAAAGTTATTAATAATATGAATGTTTGATATTGATTTATAAGATTACGAAGGTTTGAATCCAGAAATTATGTTTCGCTTCTACAAGATAATGTCTCTTGTACACACCTATAATTAAGTTACATTTAAATTAGGTATTGCTTATGGTCCAACGGCTAGGATCAACGGCTATGGGTATGGCTATGGATTTCAAAGTCCTCCATCGGCTGAAGGATTAATAACCAATAATTTTGCATCTCGGAAACGTCGAGGAGGTATTTTCAGCATCTTTTACTTCTTGATTTTCTTTATATTCAATACTTGACATTGTCATATGTATCTTCATTTTCCAATATTGAATTATTTATCAAATCTTGGATTGATTTATTCTTTTTATTATTTTGGTTTTGAATAATTTATTTCAAGTTTGTTGAAATTTCTTTTGCAACAATTGATACATGTTTTTAGTTACCTTATCACACAGTAACTTTTGTCATGTCTTATATGTCATTTTGTTTTAAGAATTTGCTTGTTCTTTGATCAGTTTGGTCTTTGCAAAGTAGCTCAATAGTCTTCTAAAATAATTAACCTATTGAAGAGAGGAAGGAAGAGAAGGGGAGAAAATAACTACTGAGAAGAGGAGACATAGAAAATAGGAAGGAGTAAAGGCTAAAAGAGGAAGAGAGGGGTTGGAGAAGAAAATAGAATGTTAAATTGCAAAAGGTCAGTAACTAAAAAAAGTAATGATGGATATGGTATGGCAGCCATTGCTAGTTTTGGGCTTATTAATTGTTTTAACAATAAAATAAATATTATTATATTAAAAAGTACAGAGGAAGAGGATAAGAGTTAAGACGCTCTCGCAAAAAACAGTCACGAACAATTAAAACTAAGAGATAGAGTTATGAAACAAAGCATGTTAGTCACTCTTCATGTCTACCAAAAAAGCCCATAGGTGGATCTTAAAGGGATGCCAAAGAGTAAAATGAAGTCTGGAGTCAAAATGGAGTCATTGAAAATTCTACTGTTCTTTTCCAACCATATGCACCAAAGTATAGCAAAGATAGAGTACTGCCACAGAACCTTGGCATCTTTACCAGAGCCAAAACCTCAAAGTAAGCAGAAAATGATACAAAACCAAAAGGCAGATCCAAGACTCTGCAAAGATCCCAAACAACCTATTCCAAAGAAAATTCGCCTATGAGCGATTCAAAACCATGACAGAAATGTTATTCTGTTCTTAATTTTTTGTATTTATAGGTAGCTTTGCAGTAAGATGGCATCTTAACCATTTTCCTGCATTGACCATGGAAAGAAAACCATGATGGAAACATCATTCTGTTCTGAGTTTCTGTGCAGGGCCAGATGGTTTATCTGAAGGGGACTGGATCTGTCCAAAATGTGAGAATGTTAACTTTGCCTTTAGTATTAGATGAATCAAAATTGAATTACTTTTTGTATTGATAATGTTGAATCTCATTGTACAGAGTAAGAGGTGTTTATATAACACCTTAGATACAAAGGAGGAGATAAGTAACTCCAAGACTCACTCAAGAGGAAAACAAAACTAATCAAGAAACCAACTAATAACTAATTTATAATGGATAATACAGAAATAACAAACAGAATATATGCTTAATCTAATAGACCCCCTTAAGCTGGAGAGTGGATCGCTTTCAATCCCAGCTTGCTGACAAGGTTGTTGAAAGGAAGAGGATCAAGTGACTTAGTCAGTAAATCCGCCCACCGATCCGAAATGGAAATGGGTAGAAGATGGAATAAGTGTGCTTGCAACTTCTCACGGACCACATGGCAATCTAACTCAATATGTTTGGTATGCTCATGGAATGAAGAGTTAGATGCTATATGCCTTACGGACTGATTGTCACAATAGAGCAGAGTAGGTTGCATGAATGGAATTCGAAGATCCTGGAGTAAATAGCTCAGTCATTGCAACTCACAGACAGTTGAAGCAAGAGCTCGGTATTCACTTGAGAAGATGATTTTGAAACAGTAGCTTGCTTTTTGGACTTCCATGAGATGAGGGAAGAACCAAGGAATATGCAGTAACCTGTGATTGATCTGCGGGTTTCAGGGCAAGTAGCCCAGTCCGAGTCACTGAAACCCTTGAGTTGAAGAGCAGAATATGTTGGGTAGAAGAGTCCATTAGCGGGTGAGCCTTTGATGTACCTAAGGACCCAAAGAGCAGCTTCCTGATGAAGGGTGGTAGGACAGCTCACGAACTGACTTAGCTGCTGAACAGAGAAGCTAATGTCTGGTCTTGTAGTTGTTAAATAGAGTAGCTTGCCCACTAGTCTTCGATAGGAGCTAGGGTCTGTTAATGGAGTGCCTTGCTGAGTTGTTAATCTGGTAGCTTTGGCAATTGGGGTGGAGGCAGGTTTGGAAGCCAATAAGCCACATTCACTTAAGATATCGAGTGCATATTTCCTTTGGCATATATGTAGGCCAGCTTTGGAATGGGCAATCTCCAATCCTAGAAAATACTTCAAATGTCCCAAATCTTTAATTTTGAAAGTGGAGTGTAAATCAGTTTTGACAGATTCTATTTCATGAATGTTATTGCCTGCAAGGATTAGGTCATCGACATATACCAATAAAACAGTAAATGATGAATGTGATGCTTTAATGAATAAATAATGATCTGAAAGAGATTGAGAGAAGCCCTTGTTTTTCAAAAAGGAAGACAATCTAGCAAACCATTGGCGGCTAGATTGTTTTAAACCATAAATGGATTTTAAAAGTTTGCAAACTTGGGTAGGTTTTGGTGCAGATAGGCCTGGAGGAGGCTGCATATAGCCCTCATGTTAGATCAAAGCAACCATCACACAAGAGGGGGGGGGGGGTGAATTGGGTGATAATAGAAATTTAAAACTTTTACTAAACAACAAAACATAAATCAGAGTTTTTCAAATAAAGAGAGTGTAGATGGATAAAAGAAGATAATTTAAAAATCATCTAACAAAACTAATAACATATTTTTAACCAGTTTGGAAATAAGGAAGATAAAACATTTCACTTGTCTAATGGACAATATTGACTTGTCTGATTATCTTAGACTAAACATTAACCGGTTAGACAACATCTAGAGGATAAAAAATATTTGAAAATAGCTTAGAACATAAAGCTTAAAATCAGTTAAAAAACTTTGTTGAAAATACATAAAACAACAAAGATAAGGAGATAAGGGTAGAGAGAAAATAAACAACAAGATTTATCCTGGTTCACTTTTATAAACGATGAGCTACGTCCAGTCCCCAACAGTAGCTGAGTTTTTCTCCACTATCACATCAGATAATTACAATGAGTAGTCTTTGTACACCTAGCCTCTCCAAGCTCATTGAGTATTGTTCTTAACCAGCCTCTCCAGACTGTTGCAAGTATTATTTGCACACCTAGCCTCTCCAGGCTCATTGAGTATTGTTCTTAACCAGCCTCTCCAGACTATTGCAAGTATTATTTGAACACCTAGCCTCTCCAGGCTCAACGAGTATTATTCTTAACCAACCTCTCCAGGATTTTGCAAGTATTATTTTAACCTAGCCTCTCCAGGCTCACTGGATTTTGATGAAGGTTACATAGAGAAAATCTCACAACACTCATGGAGTGATTTTATAATGAAGTACAGAGATGAGTTCTTCCTGCACTCACAAGAGTGGATATATTTTTAAGTACTTCAGAACTGATAAAAGAAATCTCTCATAACACTCACTTGAGTGAATATAGAATGTTTACATTGAGGATGATTTATGTTGAGATGAAGGTGGCGATCCTCTCATTTTTCATTAAGTGTAGCAGAAGTAGTAGCTCCAGCAACTCTCTCTCATCTTCATCTTCAATGACTTCTGTATTTATGGTCTTCAAGCATTTAGGATCCGTTAGATACATTCGCTCAGATGTTGGCTTCAAGCAAAACTTCATTAAATTCAATAGAGTCGTTCTAGGCAGCCATTAATGCAATAGGAACGTTGGTTGTACTCTAACATGAAGGATCATGGCTTTATGCATCGTGATACAGCCATATCAGAGTTGTACAGAGAGCTTTTTGTACTTTGCTGAGTACATTTCCTTTTTTGTGTAAGGACCAGAGGTACTGGGGAATAAAGCATGTTGGAAGCATTATTTAACTGGTCTTTGGTTCTGATTATCCAAGGTTGCTTGAGAGAGTAACTTCTGACTTTTCTTGATAATCGTGAAACTGAGTAGGAGAGAAGGCTTCAATTCTCTTTCTGGATCTTGAAATAAGATTCTAATAATCCTTATAGAATTCGTGTCCACAAGATAAGTGCTTCCATCTTGAAAATAACCGCGTCTATCTAGCCATTTGAGATTTTTTTTCATTCGGGCTAGTAGACGAGCTCCATATTAAGGACTCGGCAAGTCCAAAGACTAGTGTGGACGAGCGCTTTTGTCACCTTTAGTGGACGAGTACTTCTGTTACTTTAGTGGACGAGAGCCTCTGTTACTTTAGTAGACGAGATCCTATGTTACTTTAGTGGACGAGAGCCTCTGTTACTTTAGTAGACGAGAGCCTCTGTTACTTTAGTAGACGAGCTCCATATGCCACGTCATTGGACGGATACTCTTTTAACTGGTTGAGCGTAGCCTAGTAGACGAGCTCCATATGTCACGTCATTGGACGGATACTCTCATTAAGGTTTTAGCAAGTCCAAAGAACGTAATCCTAGTAGACGAGCTCCATATGCCACGTCATTGGACGAGCGCTTCTGTTACCTTAATGGACAAGCTCCATATGCCACGTCATTGGACGAGCGCTTCTGATACATTAATGGACGAGCGCTTTTGTTACTCCAGTGGATGAGCACTTGTGTCACTTTAGTAGACGTTGGCTTTCATCACTTTAGTGGACGCTGGCTTTCACTTTAGTGGACGCAAGTTTCTATCTCTTGTACGTGCGCTTCAATCACTACAATGCTGGACGTTTGTTTTAATCACTACAGTGTTGGACGTGAGCTTCAATCACTGTAGTGTTGGACGTGAGCTTCTATCACTACACTGTTGGATAGATAATTCTCTTATTTAATCTACACACTCGATAGACAGGTTAGCAACCAATATGAAGGTTAATTAAATCATTAACCAATGTTTAGTTCTCATCAAAACTTAGGGAAATGCACATCAGACATTTTAGAGACTTAACACCTCCTCCTCTAGGTTTCCATGTAAAAAGGCATTATGCACATCTAATTGATGAAGGAACCCATTGTTAGTAGATGCAATAGCTAATAAAAGTCTAATTATAGTTACTTTAGCAACGGGTGAATAAGTATCAAAGAAATCTAGACCCTCAATTTGATTAAAACCTTTAGCTACTAAGCGAGCTTTATACCTTTCAATTGTACCATCGGCTTTGTATTTAATCTTATAGACCCATTTTGAACCAACGAGGGATTTTCCCTGAGGAAGGTCAGTGTATGTCCAAGTTTTATTAGCAAGCAGAGCATCAATTTCAGAACTCATGGCCTGAATCCATTGATCATTTTTAATAGCTTGAAAGTAAGTTTTAGGTTCATCATGTGAAGAGATGGCAAGAATATAATGTAAGTGATGAGGAGAGAGTTTAGAGTAGGAAATGACAGAGGAAAGAGGATACCTGACAGTAGTATTCGCATGGTAAGCAGGATTGTTACAATGAAAATCTTTTAGATATGATGGTGGATGTCTATGCCTTTCAGATCTTCTTAGATTAGGGGCATTGTCATCTAAGGGATCCTTAGGTGCAGCAGGGGACATGTTTGGGGAAGGTGGAGCAATATCAGAGCTAGGTGTGTGCAGAGGTGGTGAAGGGGCAGCAACATTAGAGTGAGGTGTGTGCATAGGTGGTGATGGTGCTGCAATATCAGAAGGAGTAGTATGTGAAACAGAGCTATGCAGACCATCATGCTGATAAGAATGGTTGAAATCAAAGATGAAAGCAGGATCAGTATTTGGCAGATTAGAATGATTAGCATGATGAAGAGAGTCTGATGCATAGTTGTATGGAAAAGAAGTTTCATAAAAAATGGCATTTCTAGAATAAATCATGTGTATGCAAGTCAAAAAATAGATATCCCTTAGTGCCTGGTTTAAAACCTAAAAATATACATTTCCTAGCCCTTGAGTCAAGTTTATGTCTTTGTTGAGTTAATGTTGAAGCAAAGTCAAGACAACCAAAAACTTTAAGATCCATGAAGTTAGCAGAAGTGTTATACAGTTTAGCATATGGTGTTTCATTGTCTAAAATAGGGCTTGACATTCGGTTAATGAGATGGACAGAATGACAAAGGGCATAGTTCCAAAAGGTTTTGGGTAAGTTTGATTGGAAAAGCAATGCCCTAGTTACATTGAGGAGGTGTCTATGTTTCCTCTCTACAATAGAGTTTTGTTGAGGGGTTTCCACACAAGATGTTTGGTGGATAATCCCGAGGGAAGAGTAATAGGATGGCATGTGGAATTCTTTGCCATTGTCAGTCCTAAGAATCTGTATTTTTGCAGAAAATTGAGTGGAAATAAGATTGAAAAAATGACTAATGCAAGTTCTAGTATCTGACTTAGTTTTAAGCAAATAAATCCATGTATATCTAGTGTAATCATCAATAATGGTTAAGAAGTAATAGTGACCAATTGAATGGATGCAATGCCAATGGGACCCCAAATATCCATATGTATGAGGGTAAAAGGATGCAATGTAGCAGAATCACTAACAGGGAAGGGTAATCTAGCTTGCTTAGCATAGTGACAACAATCACAAATCAATCTTTTATTAAAGGAAATGTAAGGAAAGTTGGTACATAATTGTTGTAAAACAGAAACAGAAGGGTGTCCTAATCTAAAGTGCCACAAATCAAAACAATTAGAGGGAATGTTGGTAGTAGCAGTGGCTAAACTAAGAGAAGTATGTTTATTGGAGAAAGAAGATGGAATGCCATTATAGATGTAGAGATTGTTGGTGACCTCAGCTTGCCCAATCATCTTCAGGGTAGACTGAGCTTGAATAATGCAAGATGCAGAAGTTAGTAATAGGTGACATTGTAAAGAAGTAGTTAGCCGATGAATAGATATTAAATTAAAATGAAATTCAGGAATATAGAGAGCAATAGTAAGATAAAAGTCTTTGTTAAAAGAGATAGTTCCTGATGATTTTGCATAAAGAATAGTGCCATTGGGTAGCTTAACAGGAATAGGAGAGATAGATTTACAAAAAGAAAAACATTCAAGATAAGGACAAATATGATCACTTGCACCTGAATCAAGGATCCAAGTGAAGTAAGGGGAAATGCAATTACCTGTCTTGATGGCACCCGAAACCACATGGTGGTTGGTGTCTGAAGAAGATGGTTTACTCACTGTGTTTACGTTTGAAGTTGAATCTTGTTTAGAAGAATGAAGCAAGTTGATCAAGTATTGGTAATATTATTTGGAGATGGGGAAAGAAGACTCGGCAGGAGCAGCTTTCACAGGGTATTGAATTCTAGGAATGTCAGTAGACGTAGCAGCTGCCAATTGAGGAGAAGAGTTGGGATTCCTAGTCCTATACCCAGGATGGAATCCGTGTTTAAAATAACAACTATCAATTGTATGATTGGTGTGGTTACAGTGAGTACATAGCATGGAATTTCTAGAGTTGTTGCGGCCTCTCCCCCTTCCCTGAGATGGTTGGTTTCTGGTTTGTGAAAAAGTGGTACTTTGAGAGGGCTGAAGCATCAAGAGGAATGGAAGGGGTGTGTTCTTGTTGAATAACCATAGAGTATGTCGTACTAATAGAAGGTAGGGGATTCATGATGAGGATTTGGCTTCGAACAGGTTGAAATGTCTCATTGAGGCCTTTCAAGAAACATATAACATACTCCTTGTCTTTATAGGTTTGAACTGATTTGCTCAAATCACAAGTGCAGATATGCAAACATGAACAAGAAGGGGTTGGGTGGAGGAATTCTAGCTCATCCCAAAGGATTTTCATATCAGTGAAGAAATTGGATAAAGATCTGTCACCTTGTTTCATAGAATGTAGTTCTTGAAGTAAATTAGACATACGAAAATGGTTACCACTGGTGAATCGAATTTCAAGGGCGAGCCAGAGATCCCTAGCAGCATCGAAGGAAGCCGTGCTTTGGGAGATTTGTGGAGAAAGGGTGCGAGTGATCCAAGAAATGACCATGTGATTGCAGCATTGCCAGGCATCGAACAGGGGATCGACATCTGATGGAGGTGTGATGGTGCCATTGACAAACTTGATCTTGTTCTCGGAAGAGAGAGCTCGCAACATGGCACGACTCCAATGATAGTAATTTCCGCTATGGAGAGGAGGTGATACAAGAACATACCCTGGGTTTTCACCAGGATGAAGAAAGTAAGGGCTTGCTGGGTTTTGTGATGGGTCGGGTGGAGGAGGAGGGGGTGTTGGTGGTGGGTTTTCACCAGAGCTATCATGATTGGAAGATGAGGGACTTGTAGGTGGGTTTACCTGAGCCATGAGAGAAAGAAACAAAATGTTGCGGAAGCTATGTATGCAAAATGAAGACTGATACCATATTAGATGAATCAGAATTGAATTACTTTTTGTATTGATAATGTTGAATCTCATTGTACAGAGTAAGAGGTGTTTATATAACACCTTGGATACAAAGGAGGAGATAAGTAACTCCAAGACTCACTCAAGAGGAAAACAAAACTAATCAAGAAACAAACTAATAACTAATTAATAATGGATAAAACAGAAATAACAAACAGAATATATGCTTAATCCAATATTTAGAACCACTTGCAATATGAAACACTGTGGAGTTGTTAGACCTGTAAGTATTTTCATCTGTGTTGCAATGCTCTAATAATCACCTTACTTACATGAATCATGCATGCATATTGCACATGTAATAGGTAGCCTTTACAAGAGTGAGCTTAGTTCTACATATCATTCTAATTATAAGCTTCGAATACAAAAGCTAGGCCATGAGTCTTCATAGAGGATGCAAGCGGATACTTAAAACATGTTTTCTGATACCATTGCTTACTTTCTTAATTTTGTGTCAAAACATATCCTACTTAATGTTTGGGAAAGATAGATTTTTCATCTTTCAGCTGTTTTTTTGGCCCCAAAAGCTGTTTTGTAGATAATCTATTGGTATCTAGCTTAATTTTTTTAAAATTTTTTTTTAAAAAAAAACTATTAAGAGTGTGTTTGGAAAAGATTACAGCCAAGAGACATGTAGGAAAGTTATGATACCGATTAATATGAACCTTGGGAGAACTGCACTACAAAAGCTAGAGGTCGTGGCTGGATTCTAGAGACCATATACTAGAATTTCATACTTTCGATGTGGGATTCAGTTCTCATACCTTGCAATTAGATCGTACCATATATTTTCAATGTGCTCTTATGGATAGGTAGTTCAAATCTAGCTTCATCCTTTGCATGGATTGTACCAGCTCATTACATTTACATGTAATAAGCATTTCATGTTAAACATTATAATTTTTTATAATTGAACATGTAAAACTGAGATATACTTGATGGGTTAGACTTGCTCACTGTTGTACCCTTGAAGTTCTACTTGTTAGTTTGAATGATTTTTCCCCTAAATAACTTTATTTTAACTTTGTAAATACTATTTTTATGTTATAATATTATGTTGTACCCTACCAATGTGTGTTGGTCCAAGTGGAAGGGACTTGGGTCCTTCAAGCATGTGATCCTGGGTAGGATACCTGGTTTCATTTGTATGAGAAAAAACATCATTGGGAGGGGTCCTCACTTTGGTGTCTGACGAGATTCAAGGAGATTAATCTCTTACTTATTGAATGAGATGATATTTGAAAAACCAGAATAAATCTTATAATGTACTGTGTAGCTTTTTGTTTCTTTTATGGATTTTTAAGAAAAAATAATGCTGATTTTTGCTTTTCAATGTTTGATTGAAGGGCCCAAGACAACCAAATGCAGGTATCCCTGAAGGTAGTTGGACTTGTAAAAAATGCGGAAACCTCAACTATCCCTTTCGGACTGTTTGCAACAGAAAAGACTGTGGAAGTGAGAAAACAAGGTTTTTTTTTTTTTTTTTTTGACCAAACTGAGTTCCTTTTAGAAATTATTTATCAGTTTAGGGTTATTCTGAAACTATTTATCAATAGGGGGTCGTTTTGAATATTTTATTATTTTTCGGTCTGACGGGTAAAAAAAAAATCAAAAGGGGAGGCGCACTTGGCAGTGGCGTCCTCCCCCTTGCTAGCTACAGTAGCGCTACAGTGTGCTATTGTAGCAGCACCTTTTTTTTTTTTAAATTTTGATTTTTTTTTTTTAAAAAAATTTATTTCTAAAAAAACCCATTCACCAGATAATGAATTGAATTCACCAGATATTTGTATCCGATTCACCAGATATTTACACATACTTAACCAAAAAAATTTATTTCTAAAAAAAAACCCATTCACCAGATAATGAACTGAATTTACCAAATATTTGTACCCGATTCACTAGATATTTATACATACTTAACCAAAAAAGTTTATTTGACTTTTTTAAAAAAATAAAAATTTAATTTCTAAAAAACCCATCCACCAGATAATGAACTGAATTCACCAGATATTTGTACCCGATTCACCAGATATTTACACATACTTAACCAAAAAAATTTATTTGACTTTTTTAAAAAAATAAAAATTTTATTTCTAAAAAAACCCATTCACCAGATAATGAACTGAATTCACCAGATATTTGCACATACCTGACCTGATTATGGAGACACCTTCTCTTGTATTATATATAATATAATGAGAAAGGGAATCTGTATATTATGAGCTTGCTGAGAGAGCTTTAGACGGAACAATCAGCGACAGGATTAAGGAATATTCATCTCAGGTAAACCCATCTTCTTAATTTCACTCCGGAGATTTTCTGCAATGCTCTCACCAAATAATTTTTTTTTACTACTGTAATAATTGATGAATATTTATTAGTGTAAATTGTTATTGCTATTATTTTTTTATGCCTACTGCGATATTATTTGCTACTCATTATTACGGGATTTCACCTCCCCTTTTCTTTTTCTTTTTCTTTTTCTACACGTTCGTTCTGCTATCTTTCTTTTTCGGCTTTTTGACCAAACTGGGTTCCTTTTAGAAACTATTTACCAGTTTAGATATCTGGTGAATGGGTTTTTTTGAGAAATAAATACAAGAGAAACCGGGTACAAAATATAATTTCAAGAGGTCACTCTCATTATATTATATATAATACAAGAGAAACCGCGGTGTCTCCATAATCAGGTCAGGTATGTGCAAATATCTGGTGAATTCAGTTCATTATCTGGTGAATGGGTTTTTTTAGAAATAAAATTTTTATTTTTTTAAAAAAGTCAAATAAATTTTTTTGGTTAAGTATGTGTAAATATCTGGTGAATCGGGTACAAATATCTGGTGAATCCAGTTCATTATCTGGTGGATGGGTTTTATTAGAAATAAAATTTTTTATTTTTTTTAAAAAAGTCAAATAAATTTTTTTGGTTAAGTATGTGTAAATATCTGGTGAATCGGGTATAAATATCTGGTGAATTCAGTTCATTATCTGGTGAATGGGTTTTTTTTTAGAAATAAATATTTTTGGTTAAGTATGTGTAAATATCTGGTGATCGGGTACAAATATCTGGTGAATTCAATTCATTATCTGGTGGATGGGTTTTTTTAGAAATAAAATTTTTATTTTTTTAAAAAAATCAAAACAATTTTTTTAAAAAAGGTGCTGCTACAGTAGCGCACTGTAGTGCTACTGTAGCTAGCAGGGGGAGGACGCCACTACCAAATGCGCCTCCCCTTTTGATTTTTTTTTTCTTCATAAAAGTGTAGGCGCCAACTGCAGTGACGTCTTTGACCCGTCAGACCGAAAAATAATAAAATATTCAAAACGACCCCCCATTAGTAAATAGTTTCAGAATAACCCTAAACTGATAAATAGTTTCTAAAAGGAACTCAGTTTGGTCAAAAACCCGAGAAAACAGCCTCTGCCAATTAATGTTACTTTATTTTGTATATATACTGGCTTAGTCCATCTGTCTCCTTTGTAAAGGGAAAATTTACACTGGATTTGAAATGGACTAGATAGCCGTGACTTTTCAGGGAAGAGTTTCCCTGCGGATAATTTTGGCCTTGTTGATAATGATAATTTTATTTTTTGTTATTTTTTTATGAAAATATATATGAAAAAAAACATTGAAATTTAACTAAAGGGGATCATCTTATATTTGGATTTTCATGTCATAGATTGTTATTAGACTTTGCTAAATTCAGTCTTAATCATTATATCATGTTGGTATTCTTTCAGAAGCTATATTATTCTTCATTTCTTTGGTTCTGCTATGCAATTTCGATACATTGTTTGTGTAAAACTGTTTACATTGTCGGTCAACCAATCACAAATTATCATATGCTTAACTTTGGGGATAATGATAGGAGAAAAACATTTTTAATGTGTTAACTTATGATTGATTGACAGTATAAAATTTTTATATTGATAATGTATACTACTTAAGTTATTTTTATCGTCCTTGTCCATTTCATGATTTTATTGGAATCTTTAAATAAAATATAGATATTTTTGGATTAAATTGGAAGAACTTGAAGATGAAGCTTTAAAGTGATTTTTGTTGGAAATTAATCCTTTAGATTCTTTATTTTTCTTTATTCTTTAAAGTATACATAGCTAGATGCATATACCCTAGAGCAAAACACCAAAGTCTAGGATCTACATCATGCCAGATTATTAAGGAATCATGCCAGATTATTAAGGATTCATAGACTTCAATAAATACCTGGATCAATGCCGTGTTCCTGATCCTAAGCGTTCTTCAATAGTAATAGGTTTGATCGCCAACTATTGCGGAATCTCTACTGCAATCAATCACGAACAAATATAGCTTGATAGTCTTAGGATCTGAAACACGAGAGAGAATGGAGAAAGAGATAGACGGATAATGAACACCCGTTGGCTTGTGGTTCTTCCTCAACCTGAATTCCTTATGCCTTAGTCGCTCTTCAGATGGAGAGAAGAGGCGGTGTGCGCTGTGTCCGGTGTATTGGGGACCATAGCCTATATGTAGGGTGATGTCCAATTAGGGTTCCCATTATTCCGAAATTTGTCATCGGTGACATCCACTCATATTTTGCCCATATCAAATAATTAATAATATAATTAATTATCAAATAAGAAATCCGATTGACCTTATCTCTTAATTTGATCACGTACCAATTAAGGTCCCTAAGAAATAAATAGCTAATATAATTAATTACCGATATCCACCCACATTATGATATATTGGAATAAAATATTCTAAGAATCTCCCACTTGGGCAATATATCGTAATAATTATATCATAGTTCTTTAGGCATGCATCCGAATGCTATTTATCATTAGATTTCCATTTTACAATCTGGTCCACCTCATACATCAATAATGGGACCACCACGGCTGTCGCCACTAACGTATATCGTGACTAAACCCCAACGACCACCATATCAATGCACTTGATGACATAGATCGATATGGATGACTGGCATGGAAATTTCATGCAATGTGATCTCTAAATCATGCCTATTTCCAACTGGTCCAGCTTAAGTCTTTAGTGAGATCATACCGAAGTTCCTTAGGTGAAAATTAAATATTTGCACATAACCAAAACTTAAGATAATTATGATAATAATAACATCATAAACTTTATTTCTGCAGAAAATCAAACATAACATAAAGTTTGTACCAAATCCAAAACATAGAACATAGAACAAGATAACAAAAAGAAAACTCCCACTAATCTAAGGCAACCTCAAAACCAACACCCATGTGAGCAACATCCTCATGAAAGACCTTAGGTGTCAAGCCTTTGGCTAGTGGGTTAGCTTGCATAAAGTTTGTTTCTGTATGTTCTATAGATAATTGGAAACTTGATGTCGATAACCTTCGACTTCATTAAACTAGCTCCTGTTGTTATTGGAGTACAGCACAACCGACTTATTGCCACAATATAACTTGAGTTGTCTTTCAATTCTTTTATTATACGCAGCCCAGTGACAAAATTCTTCAGCCATATCCTGAGGTTGGATGCCTTCTATCTTGGCACCCAATAAGATCGGAGTCAAAATACCTTATGATCTCTAAACTATCAGATCTCTGATCCATGAACATATATTCTTTTGTTCTCTTTAAGTACCTTATGATCATTTTGACTGCTTTCCAATGATCCTTTTCTGGATTGCTCCAGTATCTGTCTAACACTGCATTATGTACGTTATGTCTGGAAGCGTACAAACCTGAGCATACATCATATTTCTCACAGCTGAAGCATAGGAAATCTTCTGTATTTCCCGAATTCCAGATTTCCTTTTGGGCATTAATTGAGACTAAAATAGTCTCCCTTAGGTATAAGAATATTCCCTGGTTTACTATCTCTCATGTTGAACCTATCCAAAAACTGTATCGATATAGCTCTTTTGTTATAAACCATGGATACCTCGAGAGTGGTCTTTAAGTACCTGAATTCCTAAGACAAAAGAGGCGTCCCCAAGATCTTTCATCTCGAAAAAAAAAATTCTTTAGAAATTTCTTTGTTTTGTGCAATGAGCCTATATCCCTGCTGGCTAGTAAAATGTCAACATATAACACCAAGAGTATAAATTTGATCCCGCTGAAATTGTGAACCCACGGTTGTCCATGATATTTATCTCAAAACTAAATGAGACAATCACCTGTTGGGACCTGTGGTATCACTAATGAGACACCTTCTTTAACCCATAGATAGATTCCGTCAGTTTGCAAACCACCTTCTCTAGGTCTTTCGATTCAAGGTTTTACAGTTGCACTATATACATCTGTTTCATCAATGTGGCCATTGAGAAACACCGTCTTGACATCCCTCTTATGAAGCTCCAAATTATAATGAGCAACGAGAGCCATAATTGTCTGAAAAGAGTCCTTCATTGGTACTGAAAAGAAGGTCTCTTTACAATCAATCCTTTCTTTTGAGTATAGCCTTTTGACACTAGACAAGCCTTATACCTCTCCATATTACCCTTTGAAACTTTCAAGTAATAGGATAAGTTTCAACCTTATTGTCTAGCTTAAGCTTGTACTCATTCCTTCAATCCACTTTTCCGAATTGAAACTTCATATGGTTTGGTGGAAGTTGATAGAATCATCTTCCATTACACCATTTACCTTATGTTCCTGGAGAAATACTACATAATTATCCAAAGTAGTATTCATCCTTTCTTTAGTGGATCATGGCAAAATTCAATGACTCTTGATGCTCTAGTTCTTGAGGGTGTTGAGTTTGACCTTTAGGAATAATTTCCTTATCTTGAATAGGAAGAATAACAACAATATCCTCACAAGGATCCAAATTTGCTACACAAATAGCAACTATATGAATTGGTTCAGGGATTAGAACCAATTCTTCCTCAAAGATAATGTCTCTAACCTTATCTCTCCCAAACTCAATATCCTCAAATAATTACTATTACCCCCTTTGAACTTTCAGAGTAACCAATAAGGTAGCCGCCTACTGTTTGGGACTCCAATTTCCTTCGCGAGGCTTACAAGGCCTTGCTTTAGTTGGATATTCCTATACTTAAAAGTGATTGGTTGATTACTTTAGTTGGTTTTCTATCAAGCATTTAAGCTGCAATCCTTAGTGTTACTTCCATAGTGACTCTGGTAAGGTAGAATGACTAATCATACTCCTCACCATATCTTTAAGAGTCATTACTAAGACTTAACTGTATTCTTGATAGCCATGTTCTGATCTATTTAACTTTAATACATTTGAGACAAACAATAAAATGTATAAGGCCAATGGAATCTTGGATTCCCTCATACAATTCGCTCAACTCTATTTATAGAAATGTGCCCAGAATGTTTGTATCATATTGGTCCTTAATTTTAATTACTATTAACTTTACGCTTAGTGCCGTATGATTCCTCACTCAATGTTTTACCACAAGAGGTTTCAATATCAAGCAATTATAAATCATCACAGTCAATAGCTTAACTGGTACCAATAATATTTGAATTTAAAAGAAAAATTGAATTCATCGTTTCTAAATGAACAAAATTTATTCTTGATTTGTTCAATAAGAAGCCAAAACCAAATTTCATCTAAATGATGACTAAACCAAAATGTCTTTAAATTCCAAATATTAACCAATAACAACAATCTGAAACATCAATAGCCTTATCCTTTACTGACTTAGTTAATTCCAATATATATGCATACTTCAGCACCACTTAACCTTCATAAGTTTAGACAATTCTTTATAGGCATGCCAAACATGATATTTGGGACATTTCTTCTTTAGATTCACAATGTCCATATAAAAGAAACAATTGTGACCTTAGTTGTTTATTTTAAGATGAGCCCTTATCAGCTTAATCCTTAATTTTCCTTTTTGTTTGCCCTTATCTTTAGAGGTATTTACCAAATGAGCACTATTTGTCTTCTCTTACTTTATTCTTTCTTTTTTTGCACACCTTATAAAATGAATCCATTAAGATATCATTTATCTTCATAATAGCTATAAGCTGCCTTAAACTAACTGAATTGTGCATGAAGGAATACCAAATGCTAAATGCATGGGCAAGTCGTTAGACTGCCCAAGCTTTAACGCCTTAAGTTTATGAGCAATATTGGACATTCCTATAAAGTGCTCCTTAAATTTCCTTTGCTTTTATTCTTAATGAAAAAACCAGCTCTCCAATGAGTGCTTGTTTCACTTTTATTGCTTTTAGAAAGCACTTTTCAACTTTAGCAAGGAAATCTGACATTAATTATGCCATCCGAAATAACACCCCAAAAGATTTCTAGAATATTATGCTTTATTATCATAAGACCCAAGCGATTGGGGCGATTACACTTCCTATACTTGATTCTCTCTTCAGAGGTACTGGATTGAGTGAGAGAAGGTGGGTTTCTCTATCTTTATGCCAGGTCTAGATCAAAAAACTGTATTGTTTTTCTTTCAATCCTAAAAGTCAAAACTTTTGAGGATTAAATTAGCAAACACATAAGCAATATTAAATTTAATGAGAACAAAAGTATCATAAAGATACTCACCAAAAGTACTCAAGGCATCATTAATATCAAGTCTTGAGACAATAATATTAATTGCTAAAGGTATTTTGATGTAATGATCAAACACTAATGATAATTTCTGTCAAACAACAACCATCTTTGGATGTTCTGTTATTCACATGAAAATAATATTTGTAATCACTATGTGTTTATCATCACAAGTGTGAATGTAACCCGACCAAATATTAACCTTCCTTTGGGCCGATTAATACTCGCATGGATATATACCCACACAACATTTAATATCTCTTATGAGCAATTTCCACAAGAGAAGTCACCTTGGTGACTTCATACTTTAATTGGCTCACTCGAAACCCAAATTGGCAAATTAAAGACCCAAACAAGATACCAAACACACCATTAATTCCCAATCTTCGGATTGTAAGAATTAACTGCTGGCGGTACTCTCAACGCAATGATCAAATATTGGTGACAAGTCCTGTCAAATAATGGTCACCTTCGGGCATCCCATTATCCACATAGAAAGTACCTTTATAATCACCACACATTTATCATCACAGGCATGTAATTATCCGGTCAAACTTTGCCTTCCTTCGGGCCGACAACAGCTCGCATGAATAATTCCATACTATATCTTTTGTAAATTCAATTGAATGAAATCTACGCAACAGAGGTTACTTCGGTAACGTGTTGTTTCAACCAACTCAACCAAAATTACTAGACAATTTAATAAAATGGGAGGTCTAAAATTTGTCCAACCAAATCCAGGCTAAGCATGGAAACTTCAACACTTAATTACGTGCAATCACGTTCATGGATTCATTATACATGATATAATAAATATATATAAAATCAAATAAAAGCTTTATTCTCCAAAAGCATTCACCATAATCAAATTGAAAAGAAGGCCATCAATTAAGGCCATCAATGCTCTTAAAGCCATCATCAATTACGTGTATCAAAATCATTATTTATCAAAACCATTACATAAAACTGCTTACTGTCAAAACCAAATTCCAAATCCATCACGTACAGGCTAGCAAGCCATTCTCGGCCGAAACGAAAGAACAATTCATGTATACATGATAAAAAATTACTTGCAAGAAGCAAATCTAGCCAATAATAATTTTATATGAATAATATATAATAATAAACCCCTATAATTTTGCATCATGATCTCGTAAATCCAATTTAAATATATATAATACCATCAAAAGTGATTCACGTCTCCATAAAACCATCAATGGATCAATTTTCTTTAACTTTATATATAAAAGAATTCTAAAATTCTAAAATAATTAACTATAAGAAAACCACGACCAACAGTGCTGTGACCTTCCTTTCACTTTAATTTATTAATTTATATATATAAATATATAAATATAAAACAATCATAGGCTCAAAAGCATGTTGAATGCTTTGTCCTTGAACTTATAGGTGGAGGCAATTCTTCATTCATTATTATGAGACAAAAGTCATAAAAACACCAGGCACACACAGGAAAGAAGAAAAAAATTAAAAATGGTGTCGGTAAGTGTAAACATATCATCCGAATACTTGGTATTGAAAACATGAATTTCCATCTTTCACGTTAAACAGTTTTTGAGAAAACTAAATCCTAATAATCTAACAATGATGACCGCTTTGATATCACTTGTTGGAAATTAATCCTTTAGATTATTTATTTTTCTTTATTCTTTAAAGTATACATAACTAGATGCATATACCCTAGAGCAAAACACCACAAAGCTTAGGATCTACATCATGCCAGATTACTAAGGACTCATAGACTTCAATAAATACCTGGATCAATGTCGTGTTCCTGATCTTAAGCATTCTTCAATAGTAATAGATTTGATCGCCAACTATTGCGGAATCTCTACTGCAATTAATCACGAACAAACATAGCTTGATAGTCTTAGGATCTGAAACACGAGAGAGAATGGAGAAAGAGATAGGCGGATAATGAACACCAGTTGGCTTGTGGTTCTTCCTCTACCTGAACATCTTATGCCTTAGTCGCTCTTCAGATGGGGAGAAGAGGTGGTGTGCGTTGTGTCCGGTGTATTGGGGACCATAGCCTATATGTAGGGTGATGCCTAATTAGGGTTCCTATTATTCCGAAATTGGTCATCGGTGTCATCCACTCATATTTTGCCCATATAAAATAATTAATGATATAATTAATTATCAAATAAGAAATCTGATTGGCCTTATCTCTTAATTTGAACACATATCAATTAAGGTCTCTAAGAGATAAATAGCTAATATAATTAATTACCGATATCCGCCCACATTATGATATATTGGAATAAGATATTCTAACAATTTTATCTAACCAAGTGCTTCGGTGCAAGTGGTTAACGCACTGCTACTTAAAGACGAATCGTTCATGCTCTGCCCGAGTTCGATCCTTGGGTATGTAACAATCATTGGCCAGGCTTTACTAACCGTGCGGCCGACTCGGAGATTAGTTCCATAGCGGATCCAAATATTTAAGCCGTGGGGTTACTTCGAGGGCTCACTCGATTCCAATGACTTATTAGGATGAGTACCAAACCAAAAAGTGATTTTATCTAAATCCTAACATTTATCCAAAACCAAAGTTGTTGGTGATGACTTGAAACTAATTCTGGTTGGCTTGTTATCCTTATTATAAAATCAAGGATTTAGAGACTTAATAAATAAGAGAAGGATACCAAAGCATAGGGAAATTCATAAATATTGTGCTTAAATAAAAGAAGAAAGTCAAAGAACTCCAAGGAGAGACCTTTGACAAAAATTAAAAGTGGAGCCAGGGAGAAGAAGCATGTTGGAAAAATCACGCAACACACTTTCATTCATGTTTTGCTTTGTATCTTCGAATTTCATGTGTTTAGTTTATGGGATAATAAACTACTCTTTAGGAATTGGATGTAACTCAGCCTTTTTTATGTGGTTGTAAGAAACAAAAGGAGAAAATTCTAAGATCCTAGTTAATATCCAATTGATATGAACGAAGTGTTCCATATTTTCACTTACAAGAAAATAAAAAAATAAAAATAAATAAATAAATAAATAAATATATATATATATATATATATAGGGTGACATTATTTTAATATGGGTTAAATTTGTGAATACAAAGAGTACATATACTATACTACAATATATTGTATTCATATATTTGACTACAGTAGAAATAAAACTAGAAAGTTTGAAATTTTGGCCAAACCCATGTGACAATTTGAGTGGTCCAAAATTTGTCACATATAGGTGGTGTATTGGGTGGTGTAAAATATGGGTGATGCATCTTAGCCCAACCCTGCATCTTAGCCCAACCCTAGATCTTATATCGTGTATCACTAGGCTAACTCCTTGAGTTAGTACCATTAAAGGGCAAAGTGTATAAAATAATCATTTAGGCAATAGATTGGAACGTGTGAAAAGCATTGGTGTCAATGACTTAAAAAGGAGTTTGTACTAAATGGTACGGCTTGTAATAAAAGTATAATATATATGCTACAAAAGGTACTACGCAATTTATATATTAATTTGCTTAGTGATTTGCACTTAGTTACTGCATTTATTAATTCCAATGAACGATGGTTCCAAAGGTACACAAACCTGGCGGCAAAGATAACTGATATTTGAATAAAGACTATATCTCTTACCAATAATAGTATATGATAATATGATTTGTTTAACATAGCCATTGAAGAACTTGGCCGGAGCGGAGATTTTGATGTGTCCCTTAGTTGCATCCCCAATGAGCTTAACTTGTCACTCTTCCCCTTTTGTATTTATGTATCTTTATTAATTGTTTTTGTCATTGTGCTTAGCAAAATTGGTGCTATGCATGACAATGATTGGCTTTGGACATTGGAGGTTTATTCATTATATATTTGTGCCAATCTTGTAACACCATCTTATGGAATCTTGAGCTTGAAGATAATTTTGAGGATTAGGGAGACTGTTAACCAAACTCAAGAGGTAAATTTAAGGGGGGGTTTCTCACAGCTTTTGGTGGGATCATATAGCAACAAATTTTAATTTTAATTATAATACAAACTTTTGTGGGTTCAAAAGACCCCATGTTTTAGAACTCTATGTACTCAGAAACTTATGAATCTCTCTATGTGTCCATTTAAGTTTGAGATATTTTGTTATCTAAACTAAATTTCTTTTGTGGCATAGCTTATAGTTTTTTGATAGTTTTTACACTTCATCAATCCACATTTAAAGGGTTATAGTTTTTATTCAGAGCACTAAGGTGTATTCTCTTGAGAGAATAAGGAGTACAAGCTATAGCAGCTTCTGAAAAGGGGAGAAGAAAATGGAAGAGAAATCCGTGGTACTTGATGATATTATAAAGGAAGTTGTTGATCTGGTATGTTGAATTATGATCCAAGTACTATGCCTTTATGACATGCTAAGTTATACCAAATGTTGTAATGTTTAATTTAATGATCCTAAGGTGTATTCATTCCTCCTCTATTTTTAGAAATGAAAACATTTTATTATGATAAATGCACTTTTTTCAGATGATTACTATATTGATCATTAATTAGTTTGGAAGTTATGCATATGCTATTTTGCTTTTGCTAGCAAAAGTTCATTTAATTTCCTTATTGCTCACTTGAAAAAGAAAGTAAAATAAAATTAATTACATTCCTTGTGTCTCTTCTATGTATAACTTATAATATTTTTAGTCCAAACCAAAAGATGAAAAATAGCAAAGTAGGATGAAGGTTTTGAAATATATTTTGGTTATGATTATTTGGTAGAAGGAGGAGGGGAAGAAGAGGATGATTAGTTTATTACCTATATGCTAAACATGGAATTTGTGCTATGTAGGAGAACATTCCCCTTGATGAGGTTTTTGATCATCTCAAATGTACAAGAGAAGGATTAAGCTCTGAGCAAGCACAAGAGAGGCTAGACTTATATGGATACAATAAACTTGAAGAGAAGAAGGTTAATGCTGAAATTTTAATGCTTTTCTTTTCCTATTTCCCTTTCAGTTTTTTTGCTGATGTTTCTCTATGATATCTTCTATAATGCTTCTGCAGGAAAGTAAAATACTGAAGTTTTTGGGCTTTATGTGGAACCCTCTTTCATGGGTCATGGAAGCTGCTGCTATCATGGCCATTGCTATGGCACAGGGAGGGGTAAGTTTTGTATCACTCATCATTCTTTTCCATTAATTTTGGTGTTTTCCCAGGGTTTAATTAACGATTTTGCCCAATGACATGTCCATGATTGTTAAACTCTAGAGTTAACTGAATTCTCAAACTCTTATAAGTTTAGGATTCTAGGTCACAAAAAGAGTTAACTCACATCAAACTCTTTTGTTGGTAAACTTATGAGTTTAATTAAACTCTGACAAACTCAGTAAACTCTCGATTCTATTAGCAAGTTTACGAGCCTTGATTTAAGCACGAATGTGGCTCAAAATATGCATTTTTGGTTGAATACATAGGACACGAGTTGACTTACCTATTTTCTACAATGTATGTTGAATTTAAAACAGTCTCGTAAGACTGCGTACATTTACCCTCCTCAAATCCCACTAGGTGGGAGCCTCGTGCACCAAGCCGTCCTTTTATATATTGAATTTATAAAGATAATTTTATATATTCACTATTATTTTGATTTTGTTTTATTAAGCAACAATATAACGTAAGTGTTGAGCTAAATATAATATAACACTTAGGTCAAGTATTGAGATATGTTTATATTTTATTACATTTATTTGCTTTGATAATGAGTTGTAATATTAATATAAATATACTGATAAGATGTGTTTGAGGCTTAAAGGTTGGTAAACTCTATGAATTTTCAAATCGAGTCTACTAGGACTCACAAGTTTACATAAACTCTCGAGTTTGTCAATCTTAGACATACCAAAAATCCAATATGGTATTAGAGCTGCAATGATCTCAAATGGGCTTGTGAGCAAACAAGGCGGGAGGAGACTGTTGCAAAGGCACACAAAAATACAACTGATTATCTTATACATACAGAATTTGTCATTCCGCCACGTACCAAAGTCATCTTATAGAAAGTCTTGTAATAATAATGTAAAAAATGACCAACTGTGCATCCAAATGAATTGTGTGTCCATACTTTATGTGTTCCTAGTAGCTATGCTAGTATGAACAAAGCAGAGAACATATAGAGAATCCAGGCTCAGTGATGGAGACCACATGGTAAATGTGGTGTGTGCAATGTGTAGTGGCTTTAAGCTTGGATTGTCCCAGACCAATTGGCTAGTCTTTTGGTCAAAATAGTTCCATCCAAGTTGTTAACATCTTCATCAGCACAAGTACCATGTAGCCAAATAACATGCCAAAAACCCAACATTGACTAACAAATTAAGTTTCTGGTGGTAACAATTTTAGGTGTCATGGGTTCAATTGAAAAGTTATGTTGCAATATCAATCAGTCAGATTTGGCTTTTCTTGCAAGTTTTTGGATATTATCCATCATACAGTAAATATAGTATAACAATTCCAATTCTGCAGGGAAAAAGTGGGGATTATCAAGATTTTGCTGGCATAATTATTTTGCTACTTATAAACTCTACCATCAGTTTCATAGAAGAAAACAATGCTGGTAATGCAGCAGCTGCCCTTATGGCAAGATTGGCCCCAAAAGCAAAGGTTCTTCTTATCTTGGCTGATTAACAATTAACCTGCTACATCATTATTGCATGTTTCTGTTTTCCTTATTTTTCTTAAAATGTCTGAGTAATCCTGTCTTGTTTCCAATCACATTAACTTCTTGTTACTTTTGTAGGTACTCCGTGATGGAAAATGGAGTGAAGAAGATGCTTCAGTGTTGGTTCCTGGGGACATAGTTAGCATCAAGCTGGGTGACATCATTCCTGCTGACGCACGTCTCCTGGAAGGAGATCCTTTGAAGATTGATCAGGTAAATTTCACATAAATATTCTATAGATATACGTAAGTCAAGTGTCAGTGAAAGTATTTGTTGAAATTTGAGTTTGGGCTTAACTCAATCCCACAAAACCGGCTTGTAAGGCGGCTTTCCAACAATATTCTTTTACACAAAGTTAGAATTTGGCATCTATGTTTCTTCATGACCTACTACTACCAAAAAGTTATGAAGGTCTTAGGTAGAAATGCAAAGAAATAATATATGCACAGACAAATTACATCTAGTACAACTCTTTCGGAAATTGAAGATTGATTTGAATTATTAATTTTCTTTATTCACATTCTTTCTTTATCTGGTCAAAAAGTTTGTATTTGATTTCTTTGCCTAGATATAGTAGTTCAAATATGCTGGGATTATATGCAAGTCACATACATGTGTGCGTGTAGGCACAAACACACACATACATACATATACATATACATATACATATACATATACATATACATATACAAATTCATTAATTGCTCTCATCCATTCCTTAAGAAAAGGATATATTATTTTTAGATGGAGAAGAAATTAAGTAGTATATCATAAAGATAGATGAGACTATCTGACATACTTACTAATACAATGCTACTGATCCTCATGCATTCTGAAATATGTTTCTTTTTATTTCAGTCTGCTCTTACAGGAGAGTCACTTCCAGTCACAAAACATCCTGGAGATGGAGTGTATTCTGGTTCAACTTGCAAACAAGGAGAAATTGAGGCTGTAGTTATTGCAACTGGAGTTCACACTTTTTTTGGGAAGGCAGCTCATCTTGTGGAAAATACCACACACATTGGCCATTTCCAGAAGGTCCATTCATAGAATTTGTCAAATATATAATGTTATATGAATGAATGAATGTTGTCTATGCCTCATGTAAAATATTTTCCATATTTAATATTGTCATTATCTTGCTCAATGACTTCTCATAATTGTTACAGGTTCTAACATCTATTGGGAACTTCTGCATCTGTTCAATTGCTGCTGGGATGCTTATTGAAATCATTGTGTTTGGGACCCGACAAACGAAATACCGAGTTGCTATTGATAACCTCCTTGTGCTACTAATTGGTGGTATCCCTATTGCAATGCCAACTGTCCTTTCTGTTACAATGGCTATCGGTTCACACCGGTTGTCTCAGCAGGTTTACAAAGCTGCACTTTGTACATTATTCAGACATCTTAGTGGCTTATGAGATAGAAATTTTAATTGTTATATTTTGATGATATAATTTTTTTTGTTTAGCTAGTTATTATAATTGTTAAATTTTATTACATAAACTTTTGCTATTTAGTTAAGTGTATGATGGGTGTATCTTTTGCAGGGTGCTATAACAAAGAGAATGACTGCCATTGAAGAAATGGCTGGAATGGATGTTCTGTGTAGTGACAAAACAGGAACATTAACTCTCAACAAGCTTACAGTGGACAAGAATTTGATTGAGGTTTCAATCTTATCTGTCCTACACTAGTTAGATATAAAGATCATATCTGTTAAGTATAGAAAAGAGGTAGATTATGTAACACGAAAAAAGATATATCAGACCATTCAGTCACACAGTTTACAACATGAATTGGGGATTCCTTTATGCACCTGATCAAATAGATCTTACTACCTCTAAAACCAGAGTTGTTAATTTCTTAAATAAACATCTTTCAATTTTATATGCAATGTAGATAATGGGGAAATGAGGAGCACTTATAATAACTGACAAGCGTCTTTCAATTTATCATTAAAAAAAAGAATGAATTGAAGCCCTCAAATTAATATTTTCCACATGGAACCTTCTAAGTCTGCATATATAATGTATTTGTGTCTATAAGGCATTGATGTAAAGTTCTACACACTAACTGTTTTCACTTTTTTCCGAATGATCATCGATATCTGGAAGGTCTTTGCCAAAGGTGTTGATAAGGATATGGTTGTACTTATGGCTGCAAGAGCATCAAGGCTAGAGAACCAGGATGCAATTGATTGTGCAATTGTTTCAATGTTGGCAGATCCCAAGGAGGTACTATTTCAAATATAAAACTGGTTAAGATAGCCATCCCTAGGGAGACTTCTACTTTATCTGTAGACTTCTCCATTAGACAATACTATAACCTTTTCGCTTCGTTTCATAAAGTGAATTCCTTAATGTTTATCAATATTATAGATGATATTTTACTACTATCCTATACTGACATAAAAGTTTGTCTTAAATCTAATTGTACAATTTTGCAAGGTAACTTTCTACCATACAATTTCTTTAATTTTACTTTGGATGATCCAACAACGTTCTTTTTAATTTTGCAAGGCACGAGTTGGAATACAAGAAGTTCACTTCCTTCCATTCAATCCAACAGATAAAAGAACTGCACTTACATACATTGATGCTGCTGGTAAGATGCACAGAGTTAGCAAGGGTGCACCAGAGCAGGTAGGATAAAATGCATAATGACTTGACAAACTATGCTACCAACAAGAGCAACATTTATTTGACTATTATTTAAATCTCCTCTTATACTATGTAGATTCTCAATCTTGCACATAACAAATCAGAAATTGAACAGAGAGTGCATGCAATTATTGACAAGTTTGCAGAACGAGGGCTTCGTTCTCTAGGAGTTGCTCGCCAGGTGCACGTCTTTTATGAATTTTTCATCTTCTCATCTATGTATTTCTGATGTTACTAATTTTAGCAAAACAATTTCTTTGCATTTAGGAAGTGCCTGGGGGAAATAAAGATAGTCCCGGAGGCCCCTGGGAATTTGTTGGCCTTCTCCCTTTGTTTGATCCTCCTCGCCATGATAGTGCTGAAACAATCAGAAGAGCTCTTGATCTTGGTGTGAGTGTCAAAATGATCACTGGTATGTGTCACAATTTCATAACATTTTTTGTGCATTGTAAATATCTTGGCTGCAGTTACAATATGAATTGTTCTAAGAATGTTTGCACGTCTTTTATGAATTTTTCATCTTCTCATCTCTGTGTTTGAAACTTGTTATTGTTTTATAACCGTCCAGTGCTATTAATAGTGCTGTTTTTTCCTTAAAGAAACTTAATTCATGCAAGGACTAGATGAATAAGCTTAATTATTGCCATGCTGATAGATAACCAAGGACTATGATTTCATAAATTGTTTAGAAAATCCGTGCAACTTTCAACCATGCAAATTACAAATTATATATCCCTGGACAGTAGAAATCAACTTCCACAAGTAATAGGAATTTTTTTTTTCTTTAAAATTAGGTGGCATAACATGAAATATAGCAATATTTCAACACCCTGAAATGGTTAGTTCTACTTCTACATAAAAAGAAGACTCATTGGCTACTATAATGCATATAGAATAAAGAAGTTTGTGATAGTTTCTGTCTACTAGTGGGAGATTTTACCTCCAGAAATTTGTCCTCAGGTTCTTCTCTGGGTCAATGATTTAATTACAAGTAACCAAGTAAGGAAACTTTGGTCAGACATCTCATGCTCCCTAAAATACCCTTACAGGTGATCAACTTGCAATTGCTAAGGAAACAGGAAGGCGTCTGGGGATGGGAATTAACATGTATCCTTCTTCATCACTCCTTGGTGAAACTAAAAATGATCTTGCTGCTCTCAACATTGATGAACTTATTGAAAATGCTGATGGTTTTGCTGGTGTCTTTCCTGGTAAGTCAAGTAGTGATCACAAGGAAGCTCTAATTGGATTGTTTGTCCAATTTCTGATAGTAAATGTTTTCTCTCAGAGCACAAGTATGAGATTGTGAAGAGGTTACAAGCTAGAAAGCACATTTGTGGGATGACTGGTGATGGAGTAAATGATGCACCTGCCCTAAAGATAGCTGACATTGGTATTGCTGTAGCAGATTCTACAGACGCTGCCCGAAGTGCTTCTGACATAGTTCTAACAGAACCTGGATTGAGTGTGATCATAAGCGCAGTTTTAACTAGCCGTGCAATTTTCCAGAGAATGAAAAACTACACAGTAATCCTGCAACTATCAGACTATACTAGAAAACATTCTACTTTTCCTTAGTGTGACTGACAATTGTGATTTTTGTTTTCTTTTCCTATGCAGATATATGCTGTATCTATCACTATTCGTATTGTGGTAAGCTATATGTGCATATGGAATATATTCAACAGTGGATCATCCATCAGCTTTTTTTTTTTCCCCCTCATTTTCAGTATATGTTCAATTGCAGCTTGGTTTCATGTTACTCACATGCTTTTGGAAATTTAACTTCCCACCCTTTATGGTTCTTATCATCGCCATTCTCAATGATGGTAATATTAGCTACTTTCAAGTACCTTAATCTTGAATATCATTATACTCTGATGATCTTTATACGAGTTTATCTTTCTTGCTTGAACCCTGACAAGTTAGCTTCCTTTTAGGTACCATAATGACAATATCTAAAGATAGGGTTAAGCCTTCTCCATTTCCTGATAGTTGGAAACTTAGTGAAATTTTTGCAACTGGGATTGTCCTTGGTAGCTATCTGGCTCTAATGACAGTGATATTCTTCTGGGCAGCATATGACACTAACTTCTTTCCTGTATGGATCTTCCTTTCACTCAATTACTTTTTATTTGTCTTGCATCAAGTTATATGATAAATGAAACATTGTGCTGCAGAAACATTTTCATGTGACACCCTTCCGCGACAATTTTAATGTTGCTGCTACTGATGAAGAATTAGAAAAGTTGGGATCTGCTATCTATCTTCAAGTCAGTACAATCAGTCAGGCCTTAATTTTTGTGACTCGATCCAGGGGGTGGTCCTACACAGAAAGGCCTGGACTTTTGCTTGTTATTGCTTTCATTATTGCTCAGCTGGTACTGGCTTAGTTTTTCTTTCCCTCAGTAGAAAAGCTCTAGTAGTTCTTTTGTACATAAAATTTATTTACATATCAAGATTTCTATCATTTCAATTCTCTACAGATTGCAACTGTCATATCTGCCTGTGCCACATGGAAAATAGCAGGAATCACAAAGATAGGATGGGGCTGGACAGGAGTCATCTGGTTATACAATACTGTAACTTATGTATTTCTGGATCCTATAAAATTTGCTGTTCGTTACGCATTAAGTGGAAGAGCTTGGAATCTAGTGGTAGATCAAAGAGTGAGTATAACTGAACTTGCAATAGAAATTCAGTAAAATGTTAAGCAGACAATCTTTTAATAAAAAGTTATTCTAAAAAGGGAGTTTTTATTATAATCTCTTTTGTTTCATTGAATATCAGTTTGCTAATATGTGACTTCTTGTTTGTGCCACTTAACAGACTGCATTCACCAACAAAAATGACTTTGGTAGAGAAGCTCGTGAGGCAGCATGGGCTGCAGAGCAGAGAACCTTACATGGCCTCCAGTCTGTAGAGTCAAAAATGTTCACAGAGAAGCACACCTTCAGAGAAATAAATTCACTAGCAGAAGAGGCTAAGAAACGAGCAGAAATAGCAAGGTCAGCATCTTTATTATTCTTCCAATCGTCTTGGGAAAACTATGAAGTTTTAGCTTAATTATACTTGACATTCCTCTAATTTTAAAAATTACATCAACTTCCTTGAAGTCTATGTTATCATTATACTTTATCTCCCCTAAATGTCCATATCGAAATTACAATGACCTCCCCAAAAGGGGAAGTGAGACTCAACTGAATTCAATGTAATTTTTCCATTGTCTTATAACTTGTTACTTTTCTTTCTTTTTTTCCCATTTGTTCCAATTTTATTATTATTATTTTTTCATGTTGATGTAGGTTGAGAGAGCTTCACACTCTAAAAGGTAGAGTGGAATCATTTGCCAGGCTAAAGGGTTTGGACGTTGATGCCATCAACGGTCACTACACTGTCTAAGATCCATCATTCTGGAGGCTCTTCATTATACATTTGTACCGTGACTTTATTCTGTATCTGATTATAGTCCACACCTCAACAATGCATCTGTTGAAGTTTAAATAAATACTCTTTTTCAGGTCTCCACCCGTTTCCACAACGGGTGTTGGCATTTCAATTTGGATCGCTTGAGTCGATCTAAACATTTTTATATCAGATTGGATTGAATTGGATTGTTTTATTTGACTTTTTAACCAAAAATTTTGAAATCTGAAGTTTTGTGAGTTAACAGTAATTTAACCTATTAAAAAACAACAAAAGAATGCAATAGCTCAAAAAAAATAAAAACTTTAATAGTCCCAAATGTTGTAGCAAATTTAGAAGCTGCACTGCTCATACAGCAAAAGAAACAACACTCCATTATGCATTAATAATTTACTATTGTTACTGTAGGAAATAAAGGGGGCAATAATTTCTCGACAGTGAGAAAAACAGGTTACAGCATTTTCTTGATATAGTCATCAGAGGACAAGGTTCATGGTTGATCAAATCAAATGTTTTTTTAGAGATTACACTCTACCATATCAGAATAATATGATAATAATAAATTAAATGTTCGAATCAGCAATAAGATCAACTTCTCTGTCACAAAGTGCACATACTTCAATCTAGCTCATAAAGTAATTGAAAAGTGAGGATCTCTCTGGATATGACTTCTCAAGCAAGGTTGTCAGATCCATTACTCTCAATTTCTGTACGAGCTCACTTCCCAGAGGCTTGGGAACTTGCTGATAACACAATTAAGACAGCTTGAGAAAGCAAATATTGCAGTTATTCTTAAAAATGGAAAGTCCAATGGAAAAGGAATCCACATACCACTTTCAACCATATTAAGTAACTAGCAGAATATATTGCTTGTGCTTCAAAATCCGCAAATTCATTGTCCACAACAGTTGAGCAGGAGTCTATGAGACACAGTTCATTCTCCTGAAAGGTACCAAAGTCATGATAATTTCTGATTCTCTCCTTGAAATGGTTGGATGCATCACCAGAATTAGTTAGAAAATGATTTATCCAGCACAAGGAAAGAAAGCGACGATGAAGCCATATAGCCTGTTTAACATGAGCAACACTGAGCATTCACAGTTTGTAAGAGAATTACAGAATTGGATAAACACTTCTTTTGAAGGAACCATAACTGCAATTCATATTGTGATGAACCACTTAAAAACCGAGCTGCAATTGAAGCACCTATGAGTAAAACTATTTTTTTGGGGAACAAGGTAACTTCATCATAATCATATTTGTTTGGTAACAGCAATTAAAAGAATATCTTAATAGCTAAGTGGAAAATAGTTCAGCCATATCAAGGGTATTATAGTCCCTCCAAAAAATTTAATACTGTTTCTGCTTCCTTTTGTAGAGGGGAAGTATTTGTAGGTTTTAAAATGGATGGATCTAGAGTGTTGGTTTAAGCCAGTAAAGAGAATGTGTAGACAAATTTAGTAAAAAAAAATATTAAAAGAATAAGCACCAAAGGTTCTGAACTTCTGAAAACTTTTTATATTAAAAATCATATCCAATTATGCCTCAAAATAATCAGTTATCACCTGACCATGCCCTACAAAATTCATTGGATATCATCTCCAATCCTTATCCTATCACAGAAGTAAATTTGTTGCCAAATAGAGTCATTTTATATCATAGTGATGTGGTCAATTTATTCAAAGTTGCCATTTGTTCAAACAGGGATAAAAGAAAATCACTAACATGACAAAATCAAACAAATGGACACAGATCTTCAGATAAAAAAAAGTGGATTTTCTTACAGCACTATTCTGTAAGTACTACAGTGAAAACTTGGTACTTTTGTGCTTTTATGAAATACACAAAGAAGATAAAACCATATATCAACAGACAAGAAACAAATATTCTTAAATTTATGGAATGCAAATATCCATAATGAATGAAGTATTTTATGGAAGCTCCAATTGATCCATTTATAATTTTGGTCAACTACTTATAAATTAACAACAGACAGAGACCGCCTACCTCTCTTCCCACATAACGCTTTATCAATGTTTCATTCCAATCCAGTTCATCCTGTCAAACCACAACTTTTACATAGTTAAAGTACTAACATTATTTCTACTAGTAGTTATACAAGGTGACAAAATTGATCAAGAGGATACAGTTAATGTCAAAAATGATCACTAGTTTGCAACTTTTGCAAGTCTTCAGGGCCCCTTTTTTATTTTCACATTCAGTTTTGCATTAAATATTTTTTTCATAAACGTTTATGACTTATTATTATCAACCATATGGAATCGATGATTAAGTCAAAATCTCATAGTCCAAGTACGTTGTTGATTAAGCGTCATTCAAAAGAAGTTTAGATGCTGGATCAGTTTTGATGCTGGATCTTGTATTGTTGATTAAGGCTTGTTCGTTGTTTTTGTTGTTGTATGGATCTCATAAACCTGAAAGGATCTTTTACCATCCTACTTCACTATTTCTGCTACTTTTTCTCAATTGATACAATCGCCACTCTTGCTTCAAACCGAAGCTCTTCAAAGAGACTCAACAGAAAAGCATAAAAAGGGACAAAACTGTTAGATATTGGCCTAATGGGTCATTAGATATGGGCCTAACGGGCCTAATAAGCAGCAGTAGTTAGAATTAGTTGAGGCTGAGCTGTTAAGGAGTTAATAAATAGAAGATGGGAGGGAAAATTAAGTATTCATTCAGTTAGTTGGAATTGGAATCAAGAGGGAGAGGCCAAGCTCTTGAATCTTGGAGGGAAGCACCCTGTATTTTCTTTCTTCTTTTCTCAATTTCTTGTAGTCACATTCTCTGTTTTGGGAGCATTTTCCCCAGAGAATTACTTCTATACAATAGTGAAATTCATCCAGAAACCCTAATTGTTGAACCAGTTCTATCAAAAACCTAGGAGACAATTGGGATAGTTTGAGCATGAGTATAGAGATTACGTAAAATTTACCTTCCAAACCTTGTCAATATCAACCATGTGAATAGAAGATACAGTTTCTTCCAAACAACTTGAATCCTCTATAATCTTCAGCATTAGCCGCTGCAATATGATAGAAAATATGAGTTCAGAATCCCAGGCTCATCACAGGACATGCAAAAATAAGTCTCTTTACTCAAAAGGTTTAGTTCATGGACACTAACCATTAAATATCATATTCAAACTAGTAAATCAAAACTTACACTGCGATAATGAAAACAACAATTATCAGCAACATGCAGCTCAGCCCAAGATCTTGATTTCTTCAACTCATATAGCACCTAAATAAGCACAGATTTAATTCATATAGCACATGGAAAACATTCACCAAGTCAGATAACTAATAAGATTGACATGTCCCTACTCCTAGCTCCAACTACTGGGGCAAAATCACAGAATAATAAGACAATTTTTTCACAAAGAGAATCTTTCAGGAGTTCAACATTAAATATACTCAAGGTGGTCAACACCTCAAGGGTGCAAAGGGGTTTTAGCACCTTGAAACAAAATGTGCCAAAGAGTGCACAACTGACTGAAGAAACGCTTTAAGATTATAAAAAGAAAACAGGAAAGTCGTTGACTATTTCACATTAATTAGCCATATAAATTAATAACTTATGAAGCACGAACACTCCTACCTTTTGGGGTGTTGGTATGTCGAACATGCGTCCGACACCGACACTCGTGCGACACCGACACATGTGTCAGACACTTCTTGTCAGGTGTCCGATTTAAAAATTATTTTTTTGGGCTCGGACACCTCTTGAGCACTTTGTCGACACTTCTATTTGGACCCGACACCTCAAGGACACTGCTCAATTTTTTTTAAAATAAAAATAAAACTTTAAAAAATAAAAATGTAAAAAACAAGACTCTTTTCATTATTGTTTCTTCCATTTCATTACCATTTTTCTCCCTCCTTGTATACCTCCTCTCTTCTTCCCAACCGTCTCTGTTTTTCGCCACACCTCTACTTTGTAAAGTAACAAATTGCTCAGATTGTATAATGACGTATATTATTTGTTTGAGTTATTATCATTGGAAAAATGTAATGCTTAACATGTTATTTTGAGATGATGAATATATAAATCTTGATTCTCAATTTAGATATTTTATACTGATGCTTATATTGAATTATATTTGATTTCACACACACACATAAATATATATCCGTGTCGCGGTGTCCTATATTTTGAACATTACCGGTGTCCATGTCGTGTCCGTGTCTGTGTCAGTGCTTCAAATAACTCAATCATTCATAGGAACATAAAACAGTTTTTTGTTCAAGAGAACAATAAGTTGATAACAGAATCTAATGATTAAAGTTCTACCAAAATAGATTCTGCAGCCCCAAAAATCAAATTTTGTAACCAAGGAATCATCACTGATCATCAGTCCAAGTTACCAAGACAAATAATAGAAATCAGTCCAAGAGTGCCTCAGACTGAAACAGATTGGTTCAGGTGGCCAAGGTGTCTGCCAGACTGAAGGGATCTTGATGCCGTACATAGAGTACACCTCTTGGCAGGGTACTCCCTTGAAAATAAACCTAGTGTAATACCCAATAACTTTGGGTTTCGTGAAGCTGTGGAAATCATGAATGTGGGCAGCAAAAGGCTGAGCAAAATCTGAAGGTCCGAGAGAAACATGATAAGGTATAAGATCAACATGCTGGCAAGGAGGGGAACCATGGATAATCTCATAGGAACTCTCACCAGCTTGTTTATTAACCTCCTCAGACACACTATCACATTGAAAATCTCAAGACATCTCATCCAACTTATTACCCTCAACTGTTTAATCTAAGTCAACTAACTCAAGGCATCTCATCCAACTTATTACCCTCAACTGTTTGATCTAAGTCAACTAACTCATGGATAGGCTCAATGACAGGAGGGTCGGGAGAATCTACAGTAGCTTTCGGAAATAACAACCGATAACATATCAGCCTCAACATTTTTCTTTTCAAATTGCTTACCTTGGCTGGAGGTTGGTTAGCCTCATCTCGAGGCAGGGTAGGATATAACACTATTTTTCTCTGGCGATAGACGGAATATGTACTATCTCCCCATGATTAAGGATGTCATGATCATACGACCAAGAGCAACCTAACAGAATATGGGTGACATCCATGGGTAGGACGTCAAAATAGATATCCTCAGTGTAATTGACTATCTGAAGGGGAAATTAGCATCTACCCGAGCTAATTGAAATGAGTAAGGGTGTGGCTCAGGCTCTAGGTCTAATTTCGACATACCTACAGTATAAATGGCATTCATTGAAGTACCTCATCAATAACCAACTTACAAGGAATGTCCCCTGTGCGAACACATGTGCAGAAAATGCTCATTCGTGTCCAAACGTCTTGAGATGCATGAGCAGACAGAATACACCTCAAGACAGTCAGGATACACATCAAGACAGCAACAACTCTTCATCATTTCTATCTATTGGAATTTGGGTTTGGACCTAACACAACCCCACAAAATTGGCTTGTAAGGTGAGGATTGCCCAAGCTTTATAAGCACTACTTAGGCCATATCTCTAGGCGATGTGGGACTAAACACACCCCTCATACCCAACACAATAAAGGTGCTAGTGGCTGCAATGAAGGCAGCTCAAAGTTGCCGCAATTAAGGCGGCTAAGGGTAGACCGCAATTAAGGAGGATTTCCCACACGCCCCCTCACGCCCAGGCCCAGGCCTGGAGTGTGGATGATGCGGGCAACCCAACAACGGATCTAGGATAGGCTCTGTCCCCTGTGCGAACACGTGCAGAAAATGCTCATTCGTATCCAAACGTCTTGAGATGCAGGAGCAGACAGAATACACCTCAAGACAGCTAGGATACACATCAAGACAACAACAACTCTTCATCATTTCTATCTATTGGAATTTGGGTTTGGGCCTAACTCAACCCCACAAAACCGGCTTGTAAGGTGAGGATTGGCCAAGCTTTATAAGCATTACTTAGGCCATATCTCTAGGCGATGTGGGACTAAACACACCCTTCATACCCAACACAATGAAGGTGCTAGTGGCTGCAATGAAGGCAGCTTAAAGTTACCGCAATTAAGGTGGCTAAGGGTAGACCGCAATTAAGGCGGATTTTCAACACACACCCTCACGCCCAGGCCCAGGCCTGGAGCGTGGATGATGCGGGCAACCCAACAACGGATCTAGGATAAGCTCTGATATCATATTGGAATTTGGGTTTGGGCCTAACTCAACCCCACAAAACCGGCTTGTAAGGTGAGGAATGCCCAAGCTTTATAAGCACTACTTAGGCCATATCTCTAGGCGATGTGGGACTAAACACACCCCTCATACCCAACACAATGAAGGTGCTAGTGGATACAATGAAGGCAGCTCAAAGTTGCCGCAATTAAGGCGGCTAAGGGTAGACCGCAATTAAGGCGAATTTCCAACACTATCAGATATATACTCTATGGGCTCCACAATCTCATCTTGAACCTCATCACACTTGAGGAAGGAGGATGGGTCAGCGCTCATGGCAAGAGTCCTCTGTGGGCACTGATTCTGCCTATGCCCTCTACATGACAATGGAAGCACTATATGGTAGACGCAGTAGATTGGGTGGAAGCAATGACAAGTGTCTTACCACGATTAATGGCACCACAAGTATAGGCTGAGAGGGCACTAGTTTGCGACTGGAACGACTAGGACACTCCACTAGTTGGAGGGGCAGAGAAAGAAGGGCAAGAAGAGACTAGGGCGAGGTCACGCCACGGAGTAGGCATCCTAGAAAATTGCTCGACCTCTCTGGCTTTATGAAAAATCTAATGAAGGGTAGACAGAGATAGGAGGCACAATTCCCTCTTGACGGAATCTTGCAACCCATTGACAGACTTATTAACAATTACCCAAGCTTCTTCCTGAATATCACACTTAAGCATTAGCTTCTCAAAACCAGCCATATAGTTAGATACAGTGCTAGATGACTGCTTAAAGTTCAACCACTGGTCCATGTGATAGTTCCTATGGTAGGTGGGGAAGTATTTATCCTGCAGTGTTTGTCTCATCACAGCTTAACTGTTTATAGAGGATAACCCGCTGACAATTCTCTCTCAACAGTCCCCTAAAACAACAAAGCGGAATTGGTAAGGCTAGCAATGAATAGCTTAACCTTATACGGATCTGAACAGCGAACATGGAAAAGTAGTCCTTAATCTAACGAAGCCAATCTACGAAAATATCATGATCCAAGTGACCATCAAAGGTTGGGAGATCTATTTTTGCCTTCTTAAGGGCATCTAGGTCATCATGATCTATTGTATTTTGGTGACGACGGTTTCTACCTTGATGATCACTACCCCTTCTCTGGTTTGGACGCTCATAACCCATTATCTCATCATAATCAATTGTTGAACCATCAAAGGTTTCTATCACTCCCCTACAACGGTTGTTGTTCGCATTCATTTGACACCTAACAGAGGGGAAGATCTCAGCAAACTAGACTTCTAAAGTAGCCAAACAGATCGATAAGTCATTGAAATTGTCCATAGTAACAAATTGGGTAATGGATGTATGCCTGCTTGGTAGAGCATTTTCGTATTGTGCTATACAATTTGATCCATAATTGATGACCTAACACTGACAGCCAATAAAAATTAAAATATCATAGGATCAAACCTGTTCTCTTGTCATGTAAGAAATTAACCAGCAACGGTGATTCCATGCACGATAATTCATCTTCGATCTCTGAAAATGAGGGGGCAAAAATGGAATGAATGGATATTCAATTCAAACTAATGTTGGTTCATCCCACACTCTCTAATCCCTATGAGAAAAGGTGAATGCGTTAAAGAAATCTAGTAAAAACGTCCATAGATTTCTCCTTCTTTTTCCTCTTGTTATCTTTTTTCCTTTTCTAAGAGGGATCTTTTGTAGATAATTTCATATTTACAATGCAAAATGGATCAAATGTCAAAAGTTAACTGAAAGACAAACAGAAAATGTTACATGTGCCAATGTTAAAACAGAAGCCCATAAGCCTCATGTTGAACGACCAAGGACATAAATAAAACAAAAGCGACAATTAGTATCCTTCTCATAAGTAAGCAAGCCCTTCAATGATGAAAACATAAAATAAAGCCTTTCCAACTTAATAGTATTAAGCTCCCACACTGAATTTAGACCTCAGCTATTTTTTCCACCAGCTCAGATTCTTTTCCCAAAATCTCTTTCAAATTTGAACAGATTGCAGACATCAACTTGATCACCCACCGCCTAGAAATAATAGTTGTATGAATTAGAATGTAACTGACGTTCCAAAGCCTCAGGATTAATCAACAGTCAAACTCAAACTTAGAAAGTACTCATCTAGAAAACATTATCCCCTTAATGATTGAGACAAAGCCATGAGAAGCAAGCTTACATACAATACCTGTGATTCCAAGCTTGTTCACTTTTGGGTGAATATGAGAGCACAAGTTCAGACAGAAGAAGTTCATCCATAAACATTGAATGCTGCTTCTTCTTGGACACTACTAACTTTCTGTAATATGTACAGTAAAATTTAATACTTTGTGACAAAAAAATTAAACTCAGAACATTTTTTTCTTTGTTATTTTTTTTTTACCCTTCACTTCAAGAATGTCATTTTCAATATAGCTTCATCTCAAATCATACAAAACAGGAAACAAAGTTAAACTACACTCAAACTTTTGTGCAAAATCACAAAATATTATTTTCATCAAGGTTTTCTCAAAACCAATAAAACAAAAGAAATTTTAAAAAATACTCAATTTAAGAAAAAAACAAAGAGATGGTTTTGATTTTGATTTTGAATCTCTAGCAGAAGACTGAATTACTAGAATGCATATGATTAAATCCAAAGTATCTAAACCCAGGTGAGGTATTGTCCATTTAAAATCATTTAAGAACATCTTTATCTCATTTTGAAATTATTATTTTCAACATCAATAACAAAGTTCAAAAAAAAATATTAAACATGCTAAATTCCAGCATCTTGCCCAAAACATTTTTCTCTCAAAATTAGAAGATATTATTAGCCTTGGATCAAACAGGCCCTCAGTGTACCCAAATTCAAAAATGTAAAGGGTAAAGATTAGTAATTAATTAAAAATTGAGAGATAATAAGGCTCAAGGTGAACAGTTTTATTAGCAAAAAAATAAAATGTCATTTAGACACTTGGAGTTGGGAAAATGTTTACAAGCTAATCAGTCCTCATGAGCAGACGATGTTGGCTCCCATATGTAAATAAGAAAGTGGACAATAAAATGAACAATAGGTAAGAGGAGAACCTGCAATTCCAAGCAGTCATAAAATCACAACTTAGAAGCAAAAGAGACTTGCTGTGTCTCATAAGTATACTTTCAAGGTCACAAGATGAAGAGGCTGGTAAAAAATCCCCGTCTTCATTAGATCGATTGCTACATGTCTTGTATTGTTTAAATGCAGTCATAAATGCATGTTTAGCATCTCTATATAATGGTAGAAGAACATGAGTTGAAATTCCCAATTTATGATCTTTGTTCCAGAAATATATGTTTTCTTGTTTGGAATGTTGCTCCGAGCTTGCTATCTTATGTGTTGATTGACAGATAGCTTCATCAGATAAATTACAGGAAATGCCTGATTCTTCATTTAACAAGTCAAACTGGGATGGATGAATAAATCCCAGCTCATCACTGGATCCAAAAGCAGAAGAGAAAGCATGTTAAAGAGAGGCAACACTAGATAGTTAAATCATGCAACTAAGAACAAAAAATGACATTTACAAGGATAATAAAGGTTATATTTTAGAATATCCTAGTATTATCACGGACTTTGCATGATTAAAGTTATCATACATTTAGTAAAATTAATTATCATTAAGCATCAACAATGCAAATGCGGAGCTAGAAAAGAAGACAGCAGATTGATTAACAGAAATACAGGTTTAAGACACACACAAGCACACTGAGGCACCGACATATCAACTGAAGCATGCAAAAGGTTATGACTAACAAGGTTATATAAAAAAGAAAAGCATATGCAAAAGGTCCCTTCCAAATGTTGAGCCATCAACTTTAGCTTTCCAACATTTTGAGCGAGACACATTATGACAAATTTATGCCCTTCATGACAGTAGGAAGGCTAAGAGTATATCATGTTGGCAGCAGCAACCTACAATTACAACTTCCACAAGTTTAAAGGCAGTTACTGGACTTGATGAATAAAATGTTTTAACCTCATAATATCAAGTTCAAAGTAGCAAACAATCAAAATGAAACCTTTCGAACACTAAATCCATGAAACCCCTACAATGTGTAGATGAAGTTATTACATATGACTTCAAGGTGATGGAAGGTAAATGAGTCTATAAAAGAAATTTTTATCACGAAAGTTTTGATCTAGTGAACAGAAACTAAATACCAACAACTAAAAGTAGACGATGAAATTACAAGTAGAAATAACAATTCTATTCTAGATTTTCCTTATTTCATCTTTTAAGACTTTAACTATACAGACGGTAACTTTTAAATATGGCTATCTAAGAGTAAGTACTAGTTCTCTACCAAAAGTCATGAATTTTCTTAAGTTTCTGAAGCAACTATCATAGCAACCATTACATCAGTTTGTGATCACAAAAATCATTAAACCTAACATTAGGGGATCAGAGTCAAGGATATCCTCCAACTGTTGCAAGAGATCCACAGCCATTCCTTTAGAATTAGACTCTTCATTCATGTTTGCTGTCCCAACTCAAGCCGAAGGCACCAACCTTGAATAAAAGATAAAAAATAAAAGATGGGATCAACTTCCAAAGCAATTTCACTAAACCATACATCAGGAACTAAGTCAGTACATAATGAAAGAAACTCTCCGCAAATAAGAAAGAATATCAATAACTACCAATCAGTCCATTTCATTTCATTAACTCGATCTAACTACAATATCATGTGTCGTATGAGCAAGGGAGAATTTTTAATAAAAACGTCATAAAAAGCAAACTCCAATCCCAGAGAGAGAAATTGCAGCAATGACAGAAATTATCCACAAAATCTATTAAGATAATTAGGAATGTGCTAAAAAAAAGTTCTACCAGACAATGAAACTCAAACCCACATTTCACCACTCGGGGATGAACTTTTGGTCCTTCAAATAAAATACACACACAACCCAAGGTGAATTCTTCAGACAATAAATGAAACCAACTTCATGAATTCCTTAAAACAGCACCATATACTACATAGTATCATCTTTCTCTCCAAAACCATTTCTTTCATGCATTATGTTCCATGTTACAAAGTTTCTCTCTGTGAAGCATTTTTACAAACATTTACCCAGCACATCCAAAGATGTTAACTTTGAAAGGTGATTGGATTTTGAACTTGTTTGAGGAACACCCAGATGGGATTAATAACGATTTTAACTCACTTCAAATCCAAACAGTCGAAAATTAAGTAGGAAAGTGCTTAACTTTGATGATCAGGAATTGATTCTAACGGCCTCACATAAAATGATCCACATTCTTCATCAAGCACCGGTTAAGAATCTGATGCAGAAAGCAGCATAAAAATACAAAGGATTCTCGATCAAATCCTAGCACAGCTCCACCACGTCCAGGCCCAACCCATCCACGATAAAAGTACTCATTAAACTCACGAGATTCTTACTATATTCATTGTACACTAATGCGAATCTGTGACAAGGAGATTAGCACATTAGCTATAGCGAGTTTCTCTTAGTTTCGGTAGCGGATAATAGAAGAATTGATTTTCCAATTAAAGGGTTTTTTTTTTTCCGTTACCATGTTATCGATGTGAACAATTTATATGAGAATCTGATTGGTCATATTTAATGGAATCTCCCTTTTCAACCACTTTTTTTCTATCTACAAGATTATAATTAGATACTTTACTTAAGAAATCCATCCGAGTCCAGTTTCATTCTACCAATTAGTTGATAATTCTAAGGAAATTTTATTGAAAATAAAGTTGATTTGTTCTATATCTTATGACAGTCCAAAATATAAAGACTATGCAATCTTACACTAGTCACTTTCTTTTCAAATTTTTTTACATGCACTTTCTTTTCAATATTTAGATTAAAATGTATTTTTAATCCTTTAAATTTTATACTTTGCCAAATTTTATTCCTATAATTTTTTTAAGAATTTAGTCCTTCAAATTTTTTAAACTTGTGATAATCATCCTTTCCTCATCTTTTCGTCCAATATCTAATAGAAGTGGGTTGTGTGGAAAATGAGTGCCAGCATGGCATTCATGAACGTCCATATAATAAAATATTAATTTAATATTAATTTTTTAACAAATAAAAATTAATAATAATTATTCAATGAGTGGAAAGAATTCAAAAGTACAACTTTCATCAAATATAATTAAAATTAATCATTAATCAATTACAACAAACGAGTAAACTATCATTTAAATTTTAAAGTAAATTAGTTGGACTTTTTATTAATTCCATCTATAGTAAAAGAAAAATGAAAATAAAGAGAGTAGGTTTAATGAACATTTTAATCCTTGTAAAGTGAGCAAGTATTGGTTTTGTCTCTAACTCTCTATAAGGTTCATAATTTTGGTTGTAATCCTTGTCTTTAAAGCTTATTCGTTAGTGCTGATGTGGCTAACGGTGCAACACATCAACACTACCATTTTATTAGGTTTAATGAACTTTTTAGTCAATGTAAAGTGTTCAACTTTTGTTTTTGGTCCCTGCACTTTTTTTCTTTGGCTTCAGTTCATGTAAGTTATGCAACTTTGGTTTTAGTTTTTGTCGTTAGTGCTTATCCGTTAAGTTCTGACGTAGCTAACGACACACTATGTCAGCACTTCGTGTTTGGGGATGAATTTTGGAAAAACAATTTCACTTACCTTCGATTTAGGGCAAGTCTAAAATTGTCTACTCGGGTTCTTCTTGTTCTTGGATGTCATCAACTTCGATTTATCTCCACAACCACAAACCTTGTTCTAAATAGTGGAGATTGAAGCAAATGATCGGATCTTCTGACTATTAAGTTGGCTCATCGTGGCAATCTAAGGACCCTTTTGCTTTGTTTTCAATTTCCTGTTTTCAAAAATAATTACAAAATTGTCACCTTGTTTTTTCTATTTCCTGTTTCCTTGTACAGGAAACAATGAAAACAGAAAAAAGTTGTTTTTAGTATTTCTTATACAAATTTTTTAAAACATGAAATAAAATTAAAGCAAGTGGCAAATTTGTAATTATTTATGAAAACAAAAAATGAAAACAAAAAACTAGAAACAAAGCAAACAAACCCTAAATTATAGAAAGGGGAAGAACGAGAAAAACTAAAAAGAAGCATATGAGGAATGAAATGCGGAGACTTCTTGCTTAGATTTTGGATCAGTTTGTGCAACAGAGTACGAACGAAGATAGATTGATATATGTTTAATTGCACTTTAGTCCCTCCATTATTGACCACGTGCGATTTTGGTCCTTGTGGTTCTTTTCTTTTTGCACATTTGGTTTCCCTATTCATTCATCGTTACAAATTTGGTTACTAGTGCAAAATATGTAATAAACGGGAAAGGTTAACGTCTACTAACAAAAAATGAGACGTAACATAGGAGGCAGTGACAAAACCGTAATTATCAGGTTCACTTAAATCACTTTTAACGTCAGTTGTTTAAACAACTGGAGTTAAAAGTGTTGGGAGTCATCTTTTACTTCAGTTGTTTAAACAACTGACATTAAAAGTGTATCTTTTACGTCAGTTATTAAAACAACTGAAGTAAAAGATGACTTTTTACGTCAGTTATTAAAACAACTGAAGTAAAAGACGACGTAGTTGTTTTAACCGGCCCAACCAATTCACCAAGAGTGTTCACAGCCTTCACTTTAGAAACCCTATCCTAATAACATTAACACTCTTTGCCTCCCTCTTTCGTTCCTTCTCTTCCTAATCCTCCCTGATTCAAGTCTCAAACCCTCAAGTCTCTTCCTTAGTCTCTCCGCCCCTTCCTCAATGTCTTGTTCCCGACCCTCTATCTCTTCTCCACCATCGTGGACGACCAAAGACTGGCAGCTTCGAAGGCTTCTTTCCTCTCTGGCAAAAGAGACCTAGAGGCAGAGTAGAGGGCGAAGTAGAGCTCTCAATTCTTTTCGCCCTTTTGGATCTGTATTTCCTGTCATCTCAGCACCTTGAAGCCATCGACTACGGCTCCTCTGTTTAGCGCTCTGCCTCTGGAACCCGCATAAAGAAGTGACCAGATTTGCGAAAAAGAAGATTGCGAACGAAGGGGCCAAATTTGCGAGTGAAGGGGTCAGATCTTCGAAGAAGGGACTAGATCTGCTAAGAAGAAGACATGCGAATGAAGACCTGTGAAGAAAATTCCTGCTTTTTCTTGAAAGTTCCAAACTTTCTTGCTTTTTGTTCATGGTTTGTTTTTGTTTATGGTTTGTAACCTTTTATACTTTCTGTTATTGAAACTTTCTGGGTTCATTTTCTTTTTTTTTTTCTGGGTTTATTCTTTGCAAGAACGTCCCTCTTCTCCTCTAGGTGCTTTCACTTAACATTTTTTTTGGGGTTAGTTCAAAACCGTATGAACTAACGTTAAAAATAATTCTTAAACAAAAATACTTATAACGTTCGTTGTTTAAACCAACAGACGTTATAAGTAGCACATTTAACGTCAGTTATTTAAATAACTGACGTTAAAAGAATAACTGATGTTAAAAGTTTACTTTTAATGTCAGTTGTCAACTGACGTTAAAAGTTACACTTTTATGTCTGCTCGAATAACGTCAGGCATTTTCTAGATGTTAAAAAATAATTTTAACCGACGTAAAAATCTCTTCATAACCGACATTAAAAGAATAACTGACGTTAAAAGTTACACTTTTATGTCTGCTCGGATAATGTCAGGCATTTTCCAAACGTTAAAAAAGAATTTTAACCGACGTAAAAATCTCTTCATAACTGACGTTAAAAGAATAACTGACGTTAAAAGTTTACTTTTAACGTCAGTTGTCAACTGACGTTAAAAGTTATACTTTTATGTTTGCTCGGATAACGTCAGGCATTTTCCAGACGTTAAAAAAGAATTTTAACCGACGTAAAAATCTCTTCCTGCACTAGTTTCACCCAATGTCCATCAATTTTTTTGATGATCAGCATAGAAACCACTCTTCTAAGCACATAAAACCACTAGTTGAGTTTCTCTTTCCTATCTCTCTCCGATTTAACATGATTCAGTGTTCATCCATGCTATTTAGTGGTTTTGTCTCTCTTTTTCGAGATCTTTTTTTGGTTACCACAAGGTAATTTACCAAAGAAGCTCAACCAGAGATTTTATACACTTAGAATAGCGGTTCATCTCTGTTTATCAATGAAAATTTAACGAGCATATGATGGAATGACTGAATTTGTAATATTAAAAAAAATAAGAGGATTAAATGTACATAAAAAAACTATAGGAATCAAAATCGCATATGACTAATAATATCGGAACAAAAATACAATAAGTCATTGATATATAGTGAGGTAAGACACAAGCTACTTTGCTTTTCAAGACACAAAGCTATTCCATACCAAGAATCAGTCCTATGAACAGTAAAAGAATTGATAATATATTATTGGAAGCCTAGAAAGTTATCCCTTCCTTTAATTAATCGCAAAACTAAAGATACCATTAACCCACTGATCCTTGTAATCCCCCACCTTTTGTTCTATAATATTATATATTTTTTGAACTCATCATCGCTAATTGTTTTTTATTTCAAGTAGTCACAGCACATACAAAATAATTATGGGGTTGAACATGAGTTTTATGGGAGGAAAAGGTCAAAAATTTTCTTTCCTTTCATATTAATATTTATTTATCTCATACTAATGCTTTTGTATTTTGATTTTGCATATCAGCACTATCAAGGTCCCAGAGTGGAGTTTGATAATCAGTACACTCTATAAGCAATTTGTTGAGAAAGATATCAACGATTTTGATGCACTCAACATTGCCATTCTTGATATCTTCAAGTAAGCACGTAATTCTTCCAATGAAAATGTAATCAGTCGTTTTTATGTTCCATTGAAACATGATGAGAAGGAGATGAAAGCAAACACACTCTTCAATTGCATGCATCTAGACTTTCATTCATGAATAGTGATTGTCATAAGGTGGTCAATATAATTTGGGGTGGGACAAAGGTATTGGAAGATATAAGGTGTAAGGTTCAAATCTTACCCCTTACTAGCATAACAAACTAATAACTAACATTTGCCTATAAAAGAAATAGTGATTGTCAAAATATTTTTAATTGATAATTTTTAAATATATGTCTTTAGCTAAAAAGTAAATAAAAAATATTGGCAGTTGAAAAAAGTTTCATAAGAAATGATACATCATTAATTGAAGTTTTTTTTTCACTAGGTGAAATTGGTTATTACATGAATTAAGTAGAGGTTCTGAGTTGTATTATAAACTAAATCTCTATGGAGCCCATAAAAGATTCAAGTTGTTGATTGTTGCAATAAAGAAAATAAAACATACTTTATGAGTGTAAATTTGGGTAAAGATTTTAAAATTCCAAAAAGCAAGGATAACATAATACCCTTCTTTTTCTCTTTTTTGGCCATACATATTTTCAACACTAAACTCTAGAAAGTGGGTAAAAATATTTAAATAAAACAAAAAAATTAATCCCCAAATTATGCATCCTTCACAATTAATAATTCTCAAAACGTACATGTTTTTTGTCCTATGAAAAGTCTACACTTGAAAAGCCGACTTCCATTTTATCGTGTTTTATTTAATTTTTCTCCCGGTTTCCAAAGTCGCCTTTTTTTAAAAAAAAAATCAAAATTTATGAAATTATTTTGATAATTAAAAAAAAACTTAGGAGGGCAGTCTAGAAATTAAACCATTTTTCCAATGATTTGAAAAAAAAAATATAGTTTGATAAATAATGGGGAAGACGTAAATTTTAGTAAATATTTTTTTCTGATTCTTTTTTAAAAAAATTGCGTAGAAAGAAAGTGCGGTATTAAAAATTACACAATCATTTGAAATACACGCAGGCACTTTCTTGTTTTCCATATTTATTGTTTTCATATTTAGTATTTACCTTTTTTTTTTTTTTTGAGTCACTGATCATACTTCCTAGCTAACAAATTTAATTTCATGCAGCACAATCAACATGGCCTTACCTGGCAAGCATTATGAAGCACCATCACATAAGGATATAATGGTTAGTAACTATCTCTAACATAGCTTGTACTTCATGAATGCATGTAAAAGCTAGCTAGCTTTTGTATTTATTTTTAAATGTCAAATTTTCAATTCAATTTCCCAAAACAGTGAAATATCCAGTTACACACTTATAGTTATACTCACATGTCTTCATTACTTCAACATGCAGGACTTGTTCAAACAATGGAAAGAATCAAAGGAAGAAACCAAAAAGAAAATAATCTTCACTGACTTCATGAATAAGAATGTGAATATAAACAAAGTGGATGAATCTATGATAATCACTGCAATAGTGGCACCTCCAGCAGCCATGGCAGCTAAGAGAACAGGACAAAGTGTGCCTCACCTGAACCTTATGAAAGCCATCCCTGATGTTGTTTTTGTGCCCTCAGTTACAGTCTTGTCTCTCATATCTCTGTCAAGATACTAAGATTAATCTTCATGGGAAAGAATGCTTCTAGGGATGCAAAGGAGTCACATGTAGATCATCATGAAGTGCTGCACTCAAATTCAAATAACATTCCATTGCACCCTCCACAACAACTACTTGAACACGCGGATACGGAAAATCCTTCCTTTTGCGCCATTTGTAATCGCATGCACTAACATTCAAATACCTGTACAGCTTATATATGAAAATTATCATTTTTATAATTTCGATGTTCAAAAGCTACTCCCTAGTTGCTTCGATAAAATCACGTCCAATCCAAAATGGACGCGCACTCAATAGAAGAAAGAAATATTTATTACCAGAATTTAATCAATTGATGATGTGAGCAAACAATGGCAGATAGGCTTTGGAGCGCAACAGAAAGAAAATGCCTAGACCTTCTTCAAGGCAAGAACAACACCATCACCACCCTTCACCAAATCCACGCCTTCATGCTCCGAAACTCTCTCGACAACAACCTCAACCTCTTATCCAAGTTCATCACCACCTGCGGTTCCCTCGCCCTTTCTTCTTCCCTCCCACAAAACGACGCCGTTTCCATCGTCAACCACGCTCGTCGCGTCTTCGATCACCACCACAAAAACCGCGACGAGTTCCTATGCAACTCAATGATCAACACCCATTTCGCCATTCGTCAATTCTTCGAGCCTTTCACACTCTATAGGGACCTTAGGAGGGAAGGTTTCGCACCTAATGGGCACACCTTAACTGCATTGGCAAAGGGTTGCACCCTGTCTTCGGCGAAAAGGGAAGGCCTACAGGTTCATGGGGTTTCTATGAAATATGGGTTTTACTTAGATTTGTATGTGGCGACATCGTTGGTTGATATGTATTGTAAGTTTGGAGTGATGGGTAGTGCAAGGAAGGTGTTTGATGAAATGCTTGAGAGAAGCGTAGTTTCGTGGACTGCGCTTATCGTTGGGTACGCCAGGTGCGGGGATATGAACGAGGCGAGGAAGCTTTTCAAAGAGATGCCTGATAGGGATGTTGCTGTTTTTAATGCAATGATTGATGGGTATGTGAAGTTGGGGCGTATGGATTTGGCTCGGGATTTGTTTGAGAGGATGGAGGATAAGAATGTGATTTCTTGGACGAGTATGATTTCTGGGTATTGCCAGAATGGTGATATTGAATCTGCTAGATTGATGTTTGATCTCATGCATGAGAAGAATGTGTTTACTTGGAATGCTATGATAGGGGGCTATTGTCAGAACAAACGATCGCACGACGCATTGGGATTGTTTCGTGATATGCAATTGAGTGCGTCCGTGGAACCGAATGAAATAACTGTCTTGGCTATTCTTCCTGCTATTGCTGATTTGGGTGCTTTGGATTTGGGTGGCTGGATTCACAGGTTTGTCCAAAGCAAGAGGCTTGATAGATTTGTTCATGTCCGCACTGCCCTTGTCGATATGTATGCAAAGTGTGGTGAAATTACCAAAGCCAGATTGCTTTTTGAGGAGATGCCTGAAAAGGAAACCTCTACCTGGAATGCTTTATTGAATGGTTTTGCAGTCAATGGCCGTGGAAAGGAAGCGCTAGAGGTGTTTGAAGCAATGATACGAGAAGGGTTTAAACCGAATGAGATAACTATGCTAGGTGTGTTATCTGCGTGTAATCATTGTGGTCTGTTGAATGAAGGAAGAAGATGCTTTGAAGCAATGGAGAAATTTGGACTTACACCACATATTGAGCATTATGGTTGTATGATCGATCTTCTTGGAAGGGCAGGATGCTTGGGAGAGGCTGAAAAATTGATTAAGACTATGCCTTATGATGCTAATGGGATAATATTAAGTTCTTTTCTATTTGCTTGTGGATACTTCAAAGATGTTGCAAGGGCTGAGAGTGTGTTAAAAGAGGCAGAGATAATAGAGAAGGGCGGCGTCGGAAACTATGTGATGTTGAGAAATATGTATGCCACGGAGCAAAGGTGGACAGATGTGGAGGATGTTAAACAAATGATGAAGAAAAGAGGATCATATAAAGAAGTTGCTTGTAGTGTAATTGAGGTTGATGGTAGGTTTAGAGAGTTTGTGGCTGGTGAATGTCACTTGCACTCACATCTAGAGGTTATTCAGTTAACCTTGGGGCAGTTATGGAAGCACATGAAACTTGAAATGATCTTTTGAAAAGACAGCCAGTGAAAGAGTGAGAGATCAAAAGGAAGTTAAAATTGGAAAAGTCACAAAAACATGTCTATGTGTATATACCTTTCAAAGTTTTGAGTCCATAAAGGCCATGGCCCCTAAATCAATCAGAATGGTTGGGGGTAGAGAATGAGAAGAAAATGGTGGCTAGTTTCATTCATTATCTTAAGGACCAATGCGTGGCTCATCAATTCAACCACCCCACCAAAGGTGGAGGCAACAGTCCCGGGGCCAAAGTCCCCAGCTGGAACTAAATTATCAAACTAGCTTCCAATACCTACGACAAAAAAGAAAGGACCAATGCATGAAGGGGAGGCTCATAGTATAGCAATGGGATAGCTTTAACTACCCAAAATTTTAAAAAGTCAATTTTTTCATGTAATTTTTTTAAAAGATAAATTTTTTACTTGGTCTCCTAAATAAAGTTTTGTTCTTCTTTGGCTTCTTCAATGAATTTTTTTAGCTCTACCCCTAAATGCGTAGACTGTGTTTGGATTTCCGTTTGCACCACAGCGTTTCCTGTAATGTTGCTTTGAAGCAAAGGTATGTTTGCTGTTTTGCAAACGGAAATCCAATTCTTGTAGGAGTGGCAAGGTGGGAAAAATGAATTTTGGTCAATTTAAGTTGACCATGCATAAAAGTACCTAAAAAGAATATGAGATGATCTTGAAAATTGAAATTGTATTAGTCAAGATGAAGATCAATTTAAGTGACATAAGAAGCTGTTCTGCTAAAGCAGCATGTGTATCTTTACATATGCTTGCATAGTTAACGTGCATGCGCAAAATCACGTTTTTAATAGAACAAAATTATAATTTCAGAAAGAGTACAATCCTTCTCAAAATGTATGTAAGGATCCGTGGTGAAGGTATGGAGCAAGAGAGAAAAGCTTCAGGCAATCACTGACGTAACGATGGCCAAGTCAAGAAACAGTATTTCCTTGAATAAGAATGTTTAATAAATTACAATAGAAGCTTCTTCTGAATGATAAAACATTAAAACATGCTTGGCATATAGGCATCATCTAGAATTGAACTCTTTCTTGATGTAGAAAGTATACATGACAACAATTCAGATATTTTGGTCGGGAGAAATATTCCATAAATATTGTTACTAAAAAAATATATGTATAAATTGATAAAAAAAATTACAAAATATTCATATACAAGGTGGTTGAGTTTCAATGTACAAAATCTACCTTAATGGATGAGATATGAAAAACAATTTAACTGCAAAAAAGAGTTGTATTATTTGAACACAATTTTAGATACAGTATGTAACACCATATATTTATTTATATCTCACTTATTTTTTATCATCTTTTGTATACATGCATATCAAGAATACCCAAAAAAAAAAAAATGCAAAAGGACACCATATATTGTTCCATTTTAGAAGTACAAAAATAATTTCTTAGCCAAAAATGAGAGTTCACAACGGTAATTTTGCTCTCACCAAAAGGTGATGATGATTTGGCATGTGAGGGCAAAATAATAAATAATTAGATCCACACCCATTAAGGTGTATCCGTTCCAGCATGACATATCTACCTATACACATTAATAGAAGCAGATTGCAATATCTTTGAAAAGTTCTCAGATCCACTTAAACCCAAAACAGATTTTATCTTCAGAAACAACTTTGGTACTTTACCATATAAATTTAATCATATATGCAAAAACCTACTAGCTATGTCTAAAAAATTCTATGAATTCAGCTTAACGAGATTGTCTCCTGCGCCAACCATTTAGGCCAGGTCTCCGCCTTCTCCTTGTGTTCCTAGGGAAATTCGACTTTGAAGTAGAACATGCTTTCAAAGTAGAATCCGCATTATGTACAGCATTCTGCTCTTCAACTGGTTCTTTGGCTTCCTCAACAAGCTGATTTGTATCATTCTCAAGATCATGCAACTCATCCTTAACTAGCTGATTTTGTATAAGAACTTCATCCTCTGTCTGCACATAAGAAAATGCAACATTACAAATCTACAATGCATGTGATGATCCTAAAACATACAACCTTAGTAGTTGGATGATTGAGTCCATGACTATTAAAATTCAATATCGGTTCTGTTATTTGGACATTACAAATTTGACAACAATCGAAACTTAGTTAATGACATTCAAAATCGTGGTTAATGGCGTATTGGATTTGATTAACAGGTGCACCAAGATTGGATAACATTAACCATCCATAGAGCTTAATTAACCAAGATTTTGTACATCATCAACCAAGTTGTCCGTTAATGAATTATGCATCTATCACAGGTATATCTGTTAATCAAATTCAACACGTCATTAACTATAATTTTGAATGTCATTAACTAGGTGTCGGTTGTTGTCAAATTTGTGATGTACAAATATCATATTATTGATTCAGTATCAATTCAAAATTTCAGTTAATAATACACATCATAGAATATAGCATTAACAAGTGTTTTCCTGCATAGGAAACTAGGACAGCAATTTCATACCAAAAAGTAATTCCAAGAACAACATCCGCATAAGGGATAAGCATTATGACATGGCACGAGTAGGAGGATATGGCAAATTTTTAAAAACCTGGAACACTATAGGGAAGGGATACTAGATCGCCTATTTGTATATGAACATTTTACCATACGCTAGCATAACAAAAAATTTAAAACAATCACCAAGGACATTTGAAATGAAAAAAACATTGAACGTCTCAATTTTCTGCTGTGATTGGATAACAAGGATGAGAACAACCATAAGCTGGATTATAAAAGTTCTGTGGCATCTTAATTCTTCTTGTAAACAACTTCCTTCATGCATGGATGGTGTAACAGAAGCTCAAATATATGGTACTACCAATTACAAAACCAAGAGCATGTTGCAGGCAGTTAAAAACTCAATTGTTATAATAATGGTATCTAATATCAAGCAGAACAACATATACTTGTTCATACTTATCATAAATTTACACAAGAAAACAGAAAATATAATAATATACAAGTTGAAATTACTTTGTACAGAAAAACTTACTTTTACCGAAGGAGCCTCAAGCTGAGGCCTATTTATGGTTTCAATAAGAGGAGTTATCCCTTCATGAGTTGGCAATGTATTTCCAGGCACAAGGAGATCTTCACTGTACAACTCAGATTTAAGCTGAGATGGAGCGTGAAGAAAATTAACTGGAAATGTGTTTTCATTACCAGAAAAAGAAGCATGATTATGATCAGAATGATTAAATCCATCAGATGCCCCAACCGTGCATAATTGAGTTACAGAACGGAACTTTCCTGAATTTTCACTAACCACCTTGTCAATCCTATTTTTCAATTTCTGAACTTGTGACTCTGCTGCTTCAATCTTTTGAATGATGTCATCCAAGGATTTATCATTATTATCACGATCTACAGTAGACCACCACACATCATTCAACTGGAAGTCCTCATTATTATCAGCACTACTGCCTGTTGTCAGTGAAACAGAACATAGATTAAGAATTTAGAATCTCATGGAAAGTGGAAACAAATAATTGAAACCTATTTCCTAATAAATGGCCATATACTTATAAGTTACTGAATAAAAATCAAGATAAAAAAACTGCTTATGTAATTCTTTCACATTTTTCGATTGACAATTTAACAGTGAGCTAAATTTTGCTAGTTCGACAAATAACAAAAACAGCGTTATCTTACTACTACTGACTTTTGGCAACACCAGGAAAATCTTTCAAACAAGCACCTTCAATACAGTCTTTGTTCTCTGGACAATGACAGAAGAGGGGAAAGATTAATATACTTATAGAGGAGATATACATTGGGCAAAAAATGCTATAATCAACCAAGAAATGCCATACCATAGTAGGAAAATATAGTGTGGCTAGACATGTACGATGATATATCACACTCTTCAGCCTTCCTCCTTTTCTTTCTCTTCATAAGTTTATGCTTATGAGTCCCCTCAGATACAGGTACTGACTTGACATCAAAATCATCTACTGTGAACTTTGAAAACTCAAGCTGCTTTTTATAATTGTATGCTGCGAGCTCTTTATCATATTTAAGTTCTTGCGACTGAAGTTTCTTCAGTTGCAATTCTATCCACTTACAGCGCCACATAAGAGGGCCTATGAAGCTCCTCCAATGCATTGTCATCTTTTTCTTTCTGAATAGTAAACAGTGTAAAATGTAAAACTCACGAGTGATTGATATCTAATCAAACATGAAGCAACAAAGACAATGTAATTTGGGAATGCAAACATGACATGATACATAACACAGCTTTAGTCATGGTAACCAAAATAACTGATATATTTAAAATTTTCATTTTTGAGCAGACTGTATTATATATACTTATCTAAATAGAGAAAAAAGGCAGATATTATTCTGCAATGTCTTTCTAAAATATAGCCCTAATAACAGTTGAGTCAGACTTACAGGGGTGCTTTCTATTAGGGCAAACCAGCAAAAGCAAGAAGGTTCTGAGATTATTTAATTCTGAAAAATGAAAACCAGATCCATTTTCCCACTATTTTACAAGTGCAATAATATAGGTGCAAGGAACTGCTTAGATGTATGCCTACATTTCTGACAAGTGAGCTCTACATGTCTGACATGTGAGTTCCACATGCATGCCTTCTATTCCTTGCACCAACAATTCATTTACACAATAATTTCTAAAGTAAAGGAGGGAGAAGAGAAAGAAAGTGAGGCGTGAAAACTAGGTGTAACGGTGGAGGCAGATAAAATAAATGAGGGTTTTAGTTTAATTGATTCCCAATATATATGCACAGAACATCCATTCATGTCCCATGATCACCAAAATAAAATTCTTATCAGTTACCAGGAACACGGTATGCTTCGGTTCATGGCACAGGTTCGGGGACGTGGTACGCCCCTTAGCTATATATGTAGTACGTGGGAGGTAGACTTAGTTGGTATGTTATTTTGGGACGTGGTACGTTTAAAATTATTGCTCGGGACATGGTAAGTGCGTTTAATATAATTTTATAATTAGTGGGACTCATTTATTAAGTTTTATAATAATTTAGTAAAACTAAGAATATTTTATAGAAAAATCGAAGTACAGCTGTTTGTCATCTTACCAAAAAACACCTATTTGTCATGTTCGACGTATCATTTTTTATGGGAAAGATAAATAGTTTTAAACGCTTTTACTTGAAAACTGATATCAACAGCTAATATTATATTTTTTATTAAATTAATTACCAATAACTATTTAACTATCAACCACTCATAATGTCTTTTCATTATCTACTATTAAACATCATTTGCGGTGATAATTAAATACATTTATTGGGTAGTGTAAAATCTGCAACACCCTTTTAGAATTGGTAAAACTCTTGTCTTCAGTCTTCTCTCTTCAACTCTAGACTCTTCATTTCTCCCACAAACTCTTCATTTCACCCACAAACTGCACTCTGCAGTCTTCTTTTTACTTTCTCAAACTCTTTTGCGGTCCATCTTCTCTCATCATACATCTTCTGCGTCCACAGTTTCACTCTTCGGTTCGGTTCACTAATGGTAGAGTCCCAGTTCGCGCACCATGGTGCACCACAACAAAAATGCACCGCGAACTGGGACAAAAGAACCAGTTCATGGTTCTTGAGGGGAAGGAGCGAACTAGGTAACTACTTCTTATAAAATAGGAAGTTAATGTATAATCTAAATCATCTTATAAACAAATTCAAAACATAAAAAGAATGTGGAATATCAACTCATTTAAAAATAAAATGAAATTTACATCATCACTCTGGGACCAAAATATTCCCCCGACCCAAAGGCCTCTGATTGAGAGCTTCGTTTACTTGGCCTACTCAAATAGAACAAACTCTACAGAAAGACTGCAGTCAGACTGACAAAAACCTTTTTACATCTTAAGAATGGGATTAACCAATAACAATGTTTTAAAAATCAGACCAAACTGGTTCTACTGTGAGCTGCCTATGTCTCCATTTTGAACATAATCTAGTTCGACCACAGTTCAATTACAAATTTAATCAATCAAAACGTGAACCAATAGTCTTGTTAGTTCAATCTCCAATTCGGTTTTCAAAGCATTGACCAATATTAAGTAAAGATGGTGCTTCTCTGTGTGTATGTACATATAGGAAACAAAGTAGATATAGAAAGGATGTGTTGTTAGCTCTTTTTCCTTTTCATTTCCAGTTTTGTTTTCTTGTTTCCTATAGACAAGACAGGAAGAATAAATGCATGAAAGAATTTGAATTGAAACATACTTTATTCGACGTGGTTCGCTGCAATCATCACACATTCGTGACTCAACTTCAGTATCGCTGAACGCCGAGCCAGTCTCAATGCCAGCTCCTGTATCACCAAAAGAACTGGAACACTCGGTGAGATCCTCGCAAGCATCTTCCACAGCCTTGCCAGAATTTATGCATCCAGTTATATTAACTTCTACATCCTCATTTTCACCGGAGAAAGGAGTTTTTTCAATTGGAGACTCTTTCCATGCCATAAGAATTTCCCTTGCTGTTAGTTCCAGGCTGTAGAATCTATTGTTTTGAAGATACAGGGGCAGCTAGTTCTAGGGGAATTCTGACTTGCTGTTCAGCTCCAAGTCTGGGTCCATTTTTGAAAATAATGAAATCTTCGCTGTTCAGAGAGATCATGCAATGACCACAATGTCATGATTGAAAGCTTATGAAACTCTAGTTTACTAAAATAAATCAATATGTACCACAAACCAAAAAACATGGAAGAAATTGCCACAAGTTGTAAAATTGTTATAATTTTAAAAGAATATATATAAATAAAACTAGTAAAATCTTCATAGAAGGTAATCATCAAATGCAATAACCACAAACAAGCACACAACTCTCAATGCATATCCATAAATCACATTAAAAAAAAATAATTACAATAAAAATCAGAGATCAACAACCAGAAATCAGTAAGGAGAAATAGGAAATCAAATGAACAAGAAGCCAAAAACCTACCCAAAAACCCAGAAGCCGCCTATCTGGTTTCAGAGTGAAAGCGATTTGTGCTCCTCGTTCCTTCGTTCCTGCGAGATTGAGAGTGAAGGGGAGAGGGAGAAGGAGGAGAAACGAAATTGTTGAAGATGGAGAGGGTGAAACCGAGAAAGAAGGAGGAAGCCGAAGGGAGAGTGAGGGAGGATGATATTTGAGAGTAATCGTCTCTGAATTTGTCAAGTGCCATCAACGTGCTCAATTAGATTATCGAAATTTTAAATTATTCCCTAAAATTTTAAAATATTAAATTGAGTCCTTCAGTTGAAATATATATTGACTAAATTAATTTTAAATTAGCAGTATCAATGATTTAATTGATATTAATTGAGTAAAATAAGGGATCAAATTGATATTAACTTATCATTTAGGGATGCTTTTGGAATTTTAATAATTTCAATGATCAGATTGATACTATTTTACAATTTTATGGACCAAATAGGATGTTTACTTAAGGATTTGAAGACTATGAAACGAGATGCTATTTTGAAAATGTGAAGTGAAAAAATGAATGAAAAGTTTCCAGAAGTGTAAATATAGTGTACACGAGTCGAGCACTATAAGATTGAGCTGGACTTGTGAAAAAAATAGTAAAACTTACCTTAACTCATTTATTTAAACGAGTCTAACAAAAAACTTAAGCTTGACTTGTTTAAAAATAATAAAACTTGAAATGACTTGTTTAGTTCATTTATAATTAAATTATTTTTTCATTTATGAAATTTTTGTTGAGTCTCTGAATGTCTGACGTGCATTTGCCCTAAGTTTCAATGAAAACTAAACATTTGTTCAACGGTTTAATTGAACTATGTATTGGTTACTAACCTGTCTACTTAGTGTGCAGATTAATGTCTTAAGTGTTTTTTATTTACTCGTCTATAGGGATGGCAATGAGTAGGGTTTGGGTAGGGTACTATAGTATCTGTCCCCATATCCGTGTTTGAAAATAATACCCGAATCCGGACACATACCCGCGTGGATAGCAAATTTAGTACCATTACCCATACTTTCTGGGTCCCGTATTTTAACTAAGAAAAATGAATAAATAATATTATAACCCAATTAAAAAAACCATCAAAAAATCTTTCAAATCAACTCATGAAACATTACAAACCAGAGTATTACACTAAATAAAAAACATCTAAAATATCCAAAATGAGTAAATATCACAATAATCATCCAAAACAATAAATTCCTGAACTTGTAAGTCCGAAAAAGGAAAAACACTAATGAGACCTAGGTTTAAACTTTTACATAATTATATATATATATATATATATATATATATATATGAGAGAGAACATATCAAGTAAGTGGGTCTTATTTATGTGAGAGTGGGAGGAGCAAATCATAGTCATTAGATCCAATCATATGCAGGTGCGGGGCGGGATGGTTACTAAAGTACCCGTACCTACACACATACCCTCTCTTATTTGCGGGTAATTACCCCGACCCGTACCCATTAATCGGGTATTTACCCTATCCTTTGTGGGTATTTTTGTGGGTACCCAATGGGTAGGGTCCAAATTGTCATCCTTACTCGTCTGTCCTAAGTCAAAATGGTCAAATTACTTGCCTTATGAAGAAAGCTGACCCGTCTACTGAAGATGCCTCACTCGTCTAAAGAGTTTCTGAAGTCTTTGACTTTTTGGAGAAAAGTCAACTTGTCTAATGATAATGTCTTCACCCGTCTGCTGACACTCAGTGAAGAACAAACTCACGGTTGATGATTTTCGTGAGTTGTCCCTTCTAATCAGAATATGCTGAAGATCTCTCATATATGGATCAAGGTTTCAGAAGACCAAATATTTAAAAATAACCTTGTAACTCATAAAAGGAGTGTTACCAAAATATTTTATTCCCTAGTAGAAGTGGAAGATACATGAAAAGGGTAATGTGCACAACAAAGTACAAAAACAACCTGAAGAACTCTGTTTTGGCTGCTGCGGAAAGCACAAAGCACTGAACTTCTCTATTAGAGTACAAGCAGAGCTCCTAAGTATTAATGGCTGCCCAAAACTGACTTTATTGTATTTAATGAAGCTCGGCTTAAAGCCAAAAATATGAAGGAATGTCTCTAACAAATTTAATTTGATTGAAGATTATAAATAGATAAGACATTGAAGTTTCACCATTACAAAAGTATGGGTCCAAATATATAATTTAAGCTTAATGATGTCGCGTTCGTCGACGCGCGCGTGCGAATCCGGCAAGTGTACCGGACTGCCGTCAAGTAATAAAAGATATCGAACCCACAGAGACTGTGTTCTCGAATCGCAATCGGTTTTTGAATCGATTAGTTCTGGACAGTTTTAAAGAGTTTTGAAAAATGTTTGAATTTGAAATTGAATGATAAACATACAGAAAACAAATGTTTTTGGGGTTTTCGATTTAAACGGATTCCTAGGGATTTGGGTTACCTTTGAGGTTGTTTATGTTGCTAATCTGATTTACCTTTGTTGATTACCGAAATTGCCTTGAAGGCGAGTTCATCCTCTAATAGCTTAAGCTCCCTCTCGGGTTACAAAAGCCGTGCCCAATTGACCCGACCCCTACTCTCGTGGTAGTCGATCCCAGATTGGACCCTTTGCGTTTCGTGACAACTCGTTGCTCCTAGAGGGACGGCTTCTAACTCTCGTGATTTCAGTCCCAAGTCTGACTTCTATAGGTCCGACACCCAAGTTCACCGCTAGGTTCCTCCTTGAAATGTCTCAGTCATGCAATTAACCTAAGTTCACCGCTAGGTTCCTCCTTAGATCATCCACATCTCACAAACCAGTGGCTGCCGGGCTTTACGAGTAAAACACCCTAGAAATCCTAAGTTCACTGCTAGGTTCCTCCTTAGAACGTCTACGTCACGTAAATAAACGGTTGCCGAAATTTATGAGTGGTTAACACGCTAGAAATCAGATCTAAAACAATTATGAAATCAACAACGATTTTAACATCAAATCAACATCATTTACAAACCTCGGGCAGAGCCCTAGTCCCTAGAAACTAAGCTACTACTCCAGTCTTGCCATAGAGATGACAAGCTGGGTTGACAACATAATGAAAATCAGAAAATCGGAGAAGAGAAGAGAAGAGAAGAGATCTATAATCTATGCCTAGAGTGGTAGCCCCTAATGTGTTGTGTCCTATCTGTCCTTGTATCTGATGCCTTGGTCCATATTTATAGAAATGGGGAAGTTAGAGTCCCAAACCAACTCAAAATCTGATCTATTTCGGTTTCTTCAGGTCCAAGTAATGCGCGTCACGGCCGTGATGGCCATCACGGCCAGGCCGTGACGGTCTCTGCCTCTGCAATTCTGGAAAAATTCAATTTCTCGCGACGCGAGATATGTCTCGCGACGCGAGCCCTTAGCTTCATGGCCCGTGAAGAATATCACGGCTAGGCCGTGATGTGCTCTGACTTGTGGTGGTTTTGGGTCACGGCCGTGATGGCTATCACGGCCAGGCCGTGATGCACTCGACTTCAGCCTTTCTTCTTTTTCAGTTTTGCTCGATCATGGCCGTGATGGGCATCACGGCTAGGCCGTGATGGGCTCTGTTTGGCTCATTTTCTTCAGTTTTAAAGCCCTATCTTCATCCAAACTTCATCATGGTTGATCTTGAGCAATTTACCCTTGATATCTGCAAAACAACACACGAAAACCGCCTTACCCGTTCCAAAGGAAAATTAACCTAAAATCTAATAAAAATATGCCTAAACTACATGAAAATGCATGCAAAATGATGGACAAAGATGAGGTGGAATCACACTCATCAAATCACCCCAAGCTTAAAACTTTGCTTGTCCTCAAGCAATTACTCAGGCCATAAGATATAAATCATTCAAAGCATGGATAGTGAACTAAAAACCCTAGAAGCTAATCCAAGTAATAGGCATTTTTAATAAGCATTCAAGAGATAATCAAGTTCAAGTCCAATTAGAAGCTTAGGTTCTTCAAGTTCATGTCCTCACTGATTTGGGCACTCATCTCACCTCACTCAAGTGTTTTAGGGTTTATGACAATTCACTCCATTTCCTCAAGGAAAGTACTTTACCATAGGCTTGACTATTAACCAAATCTCTACTTTATTTAAGAAAACACTTAAAAATCAAGAGGTCTTTTCCTTTGGTTGTAATGTGGCCATGGGATTTATTGTTAGGTGGGAAAATCAAAGAAAAGGGAATTTCAAGAAGGCTAGACAGATTATCAAACATTACAAAGTATGACACCTTCTAAAATACCTTTTGGAGGCTTTGATTTACTTTTTCCACCTTTCTTCTTTTTTTCTTCTTTTTTTTTTCCTTTCTTTTTCTTTTCATTTCTCACTTTCTTTGTCATCCCCTTCTCCATTTTTTTCTGTTTATTTCATTTTTATTTGTTTGGAGAAGGGGAGATTTATAGCTCAAGAGAAATTACTTTCTAGCTTTTTCTTCCCATACTTTTTCCAACTACCAATTACACTTTTTGTAATACTTTAAAAGGTGCCATACCATGCATTATTTATCAAATTAATTCATGGTTCCAAGAAAAGTATTTTTTTCTTTAGGCTCAAAATTGGGCAACTAAGGGGTAGCATTTATCATTCAAAGCTCGGGAGGCCGGAAAAATACCTAGTGCCTCAATCATTTCCAAAAATGTTTTCAGAAATTTTTAAGTTTTGAAATGGTTTCAAGTCAAGTTCTAGAAAATACAGTCCATGAGGAATTAAATCACTCTATCACAAGAAATGGGGTAGATTTAGTGAATACCCCTTTTGGCTCAAAATCTTACATTTAGTAGTTCAAAAATCAGTGAGGTACACAAGTTTAAGTAACCACATGCTAATTATCAACTATCAAATGACTATCTCAAGAATTTTTATTTTTAGCCATATCACAAGAATAATAAAAAATTGGGTTCAAAATTCACTATCTCAATTCATTTGGCACCAAGTTCTCAGAATTGGATGCATGTTCTAAGTGAGGGGCAATCTATAGAATGTGATCATACCAATCTATGCCTATGTGAATGCAATATGAATGCAACAATGCAAATGCAAAAATAAATACCCCTACCCCAAGCTTGATTACTTACATTGTTTCCAATGTAAATAATCAAGTCGGAGAGAGGAGAAAAATGGAACAACTTACCGAGTCGGTAGCGGGTGTTGGCTTCACATTCCAGTCAAAACTTGGGTAGAAATTTTATCACGGCCGTGAGGCTCATCACGGCTAGGCCGTGATCGTTTCTGGTCCTTAGGAGTTGCCCTGTCACGGCCGTGATCTACATCACGGCTAGGCCGTGATGCTCTCTGACCTTGGCAACCTACTCATCACGCCCGTGATGGTTGTCACGGCTAGGCCGTGATCCTTACTGTGCTCTTGCTTAGTTCATCACGGCCGTGACCACTGTCACGGCCAGGGCGTGATGGCCTCTGACTTTATCTTTTTTATGCTCTTCTTCTCTTTCTCAACCTGAAAACACTAGACAAACCTATTAATGATATTTTTGCCTCTTGATCTTCTCAAATTATTCAAGAGGTGAATGCAAAAACAAAAGGAAAAAGGGAAAGAAAACTTGGGTTGCCTCCCAAGAAGCGCTTATTTATGGTCTTAAGCTTGACCAAACTTCCTTCAGTCAACCGGGGTCGGCTGGGCGTAGAAGTGCAGGCACACTTCTCTTCCATGGAGCTCCTTCAAATAGCCGTTTCTGCTCATACGGCCAATAACGCTTCCGCTTCGCTCTTTTCTCTCGGAGCTTCCTAGCCTTCCTTTCTCCCGGCGGAAGTTTTGTTTCTGCATGGACAGCAATTCCAACTTCACCACTGCTGGGTGCATTATCTACCTTGCATATCTTTGGAGTTGCTTCCATGCTCAGTTCTTCTTTTACCACTGGAGACGTTGTATCAATTCTGCACACATGGCTCTCAAAAGGAAGGTTGTTATAAGAGTTAGTCAATTGAAAATCGATCCTACCTTCCTCTACAGTTAGAGAGAGCTTCCCATTCCTTACGTCTATTACTGCTCCAGCAGTTGCCAAGAATGGCCTTCCTAAAATGATGGGGAATTCAGAATTCCCTTTCATATCCAATACCAGGAAGTCGGTAGGGATGAAGAATTTCCCTACCTTCACAGGGACATTCTCTAGTATGCCTAGAGGAGTCCTAGTTGAGCCGTCCGCAAATTGTAAGGAGAATTTGAACGGTCTCAACTCTTTACTGTCCAACCTTTCCATGATAGTGAGGGGCATCAAGCTTGCACTAGCCCCTAAGTCACACAAGGCTCGGTCTATTTGCACTTTTTCAATCGAGCAAGCGATGGAGAAACTACCTGGGTCTTTCAGTTTAGTAGGCATTTTAGTCTCTACATCTACTTGCTTTTTCCTGACCAACCTCTGTGGGAAAGGTATCGGGGGTTGGTACGGTGGTGGAGGGACATATTTCGGTTCTGGTTCTTCCTTTTCGCTCGTGTCCTCCTCCGGTTCCACGTCCATTTCAGCTACCCCCACCCCAAGCTTATCATCCCTCAAGTGTATGACATTGCAATGCTCATTGGGATTTGCTTCGGGTTGCCCCGGGAATGTACCCTTAGGTCTCGAGTACGTCTTTGGCTTTTTGGGCAATATGGGTTTCTAGCCTCTTGTTATGAGTTGCTAAGTTGTCTACCTTAGATGCTGGATCCTTTATTGCCTCACTCACTGCCCTTCCTTGTTGTCTAAACTCCTCATTCTGTTTTGTCTGAGTTTCGACAAAACTTTCAAATAAAGTCTCGAGTTTAGATCTTTGTACCTGAGGGTACCCCTTGTCTTGCTCTCTTATTACCTTGACCCTCTTGGAACTCATGGTTGAGCGTGTTGCTGTAGTTGCCGTAGGAGAGGTAAGGGTTGTTCCTTATTTGGTTGTAGGGATTTGGGGGAGCATAGTTGGGCAGCTTCGGGTTCGTATCGTAGAAGTTGTTACAAGAGTTCACTTGTTCACCCGAAGCGCCGGATCCATGTGGGCATCCCATCATGTCATGTCCCTGCATTCCACAAATCTCACAAACAAGGTTAGTAGCACCTAATGTACTCACATTAGCTCTTTCAATCTTATCTAATCGTTTATTTAGTGAGTCAAATTTAGAAATAATCAGATCAATGCTACTTACTTCGAACTTACCCCCCGAAATCTTGTTCGGGTTATTACCTCTTTCGGATCCCCATTGGTGGTAGTTGGTGGCGACATTCTCGATGATATTGAATGCCTCAGTGAGAGGCCTATTCATAAACGCTCCACCGGCTGCAGAATCTAGTGACACCTTCGAAGAGTAGTCTAATCCGTTATAGAAGGTGTGCACTATTAACCACCTCTCGAGTCCGTGATGTGGGCACGACTCCAGCAGTCCCTTGTAACGATCCCAGGCTTCTGATAATGATTCTCCGTCTTTCTGGAAGAAGCCGGTGATCTGGGTTCTTATGTAGGCCGTCTTGGATGGAGGGAAGAATTTCTCCAAGAACGCCTGCTCCAATTGGTCCCAAGTAGTCAAAGTGTTAGCGGGAATTTGCTTTAGCCAGGCCTTTGCCTTTCCAGTGAGAGATGAGGGGAACAATCTCAAACGCACAACATCGACTGAGGCTCCATTAATCCTGATTGCATCGGTGAACTCTAAGAATGTTTCTATATGATCGGTCGGGTCCTCCGAATTGATGTTGCCTAATCATGTTGATTAGCATAGGTGGTATCCGCCTCAATCTCTGGCCTTGAAATCCCAGTTCGCAAGCCTCTCGCATTTGGGGCTGCGTAGTCCTTCAAAGGTTTTGTATCCGGTTGATTCGCCATGAGTGGAATGGAACTCAACCTTTCTCCCTCTCTTTGTAGTCTTCTTCGTCTGTGGAAGGTCCTCTCGATCTCCGGATCAATCTCACTAAGGCTCCCAAGACTTAGGGATCTTTGCATATAACACACAGAGAGATGGATACAATAGAAGGAAAAGAATTTTTTTGATTGTTTTTTTTTTTTTTTAAATTTCAGAAATAAAAAATCAAATAAAAAGAAAAGGGTCCAGAAAAATCAATTCAAAATTTGAATTGAGATTCGAAAAGGCACAGTCCCCGGCAACGGCGCCAAAAACTTGATGTCGCGTTCGTCGACGCGCGCGTGCGAATCCGGCAAGTGTACCGGACTGCCGTCAAGTAATAAAAGATATCGAACCCACAGAGACTGTGTTCTCGAATCGCAATCGGTTTTTGAATCGATTAGTTCTGGACAGTTTTAAAGAGTTTTGAAAAATGTTTGAATTTGAAATTGAATGATAAACAAACAGAAAACAAATGTTTTTGGGGTTTTCGATTTAAACGGATTCCTAGGGATTTGGGTTACCTTTGAGGTTGTTTATGTTGCTAATCTGATTTACCTTTGTTGATTACCGAAATTGCCTTGAAGGCGAGTTCATCCTCTAATAGCTTAAGCTCCCTCTCGGGTTACAAAAGCCGTGCCCAATTGACCCGACCCCTACTCTCGTGGTAGTCGATCCCAGATTGGACCCTTTGCGTTTCGTGACAACTCGTTGCTCCTCGAGGGACGGCTTCTAACTCTCGTGATTTCAGTCCCAAGTCTGACTTCTATAGGTCCGACACCCAAGTTCACCGCTAGGTTCCTCCTTGAAATGTCTCAGTCATGCAATTAACCTAAGTTCACCGCTAGGTTCCTCCTTAGATCATCCACATCTCACAAACCAGTGGCTGCCGGGCTTCACGAGTAAAACACCCTAGAAATCCTAAGTTCACCGCTAGGTTCCTCCTTAGAACGTCTACGTCACGTAAATAAACGGTTGCCGAAATTTATGAGTGGTTAACATGCTAGAAATCAGATCTAAAACAATTATGAAATCAACAACGATTTTAACATCAAATCAACATCATTTACAAACCTCGGGCAGAGCCCTAGTCCCTAGAAACTAAGCTACTACTCCAGTCTTGCCATAGAGATGACAAGCTGGGTTGACAACATAATGAAAATCAGAAAATCAGAGAAGAGAAGAGAAGAGGAGAAGAGATCTATAATCTATGCCTAGAGTGGTAGCCCCTAATGTGTTGTGTCCTATCTGTCCTTGTATCTGATGCCTTGGTCCATATTTTTAGAAATGGGGAAGTTAGAGTCCCAAACCAACTCAAAATCTGATCTATTTCGGTTTCTTCAGGTCCAAGTAATGCGCGTCACGGCCGTGATGGCCATCACGGCCAGGCCGTGACGGTCTCTGCCTCTGCAATTCTGGAAAAATTCAATTTCTCGCGACGCGAGATATGTCTCGCGACGCGAGCCCTTAGCTTCATGGCCCGTGAAGAATATCACGGCTAGGCCGTGATGTGCTCTGACTTGTGGTGGTTTTGGGTCACGGCAGTGATGGCTATCACGGCCAGGCCGTGACAGACTCTGACTTCAGCCTTTCTTCTTTTTCAGTTTTGCTCGATCATGGCCGTGATGGGCATCACGGCTAGGCCGTGATGGGCTCTGTTTGGCTCATTTTCTTCAGTTTTAAAGCCCTATCTTCATCCAAACTTCATCATGGTTGATCTTGAGCAATTTACCCTTGATATCTGCAAAACAACACACGAAAACCGCCTTACCCGTTCCAAAGGAAAATTAACCTAAAATCTAATAAAAATATGCCTAAACTACATGAAAATGCATGCAAAATGATGGACAAAGATGAGGTGGAATCACACTCATCACTTAACCATTACACAAGCATGAGTCCAAAAAAATATGACCACCATCTATTTATTGAGATATCTAGTCCATTGCTAGCAGAGCAACTTCACCCAACAAAAAACCACTACAACAACTTAAAGATCAAAACACTTATACGAGTTATTCGCGATTTGGTTAATGTCAAGCCTGTAAGACATGAGATTGGCTCATTTAAATAATTGAGCTCAATCTCAAGCTTGAGCTTGACTCATTTAATTAAATAAACGAGTTTGATTGAGCATTTAACGAGTCAAGCCCGTATAGTTCAAGAATAGCTCAGCTCATTTACACTCCTAGGTGCTATTTTAACTTTTTATGCTAAATAAAATAATTTTGAAATATTTGTTTATATTTTTATTTTTTTATATTTATTTTTTATAAATTAAAATATATATAAATTAATATTTAATTCAGAATAAAAAATTAATAGAAGTATAAAGATGTAGGTTGTAACACCCCATTTTTCGTAAATAAACTTAAAGCATTTATATATGTGATATATATGTTTGTATATGCTTGTTATGTTTGTTTTTGTATGTCTAAGTTTATATTTGGGGAAGTTTAGCTTTAGAAAGGTTCAATCCTTTTATAGTCCTAGTAACTTGTTTCACCATTTTGGCCATATTTTGAGTTCTAGATGTCCGATTGAGGTGATATTTGATGCGTTGGAAATCTAAGAGAATTATATACAAGTCTTATTTTATGTATTTTGGTGAATTCGATCATTTAGTTGGTCTCGCAGTGCAATCTTTAAGCGTCCCGTACTCAAGAATTGAGCGCCCTGTGCTCAAGAATTGAGCACGTCGTGCTTAAAGGGAGCACGGTCGTGCTCAGGTCACAATAAATAAAACAGTTCCATGAGGGTTGCGATCCAAATTCTGTTTTGGTACTCTAGACAATCCTAGTTGCAATAGAAACCTCTTCCCTTTCCATTCTCTTGAACCCCTTGAAGTTCTTGGAGTTTGTGAGTCCGTTTGGGAGAGAAGTTACGCATGTTAGCATTGTTTAAGGTAACATAGTTATTCCTCCTTAATCTCCTTTTTCCTTTATTTTGAATTGGGGATTAATTGGCTGTTCTCTTCTTATTTGGCCAAGGCTTGAGGAACCCATCGAGCCGCTCAAGGGAAAGATGAAATAGACAACTATAAACACGAGAAGGGGGTTGAATTGTGTTTATCAGAAATTAAAACCAAGTTGAAAACTTTTCACACACAGAAGCTAGGTTCAGACAAGTGTGAAAAAACTCCACAGACGGGTGACCTGTCTGTTATGATTTTAATAGAAAAACACACAATCACACAACTTGAAAACAAGTTTGATATTCACACTTTAACCCCTTTAGCTCAAAACAACTAAAAAGTTTAAGGGAAGAGAGATTAACACAGCTGCTTATCCTGGTTCACTTTTTAACATAAAGAGCTACGTCCAGTCCTTGGCAGCACCAAGTTTTATCCACTATAGCTGATTAGGTTACAGACTCCAAGTATTGTTTGCACACCTAGCTTCTTCAGGCTCCAAGACAAGTATTCTTTGCTCACCTAGACTCTTCAGGCTCACTCAAGTTTGTTTGAGAAGTTTGTTTGTAATAAATACAAACCAGACAGACAGTTCTTTCACTAACACTCAGAGAGTGGGTTATATGTAAGCTTAGGAAAGACTGCGTAATAAATTCAAATGATTGAAGAATGCAGATTGAAAGAATGAAGAAATAAATGCGTAGAGTAATAGCTCTTTAATGCTGTGTATTCTCTATCTTCATCTTCAATGACTTTTGTATTTATAGCCTTCAAGCATTTAAGATCCGTTAGAGACATTCCTTCAAATGTTGGCTTCAAGAAGATCTCCATTAAATGTAATAGAGTCGTTCTGGGCAGCCATTAATGCAATAGGAACGTTGGTTGTACTCTAACATGAAGGATCATAGCTTTATGCATCGTGCAGTAGCCAAATCAGAGTTGTGCGGAATGCTTTTGTACTTTGCAGGGCACATTTGCCTTTTCGTGTAATAACCAAGAGTACTAGGCAATAAAGCATGTTGGAAACATTCTTTAATTGGACTTCATCTCTGATCTCCTAGGTTGCTTGTGAGAATGACTTCTGACTTTTCTTGATAAACGTGAAACGAAGAAAGAGAGAGCTTCAAAGTCTTATGTATGAAGGGACAACTTCCAAAAGCTCTTTGCACTTGAGTTCTGCATCGAAGAAACACAGATAAGTATAAGAACTTATCAGAAGACAAGTTGAAACTTCAGTGTAGAAAGTCAATATACTAGTCAGCAGGCAGGTTGACTTTTGCTTCTTCAGGCAGGTGAGAAAGTGACTTATTACTATTTTGATCTGCATACTGGATAGACAGGTCAGCAACCAATATAAAGGTTAATTAAATCATTAACAAATGTTTAGTTTTCATCAAAACTTAGGGAAATGCACATCAGACATTTTAGAAACTTAACAATCTCCCCATTTTTTTTATGATGACAAACATTCAGATGATTTAATGAACCTTGGAAAATGTCAACAGAAGAGATAACATGATTCGGACAAGTTGAAATTTTCTTAACCAGAAAGGTTGTGTAGACAGGTGCACTTAGGTTCAATTTATATATATGAGTACTTTAAGAAAGCACAGTATCAGAGTTATACCCACGATCATTTAATTCAAAAACAGAAATGCAGTCAGAGACAAGTTCCAAAGTTACTTGATTTTACTTAGTCATTTATGTTGAGATCTCATAAGTCTTAGACACATTCCATGTGTAAATTCTCTAAGTTTTGATGATTACAAATAGATTAAGTATGGTAATATTGAACCATATAAAAGTGTGCAGGAAAATAGACTTAAGGTCACTCGTCTACTTTGTGACCCGTCTACTTTTTGGTAGAACGCAATTTTTAGACTCGTCTAAAAATTACTCGTCTAAAAATCAATCAACACAGACAAAGACCAAGTCAACACTCAGTCAAGATTCTAATATACTTGATGACGTGGCAAGAAGCATTTGTCTAAAGAAGACTCAGTGGATCACTAGTCTAGAAAATGACTCCATCACTTGTATGAGTTTCTGGCTTATTGTCACCCGTCTAAATCTGGACTCCACTAACATTCGTCTAAAAACTGACACTGCTACACTCGTTAAATTATCAGATTGTCAGAAAGGAAGTCCAAGTCAACCTTATTCAAATTAGATGCCTTCCTTAAGGATCTCAAAAACCTCTGGACAATAGCACCAAGGATAAAGAATAAAGAATGTTTGTTTCAAGGATTTAAGGAATAAACACGCAATCTCTATACCACATCAGTAACCTTTTAGCTATTTTAGTACAAAGCAAAAGTGCTTTCTGGAAAGTAAACTGAGTGTTGCACTGAAAGAGGAAAGATATATGCTACAAGTACAAGATGCCTGCTGCTGTGTGACACCCGACTACCCCACATGTTATAAAGCATAAAAGATAAAGATCAGACATAAAACATACATTCTTTATTAAAAGGGTTCATGGTTAGAAAGGTCCCACATGAACTAGTTCAACAAACGTGGAAAAATAAAACTAAGTTTAAGAGGAAAAAGACATAGATCCAAAACCATGATAAATCATAAACAAAGACCCAACCCCGATGTCACATACAGAGTTGGTATAACCGTTCAGGAAAAACATCCTCGGAATACCAACTGAACAACTAAACTAAAAAAGTCCTAATTATGAGTGGCGGCTCCTCAGAGTCACTCTTCTCCGGGCTACTTGCCATCCTCTGCACGAAACCATACATGCCAAACAAGGAAAACACAAAACGGGGAGTAAGAAAACATATAATCACAACGGCATGGAGATAGGAAGCAAGATGAACACACATCATGACATAGAAACAACATATAACATCTATCATATATATATATATATATATATATATATATATATATATATATATACATACATACATACATACATACATGATCATCTCAACATAATGAACCAACCAAGGTATGCTATGCAGTGCAACACTACTCCACTACTCCATTATGCATGTGGATCCAAACTATCTCAAGAAGAGCAACTTCGGAGTTACATATCCACATTGGTCAAAAAGCACCAACACCGACAGTTCACCATACCATGGGTGAACCCCTTGGATAGCCAATGCATCAAACCTTGGATGCACCATCACGGGGGGCCACGGTCCACCAAACCTTGGGTGAACCTGTCATGGATGGCCAGATCGCCTAACTCTCGGACGATCTCCCCTATGTTGAAATTCCCTCAACTAACATCTCCAATGCGATGCATGAACACAACAACAAACAACGGCAACCGTCACCTCCGCTTGGGCCACTAAAGGCACCCAAGTATATCATCATCAACGTCAACATCTTAGACTCCATGGGGTCAAGGCCCCCTTGGCCCAAAAGGACCAAGGTACAACTCATCAACACCTCGACCGAAAAGCATCGAGGCCACTTTGGCCGAAAAGCACCAAAGTTCATCAACGTGCGGCAACTCATTGGACACCGGCTTAACCAACTCATCATCTTTCATTATCTTAATTAATATTTAATTAAGTTATCTAATCTTCATCATTTTATTGGTGTATTGTCATATCATTTTTGGGGATAACTGGGGTTGAAACCCCTTTAACTCCTTCAATTAGCATTTGGTCTGTTTGGGGAAGCACGGGCGTGCTTGCCCCCATCACGGGTGCACTGGACTTAAGTTCAGCACGGTTGTGCTGTCTGTTGAGCACGGCCATGCTTAAAGCACGACTATCTTTCAGAATTCAAAATGGGAGCACGGGCGTGCTCCCTGTTCAGCACGATCGTGCTCCTGGGCTGGTCATACTGTTCTGGGCAGGTTTCTTACTAAGTTCTTAGCCAAAACCTCTTTTGATCCATTCCTAGTGTCATAGACTAAACCATTGGCATAAATCTCACCATAATTAATCATTCAAGTTTTATAACCAAATTTTTGGGGAATTAAGTCCTTTAATCAATGTATTAACTAAAGTCCTATGTTAAATAATTAAGGCTTCTTTAAACATATTGGCCTTAAGCCACCAACATTCAACCAACAGGGTATACACATACCAAACCATAAACATACATGGCATAATCATCCATATCAAACAACTAATTAAACATGGCATACCAAATAATCAAGTAAACAGGACCACAACATATGACAGGCATTCATAACATAGGCATTTATAACAAGTAGGCATGTTAAAACGTAGCATTTATCATACAACAACCACGGGGTCATGGGAACCCCTCATCTTACGCTACCCCCTTTCCTAATGATCATACTATCCTTCTCCCCATACCTGGTTTGAAGGTTCCAACAACGACAACCCCAAACAGGCAACTGGTTACGTCCCCTCGAGCGGCTCAGTTTGAATCCAAGCCTTGGTCAAACGAAAGTTCAACCAAATTAGTTTCCAATTCAAACCAAGAAAAAGGAAACCTAAAAGGGAAGGGACATTACCTATATAACTGGCACAGATGAACAAGAGCTTCCCAAAGGTCTCCAAAACTCCACCACAACAATGGGGTAAAGAGAGATAGGGAAGAAGACAAAAGTAGCTGCAATAGGGTGATTGCTGCTTCCAAAAGTAGGGTTTCAATACGAAACCCTCGGCTACTGTGCCACTTTATAGACCTCAGAGCTGAGCACGGTCGTGCTCCATGTTGAGCACGGTCGAGCTCCATGTTGAGCATGGTCGTGCTCAACTTAGCATCTCTGAGACGCGGTTCACACTCGAGCACGGTCGTGCGCCCTATTGAGCACAGACGTGCTCAACTCAGTGTCAGGGAGACGCGCTTAATCCCAAGCACGGGTGTGCTGGTCATGAGCACGGTCGTGCTCATGCACCAAGAAGGGACTTTTAAGCTGAAAATCCCACTTAGCTCTTAACCAACAACTCTAAGTCAACACCCAAAGCTTAAACAACCAAACAAACATATAACAAGGCACTTAACGAAAAGCGGGGTGTTACATGCTGCAACTCTGAAACAACAACTGCTTAGAACAGAGTGTACTCTTGGACTACCTTATCAAAGCTCAACGTTCCTGAGCATTTAATGCTTACACAGAATGACTCTTCGGTATTAATGGTGTCCCAGAAGCTCAAATTAGAAGAACATACTTTATGAAGCTGTGCCTAACGGATCAAATTGATAGAAGTCTTTATATAGACCAAACCATGAAGATGAAGACAAGAAGTTGAATATCATCAAGACCACCACGCAAGAAGCATTTACCCACTTCATTAACTTCTTCATTCCTTCATTGAATACTTCTTCAATCATTTGATATTAATTCACAGACTTTCACGCTTCATATTTATTTCACTCTCTGAGTATTATCTGAAAGATTTGCAAGTTGTATTAATTACACAAAACCTTATCCTTTACTGTGTTGAGCCTGAAGAGGCTAGGTGAGAAAAGAATACTTGTTTGAGTGTGAGCCTGGAAAGACTATGTGTGAAAATAATACTTGTACTATAATATGATCAGTTATAGTGGAAACTTGGTGCTGCCAAGAAACTAGACGTAGTCATGTGGATTTTGGAATGAACCAGTATAAAACTCTTGAGTGATATTCCTCTTCCTTTATCTCTTTATTTGCTTAAGTATTATTTGTTTTAGCTTTTAACTTGGGGAGTTATTTTTGTGAATATCAATCTCTGTTTTATCTTTCTCTGTATGCTTGTATGTTATGTCTTAAATTTAGACGTGTCACTTGTCTAAATTTTTGTTGTATTGTTTTGCTTGTTGTGCCTGTGGAAATATTTTTTCAAAGTTTCCTAAAAAGTTGATAAACACAATTCATCCCCCCTTCTTGTGTTGACTTTGGTTATTTCAGTTGGTATCAGAGCTTAGCCTCTGGGTTGAGCACTTACCAGTGTAGAGGAAAAGATCTTGGAAATGGCAGGAAAAGCCAGTACAAGCAAGAACCATGCTAGAGAAGGATCCTCAATGTCGAGACCTCCCTACTTCAATGGAGAGGACTGCATCTATTGGAAAGAAAAGATGAAGTAGTTTTTATAATCCACTAACTGATCTCTGGGATATCATTGAAGAAGGTCCTTTTGTTCCTAAAGATGACAAAGGAGCTGAAGTTCCAAAAGAAAACATGACCACTGATCAAAGAACAAAATGACAGTTAAATGCCAAAGCTAGATATGCAGTCATGTGTGCTTTAAGTAGAGAAGAATTTGAAAAAGTCTGTGCTTATGAATCTGCAAAAGAAATGTAGAATTCACTAGCAGTTGCTCAGTTGCTCATGAAGGAACCAGTAAAGTCAAAGAGACCAAAGTCAGCATGTTGGTCAGAAAGTATGAGTTGTTGAAAATGGAAGAAGGAGAGACTATTGGCCAAATGTATGGAAGATTTCAAACCATAACCAATGGATTGAAGTCACTGGGAAAAATTTACAAGACTGAGGAACACATTCAAAAGATTCTCAGAAGCCTTCCAAAACAATGGAGACCTGTAACTGCTGTGTCCCAGGCCAAGGACTTAACAACTATGATGCTAGATGAGCTTCTTGGTACTCTTTAGATCCATGAACAAGAGCTAATTGAAGAAAACAATGGAAAGAAAAACAAATCCATTGCCCTCAAGCCTGACAAGAAGTCATGTAAGGGAGCAGTCTCAAAAGCTCTCAAAGTAGATGAATCTTCAGAGGAATCTGAGGAATCAAATGAGGATGACTCTGATGATGAAGATGTTGAACTCTATCTTTTCACCAGAAAGATGAAAAAGCTCTGGAAGAAAAGAAATTTCAGAAAGGAGAAACCTTTCAGGCGCTTCAACAAAGAAAAATACAACAAAGATGGTGGATCTAATGACAGAAATGTCATTGTGTGCTATGAATGCAAAAAGCCTGGTCACATAAAGGTAGAATGCCCTCAACTCAAGAAGCAACCTCCCAAGAAGTTCTTCAACAAAAAGAAGAGGGGAATGATGGCCACTTGGGAAGATCTTGATGAAAGCTCCAGCTCCATCGAAAGTGAAAGAGAGGAGCTTAAAGCAAATCTCTGTCTTATGGCAGATACTGATTCAGAACCAGAAACTGAGGTATATTCTGAACTTGAGAAATTGAATGATGCTTATGATGAGCTATTGGAAGAATCCAACTATATATCTAAAGCTTTCAAATCCATCAAGAGACAGTATGTTAAACTCTCAATGAGTATACACAGAAATCTCAAGAGTGTGAGAAGTTAGCTGAGGAGAATAGTAGGCTTAAGACTGAAAAGTCTAAAGCTAAGATCTCATATGAAACTCTATCTTTTGAACAAATGATTAAACTTCAATAGAAAGTAGAAGAGATCACCTCAGATCTTGCCAAGTTTGTTAATGGTGGAGATAATCTGACTAAACTGTTGGGAAGTCAGAGGCACTCCCTTTACAAAGAAGGTATAGGTTATTCCAGGAAAGAACATCATAAAGGATCAACAAAGTTCTAAAAAATAACTGTCAAATCTGTGTCAGTTAGTTTAAATAAACCTATATGTACCTACTGTAGAAAAGTTGGACATATCACGTCTAAGTGTATCCACAAAAAGAGAAGGAAGTCTTCACAGACTCCCCATACTAACAGAAAAGGACCCAAGAAAATATGGGTACCTAAGTCCATGATCATTCCTGTTGCAGACATGCTTAACAGGACAAAGCAAACACCTATAATGGTACCTGGACAGTGGAAGCTCGCAACATATGATAAGAGAAAGGTCTATGTTCCTAGACCTCCAACCTAAGTAACATTTGGTGGCAACCAGAAAGGAAAAGTTGTTGGTGTAGGTAAAATTGGTGGTAAACCTCCCTTGCCTATTATTTGTGATGTTTTATATGTGAAACGGCTGAAACATAATCTGCTTAGCGTAAGTCAATTGTGTGATAGTGGATTTTCTGTATTCTTTTCTAAGGATGCATGCATAGTCAATAACAGTTGTGGAAATACCCTCTTTTCTACTAAAAGGCAAAACAATCTGTATAAGATTGACCTGTTTGAACTTTCAGATCAAAGTGTAACATGCTTTATGTCTAAAGATGATGAAAAATGGTTATGGCATAAGAAAATAGGACATGTTAGTATGAAACAAATTTCTAAATTGAAAAAGCATAATCTTGTGATGCATGTCAAAGAGGTAAACAAGTAAAATCAAGTTTCAAATCTAAGAAAGAACTCACCTCATCTAGACATTTGCAACTGTTACACATGGATCTGTTTGGACCAGTCAGTGTAGATAGCCAAGGTGGAGAGAAATATGGTTTTATCATAGTTGATGACTATTCTAGATCTACATGGGTACTCTTTCTTAACTCACAAGGATGAGTCTTATAAGGTCTTTACAATATTCAGTAAAAGAGTACAAAATGAGCAGGGTTTTTGTATCTCTGCTATCAGAAGTGACCATGGGAGAGAATTTGAAAATGAGCAGTTCAAACTGTTCTGTGAATAAAATGGTATTTCTCACAATTTCTCTGCACCTAGAACTCCACAGCAAAATGGAGTGGTTGAGAGAAAGAACAGATCTCTTCAAGAGATGGGAAGAATAATGCTAAATGAAAATAATCTCCCTAAGTACTTCTGGGCAGAAGCCATTAACATTGCTTGTTATGTGCAAAACAGAATTCTGGTTAGACCTATCCTAAATAAGATTCCTTATGAATTGTGGAAAGGTAGAAAACCCAACATATCATATTTTCATGCATTTGGATGTGAACATTATATTCTTAACACAAAAGATTATCTTCGTAAATTTGACTCTAAAGTAGATAAAGGCATATTCATTGGATATTCTGAACTATCTAAAGCTTTTAGAAACTTTAACTCTAGAACTTCTGTAGTAGAAGAATCAATTCATGTAAATTTTAATGATGGTTTGAAGACTGATAGGGAACTATCAGATATAGAAGATGATATTGTAGGTATTGAACTTAATCCTGTAGTGGAAGATTCTTCAGACAAGTCAAAAGTAGACGTGTCTGGAAATCAGACAAGTGTTGATACGTCTAAAATTTAGAATGAGAAGAAAGACTGGAAATTCAAGACCTATCATCCAGAAGATCTTATCATTGGAAATCCATCTCAAGGAGTTAGAACCAGATCTGCTTTCAATGAAAATAACATCATGGTCTTCATATCAGATTTGGAACCTAAAAAGATTGAAGAAGCCTTACAAGATCAAAGCTGGATTCTAGCCATGCAAGAAGAATTGAATCGGTTCAAGAGAAATGATGTTTGGACTCTAGTTTCTAAACCCAAAGATAAATCTGTTATTGGAACTAGATGGGTATTTAGAAACAAACTGGATGAAGATGGAAAAGTGGCAAGAAACAAAGCAAGACTATCTCAAGGATATAATCAATAGGAAGGTATTGATTTCACTGAAACCTTTGCACCTGTAGCTAGATTAGAAGCAATTAGAATTATCATGTCTTGTGCTGCACAACATGATATAACTCTCTATCAAATGGATGTTAAAAGTACATTTCTAAATGGGATAATTGAGGAGTAAGTTTATGTCAAGCAACCTCCTGGGTTTGAGGATTCTGAAAATCCTCACCATGTCTATAACCTTAAGAAAGCTTTATATGGATTCAAACAAGCTCTTAGAGCTTGGTATGATAGGTTAAGCACATATCTAATGGAAAATGATTTCAATAGAGGATAAGTAGACACTACACTTTTCAAGAAATGCTCAATGAAAGATTTCATAGTAGTACATATTTATGTTGATGATATTATTTTTTGTGCTACTAATGAAAAGCTCTGCAAAGAGTTCTGAGTTGATGCAGAATGAATTTGAGATGAGCATGATGGGAGAATTGAAGTTCTTCCTTGGTCTTCAAGTAAAACAGACAAGTGATGGAATCTATATCCATCAACAAAAGTACACCAAGGAGCTTCTGAAAAAGTATAAAATGGAAAATTTAAAGCTTATGAGTACTCCTATGCATCCATCAGTTATTCTAAACAAGGATGAGGAAGATAAAAAGGTAGATCAAACTGTCTACTGAGGTATGATTGGATCTCTTCTATACTTAACTGCTAGCAGACCTGATATTCAATTCAGTGTTTGTCTATGTGCTAGATTTCAATCAGACCCTAAGGAATCCCATCATAAAGCTGTTAAAATAATTTTCAGATATTTAATTCGAGCAACTAACCTTGGTTTATTATATAAGAAATCTGAAGATTTCAGGTTAGTTGGATTCTGTGATGCTGATTTTGCTGGAGATAGAATTGATAGAAAAAGTACCAGTGGAGGATGCCACTTCATTGGAGCAAATATGATCTCTTGGTCAAGCAAAAGGCAAAGCACTATTGCTCTCTCAACTACTGAATCTGAGTACATATATACAACAAGTTGTTGTTCACAACTGCTTTGGATAAAATATCAACTTGAGGATTATTTAATGTTTGAGCATAATATACCTCTTTGTTGTGAAAATACTAGTGCTATAAAATTGTCTAAGAATTCCATACAGCACTCTAGAGCAAAGCATATAGAGATAAAGCATCATTTTATTAGAGATTATGTGCAAAAAGGTGTTTTTGAAATTAAGTTTGTAAACACTGAGTATCAGTGGGCAGACATCTTTACTAAATCTCTAAGTGAAGATAGATTTGTTTTTATTAGAAGGAATCTTAATATGCATAATGTGTCTGAATGAGTGTATGCTGATATGTCTAAAATTTTACTTGTCTAAATTTTATATGCTTGACTCGTCTATTTTCTTTATGCTTCACTTGTCTACTTTAGCCAAGTGTCTGATGATGTGGCTAAGAGCACTCATTGCTAACCCTGACTGAGACACGTGTACATTGCAAAATTTGCACTCATTTTTCTTAAAAACGTTTCATTCTTAACAACTGTATTTTCAAAAAGTTATTGCTAATTATGGCAATTATCTCTCTCCTTGTTCCTAACGCAAAAAGTACTCAAGCGTTTTAACAAAAGCAACCCTTGTCGTTTCAAAACTACCTACTCACAATCTCTTGCTCACAACCTCTCTCTGAACTCTCTTCGACTTCAACCTCTAAAAACCTTTCATCTCCAAAACCCTAAACTCTCTTCTCTGAATCAATGGCACCCAAGAGCCTTCTGGAAACTCTGGCTGAGAAGACCAGGTTGTCTATCACTGAACTTAAGAAGGTGCACCCTGGAAGGGTCCCTAACTTTGATGAACTCAGAACCAAGGGTTTGGACGTTCTTCCTGAACTCACCCATGCTGGTTGGTTACCCTTATTTCATCTTCAGGAAATGGTTTTCCCTGCTCTTGTAGGGATTTCTGGAGAATCGCTAAAATCACCAAGGATGATACCACCTCCATGATTACCGGAGATGTGGGTGATGACCATGTCTTCATCACTCATGAATCACTTGCTGAAGTGATTGGATGCCCGCGTGAAGGTGCTAGGTACTACAAGGAATGGCTGAAGTCTGTTGGAGAAGCAAATGTGAATATGGTGTTATATGGAGTTCCAAAACCTAGGAATCTAGACTCCAAGTATTTGACTCCTAAGACAAGATTTCTACATGTTCTTTTAATTAACTGTGTAATGCTTAGGACTGGATCTAGGAGTCATGTGACCAAGATAGAAAAATTTGCTATCTACCACCTGATTCTTTAGATTAAGGTAGACATTACTGATTTAATTTTTAGACATATGGAGAAAGCTGTCAAGGGAAAGGATATGGACTATCCTTTGAAGTTGACACAGGGTAACACAAGAAGGGGGGTTGAATTGTGTTTCTTAACAGATTTTCGAAAAAGCCTTTTCTCAAACCTTTTACAAGCAAAACAATAAAAACAACACATAAACAGAAAAACATTTTTGAAGAGTTAATAAACTCAGATTCAGAACCCCATAGTTAGTATAAACAAAAACTGTAAAAGATAAGGATTTAGAAGATTCACGCAAAAGTGTTATCCTGGTTCACTCTCTTCCAACCAAGAGCTACGTCCAGCCCCTTCTACCTGAAGGTTTTTCTCCATTATTTTCCAAATAGATTACAAGTATTCAACACCTCTTCAGGCTACAAGTATTCTTTCTCTACCAAGCATCTTCAGGCTCTAACTCTAACAAAGAGGTTTACAACTTTGATCTATGAACTCACAATGTTTGAGGATTTGAAAGTTTAAGATCAACAAGATTTACACGTGAACTTGTTTTTACATTTCAATAGAGTTTTTTCACTTTTGATATTAGAGCTTGTGTTACCTCTTCTTGTTGAAGTTCTTCGAGTATTATATAGCTGAAGTGCTTCTCTGTCTTGATCTTCTTCAACGATCTTCAAATTGTATCCGTTTAGAGTTGGCATTAAATGCTTGGATCCGTTGAGACTGATAACTTGATATGCTTCACTGAGAAGTTTTTGATTATCAGAGGAATGCTCAAAGTAGAACTGTCACTTCTCTGTTGTACCAAAGGTTGCTTTCTAACTTTCCTTCTTTGTACTTGACTTGATCTTTACAACAATGTAGTTGATAGAGTACAATGGTTTATGGTTTCGTTGGTACGAAGTTGTTTTATCCAAGAGATAAAGACTTTATACAATAGAAGCAGCAAGGGTAAAAGACATATATTCTTTGATTTAAATAAGCAATCATTTGAAATAAATACATTTAAGCTTAGACGGGTTCACATTTTAAAACTAGTGGACGCACAGGTCTTTGGACGTGCAAGATTTACTTATCAATGAGACGGGCTCGTCTACTGATAGTGCGTCTACAGACTTTTCGCCTAGTTTTGAGAGATGGACGTGCTATGCTTAAGAGCTCGTCTACTGACGTGGCGTATTGTGAAGCTACTCCGTCTATCAAGTCTTTGGACTTGTTATATTACAATGACTCGTCTACTTGATTTTTCTTTAGACTTAGTACCGCGTCTTTCTAAGTTAATTTTAAGACCTCGTCTATTCTTATTTTAACGATCTCGTCTACCATAAAGTTAAAGACTTAGAATTTTACCAAGAGTTTGTAGACTGGTCTAGAGATTTGAAATAGAATCTGATAGATTCCATACTTTAGATTTAAGTTCCTCTGACTCGTATAAATCAAGTATCCCTGCATACTTATAACAAACAAGTTAGATCTAAATACTTTGCCATACAAATTTAACCTTTTTGTTAACATCAAAACTTAAAAGATTATTTTAATCCAAAACCACTTTGGTTCTAACATCCTTTAGGGATGATCGTGACAAGAATATTTAGGGCAAACAAGCTGAAGGATTTGAGGAAAGCTTGTTTTACTGATCTCTGCACAGAGATCACTACAAAGACTCTGTCTTTGATGAAGATCAATCTGACCCCCACCACTGAGCCAATTGCTGAAGCAACATCATCAGTACCTGCTGCACCTGCTCAAGTAGAAGAATCTCTTACTATCCCTTTTGTCAAGGCTGAACCCTTTGTGGAGCCTGTTGAAGAAGAAAGACCTCAGCTACAGAGGAAGAAAAGGAAATTTGTTGAATCCTCTGCTTAAGCATCTGCTGAAGCTTCTGAATTTCAGAATGCTGCTGAGAATCCTGCTCAGGTTGTTGAACCTGTTGCTGAACCTGTTGTTCAAGCTGCTGCCTCTGTCCCTAATGCACCTATGTTACTAAGGTGTTCAAAAGGAAGAAAGTTGTGCAAGCTGAGGGGGAGTCTCAACCAGAAGAGACCGTGATCCCCAAGAAAAAGAGGACAACTGTCACCAAGAGGAAGTTGGTTTTACTTCCAACTCCATCACCCTCACCAACAAGACAACAAACAACTACAATTCCTATTCCACAACCTTCATCTCCACTACCTGCTCTGTCACCACAAAGAGCACCAACACCACAACCACAACAGAAAACCCCTACTCCTCCACCCGCTTCACCAAAAATCCCAACTCCACCACACACATCACTATCCCTCAACCTTCTGTTTCTGAACCACAAAATGCTAACCCTCTTAATTCTGAACCTAACCATACTGTCTTAGAAACTCACCTGTCTGAAACAGAACCCCAATTATCTAAGCCTTCCACACCACAAACATCTCACTATACTGACACTCTTCAAACCGAGGATGTCAATGACTTTGCATACTTTGACAATCCCACTCCTCCTCCACCCTCACCTAAACCTCAAACCCCTGACCACATCAGAAACCAGTGCCAAGTCCCTATGAGAATAGTCTTTCCAGACTTAGTCTCTGAAACCAGACACAACCCTCTGCCTATGGCCACTATATCTCCCTATCGTCCTTCCTCTAGAACCACTCCCTTTTCTGTCACAGATGAGTCCTGCTCAACTTTCTGTATGGCGAAGACTTGGATTTCATTACCTCTCTTGAAGCTGAAAGGCAGCTTGTCAAGCTGGCCAAGAAACAGAAGCATGCAGGAAGGTGGATGCACAATCCACACATCTTCATGAAGCCTTCAACAGAGATCAGGGTGATGCCTGACTCTATGGTTCTGCAAGGAAAGTAGAAGGTGATCAACTTGCCACTGGATCATAAATTTTCTCTCATCAAGATGAATGATCACAAGTGCAAGTACAGAAAGAGGCTGTTCACCACTGAGACTCATCATGAGTTCCACTAGATAAGAGACATCTACTGGAGATGTGGCTCTAGCTCTGGGCTGTCTGAAGAAGAGAAGAAAACCATCCCAACCAGAGGTAGCCAAGCTTTTGCTCTTTACCCCTTTTCACCTTCAATTTATACCATACCTCCTTTTTTTATGGTTTTCCCTTTCTTTCTCTTAAACTTTCCTGAATATACCCCGCTTACTCATATAAATCTCATTAGGAGATCTTATGAATTTCTCCTTTCTGTAACTAATTTTCCTCTTCATCATGAATTAATTCATGCTTTCCTAGAGGAATTTTATCCAAATAATGATTTTGTAACCACTCTCTCAACTTGTGTTTTTCTAGACCCTCAGCCTGAGGATCACATTCTAGTTGAAGAATTACCTCCCACCCTTCCTCCTAGTTCACCCCTCCATCAGCATCTGCAACTGCTCTGGCTACAACAGACTCATCTGCTCCAGTAGTTGCTTATGATCCTGCTGCCCATCAGAGACTTGATGAAATGGCTTCAAGTCTACAAACTGTCATCCAAAGACAGGATGTTGCCTTAGAACAACAAGATGCTTTTCAAGCTCAGATGTTGGCTCAGCAAGCTGCTATGCAAAGAATGACGGAAGCTTTCTTCAAAAGCCAAGGGGGTCCTAGTTGTTAGGTCTTAGGACTTAGTCTTTTTCATTCTTTTTGAGTCATGCAATGTACAAGTCAGTGATGTCCATATCACATGTAATCTTTTTGACTCTAAAATGAAATGAGATGAAGTTTTTGATATTTTCTTTTGGCTCTCTGATTTATTTGCTTTATATTTTTTTTTATTGATGCCAAAAGGGGGAGGAAATAAGAATAACAGAAACTAAAATAAGAATAACAAAAATTGAAATAAGAATAACAGAAATTACACCTTAATGACTATATGTCTGAAAATTCAATTTTTCTGTTATGATATAATCTGAGTTGCTTTCTTAAATACTCTGTCTGATTCTGATATTAGCTCTAATACCTTGTTTTTGCTCTGATACTTGTTCTATCTAAATGCATAAACTAAGGGGGAGCATAGCATACTCTGTTTAATTATATCTGTTTAAAATTTTTCTTATTGCTTCTTGATGTTCAATAAAATCATAAAAGTTATTTGTTATCATCAAAAAGGGGGAGAATGTTGAGACCTCATAAGTCTGACACACATTCCATGTGTATATTCTCTAAGTTTTGATGATTACAAATAGATTAAGTATGGTAATATTGAACCATATGAAATTACTGACATGTCTAATAAGTGTGCAGGAAAATAGACTTAAGGTCACTCGTCTATTTTGTGACCCGTCTACTTTTTGGTAGAACGGAGTTTTTAGACTCTTCTAAAAACTACTCGCCTAAAAATCAGTCAACACGGAGTTTTTACACTTGATGACGTGGCAAGAAGCTTTTGTCTAAAGAAGACTCAGTGGATCACTCGTCTAAAAAATGACTCCATCACTCGTCTGAGTTTCTGGCTCATTTTCACCCATCTAAATCTGGACTCCACAAACACTCGTCTAAAAACTGACACTGCTACACTCGTTCAATTGTCAGATTGTCAGAAAGGAAGTCCAAGTCAACCTTATTCAAATTAGATGCATTCCTTAAGGATCTTAAAGACCTCTGGACAATAGCACCAAGGATAAAAAGTAAAGAACGTTTGTTTCAAGGATTTAAGGAATAAACACGCAATCTCTGTACCACAGCAGTAACCTTTTAGTTGTTTTTGTACAGAGTAAAAGTGCTTTCTGGAAAGTAAACTGAGTGTTGCACTGAAAGAGGATAGCTCTCTGCTGTAAGTACAAAAAGCCTGCTGCTGTGACTCTGATACAACAATTGCTCAGAACAAACTGTACTCTTGGAATACCTTATCAAAGCTCAACGTTCCTAAGCATTTAATGCTTACACAGAATGACTCTTTGGCATTAATGGTGTCCTAGAAGCTCAAATCAGAAGAATACACTTTCTGAAGCTGTGCCTAACAGATCGAACTGATTGAAGTCTTTATATAGACCAAACCATGAAGATGAAGACAAGAAGTTGAATATCATTAAGAACACTGCACAAGAAGCATTTACTCACATCATTAACGGGTTACGTCCCCTCGAGCGGCTTAGTCTGAATGCAAGCCTTGGTCAAACAAAACTTCAACCAAATTAGTTTCCGATTCAAACCAAGAAAAAGGAAACCTAAAAGGGAAGGGACATTACCTATATAACTGGCACAGATGAACAAGAGCTTCCAAAGTGTTAGACTCAATTATTTAGAGATTTTGATATATGACAAATACAATTTAATGTGTATGCAAGTGTTTTAGTATCAAGGACAGGTATCAAGCAGTGACCAACAAGTTCAGTGAGCAATTAAAGGATAATATTCAAGGAAGAACTTGGAGGAATCAAAGAGCAAATACGAAGATCAAGGAATCATCAAGACAATAGCTTAAAGGAGAAATTAGATTTAAGTCTTAGATGATTTGTAAGAGATGAAATCTCTTATTCACAAATAGCTCAATTAAAAAGATGCATGAAGAAAATCATTTTTCATAACCTGTATTAAAAGGAATAAGTTTTCGTTAATGAAAATGATTTTTGGAAATAAGATTTTTTAATCCAAGCGCTCGTCCAACACTGAAGTAATACAAAGTGCTCGTCCAACACTGAAGTAATCCAAGTGCACGTCCAACTAAAGTGACAGAAGCGCTCGTCCACTAAAGAACAAAAGTGCTCGTCCACTAAAGTGATACAAGCGCCCGTCCACTAAAGTGACACAAGCGCTCGTCCACTAAGGTGACAGAAGCGCTCGTCCACAAAAGTCTTTGGACCTGCTAAATTCTTAATGAGAAGCTCCATCCAATGACGTGGCATATGGAGCTCGTCTACTAAATGGAGCTCGTCTACTAGTTGGAGCTCGTTTTCTAGTTGGAGCACGTCCAATTACTTTGTGTTTTAGTACTTCCGTCTGCTGACATGCCATATGGACCTCGTCTACTAAATGGAGCTCGTCTACTAGCTGGAGCACGTCCAATTACTTTGTGTGTTAGTACTCCCGTCTGCTGACGTGGCATATGAAGCTCGTCTACTAGCCCATCTGAATGTAAAATCTTAATGGCTAGATGGACGCGGTTATTTTCAAGATGGATGTGAATTCTATAAGAACTATCAGAATCTTATTTCAAGAACGAGAATCAAGAAAACAGATTCTGTTAAATCAGATCCACATCTGTTATGATTGATCCCAACGATTATAACTTGTTTTCTATATAAAGAGGGATCAAATGAACACTTTTTACGTATTACACAGAACGAATAACATATCAAATACGATACACATATCATCCATCATCTACCTTGAGCTTATTGTGAAAAGAGTGTTCCAATACTCATAAGTGCTTCAATTTGTTTATCTGACTACTGAGAGTTAGGAATCAATTTTTGTTTTACATTTCGATTATAAAGAGAGAGGGAGTCTCTCTGAGTGATTAGGGTGAGGTATCCCTAAGGTTGAACATTGAGGCTCTTCACAAGAGTGTGGTATCTCGAGGTGAAGGAGTGCTCTGTGGTGTAAAGGTTTTTCAAGCTACCTGGCAAAGCTTGTGTGTTAGTGTGTGAAATCCCATAGGTGGAGTCGAGACTGGATGTAGGTCACAGTGGAGGTGACCGAACCAGGATAAATCTGGTTGTGTGGTATCCCTAAACTCAAACTCCTTTACTTTCTGTTTATGTTCAAGAACCTGCGACTTTGATGTTTAAAGTTCAATATAATTTCTGTTCTTGATCTGTATAAACTGTATTGAAACCTGAGTCCGATTGTAATCAAGTCTGTGTTATCTGCGTTCAAAACTGAGTTATTGAACCTGAATCTATTCTCTATTAATTTTGAATCAATCTTTCTTATCTTCATCATCATCATCCTTCCATTCAAGATTTTATATAAACCCTTCATTGATCTTGTAAAAGATCCTGAGGCCACAAATCCGCAACTCTGATTTGAAAAGATTTATGAAAAAGTTTTAAGAGGGAAATAATTTTTTGAAAACTCAATTCACCCCCCTCTTGAATCGTTGAAACCAAAACAACAATTGGCATCAGAGCTAAACTCTTAAGTTTGGCTTAACAGCTATAAGAGTATTGATTACAATAACTGTTTAAATGAATGGGCTTCCCTTGCACGCCCTCCTGCCTTCAATGGATCTGAGTATATCTATTGGAAGGAAAGAATGATAATCTTTCTTGAGGCAGCAGGCGTAGACATTTGGGATGCAGTAGAAAATGGACCATTTGTCCCCTCTACTGTAGATGCTAATGGTGCTCCAAGAAATAAGCCTAAAACTGAATGGAATGAGGATGATAAGAAAAGAGTTCAATATAATGCACGTGCTAAGAATATTATAACATCTGCTTTAAGCCGTAATGAGTTTTTCTGGGTTTCAAATTGCAAATCAGCAAAGGAGATGTGGGATACATTGCAAGTAACACATGAAGAATCCACTGAAGAATCTGAATCTGAGGAGGAAAACTTGTGCTTTATGGCCAGCAATAACAGTGATTCAGAAAGTGAAGTAAGTTTTGATTATCAACCTTCTTATGATGAATTACAAAATGCTTTTGAAGAACTTCATAAAGAATCCATTAGACTTGCTAGATTGCTAACTAAGTCTAAGAAAACCATCACATGCTTAGAGGAGAAAACTTCTGTTTTAAACAAAGAGGTAGATTAATTAAAAACAGAAAATTGTGATTTAAAAGAAAAACTAGCTACTGTTTTAGATGCATCTATATGTGATAAATGTCCTAAGTTGGAGAAACATATAAATCATTTGAATGGTAATCTATCTAGAATTACTAGTGATAAAGAAATCTTGAATGCATCTAGCTGTACATTGACTAAAGAGGTTGACAAACTGAAAAATGACCTAGCAAGATTCACAAATGGTAGAGATAACTTGAATGCTTTATTAGGACATCAAAAGTGTGTTTATGATAAGGCTGGAATAGGCTATAAACCTAAGATACATGAGAAATCTTTCAAGAAATTTTTTGCTGCACCTAAGACATCAAACACACCATTTGTTAAATGCAATTTTTGTGCTAGAAAAGGTCACACAGCTTCTACATGTCATTACAGAAAATCTGCTTATAATGAGTCTAAGTATATATGGGTTCCTAAAGGAACTATTGCTGCAACTAACCGTGAAGGACCCAAACAGATTTGCGTACCTATAGCAAAAACATGATTCTGTTTTGTAGGTGTGTTGGAAAGCCAAGAATGTGAAATGGTATCTTGATAGTGGTTGTTCCAAGCACATGACTAGAGACAAAAGCAAGTTCATTTCCTTTACCCCTAAGTCGAGTGGTAGTGTTACCTATGGAGACAATAATAAAGGGAGAATACTTGGCATTGGCAACATTGGAAGTGACTCAACAACAATCATTGAGGATGTACTATATGTTGAGGGACTGAAACACAACCTATTAAGTATCAGTCAACTATGTGACAAAGGCTTCAAGGTAAAATTCAATTCCAATAGTTACTTAATAGAAAATCAGCATGATGAAAATTTGAAATTAATTGGACATAGGACAGATAACATCTATATGCTTGATTTAGATAATATCTCTTCAAATACTGCATGTCGTATTATTTCAAAAGAAGAAGAGAATTGGCTTTGGCATAGAAGAATTGCACACATTCACATGAACCACTTGAATAAACTGATTCGTAAAGATCTTGTAGTTGGCTTGCCTAAACTAAAATTTGTGAAAGATGGACTATATGATGCATGTCAAAAAGGAAAGCAAGTTAAGGTCTCTTTTAAACCAAAGAACATTGTTTCAACAACTAGACCCTTGCAACTTTTACACATGGATTTATTTGGTCCATCTAGAACCAAAAGCTTTGGTGGTAACTCGTATGCATTGGTAATAGTAGATGATTACTCTAGATATACATGGACATATTTTCTATCTCATAAGAGTGATTCATTTGCTGCATTTAAGAAAATGGCAAAATTTGTGCAAAATGAAAAGGACGTGAAAATTGTTTTTATAAGAAGTGATCATGGGGGAGAATTTCAAAATGAAGTGTTTGAAAACTTTTGTGATGAGCATGGCATTCAACATAATTTTTCTACTCCTAGAACTCCACAACAAAATGGAGTAGTGGAAACAAAGAATAGATCATTAGAGGAGATACCAAGAACTATGTTGAACGACTCTAGCTTGCCAAAACATTTTTGGGCAAATGCTGTCAATACAGCCTGCTATGTGCTAAATAGAGTCTTGATAAGACCAATCTTAAAGAAAACCCCTTATGAGCTTTACAAAGGAAGAAAACGAAATATAGCACATTTACATGTTTTTGGTTGCAAATGCTTTGTTCTTAACAATGGAAAGAATAATCTTAGAAACTTTGATGCAAAGGCTGATCATGGAATTTTCCTAGGTTACTCTCTATCTAGTAAAGCATTTAGAATATATAATAAGAGAACAGAACTATTGAGGAATCTGTGCATGTGACATTTGATGAGTCTAACCCCAAAAGGTTGGGAAATGATTCTGTTATTGATTATCTTGCAGATTCAATTGAGAAAACTCTCCTAGAAGAGAAATAGAACAATGAAGAAGATGAAAGCTTAAAGAACGAATCGCTGTAGCAGGAGCAAACATAACAACAGCCTGACCTACCAAAGGAATGAAGGACTGTCAGAAATCATCCAGTTGATAACATCATCGGTGAAATTACAAAGGGGGTAACTACTAGAAAATCTCTTAGAAATGTCTGTAATCATATGGCATTTGTATCTCAAGTAGAACCTGATAACATAGATGATGCTATAATTGATGAACATTGGATGATGGCTATTCAAGATGAGTTAAACCAGTTTGAAAGAAACCAAGTTTGGAAACTAGTGCCTAAACCCAAGAACTGTCAAGTAATAGGTACAAAATGGGTTTTTAGGAATAAACTAGATGAAAATGGTATAATTGTAAGAAAGAAGGATAGATTGGTTGCCAAAGGGTATAACCAAGAAGAAGGCATAGATTATGATGAAACATATGCACCAGTAGCAAGATTAGAAGCTATAAGATTAAGACTTGCTTATGCTTGCATAATGGGATTTAAATTGTATCAAATGGATGTTAAGAGTGCTTTCTTAAATGGATTTATACAAGAGGAAGTGTATGTTGGTCAACCACCTGGTTTTGAGAATAATGAATTGCCTACCCATGTTTATAAACTGTCTAAAGCATTATATGGCTTAAAGCAAGCTCCTAGAGCTTGGTATGAAAGGTTAAGTAATTTTCTCATTGAAAAAGGATTTAAAAGAGGTAAAGTTGACACAACTTTGTTCACTAAGAAAAAGGCACACAACATTTTACTTTTACAAATATATGTGGATGATATAATTTTTGGTGCCACTAATGAGAATTTGTGCAAAGAGTTTGCAAGTCTTATGCAGAGTGAGTTTGAATTGTCAATGATGGGTGAGCTGAACTTTTTTCTTGGACTGCAGATGAAGCAAACTGAAAATGGAATCTTTGTTAGTCAAACCAAGTACTACAATGAGTTGATCACGAAGTTTGGCATGGAAAATGCTAAGGAGATGACTACTCCAATGAGTACCTTCTGTTATCTGGACAAGGATGAGCAAGGTAAACCTGTTGATGTTTCTAAATTCAGAGGTATGATAGTCTCGCTACTTTATCTTACTGCTAGTAGGCCAGATATCATGTTTAGTGTATGCATGTGTGCTAGATATCAAGCAAATCCAAAAGAATCACACTTAACAGCAGTTAAAAGGATAATTAAGTATTTGTTAGGAACAAAAGACATGGGATTATGGTATCCCAAGGGTGCTACATGTACTTTAATTAGCTATTTAGACTCTGATTTTGCTGGTTGTAAACTAGATAGAAAGAGTACTAGTGGAACTTGCCATTTACTAGGAAACTCATTAGTATCATAGTTCAGTAAGAAACAATCTAGTGTGGCTTTATCCACTGCAGAGGCTGAATATGTAGCAGCTGGTAGTTGTTGTACACAGGTTTTATGGATGAAACAACAATTAGTTGATTATGGTGTGCAACTAAACCAAGTTCTTATTAGATGTGACAATACGAGTGCAATTAACCTAACTAAGAATTCCATAATGCACTCTAGAACTAAACACATAGAAATCAAACATCGTTTCATTAGAGATCATATTCAGAGTAGAGAAATTGAGATTGAATATATTGATACAACTAAACAACTTGCAGATATTTTTACCAAGCCCTTGAACAAGGAAAGCTTCTTTTTCATTAGAAGAGAACTGGGCATAATTGATCAATCCCATATCTACTCTCTATCCCTCTATCATGAACAATTTTACATGCTATGTTTTAATGTTTAAATGCTTACCTTCTCTATCGCTTTAAATGTTTCTTTTCTTTACCTTTTTGATAATGCCAAAAGGGGGAGGAAAAAGTATGATATAGAGAAAGAGGATAATAACCAATTATACATGGAGAAAAAAAAGTATGATATAGAGAAAAGGGATAATAACGAATTATACATGCATATGTTGAGGGGGAGCTTAAAAGCTTACATGATTAATGGGAAGTAAATCAAATTATGCTATGATAATATTTTTTTGCTCTGATATACTTCTGCTCTGGCTGCTTTGATACCATGATATAAATCTGCTAAAAACACTTAGCGTCTGCTACACTTATACTCTGATCTTATAATTTGTTAAAATGTTTGTCATAATCAAAAGGGGGAGATTGTTAGACTCAATGATTTAGATATTTTGATATATGACAAATACAACTTAATGTGTATGCAAGTGTTTTAGTATCAAATAGCAAAGACAAGTATCAAACAGTGATCAACAAGTTCAGTGAGCAATCAAAGGAGAATATTCAAGGAAGAACTTGGAGGAATCAAAGAGCAAAGACGAAGATCAAGGAATAATCAAGACAAGAGCTTAAAGGAGAAATTAGATTTAAGTCTTAGATGATTTGTAAGAGATGAAATCTCTTATTCACAAATAGCTGAATTAAAAAGATGCATGAAGAAAATCATTTTTCATAACCTGTAGTAAAAGGAATAAGTTTTCGTTAATGAAAATGATTTTTGGAAATAAGATTTTTTAATCCAAGTGCTCGTCCAACACTGAAGTAATACAAAGCGCTCGTCCAACACTGAAGTAATCCAAGCGCTCGTCCAACTAAAGTGACAGAAGCGCTCGTCCACTAAAGTGACAGAAGTGCTCGTCCACTAAAGTGATACAAGCGCCCGTCCACTAAAGTGACACAAGCGCTCATCCACAAAAGTCTTTGGACCTGCTAAATTCTTAATGAGAAGCTCCGTCCAATGATGTGACATATGGAGCTCGTCTACTAAATGGAGCTCGTCTACTAGTTGGAGCACGTCCAATTACTTTGTGTTTTAATGCTCCCGTCTGTTGACGTGCCGTATGGAGCTCGCCTACTAAACGGAGCTCATCTACTAGTTGGAGCACGTCCAATTACTTTGTGTTTTAGTACTCCTGTCTGCTGACGTGGCATATGGAGCTTGTCTACTAGCCCATCTGAATGTAAAATCTTAATGGCTAGATGGAAGCAGTTATTTTCAAGATGGACGCGAATTCTATAAGAACTATCAGAATCTTATTTCAAGAACGAGAATCAAGAAAATAGATTCTGTTAAATCAGATCCACGTCTGTTTTGATTGATCCCAAAGACTATAACTTGTTTTCTATATAAAGAGGGATCAAAGGAACACTTTTTACGTATTACACAGAATGAATAACATATCAAATACGATACACATATCATTCATCATCTTCCTTGAGCTTATTGTGAAAAGAGCGTTTCAATACTCATAAGTGCTTCAATTTGTTTATCTGACTATTGAGAATTAGGAATCAATTTTTGTTTTACATTTTGATTGTAAAGCGAGAGGGAGTCTCTCTGAGTGATTAGGGTGAGGTATCCCTAAGGTTGAACATTGAGGCTCTTCACAAGAGTGTGGTATCTCGAGGTGAAGGAGTGCTCTGTGGTGTAAAGGTTTTTCAAGCTACTTGGCAAAGCTTGTGTGTTAGTGTGTGAAATCCCACAGGTGGAGTGGGGACTGGATATAGGTCACAGTGGAGGTGATTGAACCAGGATAAATCTGGTTGTGTGGTATCCCTAAACTCAAACTCCTTTACTTTATGTTTATGTTCAAGAACCTGCGACTTTGTTGTTTAAAGTTCAATATAATTTCTATTCTTGATATGTATAAACTGTATTGAAACCTGAGTCCGATTGTAATCAAGTCTGTGTTATCTGCGTTCAAAACTGAGTTATTGAACCTGAATCTATTCTCTAGTAATTCTGAATCAATCTTTCTTATCCTCATCATCCTTCTATTCAAGATTTTATATAAACCCTTCATTGATCTTGTAAAAGATCCTGAGGCCACAATTCCGCAACTCTGATTTGAAAAGCTTTGTGAAAAAGTTTTAAGAGAGAAATAATTTTTTGAAAACTCAATTTATCCCCCTCTTGAATCGTTGAAGCCAAAACAACACAATGGTCTCCAAAACTCCACCACAGCAATGGGGTAAAGAGAATTAGGGAAGAAGATAAAAGTAGCCACAATAGGGTGACTGCTGCTACCAAAAATAGGGTTTCAACACGAAACCCTCGGTTACTGTGCCTTTTTTATAGACCTCAGAGCTGAGCACGGTCGTGCTCAACTTAGCGTCTCCGAGACGCGGTTCACACTCGAGCACGGTCGTGCTCCCTATTGAGCACGGGCGTGCTACCCTCAGCATCAGCGATAGGCGCTTGATCCCAAGCATGGGCATGCTGGTCATGAGCACAGTCGTGCTCATGTCTATTTATTTGCTTAAGTATTATTTGTTTAAGATTTTAACTTGGGGAGTTATTTTTGTGAATATCAATATCTGTTTTACCTTTCTCTGTATGCTTGTGTGTTCTGTCTTAAATTTAGACGTGTCACTCGTCTAAATTTTTGCTGTCTTATTTTTGCTTGTTGTGCCTGCGAAAATATTTTTCAAAGTTTCCTAAATGGTTGGTAAACACAATTCAACCCCCTTCTTGTATTAACTTTGGTTATTTCAATTTACTTAGTCATCATTAATCATCTTAACTTTACTTTCTCCCCTTTTTGTCAACAACAAAATGGAAACAATCAAGAGATAGAAAAGTAAAAGACAGTAAAGATAAGAGATAAAAAGTATTCATTTCATTCATCATAAGTTTTTCAGTACAGGGCAGATTTTACAAACAAAAACTACTTAGGCTGACTAAAAAGCAAAAACAGATATTCAACTCTCTTTTCTAACAGCAGCCTAGCATGCCTCTCTTCAACCAGCTGTCTTCTGGTTTCCTCTAGCTATGCCTGAAGTAGGTTGAAGCTTTGTAAGTCCACCATCTGAGGAGTGGAGGCTTCTACGGTCAGACTAGTTGAAGCAGTAGACCGGTTTGAGTGCCAGGGCAAAGTTAAGACAGGGGGTGTCTTGGGCACAAAGAAAGGTGAGGAGATACGGGGGAAGACACATTGATGAAGGGTTCTATAGTAGAAGAAGGGAAGAAAGACTAGTTTAAACAGAGGTCTGATTCTAACAAAGTCAGTACCAGGAGATGAGAATACACAAGAAAGTCTCTCAGACAGAGATAGATGGGTGACTCTTATCTGGATAGGAGGGGGAAGAGGTTGTGTGGCTTGGACAGACGGAGGTAGGGGTAACAAGGAATCTATATAATCAAGGAATGTATTTGAACCCGCAACTAATAAAAAGAAATACCTAGACCTAGCGGGTAACATTACAACAGAGGCAGGATAGTAAGTCCTTGCCAATAGTCTAATGAACAAGACAATAAGGGGATAAAAGAAAATCTCCCTACATGGGTTAAGGATATGAGGTGGAGGAGAAGGTATAACAGAAAGATTAGATAAGCTTGTAGTCATAAGAGATTGCAAGTCAGACACAAAGAGACTTGATGATATGCCAGTTTGTTCTTTGGGAGTTGAGTCCCTATGAACTACTGTGTACTGACATATATAAGACACAACATCATAAGATGATGTTTGAGTTTGGTGAGGGGAGACATGTGAAGATAAAGGAGACACAATAGAGAGGGGTTGGACAAACAGGGCAGCTGGAGAAGAAACAGAAGGGTCAAGAATACATTGATGAGAGGGATAAGATGGTGCATAAAGAATGGATGGAAGGACCAGCTGATTTTCTGATAGCTTCAGCTTCTTCCTTGACAGAGGAAGGGTCAGAGAGTCAACCTCATGGTGGACAACTGTCTGTGTCCCAACAAACAGGTCTTCAATAGTTGCAGCAGCAACTTCAACCTCTGCAGCTTGATCTTCTGCAGGAACTTCTACCCTTTCAGCAGATGCCACAAAAGGCACTGGGTAGCCAGACCTTCTCTTTCTGGGAATGAGTCCCAAATCGAGAGTCTTCTTCTACTTGGGCTTCTCCAAGGGTTTTGTCGTCTGCTCCCCCTGAGCATGTGCTTCATCGTTGCTAGGTGCAGACTCCACTTATCTGACCTTGGCAAAGGTCTTCACCAGCCTTCTTTTTTTGTTGGGCTGTGCAGACTCTGGCTTCTGATGCCACGGCATCCCTTGTCTTCCTCTTGGGAGAGGGCTTCTTCAGCTTGAACCTTAGAGGCTCAACTGTCTCAGCAGTCTCAGCAGAGACTAATGACTTCTCCAAGGCAGGCCTCTGGTCCTGTCTTGCCACTTTTCCAGCAGGCTTGCAGATCCTCTAAGAGATGGGCACCTTTGACTCATCAGTGGAGACCGATGGTTCTTCTTTCAGCTTCTGCTCAGCAGCAGACTTCTTCTTATTCTTCTTGTCTTCCTCCTCATATTCCAGAGGAATACCCTCTATGTTCATCATAGACAAGTTCTTCCTGTCAATAGGAATGGACATGTCTATGAAGTGTCCATCACCAGGAACAAACAGCTTGTTCCTCAAGAGTCTTGTCAGCAGTATTCCACAGGGGTAGGTCTGCATGTTGGTCCTCTTGATCAGGGATTCAAGGTAGATGTAGATGAGGTCATTGATGTCCACCTTGATCTTCTGAATCAAGTGGTACAGGGCAAACCTGTCCATCTTGGTCACACTATCCCTTAACCCTTTCCTTGGCATCACGCATTCCATCAGTAGCTTGTGCATGGATCTGCACTTCACCACCATGTTAACTGGCTTCATGTTCTGAGGATTGGGAACACCATACTGTGCAATGTTAACATTCTCTATTCCCACTTGATCCTCCCACTCATGCTTGAAAGCAGCTCCAATCCTAGGGCATTTGGTGATGAGTTCCAGAGAGCTGATGGGAAAGAGGATAGTTGTATCCATCACTCGAGCACAAAAGCTCTTGGTTCCATCAATAGTGCTGGTGAGGACCACAATACTTGTCCAGAAGTCTCTGACAAGCTTGGGATGAACCAGCTCCTTTAGGTCAAAGAAGGAGGTCCACTTGGAGTATTCCAACTCCTCTGTGACATCCATTCCCCACTTTTTCATTTGTTGGAGGTCCACAGTTTTGGCAGCTAAAATCTTCTCCACATCCGCGAGTCTCATGTTATACTTCTCAGCAATTTCTTTTGAAGAAAAACGCTTTGAGGGTGCCATTTCAGAGAGAAGGATTTCTAGGGTTTTGGAAGGATATAAGGGTTTTGCAGAGAAAGAGACGAAGACGAAGAGATTTTATGAATTGAAAGCGTAAAGGTTGAACCTTTCTGACTCTTTGCCTTTTATAGTCATTAAGTCAGGAGAGAGAAATAAAACATTTTTAATTTTAAAACAGCACGATTTTTGTGGGGAACTGCAACGCCCACTTTAGACATTATGAAAACATGGTTTCGAGATTAAAACTGTCGTGCACATGATTAGCTTCAAATTAATAAATGGTATTAAATAATTAATAAACATTTTACCAAAAACTGTTGAGTTCAAGTATTATGACTTAGCAGGATCAGACATGTAACATAGGCAGGTGATATAACAACATAAGATAGGTAGCATAGACAGGTTAATTATCAGATATGTCATTCAACAATGCAATGCATGTTTAGATTATCTCCAATAAATAAAAACCTTTCTTCTGCTAATGGTTTAGTGAAAATATCATCCCATTGATTTTCATTTTAACAAACTTAATATCAAAGATACCTTTATGAACATAACCCCCTATAAAGTGATGTTTGATTTCAATATGTTTAGCCTTAGAATGTTGAATTGGATTTTTGGTTAAGCATATGGCACTAGAATTATCACACCACATAGATATGTTATGCTCATAAATAGAATAATCCTCAAGTTGATGTTTTACCCATAAGAGTTGAGAGCAACAACTAGCAGCTGAGATGTATTCTGCCTCAGTAGTAGACAAGGCAATAGTTGTCTGCCTTTTGCTTGACCAAGAGACTAAACTTGCTCCAATGAAGTGACATCCTCCACCGGTGCTTTTTCTTTCTATTCTGTCTCCAGCAAAATCAGCCTCATAGAATCCCACTAATCTGTATTCTTTTGATCTTAGATACAGTAAACCAAGATTAGTAGTCGCAAGCAAATATCTAAATATTCTTTTACCAGCTTTAAGATGAGATTCTCTTGGGTTAGATTGGAATCTAGCACATATACAGACACTAAACTGAATGTCAGGTCTGCTTGAAGTTAAGTACAGTAGAGAGCCAATCATACCTCTGTAGACAGTTTGGTATACCTTTTTACCTTCATCATCTTTGCTTAGTTTTGCATTGGGCTGCATGGGAGTTTTCATGAGTTTAGCACATTCCATCTTGTACATCTTGAGTATCTTCTTAGTATATTTTTGTTGATGGATGTAGATTCCATCACTTGTCTGTTTGATTTGTAATCCAAGGAAGAACTTTAGTTCTCCCATCATGCTCATCTCAAATTCTGCTTGCATTAGCTTGGAAAATTCCTTGCACAACTTTTCATTAGTTGCTCCAAAAATAATATCATCAACATATATTTGGACTATAATGAAATTCTCTTTAGAATTTTTCTTAGACAAGGTAGTATCTACTTATCCTCTAGTAAAGCCATTATGCATGAGAAAAGAACTAAGTCTATCATTCTATGCTTTGGGTGCTTGTTTCAAACCATATAATGCCTTTTTAAGTTTGAAAACATGATCTGGTTTATCAGTATCTTCAAAACCAGGGGGTTGTTTAACATACACTTCTTCTTCAATTATACCATTTAGAAAATCACCTTTTACATCCATTTGAAAAAGGGTGATTTGGTGTTATGCAGCATATGATATTAGTATGCAGATAGCTTATATTCTAGCTACAGGTGCAAAGGTTTTAGTATAATCAATACCTTCTTGTTGGTTATAGCCTTGAGCTACTAACCTTGCCTTATTTCTGACAACTTTGCCATCCTCATCCAATTTGTTTCTGAAAACCCATCTTGTTCCAATGACAAATTTGTTTTTGGGCTTGTAGACAAGTGTCCAGACATCATTTCTGGTGAATTGGTTGAGTTCTTCTTGCATAGCAAGAATCCAGCTTTCATCCTCAAGATCTTCTTCAATGCATTTTGGCTCTATTTCTGACATTAAGGCCACATTGATTGATTCTCTTAAAGTGGATCTGGTTCTTACTCCTTATGAGGGATTTCCAATAATAAGATCCTTAGGATGATGAGTTTTGAACTTCCAGTTCCTTTTGAGATCATCATGAAGATCTTGACTTGTCTGCTGACTTGTTTGTTGACTTGTTTGCTCCACTTGTCTGTCTAGCTCATATACAGGTTCTGTCTTGGTCAAATCAGGTTGCTGGCTTTCTGGCTTGTTTATGTCAAGACCTGCAAGATCATCTTCTAGATCTGATAATTCCTTATCAGTCCTTAAACCATCATTGAACTTAACATGAACAGATTCTTCAACAACAGAAGTTCTGGAATTATAAATTCTAAGGGCTTTAGACATTTCAGAATAACCTACAAAGATACCTTTATACACTTTGGAATCAAACTTTCCAAGTTGATCCTTAGTATTCAGAATGAATCATTCACAACCAAATGCATGAAAATAAGATATGTTGGGGCTTTTACCTTTCCATGATTCATAAGGTGTCTTCTTTAGAAAAGGCCTAATAAGTATTCTGTTTTATACATAACATGCAGTGTTTACTGCTTCTGCCCAGAAGTACTTAGGGAGATTATTCTCATTGAGCATAGATCTATCCATCTCTTGCAGAGATATGTTCTTTCTCTCAACCATTACATTTTGTTGTGGAGTTCTAGGTGCAGAGAAATTGTGAGAGATCCCATTCTCCTCACAGAACTGTCTAAACTGCTCATTTTCAAATTCTCCCCCATGGTCACTTCTAAGGGTAGAGATACAGAAACCCTGTTCATTTTGTACTCTTTTGCAGAATACTGAGAAAGCCTTAAAAGACTCATCCTTGTGGGTTAAGAAGAGTACCCGTGTAAATCTAGAGTAGTCATCAACTATGACAAATCCATATTTTCTTCCAGCCAGGCTACCAACACTAACTGGTCCAAACAGATCCATGTGTAACAACTGAAGAGGTCTAGAGGTTGATACTTGGTTTTTAGATTTGAAACTTGATTTGATCTCTTTACCTCTCTGACATGCATCATATAAGACATCTTTCTTAAAACTAATATTAGACAATCCTCTCAGAAGGTTATCCTTTTTCAGTTTAGAAATTAGTTTCATACTAGCATGTCCTAGTTTCTTATGCCATAACCATCTTTCATCCTCAACGGCTTAATGGATGATTAATACCATTTTAATGCACATTAAAGCCATTTTAAAACTGAGTTTAAAACGTGTTCAAAAGGGCATAATTGATTACCATGATTGATTATTTTCTTTGAATTTTAAATTTAACCTAACAACTCTGATATTTAAAAACTCATTTAAGCACAATTAAGAGCTGCATAATCGATTATGCTAATCGATTATTTCACGTACAAAAGGGTTTTTGAAAATCTTTAATGGCCAAAAGATATTATAATAAATTCCAGTTTAAAGACCTTTTAAGATTCTTTTTTAAGTCAGATTTTAAGTGTGTGTGATTGATTTTAACCTTAAGAGAGACAACACTACCATTTACATAACTTCTAAAACCAGCAATACAGTAAAAGAAAATTTCTCTTAACCCATTGTATTTGCTTGTTGGTCCTTTCCACCAAAATATTTGCTTGTTAGTCCTTTTCACGTTTTTTTCAAATAAGTCCTTGGACTTGAATATTTCCTTTTGTCCATCATCAAAACATATGTACCTATTAAGCCATATATCCACATGAGTCAGTCTTGGCCATCAAACAGAGATTAACTTCTTCCTCTGTCTCTTCATCAGAAGATCTTGACACCAGATCCTCCCAAGTAGCCATCATCCCATTCTTATTCTTTTTGAAGAACTTATTAAAAGGGGCTTTCTTGAGTTGAAGACATTCAGCTTTGATGTGACCAGGCTTTTTGCACTCATAGCAGACAATTGAACTCTTGTCTGTTGGGAAGTGGATTCTTTGAAGTTTTTATCCTTGTTGAACCTTCTGAATGTCTTATCCCTTTTGAACTTCTTTTTCTGTAAAAGAAGCTTTATCTTTCTTGTTAGGAGAGATAACTCTTCATCACTTTTAGACTCCTCGGGTTCAGACAGGTCAGTATCACTGGATGACTCGTCTGCCTTCAGAGCTTTGGAAGCTTTTGCTGACTTCTGATCAGCCTTCAGAACAATTGACTTACCCTTCTTTGTTGCAATTTCGTCTCCAAGTTATTGCTCATGAACAGTGAGTGTACCAAGAAGTTCATCCATAGTCAAGGTAGTGAGATCCTTGTCTTGAGAAATAGCAGTGACCAAAGGTCTCCACTGCTTAGGTAGACTTCTTAGTATCTTTCCAACCTTCTCAGCATTAGTATAAATTTTGTCGAGAGACTTTAGGCCATTAATGATAGTTTGGAATCTTCCTAGCATCTGAACAACAATTCTCCTTCCTCCATGAGAAACAATTCATACTTTCTGACAAGTTTGGTAATCTTTGATTCTTTAACTTTGGCTGTTTCTTCATGTGTGATAGCTAAAGTATCCCATATTTCTTTAGCAAAATCACAAGCACAAACTTTTTCAAATTCTTCAAGACTGAGAGCACACATGATGTTGTATCTAGCTTTGTGATTCAGCTCCCATTTTGTCTTTTCTATAGGAGTCCACTAAGCTTTTGGCTTGTCAGTGTTGTCATCAATTTTAGGAATGAATGGACCATCAGCGATGACATCCCAGAGATCAGAGTTTGTAGATAGAATGAACCATTGAAATCCATCTTTCCAATAGTTGTAGTTTTCTCTATTGAAGAATGGAGGTCTGGTTAGGGAAGCTCTTTCAGTCTGGTGACTCCCACTTGAACTAGCTCTAGCAGCCATGTCTATTCTTCAGGACCTTTACCTCTACACTATTAGATGCTCAACCTAGAGGCTGAGCTCTGATACCAACTGAGAAGGGGGGTTGAATTGTGTTTATCAGAAATTAAAATGAAGTTGAAAACTTTTCGCATACAGAAGCTAGGTTCAGACAAGTGTGGAAACACTCCACAGACAGGTGAACTGTCTGTTGTGATTTTAACAAAAAAACACACAAGCACACAACTTGAAAACAAGTTATATTCACACTTTAACCCTTTTAGTTAGAAAGCAGATAATATAATCAAAGCAACTAAATAGTTTAAGGGAAGAGAGATTAACACAACTATTTATCCTGGTTCACTCTTTAACACAAAGAGCTACGTCCAGTCCTTGGCAGCACCAAGTTTTATCCACTATAACTGATCAGGTTACAGACTCCAAGTATTGTTTGCACACCTAGCCTCTTCAGGCTCCAAGACAAGTATTCTTTGCTCACCTAGCCTTTTCAGGGTCACTCAAGTTGTTTTGAGAAGTTTGTTTGTAATAAATACAAATCAGACAGACAGTTCTTTCACTAACACTCAGAGAGTGGATAAATTGTAAGCTTAGGAAAGACTGCATAATAATTCAAATGATTGAACAATATAGATTGAAAGAATGAAGAAATAAATGTGTAGAGTAATGGCTCTTTAATGCTGTGTATTCTCTATCTTCATCTTCAATGACTTATGTATTTATAGCCTTCAAGCTTTTAAGATTCGTTAGAGACATTCCTTCAAATTTTGGCTTCAAGTAGATCTCCATTAAATGCAATAGTGTCGTCCTAGGCAGCCATTAATGCAATAGGAACGTTGGTTGTACTCTAACATGAAGGATCATGGCTTTATACATCGTGCAGTAGCCAAATCAAAGTTGTGCATAATGCTTTTGTACTTTACATAGCACATTTCCCTTTCCGTGTAATAACCAAGAGTACTAAGGAATAAAGCATGTTGGAAACATTCTTTAACTAGACTTCATCTATGATTTCCTAGGTTGCTTATGAGAATGACTTTTGACTTTTCTTGATAAACGTAAAACGAAGAAAGAGAAAGCTTTAGAGTCTTCTGTATGAGGGGACGGCTTCCTAAAGCTCTTTGTACTTGAGTTCTTCATCGAAGAACCACAGACAAGTATAAGAACTTATCAAAAGACAAGTTAAAACTTCAGTGCAAAAAGTCAATATCCTAGTCAGCAGACAGGTTGACTTTTGTTTCTTCAGACAGGCGGTCATCTATGTGGGCAGACAGGTGAGAAAGTGACTTCATACTATTTTGATCTGCATACTAGATAGATAGGTTAGCAACCAATATAAAGGTTAATTAAATCATTAACAAATGTTTATTTTTCATCAAAACTTAGGGAAATGCACATCAGACATTTTAGAGACTTAACAAAAGACACCAGTTTCGTTTACGCTTAGCTAAGGGGTTTGATCTTCATACCGGGTATGGGGAAAATGAATAGTATTGACATGTAGGCATTGGGTGTAGCGTAAGATGAAGGGTTAACCCATGACCCTATCCTATGTTGTTTGTCTATTTGATGTTAATTGATATATGTATAATATGATTCTAATGTTAATGACATGCTTTAATTATTGTACTGTTTGATGTTAATTGTTGATGATGTATGATTGGATGTTATTTGTAACACCCCCCTTGGGCATTACCTTGTGAACACGTGCGGAAAATAAACTTAAAATAAAACACTGGTTGCTTTCGGAAAATATTCATTATGTATTTTTACCTGAAAACGGGTGTAACAATAAAATTTCTCTTGACATTTTTTTAGCAAGGTTGAACGTACGTTATCCCAGTAAAACAACATTCCACCAGACTTGATAAAATCACATTTACTCAATGGGTAAGCAAATTCCTGACCATAACTTTAAAACATCTATAAATAAAATTCATAGTCATGACAACAATCCAAGAAAGACTCTTAGAGCCATAACACAGAAATTTACGACCTTCTCCAAAAGAAAATTTGACTCGATAGACTAAGCTGTCGCATTATGAGACTCTTACTGGAAAAGACCTCCATGGTTATTCCAGTTACTCAACCTTCTTCAAAAGTCGGAACTAATCCCTCCGAGTGGGGCAGAGAACTCCTCAGCATCATCTGCAGTCACGTACCAAGGTACAACACAAGACCACACAGATATAGCGCAAGGGTGAGATACCGACAAACGAGTTTTATCATGATAACCACATGCACGACACACAAAATATCATATACATAGATATTCACAACATATAAAATTCTCAACATAAACACAATAATTTATCAATGGGTTTCATGCCCAACAGTCATCGTCATTTATAAAAATGCATGACACTTCAATATACAACGTCTAACTTTGATTCCTAATCTCCGGAGATCCCAACTTCGTTTTAAATGAGCAGATCAAGCTCAATTGCCAAATAAAGGCACAACATTCAACTTTCCATGGCACAGTTTCCTACACAAGGCACAATGATCAACGTACATTGTTTTCATTGTCCATCAAGGCACAATGATCAACAACACATGGTTTCTTGACCGTCAAGGCACCACGTTATTCGCATGACAAGTTTTCCAAAAATGCATGTAAAAACATTTATTCTCATCATTTTCTTTTTGTTCATTTTTTCCTTGTCGAAGGTCAAAGGCTCACGACCATCTCAACTTTAAACATTAAGTTTGTCTTTCATTTTCAACAATAGGACACAAAGTCTGAATGTGCAATTTACAAAGCTCTAGACCGATGCAACAGTCTTAGGTTCGTAGATTACAGCGCACAAAACTCACCACAACTTTTATAGGACATACAGTCCACAACTTCAACTTTAGGACACACAGTCCACAACATATAACATGGATCAAAGATCTATGTGTTCTTCTCACGGAATACTAGAATCCCGACGTCTTGGCTACTAGGTTCACTTTTCAACTTTAATATCATTTTCGTTCTGTGAAACACAAATCCAAAACAAAACCTCCCCAACTTATCCAAGTTGTTGGAAATAATTTTGCTGAGTAAAACTCTTTTGCAGAAAAACCTTTTCCATTTGAAATTCATTTATAAACCGTCAAATCGCAGAGAAAATCATTTTCATCTTAAAATTATTTTCCCGAAAAAAAAACCCCCAGTTCTTAAAAAAGAAGTCATTTAAGACTAAATTTCTGTCCAAATAAATGCAACTATTTTAGAAACTCTTGCCGTAAATTATTTTCGGAATTTCTCATCGTTTAGCATTTAAAATCATTTTAAAGTCAAAAATTGACTTTTTCTCCTAAAATAACTTCTCAACATGAAAATTAAGTTATTTTTGAAAATTAACATTTTATAATAACTTTTTATTTTATTTTAGAATTTCTTTCGTAAAAATTAACGTCACCAAATTTTTCACAACATAAATTATTTAAATTCCTTCTCAAGCTTGTTGAAGCTTTTATCTTTAATTTCATTTTAGCACTGACCAATGCCAGGCTTCTCAGTCAACACAACCAAACATCAACAGATTCATGCATCTCAGTTATAACAAATAATCACAGTTATAACATGCATTCACAATTCAACATACAACATAAATAATACATACACCACATATAAACATACATCACAGAGAATAATAAATCAGATAAAAACACTACGTAAAATAAAATTAACAACCACAATGAAACTTCAAACAAATATACAGACCACTCACGAATAGCACGTGGCTATCAAAACCCCTCAGGTAAACTCCCCTTACCTCTTGGAGTTTTCAGATTCTGTCTTGAAATTTCTTTTTGATTTGTTTCATAAATTACAACATAATTAACAAACTAAAACAACAAAATCCTCCTATTACACATGCTTAGGTTTCGGCCTACATGGGTTAATTAGGCTAGGGATGTCAAACTTTCACAAACTCTTGGACTAATGATCCTTAAGCATTAGAGATACAAGATCAATGATCATAACTCAAAAATTAAAACCAAAATTATCTAACTCATCATGAGTTAGGTTTCGGCCTTCATTAGAAAAATAAGCTAGGGAAATTATTTTGTTTCAATCTCTTGGATTTAACAAATATAGGTATTAGAAATATGAAATCAAGTGTCACTTTCTAAAAATCGAAACAAAATTCCTCCACCCTCACAAACTAGGGTTTCAGCCTTATGAACAAGAATAGTGAGGAAATTTTATTTTGATTCATGCTCTTGAATTATGAACATAGAGATTATAGTGAGTTCATAGAAATTGGAATCACATTAAAAGAATTTTTCTATGATTTTCTATAAATTATTGAAAATCAAGGGCAAAAAGGTCTTTTTCACTTAGGAAGTCATCATTACAAATGAATGGACATGGTTGAAGGAGATGTGACTGAATTGTGACCATAAGAAGGATGAAGAAGCAAATTTGATGTTGTCTTGCCTTAATCATGGTTGTCATTTAACTAGGATAGGTTAGGTTAGGGGTATTTTAGTTTTTTCACACACAAATATCTTAACCATCATTACTTGTCATAAATGTTAGGTGAGTCACCCCTATGACTCACCACCCTAGGTGGCAAGATGTCCCATCATCCGGTGCCGAGTTTTTTGTCTCTGCATATTTGTTCTCGACTTCGTCAATTTCCCGTTTGTTGATAATGCATCCGAATAAGTATAATAACTTATTTATTTTGAAATTTTTTAAAATCACCAATATCTTTGGAAACGGGGTACAAAACCTAACCATTTCATTCTCGAGTCAAAATTATGTTTTCTGATCAAGAAAATTTTACTGTGAGTGAAAACGCAGACCGGGTTTCGTCTGAATTTTCAATCCAAAATTTAACTATAACTCTCTACGATAAAGCAGAGTATAAACATGATTTTGGTTTATCCAAAATAATTTTTCTATGTCTAGGATAAAATAAAATTATATATATATATATATATATGGGACATACCAAGTGAGAGGGTCTTATTTATGTGAGAGTGAGAGGAGCAAATCATAACCATTAAATCCAATCATGAATGGTCAAGATTAAAAGTTAGTTAGAAGATTAAAAAGTCACATGCCAACTTAAAAAAGTCACATGACTTTTTTGTTGTAATCTTGACCATTCAAGATTGGATCTAATGATTATGATTTGCTTCTCTCACTCTCATATAAATAAGGCCCTCTCACTTGATATGTCCCATATATATATATATATATATATATATATATATATATATATATATATATATATATAATTTATCGTTATGGGAAAGCAGTAAAAATCGGGGTGTTACATTATTGGCATGCCTAATTGAGTATGATGTTTTATGATACCATGAATGTTCATGATGATGATGATGCTATTATGATGATGATAATGTTGTTATGATAATGATGAGGTTGTTATGATGATGATGATGATGTAGTGCTCTGAATGTGTTGATTGTTGGGGATGTTAATGCCAACAATGACGTTAATAATGTTAAGATCACATCTTTAGACATCTCTGATTTTGATGAATCCAAATAAAGAATGATTTTAAGTGAACCTTATGAAGTTTACTAATACTTCTATTAAGTGTGCAGATCGGTATACAAGAGTCTCATGACAAAGAAACAAAGTCTTAATGATGCGTCTGTAGTATGATGTGTCTGAAAATTGACTCGGTCACTAACAAATTCTGACCAAGCAACAGAAAGTTCCTCGCTTCAACAATATTCAAACTCAACAAATATTCTCAGAATATTTCCAATAAAGAAATTCTCTATTAGAAAGCTCAAAGTACCATTCCGTGCCTGAAGAATCTATTTGTTGAAAACAGCAAAATGAACTTTACTTGAACGCAGACCCGCTTCGTACAAATATGGAAAGTCGCACTATCCAAGTCTGAAAAAGCAACAAACGCTGCTCTGAGTCAAACTGCACTCTGATAAAGCTATGCCAACCTATACGTTCAATTTGTCTTGAAGCTCACCAACGATCATAAACATTAAATGCAAGACCAGAACGACTCTATTGGCATTTATTGGCGAAGAACCAAAGAATACTCAGTTGAAGAACTCTCCTCAATGAACCTATCTCTTTTGAGTATAAATAGAAGACTTTGAAGATCATTGAACATACACCTGAACTCATTAACTCTAGCATTCAATACTCTCAAAGCTCTCTTAAGTTCTTCGCTAGAAAATTTCTCTGCTCAAATCATTTGTATTTATTGAGAAGTCTTTATTACGATCTCACCTACCTTATATACTTATTCACTCTGTGAGTGTTACTCGCTAGATCTGTAAAGTTGTAACCCGTGAAGCTGTTGCTTCATCCCAACTCTTACCATTTGTAGAACCTGTGGAGGCTTGAAGAAAGAATACTTGTTTGGGCCTGGAGAGGCTAGGTGTGCAAACAATACTTGTTTATTGAGCCTGTGGAGGCTAGGTGTGCAAATAATACCTTCTATAACCTGATCAGTCATAGTGCAAATACTTGGTGAAGCCAATGACTGGACGTAGCCCAAGGTTTAGGGTGAACCAGTATAAATCTCTATGTCTCCTTTCTTAGCTTAATATTTTCAGTTTAATTTATTTTAACTGTGCTAACTGGGTTGAAAAATAAATTTCCTTTTTATAAGACGCATCCTTGTGTCTTATCGGCTAAACTGCAATGTTTTCAGAAAAGTTTTTAAAAATACAATTCAACCCCCCCTCTAGTGTTTTAAATCTGTTCATTTCAGTTAGTACCAGAGCTTAACCTCTAGGTTGGGCAGTTAACAGTGTTGAGGAAAGATCCTGTTTAACAGACATCATGACAGCTGGAGCTAGCATGGCGAGACCTCACTACTTTGATGGAGAAAACTACATCTATTGGAAAGAAATATTTCAATGGTTCACCATGTCAACAAATTCTGATTTATGGGATATTATCACTGATGGTCCCTACATACCAAAGAATGATGATGACACTGACAAACCCAAAGCTCAGTGGACTACAACAGAAAAGACTAAGTGGGAGCTAAATCATAAAGCAAGGTATTCCTTGATGTGTGCTCTCAGTCAGGAAGAATTTGAAAAGGTCCATGTATGTGGACCTGTTAAAGAAATCTGGGATACTCTCGAAGTTACTCATGAAGGAACAACAAAAGTGAAAGAAACAGAGATAAATGAGACACCCCGATGTGCCCCATCGTATTATTACATTAAAACCTTAATATTTATTTACTTAATCCCGCGCTTACTATTGAAAATACGTAAAAATTTAAAACTTAATTAATAATTATATAACTTCTACAAATATAAAACACACCAAAGTTGTAATATATATATTTACACACATGTTTATTTACTACATTACCAAAACACTGTTGAGGGTATCCTTTCAGTAGGATCCCTCACAGGCATAAACTTCACTACAGACATACTTAGCGGAATTATGAATACTCCTTAGACACACTGGCCATACTGTCTATACTCTAATCGCCATGAATCACAGCTCGACCTCCAGCATCTGGTTCGTAAGGAGTTCCATCTATCTCCTCAGCAATTGGTTCCTCCATCGGGTCTTCTCGTACGATCACATCAGAAATAAAACACAACACACAGAAAGATATAGGGAATAAGAAACAGTTCTATCATCAAAAAGCGGAAAAGAATAATAGTAAATTATACAGTAATTGTCACAGACACGCATCACTCGAAATCAACAATCATCCTCAATTTACTATATCATCCTCTACCCTCAGCCCATGCAACTAAAACTTTATACTGATGTGGCCAACGTCACTCCTGTCACATTAGTCAGCAGTCCAGAACTAGTTAGGGTCAAAACTTAGTGCGCCACTATTCCCTAATCTCTCGTAGGAAATAGTGCATAAGCACAGTATGCGTCACTATTGCCCCCATTGGAAATAGCACATAAGCACATAATAAATAATAACTCGGTGCGCCCCTATTCCCTTATCTCTCATAGGAAATAGTGCATAAGCACGATATGCGTCACTATTTCCCCCATTTGAAATAGCACATAAGCATATAATAAATAAGAACTCGGTGCGCCCCTATTCCCTTATCTCTCATAGGAAATAGTGCATAAGCACGATATGCGTCACTATTTCCCCCATTTGAAATAGCACATAAGCATAAAAGACCTTATAATTCGGTGCGCCACTATTCCCTAATCTCTCATAGGGAATAGTGCACAAGCACGGTATGATTCTCACTGACTTTTATCAATAGCAACCTAGTACCTCAAGCTTTTCCTCACAACCTCCACTTACATTCTATATCACATCACTTCTATAAAATAATAGCGAGTCACCTCTAATTCATATTCAAAATTCTCACCCAAAACTTATCTCCCGAACAACATATATCTTTGCTTAAAATCATCTAAGCATAGGATTAAAAACCAGGCAGATCATGCATAACACATTAATCAACAGAATATTCAAATATCTCAATATCATATACATCAATTTATCACAACCAACTCGTAATAATCAAACCAAATAAATACAAAGTCAGACTCTGTCACGGCCTGGCCGTGATAGCCATCACGGCCTGGCCGTGATAGCCATCACGGCCGTGACAGACATCAAAAGCAAGCATTCTACAAAACAGAACCTGTCACGGCCTGACCATGACAACCATCACGGCCGTGACAGACACTGAACATCCTCAATATCATAAATATTCAAACACCCAAAATAATACGTCACATGCAGATGGAATACCTCAACCAACGTATCATAGTAAATTCAATAGCAAAATCAAACATCCTCAAATACTTAAAATCAACTTAATGTCGATAAACCTACAATCCCCGAATCACATTGGTTTTACAGAAAAGGTTTCCAATGGGATTTTGGTCTTGTCGATTACTCGACTACTACTAGGGTTTAGGTCACCCTACACAATTATCATATAATCTACTACTTATCGATTCTGACCATAGGTTGGTTCTTTTCCCCACCTGAATTATCACCGGAAACACGTACACGACGATCCTCGTTATCCCGCCACGAGTTAACACAACCACCTTCATCCAAACAACATAACTATAATTAATCAACTAATAACCATCTATGACACTTCAGGGCTAGGTTCGGCCAAGACTTAGAAAATAGGTTTAGGGTTATCTTCTTAATGCCATCTTTTGGATCATAGTTACTAGAGTTTTAACTAACATAGATTACTTATTACAAGACTAAAATTTGAAACAAAATCCTCTAACCTTTAGGGTTAGGGTTTCGGCCAAGGGCTGACTTTTAGGGTTCAAAATCCTTAAAATTCCTAATCATGATTAAGTCATAGATTAATGATCCTTGATTAACCTAAATCATGGATTAGTGACTAAACAACTAAAGTTGAAACTTCAAACTACCTATCTCTTTTATACAAGGATTCGGCCTCAACATGTTCATAGGGTTAGGGTTCTTAGTTTAATAAACCAACTTGGATTTATTAAGCATACATACTAATAGCTTGATTAACAAGATCATTAATGAAAACCATGAACAAAAACTCTACCAAACCTACTTTGATAGATTCGGCCAAGGCTAGGTTTTTAGGAAAGAAAATTTTGATTACATCATGCTCTTAGATTTAGATAATATACATGATATCAAGAAGATAGAAAGTAGTTTCATCATCATTAGATTTTTCTAGAATTTATTATGACTTTTCAAAGTTCTAGGGTTAGAAACTTGAAAATGATGAACACAAGCATAAATCCATAAAAGTTGTGAATAGAAAAAGCTTAAAATATCAAGATTAAGAGAGAGATTCCTAACCTTGGAATAAAAAGATTTATTCAAGAACTTGAAGAACAAAGATGATCTTAGCAAGAACACTAAGGAGTTCTTTGTGTTTTGTGGGGAAAACTTGAGATGTGAAATAGAAATTGTTTAGATCATCTAGATAAGTGAGAATATGATCTTAGAAGATCAAAACAAGGTTTGGATGGTTATATATGGGTATGGGCCGAATTTGAAGGAGAGAAAAGATGAACTTGAAAGTTCATGGATTCAAGAACAAAATGGATCAAGTGATGGTTATTGATCTAAGGAACAAGTTTCATGAATGAAGAATCATGAGATTATGTTTCTAAGTTAGAGATAAATGATGAATAAGTGAAGAACAAATGAAGAACAAGTGAAGAACTTGTGAGAGAAAATGAAGAACATGAAGTTTTGAGAGAGACAAAATGATGAAGTTGGAAAATGAGTGAAAATGATCCAAGTGTGGATGATGGGCACGGTTTGGAGGTGGGTGTGAGGAGAAAACATGTGGTTCAATGAGATAAAAGAACCATGGTTGAGTTTATTTGATCAAGGTTAAGTTAGAAAATAATATAATAACTTAACTATAGTTAATAGTAACCTAACTAGGGTTTATGTATAATCATGGTTAATAAAATATGTGGTCCTAAATTTTGAAGAGATGTGTCTGCCTCCTACACCACATATTAGGGAGAAGATATTTTGGGTTGCAAATCATGGTTAATAAACCTTGGTTTTCTAAGTGTTCTTGAGAAGTTTAGAGAGAAAGATAAAGATGATGAAGATTTAGAGCAGTTTCGGTAATTTGGACATATCTCTCAATATACTTGTCCGTTTTTTATGATCTTTATGTCGTTGGAAAGATGAGAGAAATATGAACAACTTTCATGTATAAAGTTTTTCGAGATTCAGAACAGATAAGAGTCATAATTTCGTGGCAGTTTCGGGATAATGATGAGAATGTGACTTTGCCTATGACTCATCCACTTAACATCAATGCTCATTTATGGCTTGGAAAAAGCGGTGTCCAAATGCTTGGAATGGAGGAGGAAACCGTGTGGATTGGGTGTAATTTGGTCCAAATTCACAATGGCATGGCTTGAAATATTCATGAAGAGCCAAGGGTAAAATCGTCATTTCCAGGCAAAAGATTCCTCTGTCATAAATGCGTCATTATGGCCATTATGACACGGATATGCTCGTCATAAATTGATAGTGTGATTTTACATGATGTTTTCTGTACTCTTTTGCATGCATTTTGCATATAGATTAGGCATTCTTTATTTGGTTTTTATTAGATTTTCCCTTGGAATGGGTGAAGCGGTGTCTTGGTGTTGTTTTGCAGGAATTCAATGTAAAAATGATCAAAATCAGCCATGGTGGAGCTTGGATGAAATAGAGCTTGAAAAGTGAAGAATATGAGCCAAACAGAGCCCATCACGGCCTGGCCGTGATGACCATCACGGCCGTGATCAAGCAGAGCAGAAGGCAAAAGTCAGAGGCTGTCACGGCTTGCTCGTGATAGACATCACGGCCGTGGCCAACCAGAAAATTAGGGTTTCGTGTCGCGAACGTAGGGCTCGCCTCGCGAGACTTCATTTTGTGCAAGTACGCCCACTCCAGAACGCGTCACGGCCTGCCCGTGATGGCCATCACGGCCGTGACGCACAGCAGACCTATAAATAAGAGCGCAGCAGACAGAACAGGGGAGTTTTTAGGGTCCAGAGGGAGGCATTTGGAGGCTGCAGCTGGGCTAGGGTTTCAACCCTAGAAGGGAGCCAAGAGGGATTGCTTTGAAGAAGAAGGAAAGCTCACATGGAGCCTCTCCTCTCCTCTTCCTTCCTATTTCTCTGGTTTGGTTTTCTTTGTTTTATGAGTAGTTAAATCCCTGTGTTGGGATTAGATGTAATCAAACTTATTATTATGTATTTATCTTGACTGATTAATCTATGTTCATGTCTTCATATTAGTGATTAATTTTCTGTGCTTAATGCTTGTTGTGGCTAGCACCCCCATGACTTGATTTGTGTTTTGGTATGCAATGGGAACGTTCGTATCATAACCGGAACTGAATTTAATCACCTAGTAAGCCTTGTATCTAGGAATGGAACTAGGTTTATTAGTAATCGCGTAATCCCTAATCTTAATGCAAATTCGTTAATCTAGGCCACCTAAGGAATTAGGGTCTATTAGTGGATTTAGGCTCTTGCCATCCGAGGAATCGGGGTTTGAGTAGTTTAGTGGATTGATTTTAATATCTGAAGCATGAATGGGAGGTATCCAGTCCTGATAGTGCATGAGTTAGAGGTTTGGTGAAGTCTAGTCCCAACATATCCTTTCTGCACTCCAAGTGTTTGTCAAACGTCCCCAAAAAGACCAAAAACATTTTATTGCTTTTGTTTTGATTTCTCTTGATTTATAGTTTAGTCTAGATAGTTGCTGACTTTGCGAATCGGTAGTTGACATCCAATCCCCGTGGATACGATAAACCGGTCTTACCACCGTATTACTTGCACGACTGGGTATACTTGCCCAGGTTCGTCAACAAGTTTTTGGCGCCGTTGCCGGGGATTGGTTTTGCCAATATCATTAGTAACAAAGGAGGCAACTAATTTAGACATTTTTATTATTTTTTATTTTCATTTTTATTTTCTGTATATATTTGATCTTTTTGTTTTGAGCTTTGATTGTTCCAGGTGGACAAAAGTCATGGAAAATTTTTATTATCCACCTGATGAGGAAGCCTCACGTCACGCTTTGGAGGACAACTGGTGTTTGGGAGATATCATGGATTTGATGGATCATGTTACTCCCGCACAAGTTGATTATATGACAGGAAGGCTTACATATAACTTCTCCGTGGAGGATTGGGAAACCTTTTGTTCATATTTGCCACCTCCACCACCATGTATGATTCCCATAGAGCCACATGAAGCAGAATTTGAGAAAAATCTGGTTATGGGAATGGATCAAATTGAAGATGAAGTGGTGGTGGTAAGTGAACAACAACAAGAGGAATTACCTTCCACACATCCTTGGAGAGAAACAAGTGAGGAGGCAGGGCATTTGGAAAGCACTCCCTCCACCATGCATGTTGAGCAATCTGATTTTACTGCATTAAATAATTATGTTGGCTTGCATGCATGTGTGGACACTGGTAAGTTAGCCCCCTCCACTTGTCTGTCACACTTCCTCTTGAAAATTCCACTTGACCCGAGAGGAAGCGAGTTCATAATTGTAGAGGTCAAGGGAGTTTCCACCCAATGGCTGGGTGGAATTGAGAATAAAGTTAGTTTACTGCTACAATCACCATCCCAATTTCCATTTGATCCGGGAGGAGGATCCAGGTGGATGCTTTTTAATAAGTCAAGCTAGTGACATTAAAGAAGCGCTCATTGGGAGACAACCCAATTTTTCTTTTCCTTTTTCCTTTTTCCTTTTTGTTTAGTTAGATTTTATTTTTGATTTTAAACTCTTGAATAATTTGAGAAGATCAAGAGTTTTCTTTTACTAATAAAATTGCCAAGTGATTCCAGGGTAAGAAGGAAGGAGGGAAGAGCAAGAAGACAAGAAAAAGCAACCCAACTTTCAAGCAGTTTCTGACTGAAATGAAAGTCAACACCAGCTACCGCTTCGATAAGCCGTTCCAATTTTTTGCTTTAGTTTATTTTTCTTCTCCTCTCTCTATCTTGATTGTTTACATTGGGGACAATGTAAATTCTTAAGCTTGGGGTAGGGGTATTTTGCATTTGCATTTTGCATGTTGCATTCATATAGTTTTGCATGATAGTTTGCATGATCACACAATTAGATTGCCCTTGCTTAGATTTTGCATCCAATTGTGAGAACTAAGTGCCAATTAATTTGTGATAGTGAATTGTGGAACCCAATTTGTTATTCTTGTGATATGGCTGCAAATGAAAATGCTTGAGATAATCTTAGATAGTTGATAATTAGCATATGGTTCTGTGGACTTGTGATTTTCATTGATTCTGAACTAAAATGTGAGATTTTGAGCCAAAGGGGTACTCACTAAAATCTACCCCATTCCTTGTGTTAGAGTGCTATTCCTCTTGGATTGTTTTCTCTAGAACTTGACTTGAAACCATTTTGAAGCTTAAAAATTTTTGAAAATATTTTTGAAAATGATTGAGGCAATAGGTATTTTTCTGGCCTTCCGAGCTTGGAATGATGAAATGCTACCCCTTAGTTGCCCAATTTTGAGCCTGAAAGAAAAAAAAAATGCTTTTCTTGGTACCTTGAAATTTATTGTTGAATGATGCTTGATAAGGGACCTTCTAAAGTATTACAAAAAGGTGAAAAAGGTAGTCGAAAAAGTTTGGGAAAAGAATCAGAAAAAAATAATTCTCTTGAGTTGAAAAAAAAAATCTCCCCTTCTCCAAATAAAAGAAAAAGAAAAAAAAAATAAATAGAGAAGGGGAAGATGAAAAAATAAAAAGAAAAAAAAGGAAATAAAAAGAAAAAGAAAGAAAAGAAAGGTGGAAAAAATAAATTGAAAACCCAAGAAGGTATTTTAGAAGGTCATGCTTTGTAAATGTTGATGTTTATATAGCCTTTTGAAATGTCATTTTCTTGTTATCCCCACCTAACGATTAATCCCATGGCCATGTTACAACCAAATAAAAGACCTCTTGATTCTAAATTGTTTTCATTAATAAAGTAGAGATTTGGTTGATAGTCAAGCCTATGGTAGGATTCATTCCTTGAGGAAAATTGAGTGAAATGTCATATACCCATAAACACTTGAGAGTGGTGAGGAAGAGAGACAAGCAAATAAACAAGCTTGGGGTGAGCTTCAGGTGAGAAAGAGTGGCCAAATCAGTGAGAACATGATTCTAAGGAACCTAAGCCTCTAATTGGACTTGAATTGATTGTCTCTTACTGAATTGTTTGAATTGCCTGTTACTTGGATCATTTACTCGGGTTCTTAGTTCACTATCCACATTCTGATTATTTTGATCTTCTGGCCTTAGTGATTGCTTGAGGACAAGCAATTGAATAAGCTTGGGGTGATTTTATAGTGTGATTTTACATGATTTTTTTGTACTCTTTTGCATGCATTTTGCATATAGATTAGGCATTCTTTATTTGGTTTTTATTAAATTTTCCCTTGGAATGGGTGAAGCGGTGTCTTGGTGTTGTTTTGCAGGAATTCAATGTAAAAATGATCAAAATCAGCCATGGTGGAGCTTGGATGAAATAGAGCTTGAAAAGTGAAGAATATGAGCCAAACAGAGCCCATCACGGCCGTGATCAAGCAGAGCAGAAGGCAAAAGTCAGAGGCTGTCACGGCCTGCTCGTGATAGACATCACGGCCGTGGCCAACCAGAAAATTAGGGTTTCGCGTCCCGAACGTAGGGCTCGCCTCGCGAGACTTCATTTTGTGCAAGTACGCCCACTCCAGAACGCGTCACGGCCTGCCCGTGATGGCCATCACGGCCGTGACGCGCAGCAGACCTATAAATAAGAGCGCAGCAGACAGAACAAGGGAGTTTTTAGGGTCCAGAGGGAGGCATTTGGAGGCTGCAGCTGGGCTAGGGTTTCAACCCTAGAAGGGAGCCAAGAGGGATTGCTTTGAAGAAGAAGGAAATCTCACATGGAGCCTCTCCTCTCCTCTTCCTTCCTATTTCTCTGGTTTGGTTTTCTTCGTTTTATGAGTAGTTAAATCCCTGTGTTAGGATTAGATGTAATCAAACTTATTATTATGTATTTATCTTGACTGATTAATCTATGTTCATGTCTTCATATTAGTGATTAATTTTCTGTGCTTAATGCTTGTTGTGGCTAGCACCCCCATGACTTGATTTGTGTTTTGGTATGCAATGGGAACGTTCGTATCATAACCGGAACTGAATTTAATCACCTAGTAAGCCTTGTATCTAGGAATGGAACTAGGTTTATTAGTAATCGCGTAATCCCTAATCTTAATGCAAATTCGTTAATCTAGGCCACCTAAGGAATTAGGGTCTATTAGTGGATTTAGGCTCTTGCCATCCGAGGAATCGGGGTTTGAGTAGTTTAGTGGATTGATTTTAATATCTGAAGCATGAATGGGAGGTATCCAGTCCTGATAGTGCATGAGTTAGAGGTTTGGTGAAGTCTAGTCCCAACATATCCTTTCTGCACTCCAAGTGTTTGTCAAACGTCCCCAAAAAGACCAAAAACATTTTATTGCTTTTGTTTTGATTTCTCTTGATTTATAGTTTAGTCTAGATAGTTGCTGACTTTGCGAATCGGTAGTTGACATCCAATCCCCGTGGATACGATAAACCGGTCTTACCACCGTATTACTTGCACGACTGGGTATACTTGCCCAGGTTCGTCAACATAAATGCCCGTCAAGTCGGTCAAATCCATCACCTCATCCCCATTGCCGACTCCTTGGTTCATCTGGCACAGGCTTTTCCTAGAGATAATCTTGACGTATACGCCCGCAACAAATATAATATTTTAATTTTTACGCTAAATTTTCAAAACTTCCAGTATCGTAGTAAATACAATAAAAACATTTTTCATCTCGTTCACGAGTTAAAATTAGGTTTTCTGAGCAGTAAATTTTTACTGTCAGCGAAAACACAGAAAATGGCAGACCGGCTTCCGTCTAAATTTTCAACCAAAAACTTCCCCGTAACCTTATGAAAATAAGTATAACAAGGAAATGACCTTGGTTTATCCAAAATCATTTTCTAAGTCTCGGATAAAAATATATATTTATATATTTATTACCGATATTACAAAGCAGCGAAAATCGGGGTGTTACAATAAACATGCTTGTACGAAAGTACGAGTTATTTATCATGGAAGAGGGAGAAAGCATTGCTCAAATGATAGGAAGATTCCAGACTATCACAAATAATCTGAAATCACTATGAAAAATCTATAAAAATGTTGAGAAAGTTGGCAAAATTCTAAGAAGTCTACCCAAACAGTGGAGACCTCTGGTTACAACAATAACTCAAGCCAAAGATCTCACGACACTTCAAATGAGTGATCTTCTTGGAACTTTACAAGTTCATGAGCAGGAGCTGAATGAAGACAATTCAAATAAGAAAGGAAAAAACCATTGCCCTCAGGGCAGAAAAAGAATCTTCAAAAGCTCTAAAGGTTGAAGAATCAGATCAAGCATCAGTCGCCTCTGAAGAAGACTGGCAGTGATGATGAAATGTCATTACTAACCAGAAAAATGAGAAAATTATGGAAGAATAAGAATTTCAGAAAGGATAGACCTTTCAAGAAGTTCAACAAAGAAAAATCCTTCAAAGAAAACAATAGTTCTGACAAAAGCTCTATTGTATGCTATGAATGCAAGAAACCAGGATACTTCAAATCTGAATGTCCTCAGCTGCAAAAGCAACCCTTCAAAAAATTCTATAAAAATAAAAAGAAAGGGATGATGGCTACTTGGGAAGATCTTGATGATAGCTCATCTGATGATGATGAAGGTGAAGAAGCAAATCTTTGTCTCATGGCAGATGACGACACAGACTTTGAGGTAATTTCTGATTCTAAGGAATTACAAGATGCCTATAATGAATTGATTGAAGAATCTAACTGTTTAACTAAGGCTTTTAGAACACTTAAGAGGCAATATGTGAAACTCTTAAAAGAGCATGAACATAAGACTCAAGAGTGTAACAAACTGTCTCAGGAAAACAGTAAGCTTAAAGCTGAAAGGCTTAAGGCTAAGATCACAGTTGAGAGGCCATAATTTGAAGAAGTTGTCAAACTTCAATAGAAGCTTGAAGAGCTCACCTCTGATCTTGTTCATTTTGTTAATGGAAGAGATAACCTGACTAAGTTGTTAGCAAGTTAGAGACCCTCTCTTGATAAAACTGGTATAGGATTCATTGACCGGACACATCATAAAGTATCTAACAAAGTCTTAGGACAAAAACCTGAAACTCTTTATGATAAAGTCATTACTTACAAAAGTAGTTGTGAAAATTGTGGAAAAACTGGACATATCATGTCTAAGTGTATTCACACAAGAAAGAAGTTGTCACAAACTTCAAGAACTAACAAAAAAGGACCCAAAAGAATATGGGTACCTAAAACGTTGATTATTCCTGTTGCAGATATCCTTAATAGGACAAAAAGGACACCTATCATGGTACCTGGACAGTGGTTGCTCACGACACATGACAGGAGAAAGGTCTATGTTCCTAGACCTCCAACCTAAAGAAGGTGGACATGTTACCTTCGGTGGAAATAAAAAAGGAAATGTCATCAGGATAGGTAAAATTGGAGGGAAATCACCTCTATCATCTATCACTAACATTCTTTTAGTTGAAGGATTAAGACATAATCTGCTAAGCATAAGTTAATTATGTGATAATGGATATAATATTCCCTTTGCTAAGAATGCATGTGTAGTCAAAGACACTAATAACAAAGTTCTATTTTCAGCAAACAGGTAACATAATCTTAATAAGATTGATCTAACTGATTATCTAATCAAGAGAAGATGAAAGATGGGTATGGCATGAGAAGCTAGGACATGCAAGTATGAAACAGATATCTAAGCTTCAAAAGTATAGACTTGTGAAAGGTCTACCTGATATAAGTTTCAAAAAGGATGTCTTATGTGATTCTTGCTAATGTGGAAAGCAAGTTAAATCTAGCTTTAAATCCAAGAATCTAGTATCTTCCTCTAGACCTTTACAGCTGTTACATATGGATCTGTTTAGTCCAGTTAGTGTTGCTAGTAAGGTTGGAAAGAAATATGGTTTTGTCTTAGTCGATGATTATTCTAGATATACATGGGCACTCTTCTTAACCCCCAAGGATGAGTCATTCAAAATGTTCTCTACATTCTGTATGAAAGTTCAAAATGAGCAGGGAATCTGTATCTCAGATATCAGAAGTGACCATGGGGGAGAGTTTGAAAATGAGCACTTCAATACATTCTGTAAAGAGAATGGTATCTCTCAACTTTTCTGCTCCTAAAACTCCTCGGCAAAATGGAGTAGTAGAAAGGAAGAACAAGTCTCTACAAGAGATGGCCCGAACAATGCTCAATGAAAATAAACTCCCAAAGTACTTCTGGGCTAAGGCAGTAAACACTGCTTATTATGTACAGAACATAATATTGATAAGACCATTCTTGAACAAAACTCCCTATGAATTGTGGAAAGGTAGAAAACCCAACATTTCGTATTTCCATGCTTTGGATGTGAGTGTTTTATTCTAAATACTATAGATCAACTTCGAAAGTTTGATTCAAAAGTAGATAAAGCTATATTCCTTGAATATTCTGATACTTCTAAAGCTTTTAGAGTTTACAACTCTAGAACAGAAGTGGTTGAAGAATCTATTCATGTCAATTTTAATGATGGCTTAAAGACTGATAAGAAATTATCAGATCTTGAATATGATTTTACAGGATTGGATCTTAGAAAACAAAGCAATCAGGCTAAAGAAGACTAGAAGAACGACGATTCAGAATTTCCTACTCAAGCATCTGATCCATCTACTCAACAATCGTCTGATAAGGAACCCAGACGGGACTGGAAGTTCGAAACTCATCACCCTGAACAGTTGATCATTGGCAATCCCTCTCAAGGAGTTAAAACCAGATCAACATTCAAGGATTCAAACAATATGGCATTTCTATCTTAGATTTAACCAAAGGATATCAAAGAAGCTCTTGAAGACGAAAGCTGGATTTTAGTTATGCAAGAAGAGCTAAATCAATTCAAAAGGAATGATGTATGGTTCTTAGGTCCAAATGAAAAAGAAAAGTCAGTTATTGGAACAAGATGGGTATTCAGAAACAAGCTTGATGAAGACGGTAAGGTTGTCAGAAACAAAGCAAGGTTAGTTGCTCAAGGCTATAATCAACAAGAAGGTATTGATTACACTGAAACCTTTGCACTTATAGCTAGAATATAAGCAATTTGTATACTTATGTCATATGCTGCACAACATCAAATCACCTTATTTCAAATGGATGTCAAAAGTGAATTTCTTAATGGAATTATTGAAGAAGTATATGTTAAACAACCACCAGAATTTGAGGATAGTGACAAACCAAATCATGTCTATAAGCTTAAGAAAGCCCTCTATGGATTAAAACAAGCACCTTTCGCTTGGTATGACAGACTAAGTTCTTTTCTTATGAAAAATAATTTCATTAAAGGAAAAGTAGACACAACTCTCTCTAGAAAAAGTTCTAAAAAGGATTTCATTATAGTACAAATCTATGTTGATGATATCATATTCGGTGCTACTAATGAAAAGCTCTACAAAGAGTTCTCCAAACTTATGCAGAATGAATTTGAGATGAGCATGATGGGAGAACTAAAGTTATTCCTTGGTCTGCAAATCAAACAGACAGATGATGGAATTTACATTCATCAACAAAAATATCCAAGGAGATCTTAAGGAAATACAAGTTGGATACAGCTAAGCCTATGAAAACTCCCATGGAAGCAAATGCAAAATTTGGCAGAGATGAAGAAGGTAAAAAGGTAGATCAAACTACTTACAGAGGTATGATTGGTTCTCTCTTGTACTTAACCTCAAGTAGACCTGATATTCAATTCATTGTCTGTATGTGTGCGAGATTCCAATCAGATCCTAGAGAATCATATCTCAAAGCCGTTAAAAGAATATTAAGATATTTGCTTGGAACCACTAATCTTGGTTTGATGTATTTGAGAACACAAGAATATAGATTAGTAGGATTCTGTGATGTTGATTATACGGGAGACAGGATAGAAAGAAAAAGCACAAGTGGAGGACATCAATTTATTAGAGCAAGCTTAGTCTCTTGGACAAGCAAACATCAAACTACAATAGCTCTATCCACTGCAGAAGCAGAATACATTTCAGCTGCAAGCTGTTGTTCACAACTCTTATGGATAAAATATCAACTTGAAGACTATTCTATCTTTAAACATAATATATCTGTTTGGTGTGATAATTCTAGTGCTATCTATTTATCTAAGAATCCCATTCAACATTCTAAGGCTAAGCTCATAGAAATTAAACATCATTTCATAAGAGACTATGTTCAAAAAGGTGTTTTTGATATTAAGTTTGTTAAAACTGAAAATCAGTGGGCTGATATATTAACAAAACCCTTAGCTGAAGAAAGATTCATCTATATTAGAGATAACTTGAATATGCATTTCATAAATGAATAATGCGACTGATCTTCGATGAAGCATCTGCTGATGTGGATTATTTGCTGAGACTTTACATTGCAGTTATTCCAAAATGTTTTGTCTTTATTATCTCTCAACAGCTCTTTTCGAAACCTCTTTCTTTAAAACCTTTGTCCTCTCTCCAAAACACTTTACTGTTTCAAAAGTGTTTCTCTCTCTTGCGAACGAGTCTTTTCGAAACCCTTTCGTTTCTCTCTCTATTTCAAACCTAAATCCATGGCACTCAAAGCACCCTCTCATAAAATTGCCCGTGCTGTTGCTCGATTAGGGATGAGTGTGGAAGATGTATCTATGATCGTCCTTGGACAATTTGTCAAGATGAACAAGATCATTAAAGGAGGAATGAATGTTATGGCCGAACTGGAAGCTTCACAATGGGTCAATTTCTTCTCTCTACATGAACCCGTTTACCCTTTGCTACTTCAAGAATTTTGGGAAAATGCTGAAGAAAGAATGTCTCAGACTCAAATTTCCATTCCGATCAAGTGTAATGGAAAACCCTATTCATTTACTCTCAACAGTATTCAAAAAGCAACCGACTGCCCTAGGCAAGGTGCCGCCTTTACAGATGATTGGGAAGCTGAGTATAGTGAAGAAACTATTCACCAAGTTCTTTATGGGGTATCCAACCCTACAAACAAAGTTGCATCCAAACTGATTCTAAAAGGAAGATTTCTGCATGCCTTGCTGATAAACTGTGTGTTGCCAAGAACAAGTTCTCGTGAAAATGTCAACAAGATGGATAGATTTGCACTATTCCATCTCCCGAATCTGATGAAGGTTGACATCAATGACTTGATTTTCAAGTATATGTTGAGGATGGCAAAGCCCCAAATCATGACCTATACACCTATGGGATGCTGATTACCAAACTGCTAAATCTGAAGGGCATTCCCCTCACTGGAAAGGTCGATATGGCTACTTCCATTGATGAAAGAACCCTCTCTCAGATGAATCTGAGATCTCCAAGAAAGATTCCCGACTTTGATGAAGATGAAAAGAAAGAAGGAATCATCAGAAGAATCTGAAGAAGAAACTAATGACTCTGATGACTCAAGCAACAGAAGTGTCTGCACTTGTGAATCCCAAGGTCAGAACAAGGCTTCAAGTAAAAAGGAAGTTGGTTATCTCAGAAGCATCTGATGATGATGATGACCAACCTATTTCAAAGGTTTTGAAAAAGGAAATAATTGCAAAACCTACTATTGTCCCTCGGAAGGACCTCAAGAGGAAAGTTGTTGTTGTAGCTACACCAGTTAGAAGATCTACAAGGCTGAAGCTAGTTAAATATGTGCAAGTTTCTTTGCAACCCACTGCATCACCTCCTAAGTCATCTGAACCCTCACACTCTTCACCCATTGTTGCATCTTCACCATCCAATTCCTCATCCTCTTCCTCACATAATTCCCCTCTGCACAATCAGATCTCAAATGCTGAAAAACTTATTGCCTTATTTGTTCGAGATTTCAATTTAAATCTCACTCTAGATCACCCTTCACCACAACATGTTCTTCATAACTCACCAGATCACACATCCAACCATTCATCACTTTCTCCCTCACCAACTCAGGAAATTCAATCTCTTGTCCTTGTTTCAAGAATTTTTTATTCAATTCTATCACCTCTTTCTCACTCTTCTTCATCACATGAAACCTCACCACAAAGACCCCAACCTACTTCTTTCAACTCCTTTGAGCCTGTACCTGTAGATCAAATCAATCCTAATCTTCTCAGTCCGGATGATTTAAAAGCAATCAGCAATCTTATTGCTGAACAGGCTATAGTTAGGTTAAATCAAGCCTCTTGGAAATATAGACCTAATCCATCTGCTTGCATGAAGCCCAATACAGTTTTGAAAATTTGTCCTGACAAAGGATCTGTCTATCCAAGACCAAAGTTGAATCCAAAATCTAAGAAGCCCTTTGTCTTCTTGAAAAGAAAATATCAGAAACTGAAGTTCCCTCGATGGTATACTTCATTTTTGAGCCACCCTGAGCCTCATATCTTTCAAGATCCAGCTCATCATTGTGGACTCTCTCTGCTTGACAAAGTTAAGACGCCTACAAATACTTCTCGACTAGGTTCTTATCAGATTCCCTGGATCGGATATCCAGATGAAGATAGAGCAAGCACATGACAACTCTATCACTTCCAACCAACTCTTATTTTCACTCCTTTTCTTTTCATTTTACCTTTATCTTTTTATGAAAACCCTTTTTCTATTTACTTTTTCGATTTACCAATTTTTGTTGAAAACTTAATTTGGTTTTTCGAAAATCTTTCCTCTCTTTTCATTTCTTTGTCTAATATAGAAATCCCCTCTTTCAAAATTCCCTGTCTGCAACCTTTTGGTCTGTTGCATTCAGTCTTTCCTTTAACTCTCTCTTTGTTCCCTATTATTATTAATCTCTCTTTTATTTTCTCTTTTGGTCTTTCTCTTCCCTGGCATTGTCTAGAAATTGTTCCTTGTGAACCTCCCTCGACTGCCACCTCCTCTGACCTTGACCCTTTTTTTTTTGTCTCCACCTCATGATCCTGCTGCACCGGCACCCAATGTCATTGGAATAGATCCAGTAGCTTGTGCAGAAATCAGAAGTCTTCGTGAGACAATGCAAACTGTTGTGTCTCTTCTCACCAAGATTGTTGAGAAACAGCAACTTTAGTTTTCCATTACCTTTTTCTGCAATGTACTACAGTCAATGATGGTTTAATCAATAAATGTTATTTTCAGCTGCATCTTTACTGTGTTACTTTATCTTTTTACTGATGACAAAAGGGGAGAAAATAGAATGAGAAAATAGAACAATAAATATCTATCTATTAAAGATAAGACGCTACCTTAATCATGCGTCTGAGTTCATTATAGAAGCATCAGTTCAGGGGGAGCTTGAGAAGCTTTTTATGGAGCTTAAGAAACTTAACTTAAATATTCTTATAAGCTTTTTATGACCCTTTTGTGTTTAAATCTACTTTTATTCTTAGCTCATTAAAATCATAAGACAATGTTTGTTATCATCAAAAAGGGGGAGATTGTTAAGATCACATCTTTAGACATCTCTGATTTTGATGAATCCAAACAAATAATGATTTTAAGTGACCTTATGAAGTTTACTAATATGTCTATTAAGTGAGCAGATCAGTATACAAGAGTCTCATGACAAAGAAACAAAGTCTTAATGGTGCATCTGTAGTATGATGCGTTTGAAGATTGACTCAGTCACTAACAAATTATGACCAAGCAACAGAAAGTTCCTCGCTTCAACAATATTCAAACTCAACGAATATTCTCAGAATATGTCCAATAAATAAATTCTCTATCAGAAAGCTCAAAGCACCATTCCGTGCCTGAAGAATCTATTTGTTGCAAACAGCAAAATGAACTTTACTTGAACGCAGACCCGCTTAGCACAAATAAGGAAAGTCGCGCTGCGCAAGTCTGAAAAAGCAACAAACGCTGTTCTGAATCAAACTGCACTCTGATAAAGCTATGCCAACCTATACGTTCAATTTGTCTTGAAGCTCACCAACGATCATAAACATTAAATGCAAGACCAGAACGACTCTATTGGCATTTATTGACGAAGAATAATAGAATAATCAGTTGAAGAACACTCCTCAACGAACCTATCTCTTTTGAGTATAAATAGAAGACTTTGAAGATCATTGAACATACACCTGAACTCATTCACTCTAGCATTCAATACTCTCAAAGCTTTCTTAAGTTCTTCGCTAGAAAAGTTCTCTGCTCAAATCATTTATATTTATTGAGAAGTCTTTATTGCGATCTCACCTACCTTAAATACTTATTCACTATGTGAGTGTTACTCGGTAGATCTGCAAAGTTGTAACCCGTGAAGTTGTTGCTTGATTCCAACTCCTACCATTCGTAGAGCTTATGGAGGCTTAAAGAAAGAATACTTGTATGTGCCTGGAGAGGCTAGGTGTGCAAACAATACTTGTTAGTTGAGGCTGTGGAGGCTAGGTGTGCAAATAATACCTTCTGTAACTTGATCAGTTATAGTGCAAATACTTGGTGAAGCCAAGGACTGGACGTAGCCCAAGGTTTAGGGTGAACCAGTATAAATCTCTGCGTCTCCTTTCTTAGCTTAATATTTTCAGTTTAATTTATTTTAACTGTGCTAACTGGGTTGAAAAATAAATTTCCTTTTTATAAGACGCATCCTTGTGTCTTATCGGCTAAACTGCAACATTTTCAAAATAGTTTTTAAAAACACAATTCAACCCCCCTTCTAGTGTTTTACATCTGTTCATTTCAAATAAGACTCTAACCAATTAATACGGCTTGTTAATGATGTTAAGACATTAGAAGATGTTAACAATGATGAAAGAGAATTAAGGGATGTTTCCCCAGTTTGTTCATAAGACATTAATATAGTATGAGAGGCAAGGTTATGTTCATAGGGCTTAGGCAAAGACCCTAGGATTGATTAGTGAGTGTTTAAAGGATGTTAATAATAAAGCTGGAAGTAAAAGACATGGGAACAATTAAAGATAATAAAACTGATGATTGATGGTGTAGCTTAAACCAATAAGTTTGATCCTTGAATGCCCTAGGAAACATAGTGAGGGTTGTTCAACCATTCTGCCCAGAAACAGTACGACTACGTTCCATTGAGCACGACCATGCTCAACAGTCAGCACCACCACGCCCGTGTTGGGGGAAGCACGGCTGTGCTTCCCTGTACAGATCAGAACGCAGAACAGTAACAAGGGGTGTTTTACCCCAATCGCTTATAATAATGAAGAAATCAAACCAAGTAAAGACAAGTTAGATAACTCAAAGATAATAATGTACCTTGGTAGACGAGTGGCCAAGTGGGCCTTGATGCTTAATGGTCAAGGTGTTGAGCTCTGGTGCCTATGGGCCAGAGTGTTAATTACTAAAGTGAAAAGATGTTGTTCTATACCTTGGTAGCCGAGTGGCCAAGGGGGACCTCGATAGCCTAGTGGTCGAGGTGTTGAGTTCTGGTGCTTATTGGCCAGAGTGTTGTTGTTCAGTACCTTGGTAGCCGAGTGGCCAAGGGGGCCTTGATGCATAATGTCAAGGTGTTGTTAAAAGATTTTGGACCTTGGTAGCCGAGTGGCCCAAGCGGAGGTGGTGATTGTTGGTTGTGTGCTATGTTGGTCATTCATGCATTGGATTAGTGGAGTAGCGTTGCATCGCATAACATACCTTGTTTGGAATGATATATATATATATATATATATATGTATGTATATATATATATGAGAGGAGTAAATCTGGACCTTTGGATCCTACATGAATGGTCAAGATTAGAACATAAAGTCATGTGACTTTTTTAAGCGATCACATGACCGCTGGTTGTGGCTTCTGATACTCAAGAAGAGGGGGTTGAATTGAGAATGTGTTATTTTAAAAAAATTTCCCCTTTTTGCAAAAACTAAAACTTTTTCTCAGTTTCTTGAAAAATGTTTTGTCAACCAACTTAAACCAAAACAAGTTTTTGCTAAGTGATAGATTGAAAACTTTATTCTTTTACAAGAAAGAGAGAGATAAAAAGATTGATTGAGATATTATGCATTCACAGATTTTCTCCTTAACAATTTGCCTAATTACACATTCATCAAATAAATCAATTAAAAGAGTTAAGGGATAGAGAGAAATGCAAACCGAGATTTTATCCTGGTTCAGCTACCTCCTTTGGTAACTTACATCTAGTCCCCACTTTGGAGTGAGTTTTGTCCACTAACAATCAAAACAATTATAGGATTCTTTACAAGCTTCAACTCCTAGGTTCCTTCTACCCAATTGAAAGCTTTTCAGTCAAAACAATCTTGTAATTCTCAAGAGGCTCTTCTACTCTTGTCAAACCATCAAGAGTCCGTTCTACTCTTGATCTACACAGAGAGAACACCTTCTCTCTAATATTCCTTTTTGCGGCAAGAAAGACTTTTGTTTCAGATTCTAAGAAATCGGAAATTACAAATTGAAGTTTTAACAGAAATATATCAAGTATTCTCAATGAAAAGCTATCTCAAAGAATTTCGTGGTTAATCTCAGTATTGAGTGAATTTGTTGTTTAGAAAGTGTTTACCCAAGCCTTTATATAGATGTTTGTCAAAATAGATCCGTTGGGCATACTTCAAAAGTCAGTTAAGATCAAAACACACTTTCATTGAAAAATTCATTTATCAGTCAATTGGTTGTCTAATCGATGTATTAATCACAGATTCAATTTTTATAACTGAATACATCGATCGCCTAATCGATTGTGTTCTTGAAAAATCTTGATTCTGACTGATACATAGATGTGTACATCGATTGTGTTCTTGAAAAACATAAGAGTTATCAGCCCAGAAGTCTTTACATCGAATGGTAAATCGATTGCATAATGGGTTTCAAAAGTCTTTGCCTCTGTTTGGGCTTATGCATCGATGTACTAATCGATTGTTCTATCATTTTTAAAAGACTTAACTTCTGTTTTGTGTTTACATCGATGTACCAATCGATTGTATGCATGTTTCCATAAGTGTCGGCTTCTGTTTAGCCTTATGCATCGATTGGTCAATCGATTATAAGCTTCTTTCAAAAAGTGTCAGCTTCTGTTTCACCTTATACATCAATTGTGCAATCGATGTACTGAAGCTTGTTTTACATTTATATCAAGTCAGTCACAATCAATCGATGTATACATTGATGTATACTTTTTATACATTGATGTACACATTGGTTTTCATTAAAAGTTAGTTAATTAACTGAAAGTACATCGATGTACACATAGATGTACAGAACTTTTAATTAATCATTTTTCCTTCTAAGTTCATTTTATTATATGAAAACCTTTTTAGTTTGTTTTTATGAGAGCTATTTCAAAAATAAAAACTTATAATATTTCTTTACATTGATAATCTAATATTGCTTGAGATCCTTTGAGATTCTTCTTTGTAGTTCTTCATCTTCAAGCATTCCTTCATGATCATTCTTTTGCTCATTTGATCATTTGCATCCTTTTCCCTGAATTGATTATATCTTATACAGACATACAAGCTTGACAAGAAATTAGTGAATCAAAGTGTAATTCAAGTTAGTTTAGTCATTAATCAAAACACACTATGGTCATTTTTTCACAAAGTCCCTCTTTTTGATTGATGACAAACCTACCATACTTTATATGTTAAGTCTAAAAGTATATTATATAGGAAGTATATATCAGAGTTCATAGTACAACAGTTTTCATTTTTACTCCCCCTGTCTAAGTGACAGTTTTTGAACATTTGGATCATGAATTGGTGACAATATGGTACCATTTTCCTTCTCCCCCTTTGTCATTATCAAAAAGAAATTACGAGGGATGTAAGATACATATATATAAGGTACATACTAAGATATTCATTGTGAATCAAATCATTCATTCATTCATATGATTGTTTCAAGTAGAAAGTACAAAATATGATTCAAAACAGTAGTAACAACAAATCAGTTAATCATTCATTTCAGTCATCCGTACACAAAAATCACACAAAGAAGGCCCTAAAAACTAAGCATCTTCATTGTTCCTTGGCTCTTCATGGTGTTGTGTAGGCTCTATTGCTAGAACATTGGGAATGTCTTCTTCCTCAGGTGTATTTTCAGAAGCAGCTTGCCTAGCCATTTGCACAACATCCTCAGAAGTTGGAGTTGCTTCTGGAGGTGGAGGTGCAGTGATGGGGATGCCTATGTGTAAATGAATGGCTGACATCTGCCCTTCAAAAGCATTAATATTTAGACTCATGTAGTCTAAAGTTCTCTTGATCATCAAATTTTGCTTATTTTGCCTCTGCTCAAACACTTCAATCATGGATATCAGCCTATCCATTTTGGAATTTGTTTCAGCATTGTCCATTGCAGCTCTTGCTTCATCTCCAGCTAATCTTACCCAATCCCCTTCAGAATTCTTGGCCAACTTCATCTTGCTTATGGTGCCCTCACCAAACTTGAGAGTCACTTGCCTTGCTTGGAACCTTTCCTCATGTTCCATTGAGACTTCAAAGTGCTCAAGCAATTTGACAACTAGGCCAGGGTAAGGTAATGTAGCTCCACTGATTCTGCAGTCTACCATGTGTCTCACAATGATGTAGCTCTAACTGAGTTGTTTCTTTTCAATCATAGCCCAAAGCATCAGAATATCATTGTTTTTAACTGCAACATGGTTTCCTGATCTTGGAAGCAAGATCCTGCTTAGCACATATTGGAGCAGCCTGTGCTGAATGTGCATTGAGCTGATGTTGATCAGTCCTACTTCAGGTGCATTTTCAACCAAAAGCACCTTCTTAGCCTCTTCCTTATCATAGGATTTTAACCAAGCACTATCAGGACATATTCCAGCCATATTACTTCCCAAGTAATCTAGTCCAGTGAACTGAGAAAATTCTTCAAAAGTCATCTCAATTCTTTTGTTTTTGACTTCAGCAAAAAAACCAACATTATCCATTTCCAAGGTGCAGTAAAATGCCTTAATCAAAGTTGGATAAATGTCACTTTTAGTTTGCATAAATTCACTTAACTTGTAGTGTTCAAGAATCTTGTGAAATGTGAATCCATTCTTTTCAAAGTAATTGAAATCAACAGTTCCAGTCTCATGTGTATCTCTATGCTTAAAATCTTTCTTATAGAGCATGATATATTCTACATCAGAGAAATACATTTTCAAGAGTTCTATCTCAGCATTGAGATCCTCATCCTCTTCTTCTTCCTCTGTTCTCTTCCTCTTTTTCTGTTCTTTCTTTTAAGGTGCTTCCTTAGGCACCTTCTTCTTTACTTCCTTTTTCTTTGGTGCAGGCTTTGATGTCTCACCAACATTTTCCTTTCCTTTGGAATCCTTTCTCTTAACAGGTTCCTTGATTTGTTGTTTTCCTTGCCTCTGAGAGGTTTGGGTTTTCTCCATTTCCTTCCTCTTAGGGCGTGAAGGTGTGGCTATGGGGGAAATTTGTTGAGGTGTGGAAGAATTAGTTGAAGATGATGAAGTAGATTTGGATTGAACTGGAGTAATGGGTGCGGTTTGCTTCACACGAGCCATTTTAGGGATTTTCGAGTTCTGCCAGGGTTTTGGGTGCGGAAGATTTGATTTAGAAACGTGAAGAATTTGGAGGGAAAGTTGGGTATTTATAGAATCAGATCATTCAATCGATGTATCAACCGATTCATTAGTGGTTTTTAGCTTGTTCAATACTTCAGACAATCGATGTGTCAATCGATGTATAAGCTATGTCAGAGAGTACCAAGTTCTGAAACTTGAACTCAATCGATGTGTCAATCGATGTATATATAGGATTATCAAATTTAACCCAAGTACATCGATGTATGAATCGATACATAAGCACTTACAGAGAGTAGTGCTTTTTGGATCAGTAGATCAATCGATGTACAAATCGATTTATATCAGATAAGATTAGGTTTTTCATATTTTCATAGCAGGTTAATCGATGTATAAGGACTTCCAGAGAGTCATGTTTTTTGATTTTGTCTAACAATCGATGTGTAAAGCGATGCGCTAGTGTTTTCTATGTATAAAAGACTTTGATCAATCGATGTAACAATCGATGTAAATATGTTAAAATCAGATTTTTTGATTTATACATGGATTGTATAATCTGTGTACTAGCTTTGAGGTTATGGTTTTGGCTTAAGCTAATCGATTTTCTAATCGATGCACCGAGACCAACAATCAAGCAATCATGCATTCAATCATACAAAATATCAAGCATAAATTGGATCAATTATTCCTAATTCTCTTCTTATGTAATAGAAGCTCTCTTTAGCTAATGGTTTAGTGAAAATATAAGCTAATTGCTTAGATGTGTCAATATATTCAATAACTATATCTCGACTTTGAACATGATCCCTTATGAAATGATGTCTTATTTCAATATGTTTGGTTCTAGAATGCATTATAGGATCCTTAGTTGGATATATAGCACTAGTGTTGTCACATTTGATTAGCACTTTCTCTAAGAGAACACCATAGTCAATGAGTTGTTGTTTCATCCAAAGGATTTGTGCACAACAACTTCCAGGTGCAACATATTCTGCTTCAGTAATTGACAAAGCCACACTTGTTTGTTTCTTACTAAACCAGGAAACTAATGAGTTCCCAAGTAAGTGACAGGTTCCACTAGTACTCTTCTTATCCAACTTGCATCCAGTAAAGTTAGAGTCAGAGTATCCTATTAGATTACAAGTTGATCCCTTAGCATACCATAAACCCATATATTTAGTTCCTAGCAAGTATTTCATGATTCTCTTTACAAATGTTAAATGAGATTCCTTAGGGTTTGATTGATATCTTGCACACATGCAAATACCAAACATTATATCAGGCCTACTATCTGTAAGGTAAAGCAATGAGCCAATCATACCTCTATATTTGGATATGTCTACAGTTTTACCTCTTTCATCCTTATCCAAGTAACATGATGGACTCATCGGAGTTACCATTTCCTTTGAATTCTCCATGCCAAACGTCTTCAACAGTTCCTTGCAATACTTTGCTTGGCTTATGAAGGTTCCATCATCACATTGTTTAATTTGAAGTCCCAAGAAGAAATTGAGTTCTCCCATCATGGAGATCTCAAATTCATTTTTCATAACCTTGGAAAATTCCTTACACAATGAATCATTAGTAGCACCAAATATAATATCATCAACATATATTTGTACAAGCAGTATATTTTGACTTTTTCTTTTTGTAAAAAGTGTTGTGTCAACCTTACCTCTAGTAAAACCTTTTTGTAATAAAAAGTTGCTTAGCCTTTCATACCAAGCCCTTGGAGCTTGTTTAAGTCCATACAAGGCTTTGGTGAGTTTATAAACATGGTTTGGAAAATCATTTATTTCAAAGCCTGGTGGTTGACCAACATATACTTCTTCTTGTATAAAACCATTAAGGAATGCACTCTTAACATCCATTTGATATAATTTGAAATTCATGATACATGCAAATGCTAGCAACATTCTTATAGCTTCTAGCCTAGCCACAGGTGCATAAGTTTCATCATAGTCTATGCCTTCTTCCTGATTATATCCTTTAGCTACTAATCTAGCTTTGTTCCTCATTATAATGCCATTCTCATCAAGTTTGTTCATAAGCACCCATTTTGTACCTATTATTTGTTTATCCTTGGGTTTCGGAACAAGTTCCCAAACTTTGTTTCTTTCAAACTGATTTAATTCTTCTTGCATTGCCATGATCCAATTATCATCAACAATAGCATCATTAATAGTTTTTGGTTCAATTTGAGAAACAAAGGCCATATTATTGCATGCATTTCTTAAAGAGTGTCTAGTAGTTACCCATTTGGATATTTCACCAATGATGTTGTCCAAAGGATGATTCTTTGCAATTCTCCACTCCTTAGGTAGTTCATCACTTTGTTCACCTTCTGGATTTTCTAGAGCTCCTTCTACTGTTGTGTTGTCTTGCTCTTCTTCCAGTTGAGTTTCTTCAAATGTATCTGCATCATCATCATAAATATCCTTTCGCAACCTTTTGGAGTTAGATTCATCAAATGTAACATGTACATATTCTTATATAGTTTGAGTTCTCTTGTTATAGATTCTAAATGCTTTACTGGTTAGAGAATAACCTAGGAAAATTCCTTCATCTGCCTTTGCATCAAATTTTCCAAGATTATCCTTTCCATTGTTAAGTACAAAGCACTTACAACAAAAAACATGCAAGTATGATATGTTTGGTTTTCTTCCTCTATATAGTTCATAAGGAGCTTTCTTTAAAATAGGCCTTATCAAAACTCTGTTTAGCACATAGCAGGCTGTATTCACAGCATCTGTCCAAAATTGTTTTGGTAAGCTAGAGTCATTCAACATAGTTCTTGAAATTTCCTCCAATGATTTATTATTTCTTTCCACTACTCCATTTTGTTGTGGAGTTCTAGGAGCTGAAAAATTATGTTGAATGTCATGCTCATCACAAAGTGGTCAAATTCTTCATTTTGAAATTAACCTCCAAGATCACTCCTTATAGAAACAATTTTCATGTCATTTTCATTTTGCACAATTTTGGTCATTCTCTTAAATGCAATAAATGCATTACTTTTATGAGATAGAAAGTATGTCCATGTGTATATAGAGTAATCATCTACTATTACTAAGGCATACAAGTTTCCACCAAAGCTTTAGGTTCTAGATGGGCCAAATAAATCCATGTGCAAAAGTTGCAAGGGTCTAGTTGTTGAAACAATGTTCTTAGGTTTGAAAGAGACCTTCACTTGCTTTCCCTTTTGACATGCATGACATAGGCCATCTTTAACAAATTTCAGTTTAGGCAATCCATCCACAAGATTTTTAGAAATTAGGTTGTTTAAGTGGTTCATGTGGTGCAATCCTTCTATGCCATAACCAATTCTCTTCTTCTTTTGAAATTAGACAACAAGCATTATTTGAAGAGATATTATCCAAGTCAAGCATATAGACGTTATCTATCCTATGGCCAATCAGTTTCAGATTTGTATCATTCTGATTTTCTATCATACAGCTATTGGAATTGAATTTTACCTTGTAACCTTTGTCACATAACTGACTTATACTCAAGCGATTGTGCTTTAATCCCTCAACATATAGTACATCTTCGATGATTGTTGTTGAGTCACTTCCTATGTTGCCAATGCCAAGAATCCTCCCTTTGTTATTGTCTCCATATGTGATACTTCCACTAGATTTTGGAGTATGTCATAAACTTGCTTCTGTCTCCTGTCATGTGCTTGGAACAGTCAATATCAAGGTACCATTTAACATTCTTGGCATTCCAACACACCAACAAAACAGATTTTTCAAACCTTTCTTTTAGGTACCCAAATCTGGTTGGGTCCTTTGTTGTTAGTCATCACATATGTTCCCTTAGGAACCCATATTTCTTAACATTTATCCTTGAAGGATTTCTAAAATAGCATGTAGAAGCAGTGTGTCCTTTTCTTGCACAATAGAAACATTTGACAAAAGGACTAGTAGATGACTTAGGTGCAACAAAGAGTTTCTTAAAAGCTTTTTCATGCATTGCTGGTTGGTATCCTATTCCAGCTTTATCATATACTCCTTTTTGTTGTCCTAAAATAGCATTAAGATTATCTCTTCCTAAAGTAAGTTTAGAGATAGTGGATTTTAGTTTTTCAACCTCTTTTTCAAGCATATTGCAATTTGAGCATGTAAAGCTAGATGCACTTAGCCTACTGTTTTTACCTTATAGTTCTTTATTCTTAATTTGAAGAGTTGCATATTCACTACATTGTTTAGCAATGACTTTCCTAGATGACATTAATTGGTTAGCAATTTTCAGATATTCACTATGTAATTCATCAAAGGCATCTTGCAGTTCATCATAAGTAGGGGAAGATCATTTACCTCATCTTCAATTTCTGTGTCACTTTGATGACTGGTCATAAAGCAAAGATTTGCCTCTTCTTCCTCAGATTCTTCAGAGGAATCCATGTCATTCTCCTCCAATGCTATGTATGTTCTTCCTGGCTTTTTGTTCTTCTTGTCTTTGGACTCAAAGCTGTCATGCTTGTCCTTCTTTTGAAGCCTTGGACACTCATTCTTGTAATGTCCAGTTTTTCCACATTCATAGCATTTTACATTTCTTGAACTTTCACCTTTTGAGAGAATATTTTTGGAAAAGAAGTTTGAGGGTTTTCTTCTTCTTGAGAAACCTCTTGAATTTTCTGACTAGCAGTCCCATGTCTTCTTCAGAATCTTCATCCTCCTCAAGTTCTTCATCTTCATCACTGTCATGAACTTCCTTGGAGATATGAGCCTTTAGTGATAAGCCTTTCTTCTTTTTCTCCATCTCTTCATGATCATTCAGTCTATAGAGTTCCATATCATGTTCTTTAAGTTTTCCAAACAATGTAGCAATGTTCATAGCTTCTAAGTCTTGAGCTTCAGCTATAGCAGTGATCTTTGGTTGCCATTCTCTTGTCAAGCATCTCATAACTTTGTTGATTTGTTGTTCATCTGAAATAGTCTTTCCAAGTCCATCTAGTCAATTCACAATATGAGTGAATCTCCTTTGCATATCATTGATATCTTCATCTTTCTTCATGTGAACGAGTTCATATTCATGCATGAGTGAATTTATTCTTGGTCTCTTCACATCACTTGTCCCTTCATGAGTAACTTGCAGCATATCCCACATTTGTTTTGCCGTCTTACAATTAGAGACCCTGAGAAATTCATCATAACTCAAAGCAGCAGTTATAATATTCTTAGCTTTAGCATTATAACCTACTATTTTCTTGTCCTCATCATCCCAATCAGCTCTTGGCTTATTTGTCTTGGTGCCATTTGCATCAAGATTATCAGGGATGTATGGACCATTTTGAACAGCATCTAATACATCAAGACCACTTGCCTCAAGGAATATTAACATCATTTCTTTCCAATACATATAGGCAGTGCCATTGAATGCAGGGGGTCTTGCTAGAGAAGCCCCTTCTCCCAAGATGTCTTTTGAAGCCATCCTCTTAAGCTTTTAAGCTTTATACAAGAGTAAAAGTTCTCATGCCACTTGTTGGTTGTGGCTTCTAATACTCAAGAAGGGGGGTTGAATTGAGTATGTGTTATTTTAAAAACTTTTCCCCTTTTTGCAAAAACTGAAACGTTTTCTCAGTTTCTTGAAAAATGTTTCGTCAACCAACTTAAATCAAAACAAGTTTTTGATAAGTGATAGATTGAAAACTTTATTCTTTTACAAGAAAGAGAGAGATGAAAATATTGATTGATGAGATATTATGCATTCACAGATTTTCTCCTTAACAATTTGCATGATTACACATTCATCAAATAAATCAATTAAAAGAGTTAAGGGATAGAGAGAAATACAAACCGAGATTTTATCCTGGTTCAGCTACCTACTCTGGTAACTTACTCCAGTCCCCACTTTGTAGTGAGTTTGGTCCACTAACAATCAAAACAATTACATGATTCTTTACAAGCTTCAACTCCCAGGGTCCTTCTACCCAATTGAAAGCTTTTCAGTCAAAGCAATATTGTAATTCCTAAGGGTCCCTTCTACTCTTGTCAAACCATCAAGAGTCCCTTCTACTCTTGATCTACACAGAGAGAACACCTTCTTTCTAATATTCCTTTTTGCAGCAAGAAAGGTTTTTGTTTCAGATTCTAAGAAATCAGAAATTACAAATTGAAGTTTTAACAGAAATATATCAAGTATTCTCAATGAAAAGCTCTCTCAAAGAATTTCGTGGTTAATCTCACTATTGAGTGAATTTGTTGTTTAGAAAGTGTTTGCCCAAGTCTTTATATAGATGTTTGTCAAAATAGATCCGTTGGGCATACTTCAAAAGTCAGTTAAGATCAAAACAAACTTTCATTGAAAAATTCAGTTATCAGTCAATCGATTGTCTAATCGATGTATTAATCACAGATTCAATTTTTATAACTGAATACATCGATTGCCTAATCGATTGTGTTCTTGAAAAATGTTGATTCTGACTGATACATAGATGTGTACATCGATTGTGTTCTTGAAAAACATAAGAGTTCTCAACCTCGAAGTCTTTACATCGAATGGTAAATCGATTGCATAATGGGTTTCAAAAGTCTTTGCCTCTTTTTGGGCTTATGCGATATGTACTAATAAATTGTTCTATCATTTTTAAAAGACTTAACTTCTGTTCTGTGTTTACATCGATGTACCAATCAATTGTGTGCATGTTTCCATAGGTGTTGGCTTCTGTTTAGCCTTATGCATCGATTGGTCAATCAATTCTAAGATTCTTTCAAAAAGTGTCTGCTTCTGTTTCACCTTATACATCGATTGTGCAATCGATGTACTGAAGCTTGTTTTGCATTTTTATCAAGTCAGTCACAATCAATCGATGTATACATTGATTATACTTTTTATACATTGATGTACACATTGGTTTTCATTATAAGTTAGTAAATTAACTGAAAGTACATCAATGTACACATAGATGTACATAACTTTCAATTAATCTTTTTTCCTTCTAAGTTCATTTTACTATATGAAAACCTTTTTAGTTTGTTTTTATGAGAGCTATTTCAAAAAGAAAAACTTAAAATATTTCTTTACATTGATAATCTAATATTGCTTGAGATCCTTTGAGATTCTTCTTTGTAGTTCTTCATCTTCAAGCATTCCTTCATGATCCTTCTTTTGCTCCTTTGATCCTTTGCATCCTTTTCCTTGCATTGATTATATCTTATACAAACATACAAGCTTGGCAAGAAACTATTGAATCAAAGTGTAATTCAAGTTAGTTTAGTGATTAATCAAAACATACTCGGGTCATTTTTCCACAGACCACCTACTAACTTCTAATCCTTACCATCCTTGTATGGTTTAATGGTGTTAAGTCTCTAAAATGTCTGATGTGCATTTCCCTAAGTTTTGATGAGAACTAAACATTGGTTAATGATTTGATTAGCCTTCATATTGGTTGCTAACCTATCAATCTAGTGTGCAGATTAAAACTGTAAGAATCATCTATCCACTGAAGTGATAGAAGCTCACGTCCAACGCAAGTGATAGAAGCTCACGTCCAACACAAGTGATAGAAGCGCATATCCAACATAAGTGATAAAAGCCAGCGTCCATTAAAGTGACACAAGCGCTCGTCTACTAAAATGACAGAAGCGCTCATCTGCTAAAGTGACGGAAGCGCTCGTCCGCTAAAGTGACATATGGAGCTCGTCTACTAGGATTACGTTCTTTGGACTTGCTAAAACCTTAATGAGAGTATCCGTCCAATGACATGGCATATGGAGCTCGTCTACTAGCCCGTCCGAATGTAAAATCTTAAATTGCTAGATGGATGCGGTTATTTTCAAGATGGACGTGCTTATTATATGAACGCGAATTCTATAAGAATTATCATAATCTTATTTCAAGAACCAGAAAAAGACTTGAAGCCTTCTCTCCTACTCAGTTTCATGCTTATCAAGAAAAGTCAGAAGTTACTCTCTCAAGCAACCTCGGATATCAGAACCAAAGACCAGTTAAAGAATGCTTTCAACATGCTTTATTCCCTAGTACCTCTGGTCCTTACACGAAAAGGGAATTGTACTCAGCAAAGTACAAAAAGCTCTCTGCACAACTCTGATATGGCTGTATCACGATGCATAAAGCCATTATCCTTAATGTTAGAGTACAACCAACGTTCCTAATGCATTAATGGCTGCCCATAACGGCTCTATTGTATTTAATGAAGTTCTTCTTGAAGCCAACATCTGAGTGAATGTCTCTAACGGATCCTAAATGCTTGAAGACTATTAAAACAGAAGTCATTGAAGATGAAGCATAAGAGAATACACATAGCATTAAAGAGCCATTACTCTGCGCATTAATATCTTCACTCTTTCATTCTGTATTCTTCAATCATTTGAAGTTATTATGCAGACTTTCCTAAGCTTTAGATTTAAACCATTCTCTGAGTGTTAGTGAAATTTCTGTCTGTCTTAAGTTGTATTTATTACAAACCAAATCTCTCAAACAAACCTGAGTGAGCCTCAAGAGGCTAAGTGTGCAAAGAATACTTGTCTTGAGCTTGAAGAGGCTAGGTGTGCAAACAATACTTGTCTTGGAGCCTGAAGAGGCTAGGTGTGCAAACAATACTTAGATTCTGTAACCTAATCAGTTATAGTGGATAAATCTTGGTGCTGCCAAGGACTGGACGTAGCTCTTTGCTTTGAAGAGTGAACCAGGATAAATAACTGTGTCAATCTCTCTTTCCTTATAACCTCTTTAATTACTTTAGTTTTCTTATTCGTTTATCAAGTGGTGTGTTTGCCAAAGTCACTGTTGAAATTTCATCAGAAAGGTCACCCGTCTGTTCTGTATCCTTCCACTAGTCTGAACCTACTTTCTGTTTGCGAAAAGATTTCAACTTTGCTTAAATTCTGATAAACACAATTCAAACCCCCCCTTCTCATGTTTATAGTTGTCTATTTCAGTTGGTATGAGAGCTCAGCCTCTGGGTTGAGCATCTAACAGTGTAGAGGTAACAGGTCCTGAAGAATAGATATGACTGCTGGAGCTAGTTCAAGTGGAAGTCACCAGACTGAAGGAGCTTCCCTAACCAGACCTCCTTACTTCAATGGAGAAAACTACAACTATTGGAAGGATAGATTTCAATGGTTCATTCTATCTACAAACTATGATCTTTGGAATGTCATTACAGATGGTCCATTCATTCCTAAGAATGATTATAACACTGACAAACCAAAAGCTCAGTGAACTATTGCAGAAAAGACAAAATGGGAGCTCAACCACAAAGCTAGATATAACATCATTTGTGCTCTCAGTCCTGAGGATTTTGAGAAGGTATGTGCTTGTGACTCTGCCAAAGAAATATAGGACACTTTAGCTGTCACACATGAAGGAACAGCCAAAGTCAAAGAGTCAATGATTGACATACTTGTCAGAAAGTATGAACTGTTTGTCATAGAGGAAGGAGAATCTGTTGCTCAAATGATAGGATGATTTCAAACTATAGTCAACACTTTGAAATATCTTGGCAAAGTCTATACCAATGCTGATAAGGTCGGAAAGATTCTGAGAAGTCTACCTAAACAGTGGAGACCTTTGATCATTGCTATCTCTCAAGCCAAGGATCTCACTACCTTGACTATGGATGAACTTCTTGGAACACTCACTGTTCATGAGCAAGAACTCGGAGATGAAGTTGCACCAAAGAAGGGCAAGTCAATTGCTCTTTAAGCTGATCAAAAGTCAGCAAAAGTTTCCAAGGCTCTAAAGGCAGACGAGTCATCCACTGATGCTGACTTATCTGAACACGAGGATTCTGAGAGTGATGAAGAATTGTCTCTCCTGACTAGGAAGATATAGCTTCTCCTACAGAAAAAGAAGTTCAAGAGGGATAAGACATTCAGAAGGTTCAACAAGGACAAGAACTTCAAAGAAACCACCTCAACAGACAAAAGTCCAATTGTTTACTATGAGTGCAAGAAGCCTGGTCATATCAAGGCTGAATATCCTCAACTCGAGAAGGCCCCTTTTAAGAAATTCTTCAAGAAGAAGAAGAAAGGAATGATGGCTACTTGGGAGGATCTGGAGTCAACATCTTCTGATGAAGAAACAGAGGAAGAAGCTAATCTTTGTTTGATGGCCAACACTGACTTAGACTCTGACGATGAGGTACATCCTGACTATAAGGAATTACTTGATGCCTATGAGGAATTGATAGAGGAATCCAACTGCTTATCTAAGGCCTTCAAATCCCTCAAGAGAGAGTATGTAAAGCTCACCAGTGAGCATAAACAAAAATCTCAAGAGTGTGAGAAGCCGACTAAAGAGAACAGTGCGCTGAAGACTAAAAAGTCTAATGAAGCTAAGATCTCAAGTGAAACATCACCATCTGAAGAAGTTGAAAAACTTCAACAGAAAGTGGAAGGGCTCACTTCTGATCTTGCCAAATTTGTTAATGGTAGAGATAATCTGACTAAGCTACTTAGCTGTCAGAGGCACTCTCTTAACAAAGAAGGTATTGGATATGTCCATCAGAAACATCATAAAGTATCAACTAAAGCTTCTACGGTATCTGTTAAGTCAATTGTAACCAAGTCTACACCTATCTGTAACTTCTGTGGAAAAACTGGACATGTTATGTCTAAGTGTATCCATAAGAAGAGAAGGAAATCTTCACAGACTCCTAGAACTAACAGAAAAGGACCCAGAAAAATATGGGTACCTAAAGATCAAATAATTTTTGTTTCAGATGTCCTCAATAGGACAAAGAAAACACCACTGCTAGTACCTGGACAGTGGTTGCTTGCATCATATGACAGGAGAAAGGTCTATGTTCCTAGACCTCCAACTTAAGAAAGGAGGACACGTTGCCTTCGGAGGGAATCAGAAAGGGAAAGTTATAGGAATTGGTACTATTGGTGATAAACCCCATCTTCCCTCTATATCTAATGTTCTTATGGTTAAATGATTAAGACCCCATCTTCCCTCTAGATCTATGCTCAATGAAAATAATCTCCCTAAGTACTTCTGGCCAGAAGCTGTAAACACTGCTTGTTATGTACAAAACAGAATACTCATTAGGCCTTTTCTAAAAAGGACTCCTTATGAATTGTGAAAAGGAAAAAGTCCCAACATATCTTATTTTCATGCTTTTGGATGTGAATGTTTTATTATGAATACCAGAGATAATCTTGGAAAGTTTGATTCTAAGGTAGATAAAGGTATTTTCTTAGGATATTCTGAAAAGTCTAAGGCTTTTAGAGTTTACAATTCAAGAACGTGTATTATTGAAGAATCTGTTCGTGTTAAATTCAGTGATAGATTAAAGACTGATAAAGAACTATCAGGTCTAGAAGATGATCTTGCAGGTCTTGATATAAACAAGCCAGAAAGTCAACAACCCGATCTAACCAAAACTGAACCTGTGCTTGAGGCTGACAGACAAGTGGAGCAAACGAGTCAGCAGACAAGTCAAGATCTTCATGTTGATCTCAAAAGCGATTGGAAGTTCAACACTCATCATCCTAAGGATCTTATTATTGGAAATCCTTCTGAAGGAGTAAGAACCAGATCCACATTAAGAGAATCAAGCAATGTGGCCTTTATTTCAGATTTGGAGCCTAAACGCATTGAAGAAGCTCTTGAGGATGAAAGATGGATTCTTGCTATGCAAGAAGAACTTAACCAGTTCACCAGAAATGATGTCTGGACTCTTGTCTCTAAGCCTAAAAACAAGTCAGTCATTGGAACAAGATGGGTCTTTAGAAACAAATTGGATGAAGCTAGTAAAGTTGTCAGAAATAAGGCAAGGTTAGTATCTCAAGGCTATAACCAACAAGAAGGTATTGATTATACTAAAAACTTTGCACCTGTAGCTAGAATAGAAGTCATACGCATTTTAATGTCATATGTTGCACAACACCAAATTACCCTGTTTCAAATGGATGTAAAAAATGCTTTTCTAAATGGTATAATTGAAGAAGAAGTGTATGTTAAACAACCCCCTGGTTTTGAGGATACTGATAAAGCAGATCACGTTTTCAAACTTAAAAAGGAATTATATGGTTTGAAACAAGCACCTAGAGCATGGTATGATAGACTCGGTTCTTTTCTCATGCATAATGGTTTTACTAGAGGACAAGTAGATACTACTCTGTTCAAGAAATGCTCCAAAGAGAACTTTATTATAATTCAAATATATGTTGATGATATTATTTTTGGAGCAACTAATGAAAAGCTGTGCAAGGAATTTTCAAATCTAATGCAAGCTGAATTTGAGATGAGCATAATGGGAGAATTGAAGTTCTTCCTTGGATTACAAATCAAGCTGACAAGTGATGGAATTTACATTCATCAACAAAAATATACCAAGGAGATACTCAAGAAATACAAAATGGAAAATTCAAAGCTCATGAAACCCCCTATGCAACCCAATTCAAAACTAAGCAAAGATGATGAAGGTAAAAAGGTAGATCAAACTGTCTACAGAGGTATGATTGGCTCTCTACTGTACTTAACTTCAAGCAGACCTGACATTCAATTTAGTGTCTGTATGTGTGCTAGATTCAAATATGATCCTAGAGAATCTCATCTTAAGGCTGTTAAAAGAATACTTAGATATTTGCTTGGAACTACTAATCTTGGTTTACTGTATTTAAGATCAAAATAATACAGATTAGTGGGATATTGTGATGCTGATTTTGTTGGAGACAGAATAGAAAGAAAAAGCACCAGTGGAGGATGTCACTTCATTAGAGCAAGTTTAGTCTCATGGTCAAGCAAGAGGCAGACAACCATTGCCCTGTCTACTGCTGAAGCAGAATACATCTCTGCTGCTAGTTGCTGCTCTCAACTCTTATGGGTAAAACATCAACTTGAGGATTACTTTATGGTGTGATAATTCTAGTGCTATATGCTTAACTAAAAATCCACTTCAGCATTCTAAGGCTAAGCATTTTGAAATAAAACATCATTTCATTAGGGATTATGTTCAGAAAGGCATCTTTGATATTAAGTTTGTTAAAACTGAAAATCAATGGGCTGATATTTTCACTAAACCCCTCGCAGAAGAAAGGTTTTATTTATTAGAGATAATGTAAACATGCATTGTATTTTTGAATTACATGTCTGAATGTTAACCTGTCTGTTCTTTACCACCTGTCTACGCTAAATCTATCATTACTCCAATATACATGTTCTTTTAACTAAGCATTAGTTCATGGGGAGTGATGATACAATAGTTTAAGTGGAGTATGCCTCATATGCTTGCGGCATTACTATGATTTTCTTAACATGTTATCTTGCCCTTAACATATCTCATAAATAAAACTTGATAACCCATTTTTATGTTGACAAAAGGGGGAGAAATGAGAATTGAGAAATGTGATAGAAATGTGTTATAGAGAATAGGAGAATGGGAGAATGAATATGATATGATCTTAGATAATACTTGGACATGAGTATGCTCTGATAGTTGCTATAATTGCTCAGATAAATCTTAAGTAAGATTGCTCTGATAATAATTTCAAAGTAAAACAAGTCAAACTTATGTGTAACTAAGTTCAACGGATTATATGATTAATCTTAATGTCTGATCTAGCATCTGCATGGCCTGTCCGCTTAAGAAAATTTCAACCTATCTGTTATATGCTATTTTCTTTGTTGATATTTTCTGAGATTCATTAAATCATCTCAATGTTTGTCATCATAAAAAAAGAGGAGATTGTTAAGTCTCTAAAATGTCTGATGTGAATTTCCCTGAGCTTTGATGAGAACTAAACATTGGTTAATGATTTAATTAACCTTCATATTGGTTGCTAACCTGTCAATCTAGTGTGCAGATTAAAACTGTAAGAATCATCTATCCAGTGAAGTGATAGAAGCTCACGTCTAACACAAGTGATAGAAGCTCACGCCCAACGCAAGTGATAGAAGCTCACGTCCAACACAAGTGATAGAAGCTCACGTCCAACGGAAGTGATAGAAGCTCACGTCCAACACAAGTGATAGAAGCGCACGTCCAACACAAGTGATAGAAGCGCACGTCCAACATAAGTGATAGAAGCCAGCGTCCACTAAAGTGACACAAGCGCTCGTCTACTATCGTGACACAAGTGCTCGTCTACTAAAGTAACAGAAGCGCTCGTCTATTAAAGTGACAGAAACACTCGTCTACTAAAGTGACAGAAGCGCTCGTCCACTAAAGTGACAAAAATGCTCGTCCACTAAAGTGACATATGGAGCTCGTTGATGAGTGTGATTTCACCTCATATTTCATTGACATTTTGCATGCATTTTCATATAGTTTAGGCTTTTCTAATTTGATTTTGGTTAGTTTTTACCTTGGAACGGGTAAGGCGGTTTTGTGGTGTTGTTGTGCAGGAATTAAGGATTAAAATGCTCAAGATCAACCATGATGGAGCTTGCATGAAGATAGAGCTTGAAAAGCAAGAAAATGAACCAAACAGAGCCCATCACGACCTAGCCGTGACAGCCATCACGACCATGATCGAGTAGAGCTGAAAAGAAAGAATGGAAAAGTCAGAACTGGTCACGGCCAGCCCGTGATGTCCATCACGGCCGTGACATGCCAACTGAACCAGACCCTCACAGGCAGAACTGATCACGGCCTAGCCGTGATGGTGGTCACGGCCATGACAGACCAACCAGTGAAGCAACCTCCAAGGCAGAATCCGTCACGGCCTGGCTGTGATGGCCATCACGATCGTGACGTGCAATATATGGATCTTTAGAAACTGATTTGATCTGAATTTGTGATTGCTTGGGATTCAAGTTACCTTAATCTATAAATAGAGCACTTAGGCTCGAAAATAGGAGAGACTTTTAGAGACTTTTAGGGACTTTTGGGCTGCTACCCTTAGGCAAAATTAGGATTTCTCTTCTTCTTCTCCTCTTCTCTTAGGTTTTCATTCATATTTTTGTTAATCAAGCTTGCTCTTAACATGGCAATGCTTGAGTAGTAGTTTTATTTCTAGGGATTGGGGCTATGCCCAAGATCTGTTTTATGTTATGAATTGATGTTTTCCCTTTGTTAATTTCGATTTCAATTTCGATTTGGTTTCTATCGCATGAATTACTTGTGAATCTAGTGCGCACTTATTTGCATGTCATAGATACTCTAAGGAGGAACCTAGCGGTGAACTTAGGTATTGGATCTACAGGAATCAAACTTAAGACTTAAATCACGAGAGTTAGAAGCGATCCTCCGAGGGTTCACGGATTGTCATAGAACTTAAAGGGTTCAATTTAAATTCAATTACCACGAGAGTAGGGGATGGTTTAATTGGGAACGGTTTTTGTAACCCGAGCGGGAGCATTAACTTATTAAGGATAAATTTGCCTTCAAATCATTTTTGATAATTAACAAGGGGTAGCCAATTTGGTAACATGAACAATCTTGTTGGTAACCCAATTCCTAGGAATCTCTTTAGATTTGAAAAACCCCTAATTGATTTACTCTCCTTTTTTAATTGATTGCATTCTTAAATATCTGATTTTCTAGTTAATTCTTATTTCAAAAATCAAATCTTTTCAAAATCCTTTTTTATATAGTCCAGTTTAATTGGTTTAATAATTAGTTATTATTTGAGATCACGGTCTCTGTGGGATCGATCTTTTTATTACTTGGTGACGAATCCGGTACACTTGCCGGAATCCACACATCAAGTTTTTGGCGCCGTTGTCGGGGACTGTGCTTTCTTGAATCTCATTTTAATTTTTTTAAATTGATTTTTTTGGACTTTTTCTTTTTAATTATTTCTTTTTAAAAAAATATTTCTTTTTTTCATTTATCTCTTTTTCTTTCTAGAGTATCTATCTCTCTCCTTTAGGTGTTTTTCTCTTTTATGCAAAGATCCCTAAGTCTTGGAAACCTTATTGAGGTTGACCCCAAAATCGAAAGGACCTTTCATAGACGTAGGAGAATACAAAGAGAGAGGGAGAGGTTGATTCCCATTCCACTCATGGCGAATCTACCGGATACCAAACCACTGAAGGACTACGCAGCCCCAAATGCTAGGGGTTTGTGAACTGGGATTGCTAGGCCAGAAATTGAGGCGGAGAACTAAACTATACCGCCTATGCTAATTAGCATGATTAGGCAACATCAATTCGGAGGATTACCCTCGAAGGACCCGACCGATCATGTGGAGACATTCCCGGAGTTCACCGATGCAATTAGGATTCATGGTGCCCCGATTGATGCTATACGCTTGAGGTTATTCCCTTCCTCTCTGACTGGAAAGGCAAAAACTTGGTTGAAGTAAGTGCCCGCTAATACGTTGTCAACTTGGGACCAATTGGAGCAGACATTCTTGGAAAAATTGTTCCCTCCATCCGAGACTGCTTACCTACGAACCCAGATCACCGGCTTCTTCCAAAAGGACGGAGAATGCTTATCCGAAGCTTGGGATAGCTACAAGGGATTGCTAGAGTCTTGCCCACATCATGGACTTGAGAGGTGGCTATTAGTGCATACCTTCTACAACGGATTGGATTACTCTTCGAAGGTGTCACTTGACTCCGCAGCTGGTGGAGCCTTTATGAATAGACCTCTGACCGAAGCATTCAATAACATTGAAAACGTGGCCACTAACTACCACCAATGGGGTTCAGAAAGAGGTAATAACCCGAAAAATATTTCGGGGGGTAAGTTTGAAATGAATAGCACTGATTTAATTATGGCTAAAATTGACTCACTGAATAAACGCTTTGATAAGCTTGAAAAGGCTAATGTGAGTTCAATAGGTGCTACTAATGTTGTTTGTGAGATTTGTGGAATGCAGGGACATGACATGATGGAGTGCCCACATGCTATTGCTCCTGGATCCGGTGCTTCGGGGGAACAAGAGAACTCTTGTCACAACTTCTATGACATGAACCCGAAGTTGCCAAACTATGTTCCCCCAAATTCTTACAACCAAGGAAGGAAGAATAGCCCTTACCTCTCCTACGGGAACTACAACAACACGTTGAACCACGAATTCCAGGAAGGCCAAGGTAATAGGAAACCCGCGTCAGGATATCCTCAGATACAAAAGTCTAGACTTGAGTCTCTCTTGGAAAATTTTGCTGAAACTCAAACAAAACAAAATGAAGAGTTTAGGCAACAAGGTAGGGCAGTTAATGAGGCAATAAAAGAGTTAGAATCTAAGGTAGATAACTTAGCCATCCATAATAAGATGTTAGAAACTCAGATTGCCCAACAAGCTAGTACATATACCAAAACTAAGGGTACGTTTCCAGGACAACCCGAAGCTAATCCCAATAAGCACTGTAATGCTATATGCTTAAGGGATGATAAGCTTGGGGTAGTTGAGAAGGATGTGGAATGTGAGGAGGACATGAGCGAAGATGAAGAGATAGAGCCAAAGTATGTCCCTCCACCACCTTACCAACCCCGAATACCTTTCCCACAAAGGTTGGTCAAGAGAAAGCAAGTAGAAATAGAAACTAAGAGCTTAATTGAGGAGCATAATGTCAAGATAAAAACTAATATGCCTCCTAAACTAAAAGATCCAGGAAGTTTCTCCATTGCTTGCTCAATTGAAGAATTAAAAATAGACCAAGCCTTATGTGACTTAGGGGCTAGTGCGAGTTTGATGCCACATACCATCCTTGAGAGGTTAGGAACCAAGGAATTGAGCCCATCCAAGTTCTCTTTACAATTTGCGGATGGCTCAACTAAAACTCCTCTAGGCATACTAGAGAATGTTCCCGTAAAGGTAGGGAAATTTTTCATTCCTACCGATTTCATGGTATTGGATATGAACGGGAATTCTAAATTCCCTATCATTCTAGGAAGGCCATTCTTGGCCACAGCTGGAGCAATAATAGATGTAAAAAATGGCAAGCTCTCTCTGAATGTAGAGGAAGGAAGGGTAGATTTTGATTTGACTAACTCATATAACAACCCTCCTTTTGAGAGTCATGTGTGCAGGATCGAGATAATGCCTCCAGAGGTGAAGGAAGAGCCTAATATGGAAGCAACTCCCAAACTTAGCATGACGAATGATGCACCAAATAATGATGAAATGGGAGTTGCTCAACATGTGGAGATAAAACTTCCGTCGGGAGGAAGTAAGGCCATGAAACTCAGAGTGAAGAGAGCAAAGCGAAAGCGCAATTGGCCATATGAACAAAATCGGTTCTTTGAAGGACTTCCATGGAAGAGAGGTGTTCTTGCACTTCCAAGCCCAGCCGACCCCGGTTGATTGAAAGAAGTATAGTCAAGCTTAAGGCCGTAAATAAGCGCTTCTTGGAAGGCAACCCAAGTTTCCTTTCCCTTTTCCATTTGTTTTTGAATTTTGTTTTTGAATAATTTGAGGAGATTAAGAGAAAAAAAAAAAGAGAGATTACTAGTTGATGGTTTTGCCAAGTATTTTCAGGTTATGAAAGCAGTAAGAGCAAAAAGGCAAGGAAAAATAGAGTCAGAATTCATCACGCCCAGGCCGTAACGATGGTCACGGCCGTGATTAGCTAACCAAAGAAGATCAGAAAGGATCACGGCCCAGCCATGATATCCATCACGGGCGTGATGAGAAGGACCCTGAAGATCAGAATGTATCACGGCCTAGCCGTAATGGAACTCACGGCCATGACAGGCCAGCTCCTATAGACCAGAATTGATCACGGCGTAGCTGTGATGAGCATCATGGCCGTGACATATTTTCTAGCATCTCTTTGACTGGCATGTGAGCCAGCACTCTCTACCACCTCGGTGAGTTGTTCCATTTTTCTCCTCTCTCCGACTTGATTATTTACATTGGGGACAATGTGAGTTTTTAAGCTTGGGGTAGGGGCATTTTTGCAATTTTTTTTTTTTTTTTTGCATTTTTCATGTTGCATTCATATAGGCATAGTTTTGCATGATCACTTGATTAGATTGCCCTTTGCTTAGAGTATGCATCCAATTGTGGGAACTTTGTGCCAAATGAATTGAGACAGTGAATTTTTGAACCCAATTTTTGTATTCTTGTGATAAGGTTAAAAATAAAAATGCTTGAGATGATATTTTGATTGTTGATAATTAGCATGTGGTTCTCTAGATTTGTGTTTCTCATTGATTTGAAACTACTAAATGTGAGATTTTTGAGCCCAAAAGGGGTACTCATTAAATCTACCCCATTCTTTGTGATTGAGTGTTTTATTCCTCTTGGATTGTATTCTCTAGAACTTGACCTGAAACCGTTTTGAAACTTAAAATTTTTTTAAAACATATTTGAAAATGATTAAGGCACTAGGTATTTTTCTGGCCTTCTGAGCTTTGATTGATTAAATGCTACCCCTCAGTTGCCCAATTTTGAGCATAAAAGAATAAAATATTTTTCTTGGTACCTTGATTTATTTTGATGAATGATGCTTGGTATGACACCTTTTAAAGTATTGCAAAAAAGGCAAAAAGGTAGTTTGAAAAATAAATTGTGGGATGAGAAAGTAGAAAAATATTTCTCTTAAGTTGAAAAATCTCCCCTTCTCCAAATAAATAAAATAAATAAACAAAAAAAATGGAGAAGGGGATGAGAAAAAGAAAGTGAGAAATAAAATAAAAAAATGGTAAAAAAGGAAAAAAGGAAGAAAGGTGGAAAAGTGAACTAAAAGGCCCAAAAAGGTATTTTAGAAGGTTGTCATGCTTTGCAATGTTTGATATTTTGTCTAGCCTTCTTGAATTTTCCTTTTCTTGATTTCCCCACCTAACAATTAATCACATGGCCCCATTACAACCAAAATGAAAGACCTCTTGATTCTTATGTGTTTTCATTAATAAAGTAGAGATTTGGTTAATAGTCAAGCTTATGGTAGAATACCTTCCTTGAGGAAATTGAGCGAATTGTCACATATCCTTAAACACTTGTCTCATAAATAAAACTTGATAACCCTTTTTTATGTTGACAAAAGGGGGAGAAATGAGAATTGAGAAATGTGATAGAAATGTGTTATAGAGAATAGGAGAATGGGAGAATGAATATGATATGATCTTAGATAATACTTGGACATGAGTATGCTCTGATAGTTGCTATAATTGCTCAGATAAATCTTAAGTAAGATTGCTCTGATAATAATTTCAAAGTAAAACAAGTCAAACTTACGTGTAACTAAGTTAAATGGATTATATGATTAATCTTAATGTCTGATCTAGCATATGCATGACCTATCTGCTTAAGAAAATTTCAACCTATCTGTTATATGCTATTTTCTTTGTTGATATTTTCTGAGGTTCATTAAATCATCTCAATGTTTGTCATCATCAAAAAATAGGAGATTGATAAGTCTCTAAAATGTCTGATGTGAATTTCCCTAAGTTTTGATGAGAACTAAACATTGGTTAATGATTTAATTAACCTTCATATTGGTTGCTAACCTGTCAATCTAGTGTGCAGATTAAAACTGTAAGAATCATCTATCCACTGAAGTGATAGAAGCTCACGTCCAACGCAAGTGATAGAAGCTCACGCCCAACACAAGTGATAGAAGCTCACGTCCAACACAAGTGATAGAAGCTCACGTCCAACGCAAGTGATAGAAGTTCACGTCCAACGCAAGTGATAGAAGCGCACGTCCAACACAAGTGATAGAAGCGCACGTCCAAAATAAGTGATAGAAGCTAGCGTCCACTAAAGTGACACAAGCGCTCATCTACTAAAGTGACACAAGCGCTCGTCTACTAAAGTAACAGAAGCGCTCGTCTACTAAAGTGACAGAAACGCTCGTCTACTAAAGTGACAGAAGCGCTCGTCCACTAAAGTGGCAAAAACGCTCGTCCACTAAAGTGACATATGGAGCTCGTCTACTAGGATTACGTTCTTTGGACTTGCTAAAACCTTAATGAGAGTATCCGTCCAATGACAAGGCATATGGAGCTCGTCTACTAGCCCGTCCGAATGTAAAATCTTAAATGGCTAGATGGACGCGGTTATTTTCAAGATGGACATGCTTATTTTATGAACGCAAATTCTATAAGAATTATCAGAATCTTATTTCAAGAACCAGAAAGAGACTTGAAGCCTTCTCTCCTACTCAGTTTCACGCTTATCAAGAAAAGTCAGAAGTTACTCTCTCAAGCAACCTCGGATATCAGAACCAAAGACCAGTTAAAGAATGCTTCCAACATGCTTTATTCCCTAATACCTCTGGTCCTTACACGAAAAGGGAATTGTACTCAGCAAAGTACAAAAAGCTCTCTGCACAACTCTGATATGGCTGTATCACGATGCATAAAGCCATGATCCTTCATGTTAGAGTACAACCAACGTTCATAATGCATTAATGGCTGCCTAGAACGACTCTATTGTATTTCATGAAGTTCTGCTTGAAGCTAACATCTGAGGGAATGTCTCTAACGGGTCCTAAATGCTTGAAGACTATAAATACTGAAGTCATTGAAGATGAAGCATAAGAGAATACACATAGCATTAAAGAGCCATTACTATGCGCATTAATATCTTCACTCTTTCATTCTGAATTCTTCAATCATTTGAAGTTATTACGCAGACTTTCCTAAGGTTTACATTTAAACCACTCTCCGAGTGTTAGTGAAAGTTCTGTCTGTCTTAAGTTGTATTTATTACAAACCAAATCTCTCAAACAAACCTGAGTGAGCCTGAAGAGGCTAAGTGTGCAAAGAATACTTGTCTTGAGCCTGAAGAGGCTAGGTGTGCAAACAATACTTAGAGTCTATAACCTGATCCGTTATAGTGGATAAATCTTGGTGCTGTCAAGGACTGGATGTAGCTCTTTGCTTTGAAGAGCGAACCAGGATAAATAACTGTGTCAATCTCTCTTTCCTTATAACCTCTTTAATTACTTGAGTTTTCTTATTCGTTTATCAAGTGGTGTGTTTGCCAAAGTCACTGTTGAAATTTAATCAGAAAGGTCAGCCGTCTGTCCTGTATCCTTCCACATGTCTGAACCTAACTTCTGTTTGCGAAAAGATTTCAACCTTGCTTAAATTCTGATAAACACAATTCACCCCCCATTCTCGTGTTTATAGTTGTCTATTTCAAATGGCACAGATTTGCTCCTCTCACTCTTACAATAATACATCCCTCTCACTTGAGGCGCCATATATATATATATATATATATATATATATATATATATATATATATATATATATATATATTGATGTGATGAGATGATTATGTTTGATATGCTATGTTCGCCATATATATATATATATATATATATATATATATATATATATATATATATATATATATATATATTGATGTGATGAGATGGTTATGTTTGATGTGCTATGTTTTTATGATGCATGTTCATCTTGATATATATGTTTCTTACTCCCTGTCTTTTGTTGTCTGCTTGCATGTATCGTTTTGGATATGTAGAGGATGGTGAGCAGCTTGCTGAGGAGTGACTCTGAGGAGCCGCTACCCGTAGTTTAGTTTGTTTCAGTTTTAGTTTGTTATCCGAGTTGTTTTATTGGATTGGTTATACCAGCTTTGTAATGTGATATCGGGGTTGGGTTTCGCTTATGTTTTCAGTTATATTTCTTTAAAACATGTTTATTTTCCGCGTTTGAGAAGTTATGTTACAATGCGGCAGCCTCTGCCCTGTTTTTATTATTATAATATAATATGCATGTGTTTTCTTTTCCTTTTATATTTTTTACGCTTTATAAATACATGCGGGTAGAGGGTGTCACATATGTCCATTGTGGGACCACAAAAAGTAAGTTAAGAACCAAAGAGTAGTTCTTAGTATTGGAGCGAAAAATATATGTGTTCCTTAAATCCTACGTGGCATCTTTGGGCCTACTTAAAATGGAGTTAAATAATGGTTCTTGCATTGGAGATGTTGTAAGGGATAAATAGTTGTGTTCACAAAGACTTTAAAAAGAAGAGAGAATCTTAGGTTAGGGTGATCCAATTTTATTTTAATTTACTATTTTCACATAAATTTACTCTAGTCCTTACACAAGTCACTAGTTTCAGGACCAAATTTTGTTTTCTAATAATTGCAAAAGTTGCATTGTTACATCAAAAACAGGAAACAAAATTATAAAAAAAAAAAGGTGTAATTGTTGTACTTGCTGATAAAAACAGAAAATGAAAAACAAAAACATTTTTGCAAACGCACCCTAATATTTTTTGGTGTTTAAACTTTGGTCATCTTCAATATTTTAAGAAAACGAGAAGGGAAAATAGAGAGGGGGAATTGATCTCAGGGTTCTTACCCATTATCATACACCTAAAAACATTCTAAATTTCCACAGCAATAGCTATAATTCAACACAAACCCATGAAGCAGAATTCAACCAAACGATTGTCAGCCAGAAAAGGAAGTGTAATTAATCACAGGACAAAGCAGTGAGAAACTGAGAGACAGGAGCACTTACCTATTTTCTGTTCTTGCTCAATGCTTTTTTTCCTGAACACTTGATTCTGATTTATTTGTTGTGTCTGTCACACAGAACAGAACAGTCGGATATTTCGTTTGTACGTTATTCGCTGCCTTTCTGGGCCAAAAAATACTGTTACTGTTTTTATTTTTTCATTTTAGGTGAGGGACTTAGTTGATCCCTCACTATAGAAGCCATCTTTTGATATAATAAAATTTAGATTGGGGGAATGCATCCCTCCCTTAAAGGGAATACCTTCATCCTTGCACGAAAATATAATGTTAAAAAGTTACATAATTAATTCGAAGTATAATAATTGTCAATTATATCCTAATTTTAGCCCAAAGATATCGTAGTAATTTGATTTCGTTCCAAAATTTTTGAACACCAATGGAATCAATCATATAACTATTTTATTAATTATCCTCCGAATTATCTTTCACTATTTATTTCTTTCGATTTTATTCTCTTTTTATAATAATTTGTTATATTAATTACCTTTACATATTGAAATTATTTATTTATTATTATCATGATTATATTTACCTAAATTGATCAAAGGTATGTGATGGGGGTCTAGAGAAGGAGACGTCGTCACTTCTCAAAGGACATTGGTGGGGAAAATAGCTCAATAGCAAAGCAATCAACCACTGTCAAGGCTAAGCAGATCAAGAAGCAGAATGCCGGATAAAATTGTATCACCTATCTCTTGAGTTGTAGTTTATTTTATTGAAGTCTCTTTGGATATTTATAGTTGAGGTTATTGTTCTTGAACTAAATTTGGAGCTACGATATAAGTTTTGATATTTTGCACATGCTACAAGCATGAAAACACATTATGTTATTTTAATTGATTGGTGATGATTTATGCCTTTATAGAGGTTAAATCTACATAGATAATTATGGGCTTCTTTGACATAGATATATTAATATATGTATTATGATTAACATGTTATTGTAATATGGGATCATATAATAACATTGTCACAGTCGGGGTTACTTTTTGATAGTGAAGGTTGTCCCCACAACTTAAAATGGATCTCTTCAACATGTTTTGTCCTTTCCCAGAAAACTTTTCAAGAGATCACTGGTGTGGCTAGTTTTTTTTAAAATAAGAAAGTATTTTCAAAATTAGAGGTCGAGGGTAAA